>CM051458.1:32456246-32658681 GCA_028274465.1 Plantago ovata
TGGCATTCCTTGATTGTAGTAGAAATTCTGAGTGTGGATCCATTCTTGATTCAGACTACTGATGATGGTTTACACCTTCTCAGAATCTGAATAATGATTTCCAACTCCCAAGGCGGCCATCTCACTAACTAGAGTTGTGAATCTGAAATCCAAGTCTTCCAGTGACTCATTTGTACCTTGTTTAAAGTTCTGGAACTTTAACTTCAGCACTTCGACTTTGTTTTCCTTGGTTTTGACAGATCGAGCACAAAGATCTTGAACCATTTTCCAAGCTTCCTTACCAGTTTTGGCACCCCACAGTTTGCACTGTATAGTATCCGGAGTTGATCGAATGATGATGTTTCTTGCTTGGCCATCAAGACGGAATCTCTTGGCTTCGTCGGAAGTCCAATCCTCTCTTGGTTTTGGAACGACAATATCAACTGGTTCGCCTAAGATAGTTTCCTTTCCAGCTTCTGTGGTTTTGTGAGGAAAGCTTCTCTCAACCTTAGTGATCTTGATAGGTCCATCATTAATGAAAGTAACCATCTCATCACTAATGGCCTCAAGATGTAGCATCATGTTGTTTCGCCATTTTTCATAGTTTTCCAGCTTCAGCAAGGGAGCGTCTCCTAAAGACATCCAGTCAGCATAAGACTACCAAACTGATCAAGTGAGAGTGATTTACGGAAAGCACCTAAGGGGATCTAGGTTTAGTGCTGAAGGTTAAAGAACCTCCAGCTCTGATACCACTTGTTGGTCCCTTTAAACAACAAGAAAAGACTAGAGGGGGGGGTGAATAGTCTTTTCAAACTTTCGTCGTTTAAAAACTTTCTCAGCAAGGACTTATTACTTTTCAGTAATGAGTTTGTTGATACTTAACTTTCTCAGCAAGCGCAAGTTACTTTTCAGTAACGAGTTTTGCTGATACTTAAAATCAGAGAGCGGAAGTCTTTGATACAATAAGTGCTTTGTCAGTAAGTGATAGTTTCAGCAAGTGAACAGAGTGACTGTGTACAGATAGATATGCTTTGCTGAAAACTAAATGCAGTAAGTAAATCACACAAACACTTTTATAGTGGTGTCTGATGATGAATGTGTATTTTACACTTTCATTCGAGTCTTTTTCACCTATTTTAGCTATCCTCTATGTTAATTTAGCTATATTTTAGTACATTTTATTAGAATAGTGTCACGTTTCCCTTTAGTTTTTATTTTACAGGTTTTGGTTGAAAAACGAGGTTTTCAGGGCAATTATATTGAAGTTGACAAGGAATTGGTGTTCCAGAAGCCTAATTGGAGTATCTGAAGGTTTCCGGATAGGATTTGAAGTCTACGGGTCGAATCTGGAGGTTAGAAGGCCACTAGAAGTCAGAAACCGAGTCCGAAAAGGGGAAGAAATCCAAAAACGCGTCGAAAACGTGTAAAATCCCGAGTTTTTCTCCCGGGCGAATCGCCCGGGATGTGGGGCGAATCGTCCCACACCAGGCGACTCGCCCGGTGTGTGGGGCCCTTCGCCCCACACTAATTCGAACACTATATATAGTTGCTCAGTTTTTCTCCGATTTTCATACTTTTCCAGACCTATTCTCTCACCTTTCTCTGTAGTTTTAGGTAGGAACTTCCCAGAGCCTGTTCTGGGGGTTCATAGCTTAGGAGATACTTTTTCATAGCAGTTTGGAGCTTGTAAGATCGCGATTCTTCGGAGACTGACAACCTTCGGTAACATTGTATCTTATAGTTTTTCTACTTATTTTTATATATCTTTCAACATGTTTTGTTCTATGATTTCTGTTGATTGCATGACAACTATGAGTAGCTAAACTTCTCATTGGTGATAGTATGTGAATTCTTAGCGAAGGGTTGATAATTATGCTAATGGCTATATCGCGCATTATACTCCGTGTTATTGCTTTATTTCTTTGATCATCCAAATCTCTATCTTCGTATTGTTGATTAATTATTGCACACAATTGGACAATTCATTCTAAATATATATCTTCGTATCTATCAGAATCTATATCTTCGCAGTGTTTGATAATTAAAACAGGACAATTTATTGATCAAAGATCTCCATGCAAAACCGAGGAATTTACGCATGATTATTAACCCGTTATGCTTTGAAGGACCATACTATCACCAATCTCCATTATCTGTTAAGAAAAACCCTTGCTATATCGTCTTCTATTTTTATATTCTAAATTAGATTTGATAAAGCTAGTTATAGTCCTTAGAGATCGACACTCGAGGTTATTCTACTTCTACACTACGGTTTTCGTTGTAGTTGTGAATTGCCTTTGGCTAAATAACAAATTTATTTGATTAATCGAGTATGACAAATTCGTGATCATCATCTGAGAGTGGCGTAATCTCTCAACTAATCCACTTTGTCCTTTCTAGGACTGAATCCACTAAGACAAGTTTGAGGTTCCTTACAACACCTATCTAGAGCGATTCAAACAGAAACCAAAGCACACTTGCTTCGTTTCCAACCTAACTAGAGAACGAATCCTTGTTCTCCACCAAACTTGGGACTTTTAATCAGCAACTCTATGCTCGATTAAGTTCCCCCTGAATTTCACGCCTGAAAGGATGTATTTTCAGTTAGAGAGGTTTGGGATGAGATAATTTGATTATAACTTATTCAGCTACAACAAGTAACCTAAGAAACAAAACTTTGAATACTTTGCAGTAAACAAGTTTGGATGTTTCTGGTGTCAAGACTTGTTCTTGTTCGAAAGAAAGAACACTTAACTAATTTCTTAGCCGTGTATGTTCTACTTCTTCACAAGTAGCTTTCTCATGCTTTTAAGTCTTGGAACGGATCAATGGCAGTAAAGAGTGTTTGAAGGGTAAGTGAGTTTAAGCACAAGTGAGAGTTTGATCACGTTGTTGACACACTTCAACTCTTTGCCGGATGACCTCTATTTATAGTGAATCAAGGGAGCCGTTTGAATTTCAAATTCTAAGGCTTTGTTCCTTAAGATGTCACTATCTTTCTTTTGTACTTTTAGCAGGGTCCTTTATTTGTCTTCTAGTCTTCATGTCCTTCGCGTGCATGCTTTGCATTTAATGTTCATTTGAGTGAGATTCAACATAAACGTTGGAACGCAAATGCAAGTACTTTCAGCAAGGAGGTCACATATGTTTTTCAGCAAGTGGTCAGTCTCAGTTTCAGCAAGCACAACCTACTCTGTCGTTTAGATTTCACTTCTGCAAGTTGTTGCTGAAGTTTCCACTTTCTGAGCAACATGTGCCTTTGTAGATACCAGTCTTCAGAAATGTTCTAGTCTTCAGTCTTCGAATTCTTCAAGTTTCTGAACAGTTCTAAATGCTCCAATAGTTTGCTTGTGTAAACAAAGTACATCATCAGCAAATGCTTCAATAGGTTGTTTTTCTTTTCAGAAAACAAGATACATCATAAGCGGTAAAACACACTTATCTAGCACCTACTCTAAGTCTTCAGCAAACGTTCCTCTTTTACAATGTCCTCTAAAATTCTAAATTCCTATGGACCTTAAGAGTACTAGTTACTGGAATTTCCTTAATTTAGCATGGTTAATTGCTCATCAAAATTACAAGTTTCCTAACAAAAGTCATAAACTATCACCACTTCCTGAATGGCAGGACAAGGGTGTCTAGAACAAATGACTCTCAAACAAACAAAAGACACAGTTACAACTCGATTACGAACATTACAAGAATTGAAAACGAGACAAACACTTTGCTAAACTGCTTCTTGGCTTTCTTTGGACCCTTCTTTGATTTTTTGGGGTCTTTTTGCTATTTTTTTGCTTTTCCAGATTTCTGGAAATTTATCGAATTTTTTTTTTTTGTAGCCAGCACTAGCACAATGAAAAATGAATTACAAAGACTCACATGACTCACAAATGACCTCCCCAAACCTATTCAAAGAATAGGTTAGAGAAAAAACTTTACGAAAAAGAAAAACAGACTCACAACACTCAAAATCGAAAAACAAGCCATAACGATAGCATAACCCCCTCCCCAAACCTATTCGAAAGAATAGGTTTCAAACAAAGGATCACACAATCTCACACTACCTCCTTCCTAGGCATTTAGCAATCTCAAAGCAAGGTGAAGACTTGTTGCCTCTTAGGTACATAATTACACGGGAAAACAACCACAGACTCTAACATGCATCATTCTATTATAAAGGCCTTCGTGAACCGCAGTAGAGAAAACACCACTAAGTGATGTCGAGACTACCAAGCTTAACTAAGTGCATATATAAATGTGACAAGCCAAGCGAGAAAAACCTCAAACAAATTCATAGAGATGAAACGCATGGTCAAAGGTCATAACTAGTTAATCTACCCAATAAAAAAGTTCAAATAATTTGGCAATAAACTCCACATAAAAACATGCAAAACTATATTAGGATGAATGTAGTGTATGCAACTAAATACTAAGAAAGTGATAAACGTGCAAATGCAAATGCAAACAAAATACAAGATACCATACTCAACATGCAAAAAGCCAAACAATAATAACATCATGGTTCACATGCCATCCCCCCTCATGAAACTCAAGCTAGTCCCTAGAAAAAGAGAATGAGGAAATAAAAAGCGATACTAGATGTTACCGAATGGTTCGGCCTCGGTCGGCTGAGTATACAAGAATGGACTTGCGATTCAAGAGTACCTCCCCACGGTGGGCGCCATTCTCTTGGTGCGATGTAGCAAAGAGACCTAGGAAGCTTCATTGATCTCACCATGGTGAATGGACGGGTTTGCTTTGCAGGAATATCCGCTAAAGACTTTATCAAAAGGGGAACATTAACTTCGACTTCAGCGAGATGCTTGTTTAGTGGTGACTCCTGTGTATCCTGCTTGTCCAGCTTGATCCTACCATGGATTGGTATATTAGATTTCGAGGGCGCATATGGGTTAGAGGACTTATGAAGTACCTCTGTAATATCGCCCATGTCCCCCTCTTCCTCACCATTGATTACGTCTCCTTTAGGTGTTTGAGATGTATCGTCTTGCACTTGAGACTCTATCGAGCTTTGACCAACTTCTTGTTCCTTGCTCGCTCCTCGGAGGAGTAGATTCACTTCTTCGTACTCAGGAGCCTCAGTAGTAACGGTAGGAAGTGGCTTGGGATTGATGCAAACATCTTCAGTTGTCAAAATAGGGGAGTTGGGGTCCCCCAGCTCACTGGTCATGGGGGGCGGTTCGCCCCCCATGCCGGGCGAACCGCCCCCCACCTCCAGGGGGCGTCGCCATCTAATCTTTCCTTCTTTTCAAGTTTCCGAATGTCTTCTACTTCCGCACACTCTAACAAGCTGAATCTCTCCATAAGTTGCTGAGTTACTTCGACCCCTTTAGAAACTTTGCTATACGAAGGTCATCTTCAACTTGCCCTGTATGTGCAATTTCATCTTCTTCACTGATATCTTTGTCTTCAGTATACTCCTCGGATGAGCTTCCTGCTTCACCTCGATCTAGTTCCTCTCCGGTGATGTGAATTGGTATGACCTCATCAGATTGTGCTGATCCTTTGGCGTACTTACGGAAGACTTCTTCTGCCTCTTCAACCGTACATTCTTCCAGACCGTCGCTCAACCTATCCACTCTAAGTCGTTCCTCATGACGTAGTCCACCAACGAAGTACCAAATCAACTCCCCATCTTCGAAACGGTGATGGGGGCACTCACATTTATATATTTCAAAACGTTCATAGGTGTCACAAAACTGCTCATACTCTCCATGCTTGAAGTATTTGATCCTATCACGTAAGGCAATTGTCTCATGATAAGGCATGAACCGCGCCAATAACTCCTCTTCTACTTGGCCCCAAGTCTTTAGTGATCCTGGTCCTAACCTTGCAATCCACCGCTTCGGCTCATACCCAAGGGCAAAAGAAAATAATTTCCTGCACAATTGGTCCTTAGTAAACCCTTCCGCTGGAATTCTTTCTATTGCCTCCTCATAGGATCGAATAAAACTCAATGGGTTCATCCCTACTCCATCTCCGTACCTTGGTAAGTACCTCACTACGGACTCCGTCACCTCATACCTCCTTAACTCATATTCCAGGTATACAGATGATCCTCTCCTCACCTGCGAGAATTGGGGTGCCATGCGAGCTCGTATGGACCTCATACCTGTATATTTGTAGTAAGAGTAACTCAAAACCAAAAATTAGTTCTGTTAGAATCGACTAGACTTTGGAATTTAGCTAAAGATAGGAGGAAAGAAATAGGGTAAGAAAGTGAAGTTTCTGAGAGACAATCCAAGAGCTTTATTCTAGGAATTGAATGCTGAAAATATAAATAAGCTAAAGAGAAAAAAGGAGTATAGTCCCCGGCAGCGGCGCCAATTTGATGAACGAGATTGTCAGACTCAATTAATCAAATAAATTTGTTTTTAGCCAAAGGCAATTCACAACTACAACGAAAACCAAGGCACGTAGTGTAGAAGTAAAATAACCTCGAGTGTCGATCTCTAAGGACTATAACTAGCTTTATCTAATTTAACTTAAACTATAAATCAAAAATCTAACAAAGCACAGATTGTTCTTATCAATATGATGCAAGTTAGTGATAGTATGATAAATCAAAGCAACGGGTAATAATCATGCATGAAGTACTTGAAGTTTGTATAGAAATCTAGATCATGAATTGTCCTATGTGTTCCTTTCAATTCAACACTACGAAGATAGATGGCTTAGATAGATCAAAGAAATAAAACAACAAATCAAGTCTTAAACGCGCGAAGCCACTCATGCATAATCATGAACCCTAGCTAAGAAATCACATACTATCACCAATGATAGATTTAGCTACTCATATTGCAATCAACAAGAATCAAAGCAAGATTGAATGAAAACATATTGAATGAAATAAATAAAAGCAGAAAAATCGTGAGGTACAAGTTACCAACGAAGGTTGTCAATCTCCAATGAATTGCTAACTCACAAGCAAGAATCGAAAATCAAAGATGTCCAATCTCTATGATAAAGCTTCCAAATCAATAAGAAAAAGAGTCTTCTATGCTAATAATTCCCATAACAGGCTCTGAAAAATTTGTCTCTCAAAATAATGTGAAAAGGTCTGAAAAACGTAGAAAAAAAGGCAAACTATATATAGCTGCGGAAAATTCCCGGGCGAACCTCCCCAGGTGCCAGGCGATTCGCCTGGTGTGGGCGAATCGCCCCACGTCCCAGGCGGTTCGCCTGGGACGTCCAGGTCGGCGCGAGCGAGATTTTAGTCTTCTTTTCCTTTTCGGAATCGGATTTTGCCTTCTAGTGACCTTTAAGCCTTGAAACTCGTCCCCTAGGCCTCAAATCTCATCCAGAACCTTCTAGATACACCACGAATGTCATCGAAACACCAAAACTTCGTCCTCTTCATCAATATTGCCCATAAATATACGTTTTTTATCTAAAACCTGAAAAATGCAAAGAAAAGGGAAACGTGACACTATTCTAATAAAATGCACTAAAATATAAGCTAAATTAAACTAGAGGATAGTTAAATTGGTGAAAACGAATCGAATGAAAGTGTAAAATACACGTTCATCAACAGTATCGACTGGTTCACCTAAGATAGTTTCCTTTCCAGCCTATGTGGTTTTGTGAGGAAAACGTCTCTCAATTTTAGTGATCTTGATAGGTCCATCATTTATGACAGTAACCATCTCATCACTAATGGCCTCAAGATGTAGCATCATGTTTTTTCGTCATTTTTCATAGTTTTCCAACTTCATCAAGGGAGCGTCTCCTAGCGACATCCTGTCAGCAAAAGACTACCAAACTGATCAAGTGAAAGTGATTTACGGAAAGCACCTAAGGGGATCTAGGTTCAGTGCTGAAGGTTAAAGAACCTCCTGCTCTGATACCAATTGTTGGTCCCTTTAGACAACAAGAAAAGACTAGAGGGGGGGGGGGTGAATGGTCTTTTCAAACTTTTCGTCGTTTAAAACTTTCTCAACAAGTGCTTTCTACTTTTCAGTAATGAGTTTGCTGGTACATAACTTTCTCACCAAGTACTTATTAGTTTTCAGTAATGAGCTTGCTGGTACTTAAAAACAGAGTGCGGAAGTCTTTTACAATAAGCGCTTTTCAGAGAGTGCTAGTTTCAACAAGTGAGCAGAGTGTTAGTGTACAAGAAATGTAGCTTGCTGATAACTAAGTGCGGTAAAGTAAATCACACAAACACTTTTATAGTGGTATCTGAGAGTGGCGTAATCTCTCAACTAATCCATTTTGTCCTTTCTAGGACTGAATCCACTAAGATAAGATGTGAGGTTCCTTACAAATCCTATCACTAATGATTCTTCAGAAACCAAAGCACACTTGCTTCGTTTCCAATCTAACTAGAGAACTGTAACCTTGTTCTCCACCAAACTTGGGACTTATAATCAGCAACACTATGCTTGATTAATCCCCCCTGAATTTCACGCCTGAAAAGGGTGTTTATCAGTTAGAGAGGTTTGGGATGAGATCACTTGAGTATAACGTTTTCAGCTCTAACAAGTTATCTAAAGAAACACAACTTGTAATACTTTGCAGTAAGCAAGTTTAATTGTTTCTGGTGTCAAGAGTTGTTCTTGTTCGAAAGAAAGAACACTTAACTAATTTCTTAGCCGTGTATGTTCTATTTCTTCACAAGTAGCTTTTGTTTCAATCTTAAGTCTTGGAACGGATCAATAGACAGTAAAGAGTATAGAAGGTTTTGAGTGTTTAAAGCACAAGTGAGAGTTTGATCACGTTGTTGACACACTTCTACTCTTTTCCTGATAACCTCTATTTATAGTGTCTCAAGGGAGCCGTTTGAATTTCAAATTCTAAGGCTTTTCACCTTAAGATGTAACTATCTTGCTTTTGTACTTTCAGCAGCGTCCTTCATTTGTCTTCTTGTCTTCATGTTCTTCGCGTGCCTACCTTGCATTTAATGTTCATTTGAATCAAATTCAAATGTGAATGTTGGAGCCAAAATGCAAGTACTCTTCGGAAAGGAGGTCACATATGTTGTCAGCAAGTGGTCAATCTCAGTTTCAGCAAACACAACCTACTCTGTCATATTGATTTTCACTTATGCGAGGTATTGCTGAAAATCTCACTTTCTGATCAACATGTGCCTTTGTAGACACTTTTCTCAGAATTATTCTAAGTCTTCAATCTTCGAATCTTCAACTTTCTGAGTGGTTCAAGGTCTTCAATAGTTCGTTTGTAAAAACAAAGTACATCATCAGCAAACGAAAGAACCTAACTAGTACCTACACTAAGTCTTTCAGCAAACGTTCCTCTTTTACAATGTCCTTAAAATTCTAAATTCCTATGGACCTTAAGAGTACTAGTTACTGGACTTTCCTTAATTTAGCATGGTTAATTGCTCATCAAAATTACAAGTTTCTTAACAAAGGCGTTTAGCTTGTTCCTTCGATACATATGGCGGTTGCTCATCCAGCCTGGTCATAGTCTCCTGGCTCCATTCCTTGAACTCTGGCGATGGGTGTTCTCTACCATCCAGAGTAACGTATGTTGCAAATAACATTACCTCTTCCGTATCTGCTTCTGCGGTCCTGGCTGGGAACTCTGCCAAGAAGTCAACGATCACCTGCGCTTTCTTAGCCGTTGGTGCTTGAAATTCTATTGCGTGTTCCCCCAACTCAATCGCCCATCTGGACAATCTACCCGAATGATCTAATTTAGTCAAGACCTGGCGTAGTGGTTGCGTTGTCAACACGATGATATAATGTGATTGGAAATACGGCTTCAAGCGTCGTGCACAAATGATGAGACATAGTGCATACTTCTCAATATCTTTGTAATTGTGCTCAGGCGGTGTCATGACTCTGCTGAGATAGTAGACCGGTTGTTGCTCATTCCGCAAGATCCGTACCAATACTGATGAAATGACTTCCTCTGAAATTACTAGGTATAGGTACAATGGATCCTTCGGTATTGGTTTGGCGAGAAGTGGCGGACTTGTCAGATACACTTTAAGATTTTCAAACTCCTTGTGGCACTCCTCTGTCCATTGGAAGCCCTGTTTCTAAGCGCGTAGAATTTTGAAGAACGACAGACTTTACTCCGCACTCTTGGAAATGAACTGATGACAGTGTTTTTTAAACTATCATTCGAGTCTTTTTTCACCAATTTAGCTATCCTCTTGCATGCAGTTTAGTGCATTTTGTTAGAATAGTGTCACGTTTACATTTCTTTTGTTCTTTTCAGGTTTTAGGTGGAAATCGGGTTTTTGGATGTAATTCATGGCGAAACAATGATGTTTTTGGTGCAAGGAGATCACCCGTGGTGTGTCAAGGAGTACCGAGACGAGTTTCAAGGCCAAGAGATCAAGTTTCGGAGCTCAAAATCGTGCAAGGGGCCGAATTCGAGGATCCAAAGGAGGAATTCCGCACGGGCCGCGTTCTGCCCGTGCGGGGCGCACCGCCACGTGCGCGGCGGAGCGCCACGTGGAGGGCGCACCGCCGCGTACGGGGCGGTGCGCCGCGGAACTTCCGACAGCTCTATATATCCCAAAATCTGCGAATTTTCATATCTCTTTTCATATTTTTCCAGACATAAACCCTAGAGCTTGTTCTGGGGATATTTTCTCTTAGATTCTTTGTAACTCAGCAATTTTGGAGCTAGAGGAGAGATTTGGACACCGTTTAATCTCACCATGCTAGATCTTTGTGAGTTTTAGCCATTCACCGGAGATTGGCAACCTTTGGTGGTAAACTTGTACCTCACAATTCTGCTATTTATCTTTCAATTAAACATGTTTTCTTTCATTATTGCTTCGATTATGATTGTTTATCGTGTTATTGATATGAGTAGCTAAGCATCTAGTTGGTGATAGTATGTGAATTCGTAGCTAGGGTTCGTATTATGCATGATTGAGTTTCTGAGTCTTTTACTTGTTTAATTATCTTAATTCGATTCTTTGATCCGACTAAGCCACATATCTTCGTAGAAAGGTGTTAGAAACACTAGGACAATTCAAGAACATCGATTCGACTATATATAATTTGCAACTACTGCTTGAACTAAGTATTAGTATGTAACATCCCGTATTTTCTACCTATTTTTTTTATTTAATTAATTACCTAAGTAATTTATTTTATTTGGGTAATTTAATTAATTTTCTTTCCGCGTTATCGAATTCGTATTTGAAAGCTTGAATTGTTTAGTGGATCGATTTCATTTCAGTCTTGGACTAAATGAATTTTCAGCTTTACAAGACATAATTGAGCCCAAGTGTGGTGGCCCAAGTCTTGGCCCAAGGGGCATTTCAATCCAATCTAATTTTTCCTAGTCAAACCCTAAACCCTAAACTCCTCCTTCCCCACTTCTCTTTTCCCCTTCACGCAGCTGCAGAGAAAAAGAGAGGAAGAACCGAAAACAAAAAAAAAAGAAAGAAAGAGAATAAATCAACTCTCGGCCTCTCATCTCTCTCTCTTTCGCCCATCCTCACCTTCACCTCACCATCCTAACTCCATCATTCATCATCGTCGATCATCATCATCAACACCACCGTGAACTACAACCGCCGCCAGCCTCCGACCTGCTCTGTTTCCGCCGCCACTCGTGACCAGATCCGTCTGGCATCGTTCAGTCTGCTCAGCCCCGTAACCCGCATCCATCATCACCATCAATCCGAACGGCGTCGGTTCAGTTTGGCCCAGCTCCGGCCGATTCCGATTCTACTTCATTCCAGATTCGTTTTTGTTCGGTAAGTGGTGCTCTTCGTCTCTGTTTTTCTGGTTGGGTCCATTTATCGATTAAGATTTGGATTTAGAGATCTTTGTTTCGTTGATTCGAAGTGGATTCGTATCCCGTTCCGTTCATTCACTCCGTCACTGCTAGTACTGTTCGTCTTCTCCGTTCGGTTGGGTAAGCCTCGGTCTGGCTCTGTTCTTGCTCGACTAAGATTCGAATCTCGAAGTTCAATCTTTTTTTTAATCCTTTTGTTTTCTTTTTAATTCGCAGTTCATCTCACTCGATCCCGTTTGAAGGTATTTTCTGTTTCCTTTCGGAAGATTTCAATCTATAACAAGATTCTAAATTCAAAGAATGAGTCAACTTAATGTTGCATATAGCTTTATTTCTCTCACTTAATAACTCATTTGAACCATATTTTTACATAAAATCAGATTATGGCCCCTACTTATTTAATGAACATGTTTATTCAAACAGGTTCTTTTCCTTAAGGCTAGGAAGTTTACAACAAAGAAGTGGGAGAGGCAGGATTCGAACCTACGTAGAACCATTTCTTTTCTTTTCGATTTTCAGTTCGTACTTTCTATTTTGGACCATTTTACCCCTACGAAATCTGGACTTGACCATTTTGCCCCTGGACCGTCTTGGACCATTTATGGACTGTTCTAATCTAGATTGAGGACATTGTTGACCTGTTTTGACTAACCGAGGACTATTTTGTTATGACCTTAACCTGTGAGGGCTATTTTGGGATTTCAGAAAATTTGAAGGACTTTTTTTTGCAATTTATATTTGACCAGTGTTGACTGAGGACTATTTTTCGTATTCTAAAGACGTTTAATTTTAGCTTCTATGTTCTGCAAATTATGTTATGTGAGTAAAAGTGTAATTTCATGTGGTCCGGACTAAACTGTTAAATTGAGTTTGCCTTTGAGGACTCTTCTGATATTGTTGAAAGCTTGAAACCGTTTCGTAATTTACTAACAAGGGTATTTTGGTAATTTGAAATCTGAGTTTTAAAAAATGTTTTCTTAAAACTAGTGAAGTTATTAGTTTCTGCCCTGATGAAGTTGATTGATTAACTACCTTCTAGCTTAGTTGGTTAAGAGTTGTGTGACTAACTTAAAGGTGTCGAGTTCGAGCCCCTCCTTGCCACTCCTTCATGGACATTTTATTCTTATCCGTCTAGCTTTTGTTCGACTTATAGTTAGTAACTAGATAATTTCTATTTAGGTGCTCCGTCCGTTAGCTCTTAATTCACTGTGGTTTGTGGACCGTTGCTCGCAAAGTTTAAGGTGAGTGTTCACCCCTAAACTTATTTATTTGCGAAAAACTGGAAGGCTATGTGACTATCTGTATCTATTACTATATTCTGTTAAACCGTATGCTTCCGCGTAAAATAACTAAGTTCTAAGTATGACTATTTACTTTCTTTGTTTATTGCTACTCTGTTCTGGATTAACCTTTCTGCAGGAACACTTCTCGGTGTTTGATTGTTCGTATCTGTTTGATCTGTATCTGTTCTGCCTGTTTCTGTGTGACCGCTCGATTAAGTCGTAACTAGGTAGACTTGGGTAGTAGAGGACTATCGGGTTTGCTTGGTTATTGCCTAGTCAAATCCTTTTTAGACGCGAGACAGAAGTCGTTGAGGTCTATTAGGGTCGTAGGTTCTGTTTCCCCAAAGTACACGGGGGTTTCTGTTTCTGTCCGGAGTTGTATACCCTCTTGAGGGAGCTATAAGGGCTATTGGGAGTAGGATCAATAAGGCGGGCTGCACCAACGGACTTCGACTTATCTGTTCTGTCTTTCTGTTCTGTTTGTTATATTATCTGCTGAAAAGGATTTTGATTTCAAAAACTGTTTACTTTATGTTTGTTAACTTAGAACCTCACTGAGATCCTTTATCTCACACTCTCTTTGTTTTCAAAATTCCTTCCTTCCAGATACTACTGAGGATGCACGCGAGTAGGATGCCAGCGACTGAGAGAAGGGTCTGGGATGTCTCTAGGGTTTTGTTTTCAAAATAAGAAGATAGAAACTTTTCACTGTCTTATTAGTTGTTATTCTTTTGATTTCTAAGTTACCGTTGGATTTTTACTCGATTCTGTTAGCGCTGTGCGCGTCAAATATTGTTATGACATTTATTGCCGACCGTTGTTTTTTAAAATTATTTCGGATTTTCTCTTTTTAAGAAATCTATTTGTTTTTAAAAATCGGTACCGTTACAGATGGTATCAGAGCTTGAGTTCAAACTCGAGCTTGCTAGGATAGGGTCTTCTGGCCTTTGGGGTGCGTGTGAGGGTCCAAGTCGCTGGATTAGATTGAGTGGTTTTTGTTCTGTCTCTTTCAAAGTTTGGTCTTCCGCATTAACTCTGGACCATTATGTTCGTCTGTTAACTGTCCTATTGTTTGTCTTCCATCTTCCGTCTTCCGAAACTGTCTTGTTGTTCATTCTGTTTAACTTCTATTAAGTTCACAAGCTACCTATTGCTGCTTTGTTCATTTTCTTTAAGGCGATAATATTGTTTCTTCTAAATGCATGAGTATTTGTTTAAAAGTATGTTTATTTACTATAATGTCATTAGTTGCATGCTTTAAGGCTTAAACACTTATTTATGCATTGTTTTACTTATCGAAGTTCACATATGTTCTTGCTTGGTTCTGTCATACTGTAATCTGTTGTTTAACCAAAGTCGACATAAATCACTAGCAGGCGGCCGACATTTTAAGTGATTCGTGTTAACCGAGGTCAAATGATTGATCACTTTATGAGAGGACGCTTTTATTGCATGCTTAATGTTTAAGAATCTTTTATGCCGCATATGAAATTGCTACCTACGCTTTATCTTTGTTTTTCAATATATGTATGCCTTGCATGCTAGGTTAGACACACTCGAGGATTTACGCGATTAGTTGCTTTCTTCCTTTTGACACCCCTAGTTAGAATTAGACCTTGGTAATTTTGGTTACTTTCACGCGTCTCTTATTCGTTCACGTTAGTTTGACCTTAAGTTTATGCCTTAGCTCTCGTTACGCCTTAGGATAGTCTCACTCGAAGACGATTAACGACATTATTGACCTTAGAATAATTGCGATATGATGGCTCCAAGGATCAACACTCACAACGGCAACAACAACACCAACAACGGCAACAACAACACCAACAGCGGCAGCCCCAGCAGTGACAACAACAACAAGGATGGCACTTCGGACCCAGTTGACCGGATCATTGCCGCCTTGGGGAACTTCAGCGAGACCATGCGCCATTTCAGGCCGCCCCCTGCTCAGCCTGTTGCACCGCCACCGACCCAAACGATCGATCAAGTTGCTGAACGGTTCACCCGGTTCCATCCCGACAGTTTCGATGGAGCGCCTGACACTCGCAAGACTGAGCTCTGGCTAGAAATCATGGAGGACTTGTTCTCGATTCTGCACTACCCGGACGAGAGAAAGATCGAACTTGCAGCATTCCAGTGTGTGGGAGCAGCGAGAAACTGGTGGAGGTCCGTGGACGCTAGATGGAGACAAGAGCAAGTTGGACGTACCTGGGGGAACTTCGAGAAGGAGTTTATGGACAAGTTCGTACCCCGTTTGGTTCGCGAGAACAGGAGGGACGAGTTCCAAAACCTGGTGCAAGGAAGGATAACCGTCCCCGACTTTGACTCAGAGTTCACTCGGCTGTTGAAGTATGTGCCGCAATTTCAGAATGACCAGAGGGAGAAAGTACGTCACGTTGTGAAGGGTTTGAAGTCGGAAATCCGATACAGCCTGTTTGAGATTGAGTTGTCAACTTACGCGAAGTGAAGTGGAGAGCGGTTTAGGAGAACTTGAGATAGCTAGTGAAGTGGAGAGCTAAGTGGAGAGCGGTTTAGGAGAACTTGAGAGCTATGAGCCCCGACGATCTCGAAAAAGGAGTTCTGATCATAGAAGTAGCAAGGTTCATCATTCTCCATCCAAGTATTCTCGCCGCCAATAGAAAAGTTGATCTCTTCATGTGGTTGAAAGTACTAAACAACCATCTCGAAGAAATTGCAATTTCTACGGAGGCACATCTCATGAGGGGAAGAACTGTTGGAGGAAGCAAGGTGTATGCTTGGCATGTGGAAGCAAGGGAGCATAAGATCAATGTTTGTCCGCGACGCAACTCCTTGATTGAAGAAAGAAGATCTGGAGGCACCGCTTCAAAGAACCAAGGAAGTAGTACGAAGGTCAAGCCAAGAGTTTATAGTATGATCGGACATGAGGATCCCTCGACAAGTGTGGCTAGAGGTACGCTCATGTGGACAAACTTCTTCTTAGTTTCGTTTTTTATCGTGCTGCTCTTCTTTCGCTAGGATAGATTCACTTGAAGTTTAATTATTGACTATTTGTTGAGGATTGATAGTTGGATATTCTGGTTGAAGAGTCAAGCTTTAACTTCTTTAGGATAGTTACGAATTCTATTAACCTTTGACCTGCGAACGTGTTCGTTTGACCCGGCGTTAGAAGTTTGAAGACATTCGATTATCCATTCCACGTTCCTTAGTTCTACGCTAGTTAAGTTTCGAGGACGAAACTTCTTTTAAGGGGGGTGGAGTGTAACATTCCGTATTTTCTACCTATTTTTTTTATTTGATTAATTACCTAAATAATTTATTTTATTTGGGTAATTTAATTAATTTTCTTTCCGCGTTATCGAATTCGTATTTGAAAGCTTGAATTGTTTAGTGGATTGATTTCATTTCAGTCTGGACTAAATGAATTTTCAGCTTTGCAAGACATAATTGAGCCCAAGTGTGGTGGCCCAAGTCTTGGCCCAAGGGGCATTTCAGTCCAATCTAATTTTTCCTAGTCAAACCCTAAACCCTAAACTCCTCCTTCCCCACTTCTCTTTTCCCCTTCACGCAGCTGCAGAGAAAAAGAGTGGAAGATCTGAAAACAAAAAAAAAGAAAGAAAGAGAATAAATCAACTCTCGGCCTCTCATCTCTCTCTCTTTCGCCCATCCTCACCTTCATCTCACCATCCTAACTCCATCATTCATCATCGTCGATCATCATCATCAACACCACCGTGAACTACAACCGCCGCCAGCCTCCGACCTGCTCTGTTTCCGCCGCCGCTCGTGACCAGATCCGTCTGGCACCGTTCAGTCTGCTCAGCCCCGTAACCCGCATCCATCATCACCATCAATCCGAACGGCGTCGGTTCAGTTTGGCCCAGCTCCGGCCGATTCCGATTCTACTTCATTCCAGATCCGTTTTTGTTCGGTAAGTGGTGCTCTTCGTCTCTGTTTTTCTGGTTGGGTCCATTTATCGAATAAGATTTGGATTTAGAGATCTTTGTTTCGTTGATTCGCAGTGGATTCGTGTCCCGTTCCGTTCGTTCACTCCGTCCCTGCTAGTACTGTTTGTCTTCTCCGTTCGGTTGGGTAAGCCTCGTTCTGGCTCTGTTCTTGCTCGACTAAGATTCGAATCTCGAAGTTGAATCTTTTTTTTAATCCTTTTGTTTTCTTTTTAATTCGCAGTTCATCTCACTCGATCCCGTTTGAAGGTATTTTATGTTTCCTTTCGTTTCTTTTCTTTTCGTACTTTTTATTTTGGACCATTTTACCCCTACGAAATCTGGACTTGACCATTTTGCCCCTGGACCGTCTTGGACCATTTATGGACTGTTCTAATCTAGATTGAGGACATTGTTGACCTGTTTTGACTAACCGAGGACTATTTTGTTATGACCTTAACCTTGAGGGCTATTTTGGGATTTCTGAAAATTTGAAGGGCTTTTTTTGCAATTTATATTTGACCAGTGTTGACTGAGGACTGTTTTTCGTATTCTAAAGACGTTTAATTTTAGCTTCTGTGTTCTGTAAATTATGTTATGTGGGTAAAAGGGTAATTTCATGTGGTCCGGACTAAACTGTTAAATTGAGTTTGCCTTTGAGGACTCTTCTGATATTGTTGAAAGCTTGAAACCGTTTCGTAATTTACTAACAAGGGTATTTTGGTAATTTGAAATCTGAGTTTTAAAAAATGTTTTCTTAAACTAGTGAAGTTATTAGTTTCTGCCCTAATGAAGTTGATTGATTAACTACCTTCTAGCTTAGTTGGTTAAGAGTTGTGTGACTAACTTAAAGGTCCCGAGTTCGAGCCCCTCCTTGCCACTCCTTCACCGACCTTTTATTCTTATCCGTCTAGCTTTTGTTCGACTTATAGTTAGTAACTAGATAATTTCTGTTTAGGTGCTCCGTCCGTTAGCTCTTAATTCACTGTGGTTTGTGGACCGTTGCTCACAAAGTTTAAGGTGAGTGTTCACCCCTAAACTTTTTTATTTGCGAAAAACTGGAAGGCTATGTGACTATCTGTATCTATTACTATATTCTGTTAAACCGTATGCTTTCGCGTAAAAATAACTAAGTCTTAAGTATGACTATTTACTTTCTTTGTTTATTGCTACTCTGTTCTGGATTAATCTTTCTGCAGGAACACTTCTCGGTGTTTGATTGTTCGTATCTGTTTGATCTGTATCTGCTCTGTCTGTTTCTGTGTGACCGGTCGATTAGGTCGTAACTAGGTAGACTTGGGTAGTAGAGGACTATCGTGTTTGCTTCGTTATTGCCTAGTCAAATCCCTTTTAGACGCGAGGCAGAAGTCGCTGAGGTCTATTAGGGTCGTAGGTTCTGTTTCCCCAAAGTACACGGGGGTTTCTGTTTCTGTCCGAAGTTGTATACCCTCTGGAGGGAGCTATAAGGGCTATTGGGAGTAGGAGCAATAAGGCGGGTTGCACCAACGGACTTCGACTTATCTGTTCTGTCTTTCTGTTCTGTTATCTGTTCTGTTTGTTATATTATCTGCTGAAAAGGATTTTGATTTCAAAAACTGTTTACTTTCTGTTTGTTAACTTAGAACCTCATTGAGATCCTTTATCTCACACTCTCTTTTTTTCAAAATTCCGTCCTGCCAGATACTACTGAGGATGCACGCGAGTAGGATGCCAGCGACTGAGAGAAGGGTCTGGGATGTCTCTAGGGTTTTTTTTCAAATAAGAAGATAGAAACTTTTCACTGTCTTTATTAGTTGTTATTCTTTTGATTTCTAAGTTACCGTTGGATTTTAACTCGATTCTGTTAGCGCTGTGCGCGTCAAATATTGTTATGACATTTATTGCCGACCGTTGTTTTTTAAAATTATTTTGGATTTCTCTTTTAAGAAATCTATTTGTTTTTAAAAATCTGTACCGTTACATAGTATAGATAGGAAGCTTCCAAAATACACGTCTGCAAACCTGTCTTTGGTGTTTGTAAATCGAGTTACTTTTAAGACAGTACGCGTTGCACTTTCATGCATAATTAGAACTTGATGCTTAGAACGAGCATACTATCACCAGCTTTCTCCATATATTGTTAAGTTAAGTTAGAGATTAATTTGTTTTCTGAAATTATATATAGTTAATTAGTTAAAGCTAGTTTAGTCCCTAGAGATCGACACTCGAGGTCATCTTACCTCTGCTCTACGTGTTTTTTGTAGTTGTGAGTTACCCTTTGGCTTAAAACAATTTATTTGATTGTTCGAGTCTGACAATCTCGTTCATCATGAACCGGCTGAGGGATATAACCTTCCCTATAAGCCTCTGAGCTTCGGCCAAGTTGCGGGGATACTCCATATCCAGTATTGCTCTAATCCTCTCCGGGTTTGGTTCTATTCCGCGTTCCGTAACCATGTAGCCCAAGAACTTTCCTCCTTTGACGCCAAAAGTACACTTAGCAGGGTTTAACATCATTCCGTATCTACGCAAGTTGTGAAACACCTAGACAGATGCTGGATGTCATCGTCTTCTCTGCTACTTTTGACTAACATGTCGTCCACATAAACCTCCATAGTCCTGCCTATTTGTTCTTCAAACGTGAAGTTGACCAAGCGTTGGTATGTGGCTCCCGCATTGCGCAAACCTAATGGCATTACTCTAAAGCAATACACCCCTCCTGCAGTGATGATAGCCGTCTTGCTGACATCCTCCCTTGCCATCTTTATCTGATAGAAGCCATGGAATGCATCCATGAAGCTGAGCAATACACACCCCGCAGTGGAATCCACAAGCTGGTCTATGTGGGGTAACGGGTAAGGATCTTTGGGACAGTATTTGTTGAGGCTAGTAAAGTCGTTGCACATCCTCCACTTCCCGGGAACCTTCTGGACTAAGACTACATTGCAGAGCCAGTCTGAGTAGTTGACCGGATAAATGTGTCATGCTGCCAGTAGCTTGTCCACTTCTTCTTTGATGATGAGATTCTGGGCTTCTCCACGAGGTCGATATTTCTGTCGTATTGGTTTCGCATTTGGGTCCACGTGTAGGCGATGACCATAACCTTAGGATTAATTCCTACAAGGTCATCCTTTCCACATGCGAAAATATCGGCGTTGGCCCGAAGGAACGATATCAACATGGTTTCTGTCGCTGCTTCCATCTCCGTTCCTATCCGTGTTACTCTGGATTCATCTCCTTCGATTATACTGATTTCTTTTGTGGTCTCATTTTGCACCATGCGTGGTGCTTCGAAGTTCATTTCTTCCCTTCATAGGGTCCTCTTGGTTCCTGCATCGCCTTGGAACAGGTTTCTTCTGAAATTGGGAAGCAGGTATATTTTGGTAGAATATCATCCGGAGTGACCCTGAACCGCATCGCGCCGACCACCTGTCCGACTCCCAAAGGCGTAGGGAATTTCATACGCAAGTGCAGTGTAGAGGCACCGCGCTAATTCCATGATTCCTGGTCTGCCGAAGATCATGTTGTTTCCAAAGGGAATGTCCACGACTTGAAATTTCAGTAGATGGGTGACCTTTTTAGGGTCCCTTCCCAACGTGATAGGCATATACTCTATTCCTAAAGGCCTCACTCTCTGTCCTCCGAATCCAACCAAGGTATTAGCGATGGAATCTGTCTTATCTCGCTAGAATGGGAATCGTAGCTAGCGCAATGTCTCTAGTGAAACGATGTTGACGGAAATACTGTTGGTCCCTTTAAACAACAAGAAAAGACTAGAGGGGGCGGGGGGTGAATAGTCTTTTCAAACTTTCGTCGTTTAAAACTTTCTCAGCAAGTGCTTATTACTTTTCGGTAATGACTTTGCTGGTACATAACTTTCTCAGCAAGTACTTATTACTTTTCAGTAATGAGTTTGCTGATACTTAAAAACAGAGTGCGGAAGTCTTTTACAATAAGTGCTTTTCAGAGAGCTAGTTTCAGCAAGTGAGTAGAGTGACAGTGTACGAGAAATATAACTTGCTGAAAACTAAGTGCAATAAAGTAATTCACACAAAAACTTTTATAGTGGTATCTGAGAGTGGCGTAATCTCTCAACTAGAAATTTAGCTACTCATATCAAATTCGAAATCAACAATAGCAATCATAGATGAAAACATAATCGAATTGAAAGATAGAGTATGAAAAAGATGAGATACAAGTTACCACCGAGGGTTGTCAATCTCCGGTGAATTGCTAAACTCACAAGTTTCTAGCAAGGTGAGATCAAAAGATGTCCAAATCTCTACCTTGAAGCTCCAAATCGCTAAGAAAAAGTGGTTCTAAGTCAAAGAAAACCCAGAACAAGCTCTAGGGTTTATGTCTGCAAAAATATGATCTAAGATATGAAAATTCGCAACTTTACAAATTATATATATCAGCTCCCGAAAAGCTCCCAGGCGGACGGCCTTGCACCAGGCGGTGCGCCTCACACCAGGTGGACCCCCTGAGATGCCAAGCGGTGCGCCTCGCACGGGCAGAGAATTGCCCGTGCTTTTCTCCTCCAAGTCTTCAACTTTTTGGTCTTGGGCACGACTTTGAGCTCCGAAACATGGTCTTTTGGCCTGGAAACACGTCCCGGTACCCCCTAACACACCACGGGTGATCTTGTTGCACCAAAACTTCAATGTTTCGCCATGATTCTGATGAACGTATATTTTACACTTTCATTCGAGTCTTTTTTTCACCAATTTAGCTATCCTCTATGTTAATTTAGCTATATTTTAGTGCATTTTATTAGAATAGTGTCACGTTTCCCTTTAGTTTGTATTTTACAGGTTTTGGGTGAAAAATGAGGTTTTCCGGGCAATTATATTGAAGTAGACAAGGAATTGGTGTTCCGAAGGCCTATTTGGAGTATATAGAAGATTCCGGATAGGATTTGAAGTCTAGGGTTAGAGTCTGAAGGCTAAAAGGTCACTAGAAGGCAAAAACCGAGTCCGAAAAGGAAAAGAAATCCAAAAACGCGTCGAAAACACGTAAACAGCCGACTGGAGGTCCCGAGCGAGTCGCCCGGGACGTGGGGCGAATCGCCCCACACCAGGCGAATCGCCCGGTGTGTGGGGCGACTCGCCCCACACCTGCCGAAAGCCTATATATAGTTGCTCAGTTTTCTCCGTTTTTCATACTTTCCCAGACCTTTTCTCTCACCTTTCTCATTAGTTTTAGGTAGGAATTCTCCAGAGCCTGTTCTGGGGATTCTTAGTTTAGGAGATACTTTTTCTTATCGTTTTGGAGCTTGTAAGATCGTGATTCTTCGGAGATTGACGACCTTCGGTAACATTGTATCTTACAGTTTTTCTATTTATATTTATTTATCTTTCAACATGTTTTCATTCAATCTTGCTATGATTTCTGTTGATTGCATGACATCTATGAGTAGCTAAACTTCTCGTTGGTGATAGTATGTGATTTCTTATCGAAGGGTTAATAATTATGCTAATGGCTATATCGCGCATTAGACTTTGAGTTATTGCTTCATTTCTTTGATCTATCTAAAACCTCTATCTTCGTAGTGTTGAATTATAACGAACACAATTGGACAATTCATTGATCAAAGATCTCTATGCAAAACGGGTACTTCATGCATGATTATTAACCTGCTATGCTTTGAATGATCATAGTATCACCAGCCTCCATTATCTGATAAGAAAACCTTTGCTAAGTAGTTTGTTGATTTTTATATTCTTAAGTTAGATCAGATAAAGCTAGTTATAGTCCTTAGAGATCGACACTCGAGGTTATTTTACTGCTACACTACGGTTTTCGTTGTAGTTGTGAATTGACTATGGCTAAATACAAATTTATTTGATTAACTAGAATCTGACAAGTTCTAAAACCGTTCATCAGATTCATATCCAAAAGTGCGATTTTCACCTAAATCCTGAAAATAACAAGAAAATGGAAACGTGACACTATCCTAACAAATGCACTAAAATGCATACAAGAGGATAGCTAAATTGGTGAAAAAGAACTGAATGAAAGTGTAAAAAACACTGTCATCAAACTCACCAAACTGAAGCTTTGCTTGTCCTCAAGCAACTCGCTAGAGTCTATGCAAACTACATGCAACACAAAGAGGAATCTCATGAAAAACAAGTAGAACTAATCTATTGTATCTACCAAATGATTTTGAACAAAGACCCTACAAATCATAACATGGAAGTAGGTTGAAGAATGCCTCGATTTCACCTATACACATTCACATATGCACTTTGTTAAACAAGGCAGTCTCTCGTAACATTCTCTACTTGGACCTGGTCAATGACGACACAATGATGCATAATAAAATACAAATGGTTGTCCCGTGCCTATGAAACTGAGGGCTTGACTACTGTTCACCAAAAGACACTTTCCCTCAAGAGAGGTCGAACCAATATTGGCTCTCATCAAACGAAGGAGGGTTCCCTAAAAGACAACTCCCCTATTCTACCCGACTCTTAGAGCAAAGACTCTTCACCATTTCCTGAATGGTAGGACGAGGGTGGTCTAGAACAGGCCTTGAACTAGGCGACACGAAAAACACAAGGAAGAATTTACAAAGCGATTACAAACTAGTACAAAAGCTGAAAAACGATGCAACACTTTGCTAAACTGCTTTTTGGCTTGCTTTGACCCTTCTTTTGCTTTTTTGGGTCTTATTCTTTTTTCCTTTTTTTTTCAGATTTCTTGAATTTTCGATTTTTTTTTCTTTTTTGATTTTTCTTCTCTTTTTTTTTTTTTTTTTTTTTTTTTTTATATAGCCAGCAGTAGCAACAATGAAAAAAAAACAACGACTCTACAACGACCTCCCCAAACCTATTCGAAAGAATAGGTTGGAGCACAAACTCACAAAGAAGAATAAAAACAAACTCAACATGACTCAACTATACGAAAAACAAGTCATAACAATGGTAACCCCATCCCCAAACTATTCGTTAGAATAGGTTTCAAACAAAGGATCACACACCTCACTCTACCTCCTTCCTAGGCATTTAGTAATCTCAAAAAGCAAGGTGAAGACTTGTTGCCTCTTACGTACATAATTACACGAGAATACAAACCAAAGACTCTAACATGCAACATTTTATAAGGCCTTCGCGAACCGCAGTAGAGAAAACACACATAGTGATGTCGAGACTACCAAGTTTAACTAGTGCACATACGAATATGACAAGCCAAGCGACAAACCTCAAACTATTCCATAGAGATGCAATGCATGGTCAATGGTCAAAAACACTTAGTCTATACAATAAAAAAGTTCTGAATATTTGACAATAAACTCCACACAACAACATGCAAAAACTAACTAAGGATGAATGCATACGAACAAACAAATCCTCAGAAAGCGGTAAACGTGCAAACAAAGGTTTTTACGAGTTAAAATGAGAAAAATAAGTTATTGAAATACCCAGCGATAACCCCCCCCCCAAAACCTGAACTTCGTCGTTCGTCCCGAACGTCGAAAGTGGATGTTAGGTGAGAGCTAGACGTGTGCCTGTAACCTGTATTATTCAAGGAAACTCGTGAGAAACCAAACAGATGATAAAAGGGGTAAAAAGATCAATATGTTTGCATACGGGGACAAAACGGGGTGTCCGGCCAAAGATCCCGACACCCAGGGCACTGGCACCACCAGGCGCACCGCCCCGTGTGGGGGGGCGGTCCGCCTGGGGCGCCCTGAAACGCCCAGGCACTCTGCCTCTCCGGGCGCACCGCCCCGTGTGTGGGGCGGTCTGCCTGGGAGCGGCAGAGCCCTGGCGACGATTTGATCATCCCCGAACTCAAAAATACGAACTTTTTACCTATTTTATCACCAAATCACACTCTAACACAAGGAGAAAAACAACTAAATAATCAATGTATGCAGGCAATGCAATAAAGCGATAAAACTAAACTACATGCAACCAATACCAGTAAGGTTATCCATTATCAATGGAAACGCATCTTGTGCATCCGTTCCATTACTCCTTGCATCTTGGGAAACCATCCTTGGCTCCTCTCCTTAGCTACTCAAGAAAGTCCATGATTCCCTGAAAACTAAAATTAACAAAATCAGTAAAATCAAAATCTAAAAATAACTAACGGAATCGGATGGAAAATAAAAAGAGAAAAGTGGATCAAAACTCCCTTGAAACTCATAGGTGGGTTCATGGACCAGAACATAGGAGTCAAGATCAAGAGTGTCTATAGCAATAGAATCTAAGCATGTCGATTCAGAGACACCAAAAGCTTCAGAGAGTAGCTCCTCGACCTCAACACAACTCAAGACACACTTTCGGACTCAGGTGAAGCAATGGATTCAGTCATCGCCTCCTCCACGACTTCTTATACCAACAATCTTGACATCCTCAAGTAAGCACGTGGAATCCAAGCTAAGCACTGAAGAGGCTTCATCAATAGATTGTTCACCACATTCCTCTACATTAGCTATGTCGATTTCTGGTGGCGGACTAGTGAAGCGAGACGTCCATGTCCTTGAACCGAGAGGTGAGTCCCAATCCCAATATTCCAGAAACTTGTTGGTTTTTCACCCCAAGTGTGCAATGATCTTGCCGGCGGGATTGTAAGCCATTCTCGAGCGCTCCCTCTCAAGGCTCCCATAAATCCTCTTATACAAAGCTGCTCATCTGATAAAATAACCCCCTCCACATTCTCACGAGGTATCCTCACACACCTTCCTCGAACGTTGATGACAGTGTTTTTTTAAACTTCATTCGGTTCTTTTTCACCAATTTAGCTATCCTCTAGTATGCATTTTAGTGCATTTTGTTAGAATAGTGTTACGTTTCCATTTTCTTTGATATTTTCAGGATTTAGGTGAAAATCGCACTTTTGGATATGAATCATGGCGAAACATTGAAGTTTTGGTGCAACAAGATCACTCGTGGTGTGTCAAGGAGTACCGGGACGAGTTTTCAGGCCAAAAGACCAAGTTTCGGAGCTCAAAACCGTGCCCAAGGCCAAAATCGAAGACTTGGAGGAAGGAAAAGCACGGGCAATTCTCTGCCCGTGCCAGGCGCACCGCCTAGCACCCTAGGCGGTCCGCCTGGGAGGTTCAGACAGCAAATATATATAATTTGTAAAGTTGCGAATTTTCATATCTTAGATCATAATTTGCAGACATAAACCCTAGAGCTTGTTCTGGCTATTTTTTTCTCTTAGAACTACTTTATCTTAGCATATTGGAGCATCAAGGTAGAGATTTGGACATATTTTGATCTCACCTTGCTAGAAACCTTGTCAGTTTAGCAATTCACCGGAGATTGACAACCCTCGGTGGTAGATTTGTATCTCACCTTTTCATACTCTATTTTTAATCAATTATGTTTTCATCTATGATTGGTTTTTGTTGATTTCGATTTTTATATGAGTAGCTAAGTTTCTAGTTAGTGATAGTATGTAAATTCATAGCTAGGGTTCTTATTATGCATGATTGAGTTTCTGAGTCTTTACTTGTATAATTGTTTTACTCGATTCTTTGATCCGACTAAGCCAAATATATTCGTATAAAAGTGTTAGAAACACTAGGACAATTCAAGATCATCGATTTCAATAATTATAATTATCAAGTACTGCTTGAACTAAGCCTGACAACCTTATCCAAGTATTAGTATAGATAGGAAGCTTTCAAATACACGTCTAAAAATCTGTTTTGGTGTTTGTTAACTCGAATTACTTTTAAAGCAGTACGCGTTGCACTTTCATGCATAATTAGAACCTGATGCTTAGAATGAGCATACTATCACCAGCTCTCATCATATATTGTTAAGTTAAGCTAAGTTGAATTTGTTTTCTGATTATAATAGTTTATTGTAGTTAAAGCTAGTTTAGTCCCTAGAGATTGACACTCGAGGTCATCTTACCTCTGCACTACGTGTTTTGTGTAGTTGTGAGTTGCCCTTTGACTTTCAAACAAATTTATTTGATTGTTCGAGTCTGACAATCTCGTTCATCAATTTGGCGCCGTTGCCGGGAACTTTACTCCTTTTTACTCTTTAGCTTATTTGTATTTTCAGCATTCAATTTCCAGAAATTAGTAGTTTAGTTTGTTTCCCCTTGATACTCACTTGATTCGTTTCACGTAGTTTATGCGGAGCACGAGATCTAGTGGAATTTCTCTTGTTGAACCTATTGCGGAGATTGATAGGGTATATCATCAAAGGAATCGAGATAGTGCTAGAGCTGAAGTAGTGGAGAAGACTAGTCTGAATCTCTGCAGGAGATTTTTAAGCAATCTAATTTTGGGAAGGTTTTGTGATGCTCGCCTACTTCTGAAATCATGGGTTCAACCCAACCAGGAACGGATGAGAGGTCGGCTATTGTCCTTTCTACTGCAACTCGTGATTTGGAGATTAAGAATCACATGTTCCAGCAGCTTCCGAAGTTCTACGGGTTGGCTAGGGAGGATGTTATGGGATTCTTGAATGACATTGAGGATTTCATTAACAATCTCCAAGGCCTGGAGCAGGGATTACGGATGATGTGATGAGGATGAAGGTTTTTGCTATTGGCTTGGCGATAAAGCAAAACGCATGGTTAGGCTCTCTGGAGGCTGGTTCACTCGACACCTGGGCTAAGGTGTTTTCTGCTTTTATGGAGAAATATTTTCCCCATACTTCGACTACCGCGCTGAAGGCGCAAATCAGTGGTTTCAAGCAAGACTACGATGAAACAATCTACACTGCTCTCGATAGGTTCAAGACCTCATGAACAAGTGCCCACACCACGGGATGGAACTTTCTGCTCGTCCAGCACTTCTACAATGGGCTCACATATGAGAGACAACAGGTGGTGGATTTCTAGTGCCGTGGAAATATTTGGGTGGAGACCGACGAAGATGTGTGGGCGTGTTTTTTAAAGGCTTGCGAAGGGGTCTCGGTTCAAGGATCCAAGCGGCATGAACACGAGGCGTGGAATTGAAGTTCCAGCAAAATCCGAGGTGCAGAGGAATGGTGTGAGTGGGGATAGGTTTGATGGCTTCGCCAATGAGATGAGGCAGGCTCTTAAGAGCTCAATGGGACAAGCTCTTTCCAATGAGGTTTGCAGGGTATGCAAGAACTATGGGCATGGGGCTCATATGTGTATGTCTGAACTAGAAAACGATGGTGTTTATTGGGTAGAAGCAGGAGAGAAGAGGTGTTTGCTGCAGAATTTGGGGAGGCTAGCTATGGGCACGATGGTAGGAATCCGCGTGGTGGATATTGGAAGAAGGGGTTCCGAAGCAACCAAGGTTATGCACCTCCGAACCAAACCTATGGACCTAACAAAGACCGTAGTAATCTCAACTACGGTAATGATCATTGTGAAAACCCTACTCCTAGAACCGAGACACCTAAGTCCAAGTCAGCTGCTCTCTTCGAAACTTTGCAGAAGATGGTTGATAACACCCAAGGGTTTATGAAGAGGTATGAAGAAGACTCAAAGAAGACGAGGGTAGGCTTGATCAATTGGAGGCAAGTACTAGGCTTGCTCACGAAAAGATGCAAGAGCTGATCGACCGTGGAGCAAGTAGGGAGCAAGGGAAGTTGCCCAGTAACACGGAGAAGTCGATGTCGATAACCTTGGCAGGAGACCTTCCTGTGGAGATTACCATAAAGAAGGTTGTTGAGTGCAAGTGTTGTGCACAAGGTGAGCCTCCATTGGCCAAGGAGGAAGATAAAGGCCTGGGATTTGATGTGAGCGATGAGGAGAATGAACATCCTGAACAAATCCCTGATAGCTTTGATGTTAAGGTTGGGATAGGTGGCCTCGATGATGTCCGTGCTACACTAGATACGGGAGCATTCTCTAATGTGCTCCCAATGAATCTGTTGATAGTGTATATGTCCTAGAGACAGTCTTTATTAAGGGCATGCAGCCCTTATTAAAGGCATATATGTACTATTACACAGGTCAAGGTAATATAATATATGTTTGTTGTTGACTATTGAGTATCGCTTTCATATTTATATTACACCAGGCATACAACATGTCATATCTCTATTCCTGTCTGTATTGATATTAAACATGTCCCCTCAAATAGATGACCGATCACACAGATAGTGGGAGCTATGTGAGTTATCATCTATCCCAAACTCTCCCTAGTCGAGGTTCATCTCGGATGTAGGGGTCTGAATGAACCAGCTGAGACTAGTATGCGTGGAGGTTATACTTGTTAGAGCAAGTGTGAGCCGATCCCACGGCCACGGAACGGATTGTTAGACAATCAAGAAACGTTCCCATAACTCCGCATAGTTGTTCGAAGGGTGATTACCGAACAATGGAAGTACCCACCGGAAACTCCCATCGATGTATACTCTACACCAAAGTGTCTATGGGAACCGGAAAGTTGTCGAAGTGATGCCAGTCGTCCTTTGGACTTACAGGACTTTATCATCACATTTGTTGCCCCATATCCTTGGTGGACCCATCGATGTCAGCTCTGAATAAGCAGTTGACCCAAGACACGATCCAGGATTATGGCTACATACAAATGGGGATGATAGTGACTCTGTGAAGGATTCATCTCTCATGTGTAGCACAGGAGAGCACTGCTCATAGTCGTTCATAGTTGTGATTGGTAAAACCGCTGGCCAGCGTATCAATATTATTATGATAGTCATAATAGATATTGGATTCACCAAGCAACTCACTGAAGACGCCCGTGGATGTATTATTGGGATAGACACTTCATCGATCCTAGTTTCATTTGAGTCAGTCAGATGAAGGGACGTTACCATCGCCGCGTTGAGCGCAACAGACTTCACAACGAAAGGGTTTGCTTTGAGAAACCTCTCAAACGTCCTCATGTATTAATATTGCAAATGGAACTGTCTAGTAATTCCATTTGCCCTAGTCTAGGACTTGCTTGATACAATGAGGCCCTATGGGTCACACTATGTGGTGATTCAGCTTATCCGAATATCCTTGAAGATGGAATCGCAATTAATTTAGAATTAATTGTGATTGATGGATTATAATTTATTTGGAATTAATTATAATAATTTGTGGCTCAATTAATGTTTTGGAATTATTAATTGAATTGGCTGATTAATTGTATTTTATGTAAATACAATTAAAGATTATATTTTAGAAATATAATAGAGGTTTGATTTGAAAGGATATGTTAATTTAGAATTAATATATGCACATGGGCAAAATCTACTTGGAGTTTGAATTGCCTTAGAATTATAAGTGGGTCCCAAAATCGGGACCCACCTATCCCCCTTGGACACGCGCGCGCGCAGCAGCAGTAGGGGAAGGAGTTCGACTCCTTCCTCTATTAGAAGTCAAGGGATAAGTTAGATTTTCCTGATTGACTTTTAATTTGATTGGGAATGAATCTAGACTTGAATTGGTTTCCCAGTGTGATAAGAATTAGATTCTTATTCCTTTATGAAGTCTAATTGATTATTCTTTAGGCTTCAATTGACTACTATATATAGTAGACTATTAGAGAGCTTTTACGATCGATGGTTGAACACAGTTGATTCAAGATCATTCTTTCTACAAGTTTTCTTAGAGAAAATAAAAAGCTCTCCACTACCCCCTACTCTAGCCACGCGCGCGCCACTTTCACCGGAGGAAAAACGCCGCCCCATCTTCTTGGCCACACAAAGAATATCCTAGCATTCTTTCCGATAAGCTGTTTATCCGTGGATACCAAGGTTGAGGTTCAAGGAGCTGGAAACTAACTTTTATTGTCTTGCAGATAATCAAAGTATTGCAAATATCTTCGACTTCGACGAAGGAGAAGATTCACTAGACTATTACGAAGACTTGATACCAGTGCTTGCTTTTGGAGTATTGTAAGTCTTCTGATTAATGTGTTTAATATATATGCTATATACATGATCAATTTACCTGCATGTTAAGAAAATTTTTGAAATTCCGCTGCTTACCCTATGGGTAACTCTGACCATATTTTTTTACATCTCTATGAGAAGAGTGGTCTAGGAGAGCTAGAGAAGCACAAGGCCATTGTGCAATTGGCGGATGGATCCTTTGTGAAGCCGGCAGGTGTTGTTCGAAATGTGCTAATGAGGATTGGTGGCACTTCTGATTACACCAGTTTCGTGGTGATGCCGGCATTGCAGTATGGGATGAATGATGTGGTTCTTTTAGGAAGAGCTTTCTTGACCAAGGTATGCTCTGTGATCGACACCTACAGGGGATCGTGCACCATTGAGGTAGATGGCAAGCAACATACATTGCAAGCCATTTCTGATCATCAAGTATATTCCATTGATTCTCACCCCATAGGCTTTTTCGGCCTTGCTGCGTTTGTTCATTCTCATTCTCAGATACTAGGTATGAGAAAGAGATCCATGAAGGGGAAGGCTAGTACCCGTCTGGAAAGGAACTGAAGAACAAGAAGAAGTCAAGTCAGAGACTAATAAACAATGGCGCTTTCCGGGAGGCAACCTGGAGTTTTATTGTTTTCTTGCATTGCATGCATACTTCGAACAATTTGTTTTTGATAAGTTTTTGGTAGTTTGTATAATGTTTTGTGCTTTTTGTATGTGTTTGAGTGAAGTTTTTCGAGTGTTTCAGTGAGAAAAATATTTTGGAGTGAAAATTTAGTGAGAGGGGCCGAAAATTTTCGAACCCCAGCCTCTGTAAGTGGCAGGCGCACCGCCTCCCATGGGGCGCGGTCCGCCCCCACTCCCATAGAGCTGGCGGCTCTCTGGAGGTGAGAGGCGCACCGCCTCCCATGGGAGGCAGTCCGCCCCACACTCCCAGAAAGTTGGCAACTCTCTGGGGCGAGAGGCGGACCGCCGCCCATGGGGGGCGGTCTGCCCCCCACTTGCAGCCCCGACTTTCTGCGAGTGAGAGGCGGTGCGCCCCATGTGGGCGAACCGCCCCTCAACACCCGAGAGTTTAAACTCTCGGGTGGTGAGAGGCGGACCGCCTCTCACATGGGGCGGTCCGCCTGGGACCCAGATTGTTCAAAAACGGGGGAGCCCCCTTTTCTCCCCCATTCTTCATTCTTCTTTCTCCTTTTTGCTCCCAAACTCAAAATTTTTCAAAAACCTTCTCTCTTCCATAATTCTTCCAATCCTCCACCAAATCTTGTGTTCTTTAGCTTGAATCGAAACCCATAACGTGCTCTTCATTCTCATCCGAACAAATCTCTTCATACTTCATCAAATTTTCAGATTTAAGGTAACCTCTCAAGAACCCTAATTTTCTAAATTTGGGGGTTTCTTGATTTTTGCTTCAATTGAGATTATATGTTGTATGGGTTGCTTGTTTGTGTGTTTATTAACTTATTTCTCTATCAATTGCATGCTTAATTTTGTTGGGATTGTTGAATATGGGCTTTTGCTCAATTAGGATTTCTAAGTCTTGATTGCATTGTTTTGATTATTTCATTCCTTATTAAATTTGAGCAAATTGATATGATGATTATAAATTACTTGGTAGAACACTTGATTGGGTAGATTGTGTTTTTTGGTGATTTTCGACCCTATGATATGTATGTTGCCTTATGAATTTGAGGTTATTCGTTGTCTAGCATGAGCTTTGTGATAGTGTATATGTCCTAGAGACCGTCTTTATTAAGAGCATGCAGCCCTTATTAAGGGCATATATGTACTATTACACTGGTCAACGTAATATAATATATGTTTGTTGTTTGACTATTGAGTATCGCTTTCAAATTTATATTACACCAGGCATACAACATGTCATATCTCTATTCCTGTCTGTATTGATATTAAACATGTCCCCTCGTATAGATGACCGGTCACACACATAGTGGGAGCTATGTGAGTTATCATCTATCCCAAACTCTCCCTAGTCGAGGTTCATCTCGGATGTAGGGGTCTGAATGAACCAGCTGAGACTAGTATGCGTGGAGGTTATACTTGTTAGAGCAAGTGTGAGCCAATCCCATGGCCACGAACGATTGTTGGACAATCAAGAAACGTTCCCATAACTCCGCATAGTTGTTCGAATGGTGATTACCGAACAATGGAAGTACCCACCGGAAATTCCCATCGATGTATACTCTACACCAAAGTGTCTATGGGAACCGGAAAGTTGTCGAAGTGATGCCAGTCGTCCTTTGGACTTACAGGACTTTATCATCACATTTGTTGCCCCATATCCTTGGTGGACCCGTCGATGTCAGCTCTGAATAAGCAGTTGACCCAAGACACGATCCAGGATTATGGCTATATACAAATGGGGATGATAAGTGATTCTGGGAAGGATTCATCTCTCATGTGTAGCACAGGAGAGCACTGCTCATAGTCGTTCATAGTTGTGATTGGTAAAACTGCTGGCCAGCGTATCAATATTATTATGATAGTCATAATAGATATTGGATTCACCAAGCAACTCACTGAAGACGCGCGTGGATGTATTATTGGGATAGACACTTCATCGATCCTAGATGCATTCGAGTCAGTCGGATGAAGGGACGTTACCATCGCCGCGTTGAGCGCAACAGACTTCACAACGAAAGGGTTTTCTTTGAGAAACCTCTCAAACGTCCTCATGTATTAATATTGCAAATGGAACCGTCTAGGAATTCCATTTTGCCTAGTCTAGGACTTGCTTAATACAATGAGGCACTATGGGTCACACTATGTGGTGATTCAGCTTATCCGAATATCCTTGAAGATGGAATCGCAATTAATTTAGAATTAATTGTGATTGATGAATTATAATTGATTTGGAATTAATTATAATAATTTGTGGCTCAATTAATGATTTGGAATTATTAATTGAATTGGCTGATTAATTGTATTTTATATAAATACAATTAAAGATTATATTTTAGAAATATAATAGAGGTTTTATTTGAAAGGATATGTTAATTTAGAATTAATATATGTACATGGGCAAAATCTACTTGGAGTTTAAATTGCCTTAGAATTATAAGTGGGTCCCAAAATCGGGACCCACCTGACCCCCTTGGAGACGCGCGCGCCCAGCAGCAGTAGGGGAAGGAGTTCGACTCCTTCCTCTATTAGAAGTCAAGGGATAAGTTAGATTTTCCTGATTGAGTTTTAATTTGATTGGGAATGAATCTAGACTTGAATTGGTTTCCTAGCGCGATAAGAATTAGATTCTTATTCCTTTATGAAGTCTAATTGATTATTCTTTAGGCTTCAATTCACTACTATATATAGTAGACTATTAGAGAGCTTTTGACACACAGTTAGTCTACTAGTTTTCTTAGAGAAAATAAAAGCTCACCCCTACCTCTCCCAAGCCACGCGCGCGCCACCCTACTGGAGGAAAAACGCAGCCCCCCCCATCTTCTTGGCCACACAAAGAATATCCTAGCATTCTTTCCGATAAGATGTTCATCCGTGGATACCAAGGTTGAGGTTCAAGGAGCTGGAAACTAACTTTTATTGTCTTGCAGATAATCAAAGTATTGCAGATATCTTCGACTTCGACGAAGGAGAAGAATCACCGGATTATTACGAAGACTTGATACTTGTGCTTGCTTTGGACTATTGTAAGTCTTCTGATTAACGTGTTTAATATATACGCTATATACATGATCAATTAACCTGCATGTTAAGAAAATTTTGAAATTCCGCTGCGTACCCTAGGGGTAACTCTGACCACATTTTCTTACAGTGGTATCAGAGCCAAGTTAATTGATTATGAATATACGTATATATGTTATATTATTTTGTAGTTTATGTGGATGCAATTGATTCTATGATTAATTCGATTTTCAAAAGTTTTATTTTTTATCTAAATTTAGAATTTATATTTTTCAAAAAAAATAAAATTATTCTATATATATATATATATATATATATATATATATATATATATACATACATACATACATACATACATACATACATACATACATACATACATACATATATATATACATACATATATATATATATATATATATATATATATATATATATATATATATATATATATATATATATATATATGTACCCGCCTGCGTGACGCAGGCCGGCGCCTGCGTGCCGCAGGCACACTAGGGGAAGGGACTCGATCCCGTCCCCGTATATTATATATATATAGTTTTTCGGGGTTGGATCCAAAATCGAATTTCGGAAATTTTGAGGATTGAATTTTATATTTGAAATATAAATATGATTTAATTGTAATTATTATAAACTAGAGGGTTAAATTTAATTAGTATAAAGTTAAGGGGCTTATTTGTGATTTATCAATTTATTGTTTATTACAAATAAGTCTTTCTACTTTTGAATTTTAAATTTAACACCTCCAAGGTTTCGAAAATTACAATTGAGTCCTTCGGATTTTTTCGAAAATTGCTACCTGGTCAATAGAATTTTCAATTTTTCAATCTAGTCCAGATTTTCAATTTTTCATAGAGATTATAAGTATGGGATTATAATTTTCATAATGAAATTATGAAGTCATTTGGCATCCACATAGGCTACTACTTGTTTGTATGCTCAATATGCTATTGTTTGACAATGCATGTTTAAATACCACGTATTTTACTTTTACGTTCGACCGCTATGCATGCGAGGGTAGGCGGCGCCCTCTTATTTGTCGGACCGCATATTTTTATGTATGGGTAGGCGGCGCCCATTATGTTCTTGACCGCGTTTAGAACTAGAATGGATAGGCGGCATCTATTACGTGTAGACCGCTCATGCATGATGGGTAGGCGGCGCCCTTATTTGTTTGTAGATGACTGATAACAACCCTCAAGCTACAAGCCCCAACTAATATAAATGCAAAAATATGTATGCGTATGTATTTCTGAGATGTTTTCCATGGGGTGCTTTAATTCTGAACTTTCATTGCGTTTCCCTGTATTGGCGACCTCGTCTTGCAGACTCGCAGTGATCGTCAGATTAGAGTAAGCCTATGGTTATAACTTACTGCATATTGTACCTAGCGACCTCGATAGGTACAATATGTAGAGCATCGGGTTAAATTAGATTTAACACCCAAGAGTTGCGTGACGCAATTGGATAGTCCTACCGGTCATATATGCTATGCGACCAGCCCCCGTTGGAGTATAGCATAGTATGGATTTGGATCTTGCCCACTACGGTAACTTGTTGGACATTAACCGTATGTTTGTTTTGGGGGCAATCATATGTGAAAATAGTGGAAGCTAAACAGCTAAAGGACCTTGTTGTTTAGTTATGTTGACTGTGTATTTAGAAATAGTATTTCAATAGTTGATTTATTATTCGTTCTATACTATTTCTCCTAAGAAAAACCGAAATGGCGAGTATCTCGCTCCGTGCTGTCTTAGAGAAGCAAATTTTGACCGGACCAAACTTCCTAGATTGGATCAGGAATATACGTTTGGTGCTGAGGTACAAAAGGATTGAGTACGTCTTGGACGAGGCTAATCCCGTGTGTCCCGAGAATCAGACTGCCAATCAAGTTGCTGCTTGGAATCAAGCCAACAAGGCAAAGGCTGATAAGCATCAAGAGGATGCTAAATCCGCGCAGTGTATTATGCTGGCGGCAATGAGCAATGAGCTGCAGAGACAACATGAAAGCATGTTGCCGTATGAGATGCTGAAGCATCTTGAGTCGCTCTTTAAGACGACATCCAGAAGTGTTGAATTTGATTTGATCAAAGAGATACACAGATGCAAGCTCAATGAAGGAGGGAACATGTCTGAACATTTTCTCAAGATGAGAATAAGATCATGGTGATCTCTTTGTCCTTCAATCATTGCCGAGTTCGTATTCGCAGTTCATCATTAACCAACATGAATGCGAAGGACGTTGCATTGCCCGAACTCCATAATCTGTTGAAGACATATGATCAAACTCTTCCTAAGAAGGAGAAATCGATCATGTATGTTGGACAACCGTCTAACCCAAACCCTAGAAACAAAGGTGCTAAGGGTAAGGCAAAGTCGGGAGCCAAGGCTAACACTTCGAGTGATAGGCCTAAGCGTCTGAACCAGAAAAGGGAGTTCAAGAGGAGCGGAACGGTACACACAGATGAATGTCTTTTCTGTAAGCAGAAAGGGCATTGGAAGAAAGATTGCCCTAAGATAAGGGCAAATCAAGCTAAGAAGCCGCCGGCTTCTAGCTCAGGTATGTTTGTTATTGAAATGAACATGACTAATTTTGACTCCAATGGTTGGGTATTAGATACAGCCTGTGGCTCGCACATTTGTAATAATGTGCAGGGGCTCATTGAACACAGGCTAGTCAAGCAAGGTGAAATCGACTTGCATGTTGGGAACGACAATCAAGTTGAAGCCAAACGCGTTGGACGCTGCAAGATAGATTTACCATCAGGACAATGTTTAGAACTTGATAATGTTTATTTTGTTCCATCCATTGTCAGAAATATTATTTCCATTCCATTGTTGGACAATTGGGGTTTTTCCTTTCGTTTTGCTAATGATACTTGTTATTTTTCGCTAAATGACCAGTGTTATGGAAAAGCTCGCTTAGTGAATGGTTTATATATTTTGCAAAGTAGTCTACCTTTATTTCAAATACATAACAAACAACCGTCTTCAAGTAGGAAGAATAATCCATCTTATCTATGGGATTGTCGGCTAGGCCATATCAATGAAACACGGATTCAAAGACTAAGGAAGTTGGACTACTTAGAACCATTTGATTTTGAATCATATGGTACATGCGAATCATGTGTTAAGGGTAAGATGACGAACAAACCTTTTGTTGGACAAGGTGTTCGTGCCACTCTCTGCTTAGAGCTCATACATACCGATGTATGTCGACCTTTTAAAGTCCAAGCACGTGGAGGTTATCCTTACTTCGTTACCTTTACTGACGATTTCTCAAGGTATGGATATATTTATCTTATGAAGAATAAATCTGAGACCTTTGGGAAATTCAAGGAGTTTAGGAATGAGGTCGAGAATGAATTGAACCTAAGGATAGTCACTCTTCGATCAGATCGAGGAGGTGAATACCTTAGTGAAGAATTTATCAACTACTTGAAGGAGAATGGAATTCAATCGCAATGGACCCCTCCTGGAACACCACAATTAAATGGTGTGTCTGAGAGAAAGAATCGAACCCTGTTAGACATGGTAAGATCAATGATTGGATTCTCGACTCTTCCAAAATATCTATGGGGATATGCGCTGCAAACTGCAATCTACATTCTGAATCGTGTACCATCTAAATCAGTGGAGAAAACTCCCTATGAGTTATGGAAAGGAAAGAAGCCCTCACTGGGCTATCTTAGACCTTGGGGTTGTCCTGCGATAGTCAAACCGATTCTCACTGATAAGTTAGATGCCAAGGGTGTCAAAGTATATTTCATAGGCTATCCTCGTCAGACGAGAGGCTATGAATTCTATCATGCTGAAGATCACAAGGTGATAGTATCTAGAAACGTCAAGTTTTTAGAAGCAGAATACCTCGAAGAAGAGAGGTTAGATGAGATGATAGAACTTGAAGAAATTCAAGACTTTGACACGCGCGAACATGAGTTCTCTAAATCTTCTGATTTGGACTCAAGTTCAGTGGGAGCTTGATGAACGTGTATTTTACACTTTCATTCGAGTCTTTTTGCGCCAATTTAGCTATCCTCTATGTTAATTTAGTTATATTATAGTGCATTTTATTAGAATAGTGTCACGTTTCCCTTTAGTTTGTATTTTACAGGTTTTGGGTGAAAAATGTGGTTTTCGGAGCAATTATATTGAAGGGAATGAAGAATTGGTGTTCCGGAGACATTTTTGGAGTATCTAGAAGATTCCAGATAGGATTTGAAGTCTAGGGGTCGAGTCTGAAGGCTAAAAGGTCACTAGAAGGCAAAAACCGAGTCTGAAAAGGAAAAGAAATCCAAAAACGCATCGAAAACGCGTAAATGGCCGGCTGGAGGTCCCGGGCGGTTCGCCCCACACCAGGCGATTCGCCCGGTGTGTGGGGCGACTCGCCCCACACGTTCCGAACCCCTATATATAGTTGCTCAGTTTTCTCCGTTTTTCATACTTTCTCAGACCTTTTTTCACACCTTTCTCATTAGTTTTAGGTAGGAATTCTCCAGAGCCTGTTCTGGGAATTCTTAGCATAGGAGATACTTTTTCTTATCGTTTTGGAGCTTGTGAGATCGCGATTCTTCGGAGATTGACAACCTTCGGTAACATTGTATCTTGCAATTGTTTCTATTCATATTTATTTATCTTTCAACATGTTTTCATTCAATCTTGCTATGATTTTTGTTGATTGCATGACATCTATGAGTAGCTAAATTTATCGTTGGTGATAGTATCTGATTTCTTAGCGAAGGGTTAATAATTATGCTGATGGCGGTAAAGCGAATCAGACTTTGAGTTATTGCTTTATTTCTTTGATATGTCTAAGCCTTCTATCTTCGTAGTGTTGAATAATAACGGAACACATTGGACAATTCATGATCAAAGATCTCTATGCAAAATGATCGGGTACTTCATGCATGATTATTAACCTGCTATGCTTTGAATGATCATACTATCACTAACTTCCATTATCTTGATAAGAAAAACCTGTGCTAAGTAGTTTGTTGATTTTATAGTTTAAGTTAGATTAGATAAAGCTAGTTATAGTCCTTAGAGATCGACACTCGAGGTTATTTTACTGCTACACTACGGTTTTCGTTGTAGTTGTGAATTGCCTTTGGCTAAATACAAATTTATTTGATCAATTAGAATCTGACAAATTCCGGTTCATCAAATTGGCGCCGTTGCCGGGGACTATACTCCTTTTTTCTGTTTAGCTTATTTATATTTTCAGCATTCAATTCCTAGTTTTAGTTGTTTTTATTTTTTCTATTTAATCTCTCTGATACTCCTTTCTTAGCTTGTTACAGATAGTGTATGCGCAGTACACGATCTAGAGGAACATCGCTTGCTGAATCAATAGCTGAAATCGATAGAGTCTACCACCAAAGAAGGCGACTACTTCGAAGACGTGAACTAGAGGAAATAGAGGAAACCGATTTCTATGAATCTCTACACAGTCTTTTCAAGGAAATCGACGGAATGGCAGAAGCTAGACCACTGAAAGCATGGGTTCAACCCTCCAAGGATCGTATGAGGGGACCGGCGATTGTTCTTTCGTCTACAACTCGAGATCTGGAAATCAAGAACCACGCATTCCAACAACTTCTGAGGTTCTATGGCTTAGCAAGGGAAGATGTGATGGGGTACTTGCACGATATCGATGATTTCGTCAACCAACTCCCACGACCCGGAGCTGAAATAACAACGGAAGAGTTGAGGATGAAGGTTTTTGCTATGGGACTTGGCGACCGAGCCAAGTCATGGTTGAGTTCTCTACCGGCGGGTTCGCTGGACACTTGGGAAAAGGTTTTTTCAGCATTCATGGAGAAATACTTCCCTCACACCTTGACTACCGCGCTTAAGGCGCAAATCACTGGGTTCAAACAAGACTATGATGAGACCATCTACACCGCGTTTGAGAGGTTCCAAGACCTCATGAACAAGTACCCTCACCATGGTTTTGAGCTTTCGGATCTAGTCCAAGACTTCTACAATGGACTAACCTTCGAGAACCAACAAGTGGTGGATTTCCAATGCCGTGGCAATATTTGGGAGGAAACCGCGGAAGCCGTCTGGGCGGTTTTCGAAAGGCTTGCTAAGGGTTCGCAATTCAAGGATCCAAGAGCAATGGTTAGGAGACGTGGACCTGAAGCTCCACCTACTCAGGAAGCCCCTATGTATGGGGGGAATGGGGATCGATTCGAGTGCTTTATCAACGAGTTGAAACAAGTCCTCAAGAACTCCGCAGGGACAGCTATGTCAAACGAAGTTTGCCGAATATGGAAGAACTATGGGCATTGAGCTCATATGTGTAGATTGGAGCTTGCATATGATGATGTCAATTGGGTTCAAGGAGGCGAGGAGGAAGCCTTTGCTACGGAATTTGGTACTCAAGAATACGGACAAGATGGTAGGAATCCTCGAGATGGATTTTGTAGAAAAGGATTCCGGAACAATCAAGGATACGCACCGGCTAGCCAAACTTATGGCCCTAACCAAGACCGCAGTAGGCTTAACTATGGTAATGATCACTGTGAAAATCCCGCTCCGAAAGAGCAACCGAAGTCGAAGACAGCTCTACTCATGGAGAAGTTGAAAAAGATGGTTGATCACTCCCAAAGTTTTCTTAAGCGTTATGAAGAAGATTCTGAGAAGACTAGGGCGAGACTTGATCGATTGGAAGAGAGCACTAGGCTTGCCCATCAAAAGATGCAAGAGTTGATTGACCGAGGAGCAAGCAGGGAGCAAGGGAAGCTGCCTAGCAACACTGAGAAGTCGATGTCCATTACCTTGGTGGGTGATCTTCCTGTTGAAATCACCATCGAGAAGGTTTCTTTTTTTTTAATAATCGAACCATTACAATTTCATAAGTAGCATTACAAAGCTAGTAATAAACTATAAATAATCTCTCACTTGACGAGAATTGAACCTATGACCTCTAGTGTCATGACACATCAGTCTAACCAATTGAGATAGACCTCATTGGTCATCAAGAAGGTTTCTAAGTGTGAGTGTTGCAAGGATGAAGAACCCCCACTAGCCAAGGAAGAAGACAAGGACCTTGGTTCTGATGAGAGTGAAGAGGAGCAAGAGGATCCCGAGCCAATCCCTCAAAGTTTCGATGTTAAGGTCGGGATTGGTGAACTTGAAGATGTCTGTGCTACACTAGACACGGGATCCTACTCTAATGTGCTCCCAATGAATGTGTTTGAGAAGAGTAGCCTTGGAAAACTATCTGAGCATAACGCTATTGTGCAATTGGCGGATGGATCCTTTGTGAGACCCGAAGGCGTTGTAAAGAACGTATTGGTTAAGATTGGTGAAGCTTCTGTATACACCAATTTTTTAGTTATACCGACGTCTACACCTGGGATGGGGGATGTCGTTCTCTTGGAGCGAACGTTCTTGACTAAACTACGCTCCGTGATAGACATCTCCCGAAGGACTTGCACCATTGAGGTGGATGGCAAGAGACATGTGTTGCGAGCCATATCTGATCCACATAATCACTTCAATGCTTCTCACACTGTTAACTACTTTGGTCTTGTTGTCTATGTTCATTCTCATTCACAGGTTCGTGGCATGAGGAGGAGATCCATGAAGGGGAAGTCTAGTACCCTCAAGAAGAAGAGCTAGGAGCAAGAAGAAGTCGAGTCAAAGACTATAAACAATGGCGCTATCTGGGAGGCAACCTGGAGTTTTTATCGCTTTTTTACCGCTTTATTGCATGCATTCATTCATTGAACAATTTGCTTTTCTTATGTGAATTTGTCCGTCTCTGTGTCGTTTGTGCTTATGTTTATGTTTGAGTGAACTTTTTTCGAGTGGTTTTCTGAGTAAAATGATTTTCGGGGATTAAAAACTGAGTTCCTTCGGAAAAATTCGTCTCCCTACCTCTAAAGGTGGGGGGCGAATCGCCCCACACGGCCAGAGAGCTTCGTGTTCTCTGGAGGAGCGGGGCGATTCGCCCCACACCATCTGAGGATAAAAAACGGGAGACTTCCCCTTTTTCCTCATTTTCTCCTCCTTTTCACTCTCTTACTCCCAAAAATCCCAAAAAATCGAAAATTCTTCAATCTTTCATAAAACCTTCAATCTTCCATCAAATTTTTTGTTCTTTAGCTTCAATCGAAGCCCATTACGTGCTCTTTCTTTTCACCCGAACAACTTTCACACTAGTGCATTCGTTTTCCAGATCTGAGTTATCTTCACATGAACCCTAATTTTTCAAATTTGGGGGTTTTCTGATTTATGCTTCAATTAGGCTTATATGATGTATGGGTTGGGTGTTTGTGTGATTAGAAACGTTATTCACTATCAATTGCATGTTCAATTATGCTTGGTTTGTTGGTTTGAGAATTTTGCTACTAGATGTCTATATCTTGTTATGCAATGTATCTTTTCTTCCATTCCGTACATATGATTATATTTACTGATGTGATAATGATGGACATGATGGTAGAATGCATAATTGATGAGTTTGAGGATTTATGATGCTAGAATTTTCGCTACTATGGTATGAATTGAGCCTTACGATTTAAGGCTATTGGTTGTCTAGCACGAGCATAATGTGATATGTACATGTCGAAGTTATTTTGGTGTGTTGCATGATTGGTAGCTAGATTAGACATGGAGGATTTTGAGGAGTTCGATTGTTGATTATCACTCGTGAATTTCACTCTTACATTTGCATATGCATAAATCTGTTTTGTGTCATACGAGGTACTAATTGCTGTTTGTAGGAACCATGCCACAAAGGGAGAGGAGCACTTCCGTTTGGCTACAATGAGGTATTGGAGGCGGATCGATTACAACCATGTCAAGGAGAGTGATCTCGTTAGAGGTGCGTTCAAGCCATGGGCTTTTGCAACAATGTCGCGGTTTATCCATAAGGAGGAACGAGAACCCACCAGCAGTGAGAAATCTTATGTCTATTCACGTACCACCGAAGGGATTGAAACCAATATTACGATAGAAATCTGTCACAAGGACTGCAAGGTTCGAGTGAATAGGAAGGTACCGGGGCGGCCTCACCACAACGGATTCAGTCTTGAGTCAACAGTGGTGATGTGATTGGATCAACAGTTGAAACCACACCAATAGAACCTGTTGTCAACCAACCTGTACAACAAGTTGCACAAGAGCAGCCTCCCGCTAGGGAACGGGGTCGCAGCACGCGACCGGCTGTATCAGTACCCACTGATAATGTTCGTGTTACACGAAGTCAGAAAAGGAAATCACCAGAAACGCCGACAGAAGCACCAGTCAAGCTCCGTAGGTCGAAGAGGATCCCAAAAGGACCTCAGAAGCAAAGCCTTATGATAGAAGACATCAGTGAACTTGATGTTGGCTTATCAGATCGGGAAGATCCCGAGACCTACAAAGAGGCAATAAATGATATTGACTCAGACAAATGGCAAGAGGCCATGGAATTGGAAATGGACTCCATGTACCTGAACCAAGTTTGGAGCTTGGTAGACTTGCCCCAAGGGGTTAGACCTGTTGGGTGCAAATGGGTCTTTAAACGAAAGACAGATGTCGAAGGCAAGGTACAAACGCACAAGGCTAGACTTGTCGCGAAAGGCTACACGCAAAGGTATGGCATCGATTACAATGAAACCTTTTCACCGGTAGCAAAGTTGAAGTCTATTCGAATTCTACTTGCGATAGCTGCCTACTATGATTATGAGATCTGGCACATGGATGTAAAGATTGCCTTCCTCAATGGAAACCTTGAGGAAGAGGTCTATATGGTACAGTCGGAAGGTTTTATTAGTAAAACCAGGCCAACTGCTGTATGCAAATTACAGAGATCCATCTATGGGCTAAAGCAAGCGTCTAGGAGCTGGAATATCCGCTTTGATGAACCTGTCAAATCGTTTGACTTCGTCAGAAGCGTACAAGATCCCTGTGTCTATACTAGGCAAAGCGACAAGGGAGTCGTTTTCATGATCATTTATGTTGATGACATTTTGATCATGGGAAACAATGTCTCTATGCTAGAAGAGACTAAAGTTTGGTTATCAAGTACCTTCTCAATGAAGGACTTGGGTGAAGCGAACTACATCCTAGGGATAAAGATCTATAGAGATAGATCCAAGAGGATGTTAGGATTGACACAGGCCACCTACATCGATAAAATACTGAAGCGTTATAAGATGGACGACTCAAAGGGAGGCTTTCTCCCATCTAGGCATGGGATCGTGTTATCAGTTAAGGATAGTCCTAAAACTGATGAAGAAAGAAAGGCAATGAGTCGTGTGCCCTATGCTTCGGCAGTAGGGTCTATAATGTATGCAATGAATTGCACAAGGCCAGATGTGGCATATGCGCTTAGTGTCACTTGTCGACACCAACATAATCCAGGAGTACCTCACTGGACTGCTGTAAAGAACATTCTTAAGTACCTTCGACGGACTAAGAAAATGTTCTTGGTGTTTGGTGGAGAACCAGAATTAAAGATGTCTGGTTATGTCGACGCTGGATTTGAATCAGATCCTGATGACTTTAAGTCACAGACAGGATATGTATTCAAATTGAACGGAGGAGCTGTCTGTTGGAAGAGTTCTAAGCAAGCCACGATTGCTGACTCATCCACAGAAGCCGAGTACATTGCTGCATCAGAAGCATCGAAAGATTCAGAGTTCTTGAACGAATTGAGGGTTGTTCCTGCTCCTAGTCCAATAACGATTTATTGTGACAACACGGTCGCCGTCGCTCAAGCCAAGGAGCCTAGATCTACAAACAAGAACAAACATGTACTTAGAAAGTATCACGTTATACGTGAGATTATTGATAGAGGAGAAGTTAGTATAGAACGTGTCTCAACCACGGACAACGTGGCAGATCCTTTCACCAAGGTCTTATCAGTGGATGTCCACTTAAGACATTATGCTAATCTAGGTATTAAGCATAAAGGTGACTGGCTCTAGTCCAAGTGGGAGATTGATAGTGTATATGTCCTAGAGACGGTCTTTATTAAGGGCATGCAGCCCTTATTAAGGGCATATATGTACTATTACACATGTCAACGAAATATAATATATGTTTGTTGTTTGACTATTGAGTATCGCTTTCATATTTATATATATTACACCAGGCATACAACATGTCATATCTCTATTTCTGTCTGTATTGATATTAAACATGTCCCATCGGATAGATGACCGATCACACAGATAGTGGGAGCTATGTGAGTTATCATCTATCCCAAACTCTCCCTAGTCGAGGTTCATCTCGGATGTAGGGGTCTGAATGAACCAGCTGAGACTAGTATGCGTGGAGGTTATACTTGTTAGAGCAAGTGTGAGCCGATCCCACGGCCACGGAACGGATTGTTGGACAATCAAGAAACGTTCCCATAACTCCGCATAGTTGTTCGAAGGGTGATTACCGAACAATGGATGTACCCACCAGAAACTCCCATCGATGTATACTCTACACCAAAGTGTCTATGGGAAACGGAAAGTTGTCGAAGTGATGCCAGTCGTCCTTTGGACTTACAGGACTTTATCATCACATATGTTGCCCCATATCCTTGGTGGACCCGTCGATGTCAGCTCTGAATAAGCAGTTGACCCAAGACACGATCCAGGATTATGGCTATATACAAATGGGGATGATAAGTGATTCTGTGAAGGATTCATCTCTCATGTGTAGCACAGGAGAGCACTGCTCATAGTCGTTCATAGTTGTGATTGGTAAAACCGCTGGCCAGCGTATCAATATTATTATGATAGTCATAATAGATATTGGATTCACCAAGCAACTCACTAAAGACGCCCGTGGATGTATTATTGGGATAGACACTTCATCGATCCTAGATGCATTCGAGTCACTCAGATGAAGGGACGTTACCAACACCGCGTTGAGCGCAACAGACTTCACAACGAAAGGGTTTGCTTTGAGAAACCTCTCAAACGTCCTCATGTATTAATATTGCAAATGGAACCGTCTAGGAATTCCATTTAGTCTAGGACTTGCTTAATACAATGAGGCCCTATGGGTCACACTATGTGGTGATTCAGCTTATCCGAATATCCTTGAATATGGAATCGCAATTGATTTATAATTAATTGTGATTGATGAATTATAATTGATTTGGAATTAATTATAATAATTTGTGGCTCAATTAATGATTTGGAATTATTAATTGAATTGGCTGATTAATTGTATTTTATGTAAATAGAATTAAAGATTATATTTTATAAATATAATAGAGGTTTGATTTGAAAGGATATGTTAATTTAGAATTAATATATGCACATGGGCAAAATCTACTTGGAGTTTGAATTGCCTTAGAATTATAAGTTGGTCCCAAAATCAGGACCCACCTGACCCCCTTGGACGCGCGCGCGCGCAGCAGCAGTAGGGGAAGGAGTTCGACTCCTTCCTCTATTAAAAGTCAAGGGATAAGTTAGATTTTCCTGATTGAGTTTTAATTTGATTGGGAATGAATCTAGACTTGAATTGGTTTCCTAGTGCGATAAGAATTAGATTCTTATTCCTTTATGAAGTCTAATTGATTATTCTTTAGGCTTCAATTGACTACTATATATAGTAGACTATTAGAGAGCTTTTGACACACAGTTAGTCTACCAGTTTTCTTAGAGAAAATAAAAGCTCACCCCTACCTCTCCCAAGCCACGCGCGCGCCACCCTACCGGAGGAAAAACGCCGCCCCCCCCATCTTCTTGGCCACACAAAGAATATCCTAGCATTCTTTCCGATAAGATGTTCAGCCGTGGATACCAAGGTTGAGGTTTAAGGAGCTGGAAACTAACTTTTATTGTCTTGCAGATAATCAAAGAATTGCAGATATCTTCGACTTCGACGAAGGAGAAGATTCACCGGATTATTACGAAGACTTGATACCTGTGCTTGCTTTGGACTATTGTAAGTCTTCTGATTAACGTGTTTAATATATACGCTATATACATGATCAATTAGCCTGCATGTTAAGAAAATTTTGAAATTCCGCTGCGTACCCTAGGGGTAACTCTGACCACATTTTCTTACACTTTGATGGTGATGTATTATGTTAGTGTTGAAATATGTCCAGTCCGCATGTACGAACTGGAGCAGTCTAAGAGCGCGACAAAGCATCATAGGCCGTCCCTCAAGGGGCGCGACCACACCCAAGTATGTCACTGAGGTGTGGTTCGACCAACATAGGGTCCGACCATCACTAAGAGGCAACCCTCAAAATAAGCTCATCACAAGGACAGAGCAGCTATTGAGCTCGAGGAGCATCTCTAGGGCTCGAGGAGGCCTTACGTCAATGTAACACTCTATGAGAGAAAATAGGCAGAGCACTACTCGGACCACCAACGTAAGAGGAAGGCACGAGGACACCTGGGCAACCACCCATGGTCGCTCCCAGTGGGGCCACCGTCCTCCATATTACTAAGTGGGACCCGAAATGACCATCTTGCCCTCTCAAACCTAGCCATGGTGTTTGGGCCAAGGCCCATGGACCTCCTTAATGGGCTTGGGCCTAAGAAGGCTTCAATCCCGTCCGGACACTTGTCACGATCCTACGAGGGCTGACATTAAAAGTCTACGAGTATATAAAGGACTCATTCATTACCCAGCGGGTAAGCATTAAGACATCTCACCTACCACTCAATATTTCTCTCACTAGGGAATTCCTCAGCTCCCTACGCGTAAAGTCGTCACTCCGGTCTGATACCTTACAGACCGGGTAAGAGACACTAACCCCCCCTCCTCTAGTCTATTTCAGGTGCGAGGAAGCTACAAGAAGGTTCCCTATCATTTCAAGAGGAACACTACATGAACAAGACATAGAATAATTGACCATAGCGACTCACTGCGAACTTAGGAAGAAGTACGAATTACCCTTCAACATTTGGCGCCGTCTGTGGGAAACGACACAAAAGGTCATTCCTAGCCCTACTGGTCGAGCCACTATCCTCCTCGTGACCCTTCACGAATATGCCTCCCAGAAGAAGCAACCGTCTTGCTAATGCACCACCCAGGAATCCTTCTCGAGCTAGGGGCCGTCCCCCTAGCAACGGTCGAGGAGGAGGAACGGCTGCTGCTCCGAGGGCACCGAGAAATAATAATGTTGCAAGGAACCAAGATTACACGGAGGGGGCATTCACCAATGTCACCAACTCCCAAGATGAAAGATCGGGGGAAAACAACCCGCAAGGTGTTCCAGTAGGAAGTTCCTACGGAGCGTTGAGAGTCACAAACAACGCCGAGCCGAGAGGGCAGCCTCCTCCAGTAGCAATCAATCAACCTCTCGTAGCAGTGAACCCTCCTCAACCGGTCGCATTGAACTTCATCCTTCCTGATGGACGCGTAGTCCGACCATCAGATTTCGGGATGGGTGAAGCTCAATACGGCTTGTTCCTTCTCACATTACAAGGATATGTGGGGGGTAATGAGGCTGCTAGAGTCAATGCCGAGATCCAAGCTCGAGGAGCACAACAAGCGCCAGTGCAAGAGCAACCTCGTGACACCCTGGTCGCTCCTCGCCAGTCTCAAGGAAGAGCACCAGTTGCACAAGATGAGGCACATTCAAGAGCCAACACAAGGCCAATCCAATCTCGACTTGTACCATCAAGAGTTCAATCGAGGTTAGGACCTCAAGGTGCCCAGGATGACTTGAGAGACTTGATCGATAGAAGGATACGGGCATCATTGCAAAATGTAGCTCAACAAGAAAATAGAGCTCAGGTGGTCGTTACACCACCCGCTCTCCCCAATCAAGTTACGCCCAACTAAGTAACTCCTCAAAACCAACAAGAAGCGGTGGCAGAGAATCAAGCATTGAGAACAGTAGCTGAGGTAACCCCCTTGATCGATCCGATCACGGGGCGGAGGCTCACTCTGGAGTAACTCAATGCGAGGAAGTCCGCACTTGATGCTCAGATAGAGACTCTACGGGGAACTGTCCAGGAGAAAGAGCAAGACCAAGATCCGAGCCCTTTCTGCGACGAGATTAGGAGCCACCAAGCCAAAATCGAAAGAGGATTCCCCACCTTCGAATTATGATGGAACAAGTTGTCCGAAGGATTACTTGATAAGATTCGGCACTAAAATGGATGCTTACGGTCATGATTCAAGGACCAAAGCACTCCTCTTCCCGGCTAACCTTTCCGGAGAAGCCATGAAGTGGTGGTCGCGCCTCCCTCATCGGTCCATCAAATCATATAGAGATATCTGCAAGGAGTTCCCTAAGCGTTTTGAGAAGGTTATGAATGCCAAGAGAAGAGTGAGGTACTTGGCCGAAATTGTTCAGAAAAACAACGAGGACTTGAGGGACTTCATCAATCGCTTTCATGAAGCAGCCCTCCAAGTTGAAGATCACTCGATCAATGAGAGGAAAGAATATTTGTATGGTAACACTACCAACATCAAGTTCCAAGACGTACTCTCAGCATCGTGTGTGGAGAATGAAGCACAACTTGCCAAGGTTTGCAAGGATTTCCTCGAGGCTGAGGAATTCCAAAAAACCGTCACAGTAAGAACCAATCCTCCCAAGGAAAAAGGGAAGGAAAAAGAAAATGAGAAGGAGTACCCTCCTCGCCCGCGAAATCCCGGAAAGCAAAGGAAAGATCAAAAGCATGGGTTGATCAAAGAGGGTCACTCTAGAAATGATTTCAGAGACAAGAGGTTTCCTCCTAGGAGGTCACCGCCAAGACGATATAGCAACTACACAGACTTAAATAGGCCAAGATCCGACATCTTGAACTATATAGTCTCGAGGAAGCTAGACGTCTCCTGGCCACCACCGATTAGAGAAAACCAAAGGAACTAGAGTTCGGAAAAATTTTGCATGTTCCACAAGGGGAAAGGGCATACCTCTGATGAGTGCGTCGGGCTCAAGAACGAAATTGAGAGGATGATACGCAATGGCCAGTTGGTTAGCTACATCCGGAAGGAGGAACCTCTGGCAATTTTGCCTCCTCCACCGCAAAGTGGGAGCGACCACCATTACCAAGGTAATCCTCATGATGATGATATTCATAATTACAACAATTATGAGAACCGCCCCGTGAATGGAAGCATCCACACTCTTACAATTGCGGGAGGACCCGCTGGAGGCGACACTCGTAATCAAAGGGAGATTACGGCGGATAATCTTAGGGTCCGAGATGTGAAGTATGATCAAGCCGCACGACCGGGAACCAATGTTATCTCTTTCGATGATAGCAAGATACCTCTGAGGCATGCCGGAGGAGGGAACATCTATGATCCTTGTATCCCACTTGTAGTTTCCTTGGATGTTCAATCATACAAGTTAGGAAGGATCCTCGTTGACACCGGATGTTCGGCTAACTTGATTTTCATCGGAACCTTGAAGAGGATGCAAATGAATCCAAGAGAAGGGCTCAAGGAAGTGAGGAGCGCATTGGTAGGGTTTGGAGGACAACCTATCATGCCACTCGGAATGATCAACCTCACGGTATCAATGGATAGAGCTCCTCGACGAGTGACACAACATGTTCCTTTTGTGGTCGTCGATATGCCCTTCGATTATTTTTGCAGTCCTAGGCCGACCCGGACACTCTCAATTCCGAGCCGTAGTGTCTACGGTCCACAACAAGTTAAAGTTCCCCACTCCTTTGGGAATCGGACAAGAGATAGGAGACATACGAGAAGCATGGGAATGCTACACAATGTCAGCCAAGTTCACTTCTAGGGTTGCCATTGGAGAACCCAATCCGGGCCAATCATCCGAGGAGACACCCCTTGTTCACAATGAGCCTTATCGTTTCTACACGGTTCGGCGAGTGAAGAAAAAGTCAAAAAAGCCAAGTCCGTCACTTAGGCGAAGAAAAGCAATCATGAAGAGAGACAAGATACTCTAGTAGGAGCTGTCAAGGAGCTCGAGGAGTATCAAGTAATCCCACCAATCCCACCATCCTCCAAAAAGAAGAAATTCTTTGAGGAAAACAAAATTGAAGCGAGAGAAACCCTGGAAGAAGTCCAAATTGTTGAAGGAAGTGCCGACAAAGTCACAAAAATTGGTACCGAGATGACTACAGAAGTCAGGATGAAACTCATCCAATGTTTGAGAGATAACAACGACATCTTCGCGTGGAGTACCGAGGACCTCAAAGGGATCGACCCACGAGTCGCTGTTCACCGTCTGAACGTCGACCCGTCGATCACCCACATCAGAGAAAAACGAAGAGACTTCAGCGCGGAAGATAATGCCATCATCGAAGCTGAAGTACAAAGACTCCTTAAGGCTGGTCACATCAAGGAGGTAAGATACTCCGATTGGGTATGCAATTTGGTCCTCGTGGAGAAGGGTCCGGGCAAGTGGAGAATGTGCAACAACTTCACAAGGCTCAACAAGTTCTGCCTGAAGGATCGCTACCCTCTCCCACGGATCGACCAGCTGGTCGATTTCACCGCTGGATGCGCCCTCTTGAGTTTCATGGATGCATACCAGGGCTTCTACCAAGTCAAAATGGCCAAAGATGATGTGCCCAAGACTGCCTTCTTCGCTAATGGCAACGTGTATTGCTTCAACGTGATGCCATTCGGTCTTAAAAATGCCGGAGCGACCTACCAAAGGCTAGTCAACAAGATGTTCAAAGAAGAGCTGGGTAAAACAATGGAAGTATATGTTGATGATATGCTCGTCAAGAGCAAAACCGAGGAGCAACATGTAGGTTACCTGGCAAAATGCTTCTCAATCTTGAGAAAGTATGGCATGAAGTTCAACCCAGCGAAGTGTACCTTCGGAGGCAAAGGGGGGAAGTTCCTCGGTTACATGGTAACAGAGAGAGGAATAGAAGCAAACCCCGAGAAAATAAAGGCCATCCTCGATCTTCCTCAACCTCAATCCATCAACGAGGTGCAACAATTGGTCGGAAAGTCAATTGCATTGAGTATATTCATCTCGAGGTCTGCCGAGAAAAATCTCCCATTTTTCAAAGTGCTAAGGAAGAGCAGCCACTTCGAGTGGACGAAAGAATGCGACGAAGCCTTCGAGAAGCTGAAAGAGTATCTACTCGCTCCCCCACTATTGTCAAAACCCATAGAAGGAGAGGTGCTTTACTTGTACCTAGCAGCAACGGGAGAAGCTATCAGCTCGGTCTTGGTGCGAATCCAAGGTAACGACCACCTGCCCATCTACTACTTGAGTAAAGTACTCGCCGGAGCTGAAACGCGGTACATGGATATCGAGAGGCTATCCTTCGCCCTCGTTTATACGGCAAGCAGGTTGAAGCCCTACTTTAGGGCTCACAAGGTTGTAGTCTTGACGAAGCAACCTCTCAAGAAAGTCCTTGGAAAACCCGAAAACTCGGGAAGATTAGCAAGGTGGGCAATTGAACTAAGCGAGTACGACATCGACTATCAAGCACCCGTGGCCAAGAAAGCACAAGTCATCGCCGACTTCCTCGTAGAGTATCCCTCCAAGGGAACTTCAGAGGAAAACCCTTCGGAAACACAGAGTGTTATGATGATGGCCGAGGAGCAACTCCAGCAAAGCAACCCTATGCAAGCTCTGGAAGATGCTTTGAAAGAGCTCAAGGAGATGTCCCAGACAAAAAGAAAAAGCCATGAAGTCTTCCTGGCTGAAAAAATCGACGAGCCAAAGGGTACGGAGACCGTCTCTCCAAAACCCAAGGAATTAGTCAACCATGGAGACGTCTGGATTATTCATGTGGATGGATCCTCATCAGGAAAAAATGGCTGAATAGGAATATACTTCAAAAGTTCCGGAGGAGCCGAACTTGAGTACGCCGTTACTTGATGATGTCGTTTTTCACCAATTAAATTTGTTTAAAAGCCTAAGAACACTTATCACTACACAAACTAGAGTGCAATGGCAAGTTGTCCCCGAGTGTCGTTCTCTCGGGACCTAACGTGGCTTTGCTTGAGGTTTTTGCTAGTAATTTCAGTCAACGAGTTCAAATGTTTATAGAATCATTTTCTTTGAACAAAGCAACAAGAAATCAGATTGTTGTAATCAAGTTTGGAAAACGGTTGGTGGTAGAAATCAAATACACATGCATGGGTTACGAATATGCTCACAAATTCAGTGCGTAAAACCTTCGATCAAGTCTGCCAAGCAACTCGTCTAGGTAACTTTCAAGACACACATCATAAAAGACCACTATCAATACTTTAGAGGTGCTTGTCACTAACACCATTTATCTAGCATGCTGCAAATCTCTAACATACAATCCTATAGCTTTCATTGACCAAGAGTTTGTCACTATACTCAATTCGAATATATTTTATAGGCAACTAAGAATCATATGAAGGAATTTGCAGCAAGATTGAATCACAATCTCATGTAAGCATAAACATAACCCATAGCATGCATATTCTACATTCTACCACCAACAAAAAGGATTTAGCTACTCATATTCATCAACATAGACATCAAATCATATGAATTGCAAATAGAATACATCAAATCAAACTACTAGACAAGAGATAATGATACAATGTTACCACCAAGCTGTCACTAATCGGTGGGTATTGATGAAAACCTCTCCGTAGATGAAACAACGGATGCAATCCAATGCCAAAACCTTTAATCCAATCTAAAATCCAATGTAATCTGAGTTTTCTCTGAGTTTTGGGGCTTAGGAGCTCTCCAAAACGAAGCTACAGTTCAAAATTATGTCCAAAAGTAACAGAAGATCAGATCTAAGAAGGAAAATCCGAAAACGTAACCGCTGCCAAGCGGACCGCTTGGAGAGTCCAAGCGGAGCGCTTGGCAAGCGAAGCGCTTTGGCCCTCCAAGCGCTTCGCTTGGCTGCTGTGCCAAAGCTCCTGGAAAATGAAGCGGAGCGCTTCACTATTCCAGGCGCTTAGCTTGGCTCCTGGGCAGATTTTTGTCTTCAAACTCAATCTTTTTGCCCTCGTACGGCCCTCGGGTGCCTTGGACTCATCCTTCTCGATGCTTATTGATGCTCAAACACTTACGAACAAGCCACGGAGATTGGAGAACTTCAACGAGGCCATCTTTTCCATCAAAAAGGGTCGTTTTTAGCTCCAAAAATGTCGTTTCCTACCTAAGTGCCTGAAAATGCAGAAAACACAAAACGTGACACTATTCTACAAAACTAACCAAAAAACAAGGCTAGAAGATAGCAAAAGAAGGTAAAAAAGACAAGATGAACGCGTCAAAAATACGTTCATCAAACTCCCCAAACCAAACATTTGCTTGTCCTCAAGAAACAAATTATCCTAAATGCAACACAAAAGGAGTCTCATGCCAAGTAAAGTGAACTAATCTATTGAATCTACCAAATGCTTATGAACAAAACCAAATGAGCATGACATGCAAGTAGGTTGAAGAATGCCTCGATTGCGAATATACACATTCTCATGTGCACTTGGTTAAACAAAGGAGTCTCTCGTAACATCTTCTACCTGGACCTGGTCAGCGACGACACAGTGATGCATGTTATCATATTACAATTGCCCCGTGCCTATGAAACCGAGGGCTTACTACTGTTCACCAAGCGAGACTTTTCCTCAAGAGAGGGCGAACCAATACTGGCTCTCATCAAACGAAGGAGGGTTCCCTTAGAAAGATAACACTCCCCTATTCTACCCAGATTCTCAAGAATGAGCCTCTTTCAACCACTTCTTGAATAGCAAGACGAGGGTGGTCAAGAACAGGCCTTGGACAAAGGCGACACGAAACGAAAGATAGAATTTACAACTCGATAACTTCAATAACAAATATTTACATGACACTTGACACTTTACTAGACTGTTTTTGCCTTGCAACGACCCTTCTTTTGCTTTTGGATCTTATTCTTTATTTCTTTCTTCTTCTTTTTTGTTTTTATTTTCTCTTTTCCTTTTCTCTCTTTTTTTTTTTTTTTTTCTTCTTTTCTTTTCTCTTTCTGTTTTTTTTTTATATAGGGGCAAGCAGCAGTACTAAGTGTCGAAAACACCTCCCCAAACCTATTCGAAAGAAAAGGTTCGAGCACAAAGACGAAAAAGAAAAAGGAAAGACTCTTTTACAAAGACACCTCCCCAAACCTATTCGAAAGAATAGGTTGGGACACAAAACAAAAGAAAAAGAAAAAGGAAACTTTACAACGACTCAAGACGAAAGACAAGATCAATGAGGCAACCCCCTCCCCAAACCTATTCGATAGAATAGGTGTAATACAAGGAATCGCACACCTCACACTACCTCCTTCCTAGGCATTTGGCAATCTCTAATCGAGGTGAAGAACTTGTCGCCTCTTACGTACATAATTACACGGGCTACAACCATAGACTCTAACATGCATCATTTAATAAGGTCATCGTGAACCGCAGCAGAAGAAACACCACTCAAGGTGATGTCGAGACTACTAAGCTTAACTAGTGCACATGCGAATGTGACAAACCAAGCGAGACAAGCCTCAAACTACTTGCAACGTGATGCAACATATGATCAATGGTCATAAACACTTAGTCTACTCAATAAAAAAGTTCAAAAGACTTGACAATAAACTCCACACACAACAACGTGCAACAACTAATCTATGGATGATATGCATGCAAAAATTTGAAAAAACACGACAAATCACATGAACTTGAGTAAAATCAGGCATGTACGAACCACACAAGCATATAGTACTGAAAATCCAATACCCTCCCCAAACCTAAACTTTTGCTCGTCCTCGAGCAAAGAAAAGTTGAATGAAAAGGAAAAATTGGATTGGAAGTACACTTACCTGAGATAAAGGTTCGTGTCCAATCTCCTAAATATGAGTAATACCTGAAAGGACTCAAGAAACAAGTGAAAACGGGTGCGCAAAGGTGAGAAAAATGGAAAAAACGAGGAAAATTTGGGTACGGGGTCCAGGCGGACCGCTTGGCGGGAGCCAAGCGGTTCGCTTGTCAAGCGGAGCGCTTGGGAGGCTCCAGGCGCTCCGCTTGAAATTCCAGTAAGAATGAAATTCTTACTGGAATTCCAAGCGGACCGCTTGGGTTTGCCAGGCGCTTCGCTTGGATCTGTTTCCCGATTTTCGATGTTTTTTCCTATCTTAATCACCTAAGGCACCAAGACAAACACTAGACTAAACTAAGCACGACAAAAGGCACACGGGCCACAACTACAAAAGCAAATAAAGAGTACAAAAAACTAATGAAATGAACTAAGATACAATAGGTACCTCGACCAAGTCAACTTCCACTTCATGAGTCGACTCGAGAGGCTCTAGGTACGGCTTAACTCTCTGGCCATTGACCTTGAAGGTAGCTCCGGTTTTGTTGTCCAAGAGTTCCACAGCACCATGGGGTGCTACTCGGACAATTTCAAATGGTCCGTCCCATCTAGAACAGAGTTTTCCAGGAAAAAGTCGCAACCGAGAGTTGAAGAGGAGTGCCTTTTGACCTGGGACTAAATCCTTGCGGATGATGCCTCTATCATGATACCTCTTTGCTCGTTCCTTGTATATCTTACCACTTTCGAAGGCTTTCAATCTTAGCTCATCTAGCTCGGTGAGTTGCAAAAGTCTTTCTTCACCGGCTTTCTCCATATCAAGGTTCAATTGCTTGATAGCCCAAAGTGCTCTATGCTCTAATTCCACGGGTAGATGGAAAGCTTTCCCGTACACAAGCCGGTAGGGAGTGGTACCAATCACCGTTTTGAACGAAGTCCTATATGCCCATAGTGCATCTGGCAACTTGGTGGACGAATCCTTCCTCGAGGGTTTGACCACCCGCTCCAAGATTTTCTTGATTTGCCGATTGCTCACTTCCACTTGGCCAGATGTTTGAGGATGATATGGAGTAGCAACGAAATGTGTCACCCCGTACTTCTTCATGAGATTAACGAAGACCTTGTTCACAAAGTGAGCTCCCCCATCGCTGATAATGGACCTCGGGGTCCCAAACCTATTGAAGATCACATGACGAAGAAAAGAGAGTACAACCTTGGCATCATTAGTCCGGGTGGGAACAGCCTCTACCCATTTGGTGACATAGTCGACCGCAACCAAGATATATTCGTACCCATTACTCTTAGGGAATGGTCCCATAAAGTCTATACCCCAAACATCAAAAGGCTCAACAACTAGGTTACCTTGCTGGGGCATATCTTGTTGCTTGCCAATGTTGACACTCCGTTGGCATGAGTCACATTGCGCCACAAATGAGCGCGCATCTTCAAACAAGCTGGGCCAAAAGAACCCGGATTGAAGCACCTTGCGAGCGGTCTTTTGGCCACAATAATGCCGTCCACATTCTAACTCATGGCAGAATCTCAGTATCGACAATTGCTCTTTCTCGGGTACACACCTCCGCAAGACTTCATCTCCTCCCTTGCGGAACAAGTACGGGTCATCCCATATGTAATGACGACAATTCCTCACAAGTGAACGCCATTCAGGTCCAGAGAGATGGGTTGGCATCACATTTGTGGCTAAGAAGTTAACGATATCGGCGTACCATGGTTCCAACTCTATGCGCATCAACTGATCATCGCGCAAATCATCTGGGACGGGTGTGTCATCTTGTGGAATGTTTGGCAACTGGGACAAGTGGTCCGCCACTAGATTTTCCTTGCCACTTTTATCAATTATCTCCACTTTGAACTCTTGGAAAAGAAGTACCCAACGCATCAAGCGGGGCTTGGTTTCACGCTTAGCAATCAAATGCTTGAGAGCTGCATGGTCAGTGTGAACAAAAACTTTGTACCCAGTAATATAGGACCTGAATTTACTTAGAGAAAAAATAACCGCTAAGAATTCTTTCTCAGTGGTAGTATAATTAATCTGAGCAGCATCTAAGGTCTTACTAGCATAGTAAATCACTCTGAAACGGTTATCAACCTTTTGACCTAGAACAACACCCATAGCATAGTTAGAAGCATCACACATAATTTCAAAAGGAATTTTCCAATCCGGAGAGACTACAATAGGTGCTGTTAAGAGTTTCTCCTTAAGTGTGTGGAAAGCGTCAAGACATTCTTGTGTGAATTCGAAGGGAACATCTTTAGCAAGCAAGTTACTCAAGCACTTAGCTATCTTAGAGAAATCTTTGATAAATTTCCTATGGAAGCCTACATGCCCAAGGAAGGATTGCAATTCACGCACACAAGTAGGTGGAGGTCACTTTTCAATGATTTCAAGTTTCCCTTTGTCTACCTCTATCCCTCTTTTAGAAATAGCATGTCCTAACACAATTCCCTCTTTAACCATATAGTGACTCTTTTCCCAACTCAAGGTAAGATTACATTCAATACACCTCCTTAAGACACGATCAAGTTTATCAAGACAATCATCAAATGAATCACCGTAAACGGAAAAATCATCCATAAATACCTCAACAAATTTATTCACCATGTCGGAGAAGACGGAGAGCATGAAACGTTGGAAAGTGGCCGGAGCATTGCACAATCCGAAGGGCATCCTACGGTATGCGAAAGTGCCGAAAGGACATGTGAAGGTGGTCTTCTATTGGTCCTCGGGAGCTATAGGAATCTGGTAGAAACCTGACAAACCATCCAAGAAACAATAGAACTCTTGCCCAACTAGGCGGTTAAGCATATCATCAATAAATGGTAAAGGAAAATGATCTTTCTTTGTGGCAGAATTCAATTTCCTATAATCGATGCACATACGCCACCCCGTTGTTTTCCTAACGGGTACTAATTCCCCTTTATCATTTGCTTCGACCGTGATACCCGACTTCTTAGGGACTACATGGACGGGACTAACCCATTTGCTATCGGGAGCTGGGTAAATCATCTTAGCATCTAGGAGTTTAAGCACCTCTTTCTTCACAACTTCTTGCATAGCTGGGTTTAGCCTACGTTGTGGTTGCCTAACAAGTTTCGCATCTTTCTCTAAGGCTATTTTGTGGGTACATTGCACCGGGCTTATACCCTTGATGTCACCTATGCTCCATCCTATGGCTCCGGTGTTTCTTTTCAACACGTCCACTAACTTAGCCTCTTCCTCCTTACCAAACTTAGAAGATATGATTACAGGTTTAGACTCATTCTCTCCTAGGAAGACATATTTCAAATGGCTTGGTAATGGTTTAAGCTCAAGGGTTAGTTCACTAGGTGGAGGGGTCACTCCTTCTTCCTCATCTATTCCTAGAGACTCTTCTACTTCTTCTCCTAGAGGAATTTCGGGTGCATTATCTAGGAGGGCTGTCATATCTAGGACTTCTTCAGTTACATAATCTTTTTCAAGGTTCATAGTGAGGGCGGCTTCTAAAGGGTCGCTAACTTGATGAGCAAAATAATTATAATAAGAGACAGGTTCATAACAATCAACAAATTTAAGTTCTTCAATCATAGCTTCCTCAGAGTCAGGTTCACATACCTGTTTGTATTGCTCGATCTGAACTTTGTCTCCGAGTACCTCCATGGTGATCTTTTTCCCTCGAAGCTCCAAACATGTGTTGGTGGTAGCCATGAAGGGTCTGCCCAAAAGCACAATATGCTCCTCTCTCGAACTTGTACCCTCGTCTGCTGTTTCCATCACCACAAAGTCGGTTGGCACGATGAGTCGATCCACCTTTACTAGGATATCCTCGACTATCCCAAGTGGGCGTTTCACACTTCGATCAGCCATTTGAACGACCATGCTAGTGGGTTGGATTTTTTCCAACCCCAACGCCTTGTAGATGGAGTATGGCATTAGATTAATGCTAGCCCCCAAATCAAGCATTGCTTTTGTGGATCGGCCGTTTCCCATGGTGATACTAATTATGAAACTCCCGGGATCCTTTTGCTTCAAAGGTAACTCATGCACCGAGTTAACCATTTCAAGTTCAGCCACATCCCCTTTCTGGAAAATCTTCTTATTACTCCTCACCTCTTTGAAAAATTTCGTGTAAGCGGGAATATTTTGAATGAATTCCAGAAGGGAACGTTCACCTCTACTTTTGATAGGATCCCATATATAGGTGAGTCTCGGATGTCCTTCTTAGCTTCCTTTATCCTTCCGGGAAAGGGAAGATGCGGTTTAGGGGGCACATAAGGATTAGGCGACTTATGGAGTCCGCCCTCCTTTTGTTGTGCACCCCCTTCCTCATCTTCCTTATCCTTCTTAGTAACATGTTCAGGGGTTGGTGCGGCTTCTTCTACCACCTCCTTCTCCAAATGCTCATTATCATCACCTACATCACATGCATTGTTAGATAAAGGTTTAACTTTTGAAGGATACATCAAAGGATATGGTGGTATCGACTCCTTGCCACTCCGCAAAAGTATGTTTGCCTCTTCAAACTGCTCCTCAATCCTGGAGCTTTCACAATGTTCTTCTTCGCTTTCCAGATCAGCCTCAAGTCCCTCAATGAACTCCTCTTGACGATTAAGATTTCTCTCATTTTTGGAAAAATCAGAATTTTCCTCCCAGGTCCCAGGCGGACCGCTTGACAGAGCGCAAGCGGAGCGCTTGCCAAGCGCTTCGCCTGTCTCCTGGATCTTCTTTTTTTTCTCCTTCTTTCTCTGCTGGAATTTCAAGCCCTCCGCTTGACTGCTCCAAGCGCTCAGCCTGGATTTCCAGTGGAATTTCTTCATGCATATGACACTCGGAACCCCTTTCTTCACTCATTTTCTCTTCTAGTAACTCGAGCATGACCTCAGATTCTCCTAGAACTTCATACACACACTCCATTCTAGTATCAAAATCCTCTTGGTATTTATCCGCTACTTCGAGCACATTTCCCCAAACCTTCATTAGAGTGGATAACACCTCCTCTTCCTCTTCGGTGAAGCACTCCTCTTCACCTTGAGCTTGCGAGTCTTCAGCCTCAAAGACGTAATATGGAATATTTTCGCCTGAGCATGTCTTCACTTTATAATCGAAGTTGTCATCATAAGAACTAATGGCAATAGGCTTGGGTGCTCGATACATCTCCGAGTAGAAACCGGTGGCACAAGAGTACGGTTATGTGTCCCAACGAGCAATCTCCCAAAAACCTCTTTGATTTGGGATACGGTACAATTCTCCATACCGTCACATGCACCATCTATCACCAACTGCAAGTCTTCATCCAATCCCCAATAAAAACAAGTAATCAGTTCATATTCGCTCAACCGATGATGTGGGCATTCGCTCTTGTAGAGCTCAAATCTCTCTAGAGCATCGCAGAACCTTTCTCCCTTCCGCTGAGTGAATTCAATTATCCGCTTCTTGAGCTCTTCATTTTCCCTAGGCGAAAGGAACCAATCAAGAAAGGCGTCTACCACGTCTTGCCAACTCCTCAGTGATCCCCCAGGCAAAGATCTCAACCATTCCTTGGGTTTTCCAGTAAGAGCACATGGAAACAACCGACGCAAGAGCTGATCATCATTCAAATCACGTGGTGGTAACAACACAACATCACGCCGGTATTCTACCACGAATCGTAATGCATTCTCGCAAGGTGAATCTCGGAAGGTAGCTATGCTATAGAGAATTTCATCAGTGACCTCATATAACCTAGCCTCCGGTTCAAGATAAATCGCCGGTTCTTTCCTTATCGCCTCATACCGGACTTTGAAAGCTTCGTTCAAGCAAACTTCTTCCATACCTGTCCAACAACAAAGCCTTCAACTAACTGTAAGTTTCTGTTAGTTACGCAAAACTTTCACACAATTCAATCAAGAAAGAAATAAGGGGTGGGAAAGAGATGTTGGCTGAAAAAACCAAAACAAAAACACCAACCAAAGGAGTTAAGTCCCCGGCAACGGCGCCAAATTGATGATGTCGTTTTTCACCAATTAAATTTGTTTAAAAGCCTAATAACACTTATCAATACATAAACTAGAGTGCAATGGCAAGTTGTCCCCGAGTGTCGTTCTCTCGGGACCTAACGTGGCTTTGCTTGAGGTTTTTGCTAGTAATTTCAGTCAACGAGTTCAAATGTTTATAGAATCGTTTTCTTTGAACAAAGCAACGAGAAATCAGATTGTTGTAATCAAGTTTGGAAAACGGTTGGTGGTAGAAATCAAATACACATGTATGGGTTACGAATATGCTCACAAGTTCAGTGCGTAAAACCTTCGATCAAGTCTGCCAAGCAACTCGTCTAGGTAACTTTCAAGACACACATTATAAAAGACCACTATCAATACTTTAGAGGTGCTTGTCACTAACACCATTTATCTAGCATGCTGCAAATCTCTAACATACAATCCTATAGCTTTCATTGACCAAGAGTTTGTCACTATACTCAATTCGAATATATTTTATAGGCAACTAAGAATCATATGAAGGAATTTGCAGCAAGATTGAATCACAATCTCATGTAAGCATAAACATAACCCATAGCATGCATATTCTACATTCTACCACCAACACAAAGGATTTAGCTACTCATATTCATCAACATAGACATCAAATCATATGAATTGCAAATAGAATACATCAAATCAAACTACTAGACAAGAGATAATGATACAATGTTACCACCAAGCTGTCACTAATCGGTGGGTATTGATGAAAACCTCTCCGTAGATGAAACAACGGATGCAATCCAATGCCAAAACCTTTAATCCAATCTAAAATTACAATGTAATCTGAGTTTTCTCTGAGTTTTGGGGCTTAGGAGCTCTCCAAAACGAAGCTACAGTTCAAAAGTATGTCCAAAAGTAACAGAAGATCAGATCTAAGAAGGAAAATCCGAAAACGTAACCGCTGCCAAGCGGACCGCTTGGAGAGTCCAAGCGGAGCGCTTGGCAAGCGAAGCGCTTTGGCCCTCCAAGCGCTTCGCTTGGCTGCTGTGCCAAAGCTCCTGGAAAATGAAGCGGAGCGCTTCACTATTCCAGGCGCTTAGCTTGGCTCCTGGGCAGATTTTTGTCTTCAAACTCAATCTTTTTGCCCTCGTACGGCCCTCGGGTGCCTTGGACTCATCCTTCTCGATGCTTATTGATGCTCAAACACTTACGAACAAGCCACGGAGATTCGGGAACTTCAACGGGGCCATCTTTTCCATCAAAAAGGCTCGTTTTTAGCTCCAAAAACGCCGTTTCGTACCTAAGTGCCTGAAAATGCAGAAAACACAAAACGTGACACTATTCTACAAAACTAACCAAAAAACAAGGCTAGAAGATAGCAAAAGAAGGTAAAAAAGACAAGATGAACGCGTCAAAAATACGTTCATCATTACTCTTAGTTTCCCGGTCTCAAACAATGTCTCAAACAATGAAGCAGAGTATGAAGCCATCCTCATAGCTCTACGTATGGAAAAATCATTGGAAGTGAAGAAGCTACATCTCTTCACTGATTCCCAACTGTCCGAGAAGCAAATCTCGGGAAAATTGAAAACCAAGAAGGATTCACTGGCCGAGTACAAAAGCGCCATCACGGAGGAAATTCAAAAATTCGAAACTTGTGAGATTGAGAAGTTCTCAAGAGATCTCAATCAAAGGGCAGATGCCCTATCAAAGTATGTTTCAGCTTCCGGAGGAGTTGATACCCGGAATGTGATACTTATGAAAATCAACGCGTCATCCCTGTGGTCATCAAAGCCAAACGTCTTGGCAATTGACACTCAACCGAGTTGGATGCAAAAGATCGCTACATATCTCACAAGTGGAAGCCTTCCTCGTGACAAGGCTGAAGCGAGGAAGATTAAAGGAAAGGCTCCCCGCTACATCATGCAAGGAGACTACTTGTACAAAAGGTCCTTCGAGGGAGTCTACTTGAGATGTGTCCCCGAACAAGAAGTCCAGAAACTTTTGGGAGAGATGCATCGAGGAAGTTGCGGAGATCATGCCGGAGGAAGAACCCTCGCGCAAAAAATCATTCGACAAGGATACTACTGGCCCACTGTTCGTGAAGATGCTGCCCAATTTGTAAGAAGGTGCGAGGAGTGTCAAATGCACACCAATTTGATCAATGTCCCAGCGAAATCGCTCATGCCCATCACCATCACTTGCCCTTTCGACATATGGGGCATCGACATAGTCGGTCCTTTTCCAAGAGGCACGGGTCAAAAGAAGTTCATCATCGTTGCGTTCGAATACTTTAGCAAGTGGGCGGAAGTTGAGGCAGTATCTACCATCACCGAACAAAGAGTGATGAACTTTGTGTGGAGAAACATCGTGTGTCGATTTGGCTTGCCGAGAGTCCTCATCTCGGACAATGGTGCTCAATTTTATGGCCAAAGGTTCAATGAATGGTGCAAGGAAATGAATATTGAGAGGAGGTATACCTCTGTAGGACATCCTCAATCCAACGGGCAAACAAAAGCCGTCAACAAAATCCTCATCAACAACTTGCAAAAGAGGTTCGCCACCAACAAGGACTGGGTCAACGAGCTTGATGGAGTGGTATGGGCATACCACACCACTTCAAAAACAGCTACAAGAGAGACTCCCTTCTCGCTAGTTTATGGATCCGAAGCAGTCATACCAGCGGAAGTGGCGGTAGAAACCCTCATAATCCAAGGGTATCAATCCGAGGACAATCATACTGAGAGGCTCTTCAATCTGGAGACGGTGAGTGAAGCGAGGACCAATGCCTTGGCCAACATCCTCAGATATCAAGCACTGATCGCGAAAACCTACAACAAGGGCGTAAGAGAGAGAGACTTCCAAGTAGGAGACTTAGTTCTCCGAAGAGCGGACATCCTGCGCAAAGTTGGGAAGATGCAACCCAATTGGGAAGGCCCTACAAGATAATTGAAGCAAGGTCCAATGGAAGTTATCGGCTCCAAGACATGGAGGGAAGAGTATTGAAGAACCCTTGGAATACTTCTAACCTCCAGAGATTTTACGCTTGAGTTGTTTGAAGAACAAGCTTTTTCAAGAACACCTGTGAAAGGCCCAAAGATCGAGAAGGATTCCTCACAAGTTCATGTGAGAGGTACCTCATGTTTTGGTTATGATAAGGTTGTAAGAAAGCTGGCCGCGAAGCCCCCATTGTAATTGCATTTATGACAAATCAATACAATGTCTATCTTTCAACAAAAAATGTTCAAGTATAGAACTACTATACTGCTATTCAATCAAGAAAGCTCACTCGATCTACATAAAAGCTATTCGATTTCCATGATTAAGGGGAACCCTCCTTGCTCTTTCATCTCTAGAAGAGAATTAATCATGAAGCCTTGTAAAGGGGTAAAAGCGAGGAGCAGAATGAAATCGAGGAGGATGAGCCCGATTCTTTCTGCTCGACACTTAGAATTTTTTCTAAGTCCAACACTTAGAATTTTTTTTTAGTTGTCAAGAAAATCGAGAAGCGGGAAAACTACTTTGGTAGCTCGAGGAGTTTAGCCCGAAGTATTAATAGCAAAGATCATTTTACTAGCCCACGGTGCGAAGAACTTTGGTTCTCGATTCTAACTTATACATGTTTAACTACTCTATCCAAGTTATACGTCATAACAAAGGAGTTAGTAAAAAACACAAGTATAGGAAGGAAATCGAAGAGAAAATTTTATTGAGGAAAGAAAAGCGAAAAGACAACAGTTGATGAAAATATTTTACAAAGTGATGTGTTTCGAAGAGCGCCACAAAGGGCCGAATGAAAATTGTTTCAAGAAAATTACAAGTACAGAAATAGAAAAAATACAAGTACAACATTCCCGAGCATACTCGGTCTTCAGGAGGCTCTCCGATCCTAGCGAGTTCGGCTATCAGTAAAGTCTGTGACCGGAGTGCTCGCGCTTGCAGCTCCTCGCGCAGGGCTAAGCAATTCTTGTATCTCAGCTTGGTCTCGCTCTAGAGCTTGAGACTCTTTGATGGCCTTTTCGTACATGACCAGCTCGGGCTCGACAAAGTCAGCTGCTCGCCCTATGACCGGGTCGCTCAACTTCACCCAGGCAGCGTTGCGAAGAGCCGCCTTCTCGAATGGGTAGAGGATCCCACTCCTTAAGCACTCGGGCACCCAGGCGGGGAGGTAAGCTGGCTTGCTGGGGTATGGAACCTCTAGGTCGGTCACCAGCTCACCGAACTCGCACGCCTCGTGCATCTCCTCGATTATTTCCTCTTCGAGATAAGGAGTCAGATCCTCGCGCCTTCCAGGATGTAGGTCCTCGCGATCATCCGGATCGAACTCAGCAGGGAGCAAGTTAACCCTCTTCAGTTGACCGACGCACGAGAAGAAGCCCTCCTCGCGAGACGTCACCTGCACATCTCTCTGGGCCATGTTGTAAGTGTTAGAGGCCATGAAGTAGCGAGCAGCAGCAAGTCGGCTACCCTTCAAGAATGAAAGGATGCTTGCCTTAAACGTTTCCATGCAAATGGATAAAGTGGCATAGGCACCCTTATATCCTTTAGTCCTCGCTTTCTCTTTGGAAAGCTCCTTCTCGAGCTCGTCTATCTTCGCATATAGCTTCCCGGTTTTGGCCTCCGAGACCTTCACTTTAGCCTCTGAAGCGGCAAGCTTCTTCTCGAGGTCCTCGATCACGACCCCCACATCGGCCCGATCGGCAGCAACTTGGCCATAGGCCTCCTTCAAGTTCTCTAGCTACAAAAAGATTACACTGTTAGCGAGGAGGAAGAATTTTATACTTAGTAAAACTTTACAAGAAAAGAAATGAGGGAATGTACCTGGAGCGAGCACATGCTCAGCTCGTGCGCCCGGTCAAGGTCGCTCATCTGAATGAGCCGCTTCACCTCATGACCAGAAGCGGCCACCTTACCCTTCTTTCGGGCAGGTTCATTATTTCCTCCTAAGGTGAGCTTCGTCGAGCCCCTCTTGGCCGCTGGTTTCTCCGGCCTCTTCTCGGCCTCAATTGTGTTGACTGCTTCCTCCTCGGCCTCTTTGGCCTCCTTAGCCCTCTTCGCAGCCGCCTCCTCCTTGGCTCTCTTGATAGCGTCCACCGGGTTCTTCATTGTCTCGAGCCCATCCTGGACCAGAGCATCCCGATGATGCGCGGCGCTCCGAGGAGAGTCAGACTCAGAGATCCGAGGATCTTAGTCTCCTTATTCGCGAGCCTCTGCTTCCTCCTCTGCTCCTCCTTCATGGCAAGAGTCTTCGACATTATCCAGTTAAACCAATATGCTGCAAAGAAAAGACACAAGTTAGTAAACGATCGAGGAGCACGAAAGCCGAGAAGGAAAAGAAAAGCGAGCACATACTGCAAACAAGCAAAGCAAGAAAAGAAAAAATACAAGTATGAAAGCTATTTTTCTATCTTACCGAAGAGGACTTCCTTTGAATACCGGTTCCCAGTATAGCCCGTGTAGGAGTAGGGCGAAAGCCCCGCCAAGTATGGAAGCGGCTGAAGAACTAATCCCCAGTATAAATACTTCTCGGGATGGGGTCCCCGATTTTGCTCCTCGAGCTCCAAGACCCAAGGATCTGACTCCTAGGGCAGGGGATGCTTCTCGGCGATCTTCCCCCTAAACATCAGCTTCGGTACTCCCCATTCCGCCTCCTCCTCGCTCATGTCAGGCAACTTCTTCTTCTTGATATAGAAGTACCTGTGGAACCACTTGTACCCCGAGGAGCTGGGAGCGTCCATGATGAAGCCCAACCCCGGTCGCGCGTTGAAGTAGTAGAAGTACTTGTTCCTGGAGCTCATCGAGACTCGGAACAACTGATTAAAGTTATGAAAATTAAGCTCGATCCCCTTCTTCATGCAAAAGACTCCAAAGCAGACTAAAGTCCCAAAGGCGCTTCGCACCAATTGCCAAGGAGCGATCCCCAAAGTATTGAAGATATCGCGGAAAGCATCACAGAATGGAAGTATCCATCCTCGATCCAGGCTTAGACAATGAACGGCCATATACCCAGGGGGAGCATTGTAGAAGGTCTGGTCGTCCTTGGGCACGAGAATGTCGAACTTATTCTCAGGAAGAGAATACTTCCATCTTAGAGTAGCAACCTCCTCGGCTTTTACAGTGGAAGCCGTGGTCGGGATGATACCGTCCTCGTTCTTTTCACCTTCCGGATCGGGGAGGTCCACGGTGCGAGCACTCTTCGTGAACTTGTTTTGAGCGGCCTTGCTGGACTTAAGCTCTGGTTCCTTGGCAACTTTGGCGTTTTTGCTCTTGCCGAAGCGAGAACGCTTGCTCGCTCTCTTAGCCTCTTCGGCTTTGGCCTTCTCGGCATCTGCTGCTCGCTGCGCGAGCCTCATGTTGTACTCCTTCTCCTCGAGCGGATTGGGTGCTCGAGTTTTACTTGGAAACGAAAAATCTATAGTCGTGGGATCTATCGACTGATAGCTGGTTTCCTCCTCGCGCGCAAATCTTCCCGCGTCTCGGATAGCTTGTCTTTGCATCTCCGAGAAGGAAGGAGACACGTTGCTCGGACCAGCTTCATCCCGGTTCACATCAGCGATTGCCAAGGGAACATCCTCCTCTTCATCAGTAATTACAGCCCTCCGAATAGTTTGAGGAGGGAACCTAACCCTCTTCGTGGGGGGCTAGTTCGAGGAGAGGTAGCGTCATCGTCCTCATCGCTCTCCTCATCAGTCTCGTCGCTATCGATGATTTGGACAGGAATGGGGCCCTTTCCTCGTTGAACCGAGTGGTCACCTTCCTCGTAAAGAGACAAGGCCAACTCTGGCCTCTCAGTGTCATCCATGTCCTCGATCCTGATCTCAGCAGGAGGAACCACATTAACCGCCCCATAATTGCGGCCGTGTACTTGGGCGGCGCGGGTAATCAGCTCTGCGGACACCCCATGATTTGAGGGACCGCCTTCCTCCTCGGTCCGGTCATCGATAAAGTCGTCGTCTTAAGTACGACGCCTCTTGCGGCTCACCAGCTGATACAAATCCTCCTCGCTCTCAGTATCTTCATCCTCCTCATCGGCGTTAGCATCACCACCTTCTTCACCTTCAGACTCCTCCTCGCCGCCGTGCTCAACCTGGGGCTCCTCGGCCCCAGTGGTTTGCTCCATTGTGTCATCGAGAAAATTCGCCGATACATCTGACGTATCAGGCGACGTAGTATGGTCGCTCCCATACTCTCCCGCAGCCGAATGGTTCTGACTGTCGTCGCTCCTCTCGGACATCCTAAAGGTGGGCAAAGAAGAAATTAGGATGGTTTGTGATATTCCGAGAGGTCCTTTTAGGTATATTCATTATGTTCGACCTCCCGAACGGAGAAAAATCTCAAAAAGATAGTGACAAAAACAGAAATAAGAAGTTATACTACGGAGCGACCAACCGCTCGAAACAGGTAAGAGCGAGCAGGCGAGCATGCGAGTAAACATACAAGAACGAGAAGGCATATAAATCGTGGAGCAAAAGAGCGACCAACCGCTCTAAAACACAAGATTCCTACAGTTACTTCTACGACCATAATCTAAGGAGGAGGAAACAGGGGTCGACAACAAAGTAAAGTGGCGTAAAAAAGGGGAATCATCCTACGACCATGCAAGTTTATCAAGACATACAATTACAATGGAATCGGGTTTCTACAGGTCCGTTTACAAGTTTTAAGTCCATTGCCGTTCTTAGGCCGCCGCCCACCGGCGAATATTCAGGCGACAACATTCCGGGAAGAAAATGAAAAAGGCAAAATCGAAAGCATGTAGGGGCGAATTCAAGCAAAAGAGAAGAAATTAAAGGCAAAGGATCAAAATCTTACTTTTATAAGTTGGTAGAGGTTACAAACCGGAAAGGAAGCCGGAAAAACTGCAACTTCGCCTGAAAATCGGGTTCTGGACGTCTGAAAATACTCCTCGCGCTCCGCTTCTATCGATCACCTTGCTCGTCGATCACTAAGAATATGCTCCTCGCTCTCTCTATGTGCTCTGAGTATTTATGTTGCGAAAAGTGTGGAATGGCCAAGTATCGGCCTATTTATAGAAGGGTATCTCGGGAATACGAACCGTCGCATACCCTCGCTCCATCCGGATCGAACACGCGGCCACTATCAACGGACCAGATCACAGCCGCCTGGCGATTTTATGGATTTGCCCTCCGTGCTCCCGCTCTGAGACACCTTCCAAGATAAACGCGGATTACCTAGCTACACCAGATAGTCCGCGGAGCGAGGACCATGTCTCGAGGATTGAAAATTAAGCGACGAGCAATCATTTACCCGAGGAGAAAAAAAATCAACGGAACCGCCTAATGGGATCGAGGAGCCATTCTCAAAATTATCTCTCCTCGAGATAATTTGCAAAGAAAAAGCGGCATGAAGTCGTTCCACTCCACTCTCAAAATTATCTCTCCTCGAGATAATTTGCAAAGAAAAAGCGGCATGAAGTCGTTCCACTCCACTCTCAAAATTATCTCTCCTCGAGATAATTTGTAAAGAATAAGCGGCAAGAAGTCATTCCACTCCACCAAGGGATACTTACCCGGATCCGATCTCTGCCCAGCAAACATACCTCTTTTCATAAGGTCCGAGCAACGTCTGCTCGCACCCTATAAAAAGGGGGGGAGGGAGAGATAGGAGGAGGGAAAGATACCAAGGTGCGAATACGAAAATCGTTTTTCGCCCACTACTAGTCGAGGCTCTGCTCGACCTCTACTTCAACATAGTTCCTCAACTATCTTCTACAAAGATACTTGGAAACTAGGGGGACATATGTTAGTGTTGAAATATGTCCAGTCCGCATGTACGAACTAGAGCGGTCTAAGAGCGCGACAAAGCATCATAGGCCGTCCCTCAAGGGGAGCGACCACACCCAAGTATGTCACTAAGGTGTGGTTCGACAAACATAGGGTCCGACCATCACTAAGAGGCCAACCCTCAAAAAAATCTCATCACAAGGACAAAGCAGCTATTGAGCTCGAGGAGCATCTCTAGGGCTCGAGGAGGCCTTACGTCAAGGTAACACTCTATGAGAAAAACTAGGCAGAGCACTACTCGGACCACCAATGTAAGAGGAAGGCACGAGGACACCTGGGCGACCACCCATGGTCGCTCCCAGTGGGGCCCCCGTCCTCCAGATTACTAAGTGGGACCCGAAATGACCATCTTGCCCTCTCAACCCTAGCCATGGTGTTTGGGCCAAGGCCCATGGACCTCCTTAATGGGCTTGGGCCTAATGTAAGAAAATACGGTCAGAGTTACCCCTAGGGTACGCAGCGGAATTTCAAAATTTTTCTTAACATACAGGTTAATTGATTATGCATATGTCGTATATATATAAACACGTCAATTAGAAGACTAACCTTACTTCCAAGGCAGCTTCCAAGTCTTCGTAATAATCCGGTGTATCTTCTCCTTCGTCGAAGTCGAAGATATCTACAATGCTCCTTGTATCTGCAAGACAATAAGAGTTAGTTTCCAGCTCCTAGAACCTCAACCTTGGTATCCACGGATGAACTGCCTATCGGAAGAATGCTAGGATATTCTTTATGTGACCAAGAAGACGGGGCGGCAATTCCTCCGGTGGTGGTGCGCGCGCGTGGGTGGCTAAGGGAGGAGGGGAGAGCTTTTATTTTCTCTAAGAAAACTGGGTAGAATAACTGTGTTCAAAACTGTGTTTGAAACTGTGTATAAAACTCTCTCTAATAGTCCACTATATATAGTAGTCTATAGAAGCCTAAAGCATAAGCAATTAGACTTCGTAAAGGAATAAGAATCTAATTCTTATCGCACAAGGAAACCAATATCAAGTCTAGATTCATTCCCAATCAAATTAAAACTCAATCAGGAAAATCTAACTTATCCCTTGGACTTCTAATAGATGAAGGAGTTCGACTCCTTCCCCTTATCTAGCCACGCGCGCGCGCGCGCCTAGTCCTACGGGAGGTGGGTCCCACTGTTGGGACCTACTTATATTTCTAAGGCAATCCAAACTCCAAGTAGATTTTGCCGAAGTTCATATGTTAATTCTAAATTAACATATCCTTTCTAATCGAACCTCCATTATATTTCTAAAATATAATCTTTAATTGTATTTACATAAAATACAATTAATTAGCCAATTCAATTAATAATTCCAAATCATTAATTGAGCCACCAAATATTATAATTAATTCCAAATTAATTATAATCCATCAATCACAATTAATTCTAAATTAATTGCGATTCCATCTTCAAGGATATTCTGATAGACTGAATCACCACATAGAGTGACCCATAGGGCCTCACCGTATTAAGCAAGTCCTAGACTAGGCAACATGGAATTCCTAGACGGTTCAGTTTGCAATATTAATACGTGAGGACGTTTGAGAGGTTTCTCAAAGCTAACCCTTTCGTTGCGAAGCCTGTTGCGCTCAACGCGGCGATGGTAACGTCCCTTCATCTGACTTGCTCGAATGTATCTTGGATCGATGAAGTGTCTATCCCAATAATACATCCACGGGCGTCTCAGGGAGTTGTTTGGTTAAGATATACTTATGACCATCATAATATATCATTTGCACTGGCCAGTGACTTTACCAACACAACTATGCAGACTATGAGCAGTGCTCTCATGTGCTACACTTGAGAGATGAATCCTTCACAGAATCACTTATCACCCCCATTTGTATTTAGCCATAATCCTGGATCGTGTCTTAGGTCAGCTGCTTATGCAGAGCTGACATCGACGGGTCCACCAAGGATATGGGGCAACAAATGTGATGATAAAGTCCTGCAAGTACAAAGGACGAATGGCATCACTTCGACAACTCACCGGTTCCCATAGACACGTCGGTGTAGAGTATACATCGATGGGAGTGTCCTGTGGGTACTTCCATTGTTCGATAAAGCTTCTTCGAAAAACTATGCGCAGTTATGGGAACGTTCCTTGATTGTCCAACAATCCGTCCCGTGGCCGTGGGATCGGCTCACACTTTCTCCAACAAGTATAACCTCCACGCATACTAGTCTTGTCAGGTTCATTCAGACCCCCACATTCGAGATGAACCACGACTAGGGAGAGTTTGGGATAGATGATAACTCACATAGCTCCCACTAACTGTGTGATCGGTCATCTATCCGAGGGGACATGTTTAATATCAATACAGACAGTAATAAAGATATGACATGCTGCAGCCTGGTGTAATATAAATATGAAAGCGATACTCAATAGTAAAATGCAACAAACATATATTATATTACGTTGACCTGTGTAATAGTACATATATGCCCTCTATAAGGGCACCATGCCCTTAGTAAAGGCTGTCTCTAGGACATATACACTATCAATCTCCCACTTGGACTAGAGCCAGTCACCTTTATGCCTAATGCCCAGATTAGCATAATCTCTTAAGTGGACTTCCACTGATAAGACCTTAGTGAAAGGATCTGCCACGTTGTCCGTGGTAGAGACACGTTCTATACTATCTTCTCCTCTATTTATAATCTCACGTATAACGTGATATTTTCTAAGTACATGTACGTTCTTGTTTGTAGATCTAGGCTCCTTAGCTTGAGCGACGGCGCCCGTATTGTCCCAATAAATCGTTATTGGACTAGGAGCAGGAACAACCCTCAATTCCTTCAAGAACTCTTACATCCAGACAGCTTCTTTCGATGCTTCTGATGCAGCAATGTACTCGACTTCTGTGGGTGAGTCAGCAATCGTGGCTTGCTTAGAACTCTTCCAACAAATAGCTCCTCCGTTCAATTTGAATACGTATCCTGTCTGTGACTCAAAGTCATCAGGATCTGATTCAAATCCAGCGTCGACATAACCAGACATCTTTAATTCTGGTTCTCCACCAAACACCAATAACATTTCCTTAGTTCGTCGAAGGTACTTAAGAATGTTCTTTACAGCAGTCCAGTGAGGTACTCCTGGATTCTGTTGGTGTCGACAAGTGACACTAAGCGCATATGCCACATCGGGCCTTGTGCAATTCATTGCATACATTATAGACCCTACTGCCGAAGCATAGGGCACACGACTCATTGCTTTTCTTTCTTCATCAGTTTTAGGACAATCCTTAACTGATAAGACAATCCCATGCCTAGATGGGAGAAAGCCTCTCTTTGAGTCGTCCATCTTATAACGCTTCAGTATTTTGTCGATGTAGGTGGACTGTGTCAATCCTAACATCCTCTTGGATCTATCTCTATAGATCTTGATCCCTAGGATGTAGTTCGCTTCACCCAAGTCCTTCATCGAGAAGGTACTTGATAACCAAACTTTAGTCTCTTCTAGCATAGAGACATTGTTTCCCATGATCAAAATGTCATCTACATAAATGATCATGAAAACAACTCCTTTGTCGCTGTGTCTCGCGTAGACACAGGGATCTTCCTTGCTTCTGATGAAGTCAAACGATTTGACAGCTTCATCAAAGCGGATATTCCAGCTCCTTGACGCTTGCTTTAGCCCATAGATGGATCTTTGTAATTTGCATACAGCAGTTGGCCTGGTTTTACTAATAAAACCTTCCGGCTGTACCATATAGACCTCTTCCTCAAGGTTGCCATTGAGGAAGGCTGTCTTTACATCCATCTGCTAGATCTCATAATCATAGTAGGCAGCTATCGCAAGTAGAATTCGAATGGACTTCAATTTTGCTACCGGTGAAAAGGTTTCATCGTAATCGATGCCATACCTTTGCGTGTAGCCTTTCGCCACAAGCCTAGATTTGTGCGTTTGTACCTTGCCATCGGCATCTGTCTTTCGTTTAAAGACCCATTTGCACCTAATTGGTCTAACCCCTTGGGGCAAGTCTACCAAGTTCCAAACTTGGTTCTGGTACATTGAATCCATTTCTAATTTCATGGCTTCTTGCCATTTTTCTGAGTCAATATCAATTATTGCCTCTTTCTAGGTCTCGGGATCTTCCCGATCTGATAAACCGACATCAAGTTCACTGATGTCTTCTATCATAAGGCTTTGCTTCTGAGGTCCTCTTAGGATCCTCTTCGACCTACGGAGCTCGACTTGTTCTGGTGCTTTTCTTTTCTGGCTTCGTGTAACACGAACATTATCAGTGGGTACTGATGCAGCTGGTCGTTGGGCGCGACCCTGTTCCCTTGCGGGAGGCTGCTCTTGTGCAACTTGTTGCACAGGTTGGTTGACAACGGGTTCTATAGTTGTGGTTTCAACTATTGATCTAATCACAGGACTCCCACTGACTATGACATGCCTAGCAAGTGTCATATCATCACCCTTGTTTGCTTCGAAAGCTCCCACTGAACTTGAGTCCAAATCAGAAGATTTTGAGACCTCATGTTCGCGCGTGTCAAAGTCTTGAATTTCTTCAAGTTCTATCACATCATCTAACCTCTCTTCTTCGAGGTATTCAGCTTCTAAAAACTTCACGTTTCTAGACACGATCACCTTGTGATCTTCAGCATGATAGAATTCATAGCCTCTCGTCTGACGAGGATAGCCTATGAAATATACTTTGACACCCTTGGCATCTAACTTATCAGTGAGCATCAGCTTGACTATCGCAGGACAGCCCCAAGGTCTAAGATAGTCTAGAGAAGGCTTCTTTCCCTTCCATAATTCATAAGGAGTTTTCTCCACTGATTTAGATGGTACACGGTTCAGAATGTAAATTGTAGTTTGTAGTGCATATCCCCACAGATACTTTGGAAGAGTCGAGAATCCAGTCATTGATCTTACCATGTCTAACAGGGTTCGATTCCTCCTCTCAGACACACCGTTTAACTGTGGTGTTCCAGGAGGAGTCCATTGCGATTGAATCCCATTTTCCTTCAAGTAATCGATAAATTCTTCACTAAGGTATTCACCTCCTCGATCTGATCGAAGAGTGACTATCCTTAGGTTCAATTCATTCTCGACCTCATTCCTAAACTCCTTGAATTTCCCAAAGGTCTCGGATTTATTCTTCATAAGATAAATATATCCATACCTTGAGAAATCGTCAGTAAAGGTAACGAAGTAAGGATATCCCCCACGCGCATGGACTTTAAACGGTCCACATACATCGGTATGTATGAGCTCTAAGCAGCGAGTGGCACGAACACCTTGTCCAACAAAAGGTTTGTTCGTCATCTTACCCTTAACACAAGATTCACATGTACCATATGATTCAAAATCAAATGGTTCTAGGTAGTCCAACTTCCTTAGTCTTTGAATCCGTGTTTCATTGATATGGCCTAGCCGACAATGCCATAGATAAGATGGATTATTCTTCTTACTTGAAGACGGTTGTTTGTTATGTATTTGAAATAAAGGTAGACTACTTTGCAAAATATATAAACCATTCACCAAGCGAGCCTTTCCATAATATTGATCATTTAATGAAAAATAACAAGTATTATTCGCAAATCGAAAGGAAAAACCCATATTGTCTAACAGTGGAATGGAAATAATATTTCTGACAATGGATGGAACAAAATAAACATTATCAAGTTCTAAACATTGTCCCGAAGGTAAATCTATCTTGCTGCGTCCAACGCGTTTGCTTCAACTGGATTGCCGTTCCCAACATGCAAGTCGATTTCACCTTGCTTGACTGGCATGTGATCAATTAGCCCCTGCACATTATTACAAATGTGTGAGCCACAGGCTGTATCTAATACCCAACCATTGGAGTCAAAAGTAGTCATGTTCATTTCAATAACAAACATACCTGAGCAAGAAGTTGATGACTTCTTGGCTTGATCTGCCCTAAGCTTTGGGCAATCTTTGTTCCAATGTCCTTTCTGCTTACAGAAAAGACATTCATCTGTGCGCGCCGTTACGCTTCTCTTGAACTTCCTTTTCTGGTTCGGACGCTTTGGCTTATCACTCCAAGTGTTAGCCTTGGCTCCCGACTTTCCCTTACCCTTAGCACCTTTGCTTTTCGGGTTTGAGTTAGACAGTTGCCCAACAAGCATGATCGACTTTTCCTTCTTAGGAAGAGTTTGATCATATGTCTTCAGCAGATTATTAAGTTCAGGCAGTGTTACGTCCTTCGCATTCATCGTGTAATTAATGATTAACTGTGAATACGAACTCGGCAATGATTGAAGGACAAAGATCACCATGATCTTGTTCTCTAGCTTAACGCCGGCATCGACAAGCTTTTCAAAGAGACCAATCATTTTGAGAACATGCTCAGACATGTTCCCTCCTTCACTGAGCTTGCATCTGTGTATGTCTTTGATCAAATCAAATTCAACACTTCTAGCTGTCGTCTTAAAGAGCGACTCAAGATGTTTCAACATCTCATACGGCAACATGCTTTCATGTTGCCTCTGCAGCTCATTGCTCATTGCCGCCAGCATAATACACTGCGCGGACTTAGCATCCTCAAGATGCTTATCAGACCTTGCCTTGTTGGCTTGATTCCAAGCAGCAACCTGATCGGCAGTCTGATTTTCGGAGCACACGGGAATGACCTCGTCCAAGACGTACTCAATCTTTTCGTACCTCTGCATCAAACGTATATTCCTGATCCAATCTAGGAAGTTTGGTCCGTTTAAAATTTGCTTCTCCAAGACAGCACGGAGCGAGATACTCGCCATATCTAATATCCTAAGGAGAAATAATATAGAACGAAAACAATAAATCAACTATTGAAATATCATTTCTAAATACACAGTCAACATAACTAAACAACAAGGTCCTTTAGCTGTTTAGCTCCCACTATTTTCACATATGCTTGCCCCCTCAACAAACATACGGGTAATGTCCAACAAGTTACCGTAGTGGCCAAGATCCAAATCCATATTATGCCATACTCCAATGGGGGCTGGTCGCATAGCATAATATGACCGGTAGGACTAGTAAGACTATCCAATTGCGTCACGCAACTCTTGGTTGTTAAATCTAATTTAACCCGATGCCCTACATATTGTACCTATCGAGGTCGCTAGATACAATATGCAGTAAGTCATAACCATAGGCTTACTCTAATCTGACGATTACTGCGAGTCTGTAAGACGAGGTCGCCAATACAAGAAAACGCAATGAAAGTTCAGAATTAAAGCACCCTATGGAAAGTATCTCAGAAATACATACATATATATATTTCTGTACTTATATTGGTTGGGGCTTGTAGCTCTAGGGTTGTTATCAGTCATCTACAAACAAATAAGGGCGCCGCCTACCCATCATGCATGAACGGTCTACACGTAATGGATGCCGCCTATCCATTCTAGTTCTAAACGCGGTCAAGCACATAATGGGTGTCGCCTACCCATACATAAATACGCGGCCCGACATATAAGAGGGCGCCGCCTACCCTCGCATGCATAGCGGTCGAACGGAATGTAAAAACATGGTATTTAAACATGCATTGTCAAACAATAGCATATTGAGCATATGAAACAAGTAGTAGCCTATGTGGATGACAAATGACTTCATAATTTCATTATGAAAATTATAATCCCATAGTTATAATCTCTATGAAATAATTGAAAATTTGGACTAGATTGAATATTCAAAAATTCTATTGACCAAGTAGCAATTTTCGAAAACCCGAAGGACTTAATTGTAATTTTAAAAACCTTGGAGGTGTTAAATCCAAAATTCAAAAGTAGAAGGACTAATTTGCAATAAACAATAAATTAATAAATTACAAATAAGCCCTTGAACTTTATACTAATTAAATTTAACGCCTCTAGTTTAAAACAATTACAATTAAATCATATTTATATTTCAAATATAAAATTCAATCCTCAAAACTTTCAAAATTCGATTTTGGGTCCAACCCGAAAATATATATATAAATTTTTTTCTTTTTTTTTTTGAAAACGTGGGACGGGACCTCCCCCGGTGCCCGCGGCCCAGGGCGCCCGGCGCCCGCGGCACGACGCCTGCGGTGCCGCAAGCGCCCGAGCGCCTGCGGCACGCAGACGTCCCGGGCGCCTGCTGCCGCAGGCGCCGCCGCCGCCGCCTGCGTCCCGCAGGCAGCCCGGTCGAAAATATATATATATTTATTATTTTGTTTTTTGAAAAATATAAATTATAAATTTATATAAAAAACAAAACTTTTGAAAATCGAATTTATCATATAATCAATTGCATCAACATATCTACAAAATCATACAATACATATACGTATATACGTAATCAATTAACCTCGCTCTGATACCACTGTAAGAAAATACGGTCAGAGTTAACCCTAGGGTACGCAGCAGAATTTCAAAAATTTTCTTAACATACAGGTTAATTGATTATGCATATGTCGTATATATATAAACACGTCAATTAGAAGACTAACCTTACTTCCAAAGCAGCTTCCAAGTCTTCGTAATAATCCGGTGTATCTTCTCCTTCGTCGAAGTCAAAGATATCTACAATGCTCCTAGAACCTCAACCTTGGTATCCACCGATGAACTGCCTATCGAAGAATGCTAGGATATTCTTTATGTGACCAAGAAGACGGGGCGGCAATTCCTCCGGTGGTGGTGCGCGCACGTGGGTGGCTAAGGGAGGAGGGGAGAGCTTTTATTTTCTCAAAGGAAACTGGGTAGAATAACTGTGTTCAAAACTGTGTCTGAAAATGTGTATAAAACTCTCTCTAATAGTCCACTATATATAGTAGTCTATAGAAGCCTAAAGCATAAGCAATTAGACTTCGTAAAAGAATAAAAATCTAATTCTTATCGCACAAGGAAACCAATATCAAGTCTAGATTCATTCCCAATCAAATTAAAACTCAATCAGGAAAATCTAACCCTTGGACTTCCCTTATCTAGCCCGCGCGCGCGTCTAGTCCTACGGGAGGTGGGTCCCACTTTTGGGACCTACTTATATTTCTAAGGCAATCCAAACTCCAAGTAGATTTTGCATATGTTAATTCTAAATTAACATATCCTTTCTAATCGAACCTCCATTATATTTCAAAAATATAATCTTTAATTGTATTTACATAAAATATAATTAATTAGCCAATTCAATTAATAATTCCAAATCATTAATTGAGCCACCAAATATTATAATTAATTCCAAATTAATTATAATCCATCAATCACAATTAATTCTAAATTAATTGCGATTCCATCTTTAAGGATATTCTGATAGACTGAATCACCACATAGTGTGACCCATACGGCCTCACCGTATTAAGCAAGTCCTAGACTAGGCAACATGAAATTCCTAGACGGTTCAGTTTGCAATATTAATACGTGAGGACGTTTGAGAGGTTTCTCAAAGCTAACCCTTTCATTGCGAAGCCTGTTGCGCTCAACGCGGCGATGGTAACGTCCCTTCATCTGACTTGCTGGAATGTATCTTGGATCGATGAAGTGTCTATCCCAATAATACATCCACGGGCGTCTCAGGGAGTTGTTTGGTTAAGATATACTTATGACCATCATAATATATCATTTGCACTGGCCAGTGACTTAACCAACACAACTATGCAGACTATGAGCAGTGCTCTCCTGTGCTACACTTGAGAGATGAATCCTTCACAGAATCACTTATCACTCCCATTTGTATTTAGCCATAATCCTGGATCGTGTCTTAGGTCAGCTGCTTATTCAGAGCTGACATCGACGGGTCCACCAAGGATATGGGGCAACAAATGTGATGATAAAGTCCTGCAAGTACAAAGGACGAATGGCATCACTTCGACAACTCACCGGTTCCCATAGACACGTCGGTGTAGAGTATACATCGATGGGATTGTCCGGTGGGCACTTCCATTGTTCGATAAAGCTTCTTCGAACAACTATGCGCAGTTATGGGAACGTTCCTTGATTGTCCAACAATCCGTTCCGTGGCCGTGGGATCGGCTCACACTTGCTCCAACAAGTATAACCTCCACGCATACTAGTCTTGTCAGGTTAATTCAGACCCCCACATCCGAGATGAACCACGACTAGGGAGAGTTTGGGATAGATGATAACTCACATAGCTCCCACTAACTGTGTGATCGGTCATGTATCCGAGGGGACATGTTTAATATCAATAACAGTAATAAAGATATGACATGCTGCAGCCTGGTATAATATAAATATGAAAGCGATACTCAATAGTAAAATGCAACAAACATATATTATATTACGTTGACATGTGTAATAGTACATATATGCCCTCTATAAGGGCACCATGCCCTTAGTAAAGGCTGTCTCTAGGACATATACACTATCACCTAAGAAGGCTTCAATCCCGTCCAGACACTTGTCACGATCCTACGAGGGCTGACATTAAAAGTGTACGAGTATATAAAGGACTCATTCATTACCCAGCGGGTAAGCATTAAGACCTCTCACCTACCACTCAATATTTCTCTCACTAGGGAAGTCTTCAGCTTCCTACGTAAAGTCGTCACTCCGGTCTGATACCTTACAGACCGGGTAAGAGACACTAACCCTCCCCCCCTCTAGTCTATTTTAGGTGCGAGGAAGCTACAAGAAGGTTCCGTATCATTTCAAGAGGAACACTACATGAACAAGACATAGAATAGTTGACCATAGCGACTCACTGCGAATTTAGGAAGAAGTACGAATTACCCTTCAACATATTACATGATTGTGATGAATTGCATGATTGTTCTTAACATAGGTTAGCTAGACTAGAACATGGGTTAAGGGAGTAGAATTACTCAAAATTGACACTCGATTATTTGCACACTCTGCATTTGCATTGGCATATCGTTTTTTGTTGAGTACAAGATACTAATTGCTGCGTTTCAGGTACCATGGGTCGTGACAAGAAGAAAGGCGTGACCTCCAAGAGCAAGAAGGGAAAGGGAGCAGCCTCGAGCTCCCAAGCCAACGACGCTTATGAACCATCACTGCAAGCAGTCTCCATTCGACTGGACCTTGAGGAGGTAGCTGCCATTAAGCCCCACTCGATTGTCCGAGACCGTAAAATCATGATCCCAGCAAGTTACGCCAATACACCGGCCTGCCGAATGCTGTATAGCTTGGAGGGAAAAAGGAACTGGAAGTGGTACACCTCCAACCGCTTCAATGGGTACGATGTATCGCTACTCCAAGAGTTTTATGTAGGATACACAGACCGTGCGGACATGGGGGGCGTTCCAGTGTGGAACACACTAGTGCCATGGACCCCTGAGTCGATTTCCGACTTTATCCACCTCGGGGCACATGAGTTTACCGGGAGCGCGCACAAGTATAAGTACTCGAGAGGGGGCCGAGTGATTGACGACAGCGTCACAGAGGTGATTTGCCACAGGGATTATGTGTACCCGTATGGCGATAGACCGGAGAGACTGGAGAGGAAGGACCTCAATCCTGAGGCTAGGACGGCTATGAAGTTCATTATGACCAATCTCATTCCTCGGACCAATGACACTTCGATTCAGCCTTGGTATGCAGAGCTCATCTACTGTCTATTGGGTAGGCATCGCATCGACATCGGCAGCATTATCTATGAGGAGTACCATAGGCACTGGAACAAAAAGAAGAAGCCATTTGTTTTTCCTTGCTTGATCACCGCCTACTGCAAGTACCACGGGGTTGAGGGTATTGTTGAGTCGGGCTCCGTCACCTCGGCCTTGACTCCAACATCTATCACTGAGCAGGAACATAGGTTCCGTCAGAATGTACCTTCAGCTGCCGCCATCGATGATGCACCACCTCCCTCACCCCCTGCGAGTGATGGGGATGACATGGAGACCGATGATCGGGACCGTATTCCAGACACTGCCGCTCCTAGTGGGTCACAGTAGCCACCGCGGGTAGCACGTGGTTCCAGGGGATTTGATTTTACTGAGCTCAGGACCTACCTTGATGACAGATTCCGTGGGTTCGATGCCAATGTTGCAACTCTGACCACCACTGTACATGGTTTGCAGCATACTCTTGATGGTTATGTTGCCCAGCGCAACCGCGATTGGGAACTCGCGGAGGAGCATCGCCGGAACGAGAGGCAACTCATTTTGCAGCAGCAGATGTTCTTGGACCGTCAGCAGGAGACCCTACATCAGTCCCAGGATCTTCTCTCTGACATGTGGAATGACTATTATGGGGATTATGACCCGGATTAGTAGTCTTTTCACATGTTCATTCTGGTATACTCAGCCGACAGAGGCCACACATTCGGTAACATCTAGCATCACTTTGTATTCCTCATTCTCTCTTTTGTTGGGGACTAGCTTGAGCTTCATGTTAGGGGGTGTTATGTGAATTATGATGTTAGTTTTGTATGACTTGTGTCGTTGAGTATTGTATCTTGTACCTTTGTTTGCACGTTTACCGCTTTCTTAGGATTTAGTTTGTTCGTATGCATTCATCCTTAGTCTAGTTTTGCATGATGTTGTGTGGAGTTTATTGCCAAATTTTTTGAACTTTTTTATTGTATAGACTAAGTGTTTTTGACCATTGACCATACATTGCATCTCTATGGAATAGTTTGAGTTTGTCTCGCTTGGCTTGTCATATTCGTATGCGCACTAGTTAAACATGGTAGTCTCGACATCACTATGTGGTGTTTTCTCTACTGCGGTTCGCGAAGGCCTTATAAAATATAGCATGTTAGAGTCTTTGGTTGTATTCTCGTGTAATTATGTACCTAAGAGGCAAGAACTCTTCACCTTGCTTTTGAGATTGCTAAATGCCTAGGAAGGAGGTAGAGTGAGGTGTGTGATCCTTTGTTTGAAACCTATTCTAACGAATAGGTTTGGGGAGGGGGTTACCATTTGTATGACTTGTTTTTCGTATAGTTGAGTCATGTTGAGTTTGTTTTTTCTTCTTCTTTGTGAGTTTGTGCTCCAACCTATTCTTTCGAATAGGTTTGGGGAGGTCGTTGTAGAGTCGTTGTTATTTTCTTTCATTGTGTTACTGCTGGCTATATACAAGAAAAAAAAAGGAGAAAAGAAAAAAATAGAAAAAAAAATCAAAAATTCCAGAAATCTAGAAAAAGAAAAAAAAAAGAAAAAAAGAATAAGACCCAAAAAAAACAAAAGAAGGGTCCAAGCAAGCAAAAAAGCAGTTTTAGCAAAGCATTGCATTATTTTTCAGCTTTTGTAGTAGTTCGTAATCGAGTTGTAAATTATTCCTTGTGTTTTTCGTGTCGCCTAGTCCAAGGCCTGTTCTAGACCACCCTCGTCCTGCCATTCAGGAAGTGGTGAAGAGTTTTTGCTTTAAGAGTCGGGTAGATAGGGGAGTGTTTTCTATTAGGGAACCCTCATTCGTTTGATGAGAGCCAGTATTGGTTCAACCTCTCTTGAGTAAAAGTCTCAATCGGTGAACAGTAGTAAGCCCTCAGTTTCATAGGCACGGGGCAACCATTTGTATTTTAATATGCATCATTACGTCGTCATTGACTAGGTCCAGGTGGAGAATGTTACGAGAGACTCCCTTGTTTAACAAAGTGCATATGTGAATGTGTATAGGTTCAATTGAGGCATTCTTCAACCTACTTCCATGTTATGATTTGTATGGTCTTTGTTCATATGCATTTGGTAGATACAATAGATTAGTTCTTCTCGTTTGGCATGAGACTCCTCTTTGTGTTGCATGTAGTTCGCATAGAGTCTAGCTAGTTGCTTGAGGATAAGCAAAGGTTCGGTTTGGGGAGTTTGATGACAGTGTTTTTTACACTATCATTCGGTTCTTTTTCACCAATTTAGCTATTCTCCAGTATGCATTTTAGTGCATTTTGTTAGAATAGTGTCACGTTTTCATTTTCTTTGATATTTTCAGGATTTAGGTGAAAATCGCACTTTTGGATATGAATCATGGCGAAACATTGAAGTTTTGGTGCAACAAGATCACCCGTGGTGTGTCAAGGAGTACCGGGACGAGTTTCCAGGCCAAAAGACCAAGTTTCGGTGCTCAAAACCGTGCCCAAGGCCAAAATCGAAGACTTGGAGGAAGGAAAAGCACGGGCAATTCTCTGCCCGTGTCAGGCGCACCGCCTGGCACCCCAGGCGGTCTGCCTGGGATGTTCCGACAGCAGATATATATAATTTGTAAAGTTGCGAATTTTCATATCTTAGATCATAATTTTGCAGACATAAACCCTAGAGCTTCTTATGGGTATTTTTTCTCTTAGAACTACTTTATATTAGCATATTGGAGCATCAAGGTAGAGATTTCGACATCTTTTGATCTCACCTTGCTAGAAACTTGTGAGTTTAGCAATTCACCGGAGATTGACAACCCTCGGTGGTAACTTTGTATCTCACATTTTTCATACTCTAATCTTTCAATTCAATTATGTTTTCATCTATGATTGCTTGTGTTGATTTCGATTTTGATATGAGTAGCTAAGTTTTTAGTTGGTGATAGTATGTAAATTCATAGCTAGGGTTCATATTATGCATGATTGAGTTTCTGAGTCTTTTACTTGTATAATTGTTTTATTCGATTCTTTGATCCGACTAAGCCAAATATCTTCGTATACAAGTGTTAGAAATACTAGGAAAATTCAAGATCATCGATTTCAATAATTATAATTATCCAGTACTGCTTGACCTAAGCTTGACAACCTTAGCCAAGTATTAGTATAGATAGGAAGCTTTCAAAATACACGTCTAAAAATCTATCTTTTGGTGTTTGTTAACTCGAATTACTTTTAAAGCAGTACGCGTTGCACTTTCATGCATAATTAGGATCCGATGCTTAGAATGAGCATACTATCACCAGCTCTCATCATATATTGTTAAGTTAAGCTAAGATGAATTTGTTTTCTGAATTTATAATTGTTATTGTAGTTAAAGCTAGTTTAGTCCCTAGAGATCGACACTCGAGGTCATCTTACCTCTGCACTACGTGTTTTGTGTAGTTGTGAGTTTCCCTTTGGCTTTCAAACAAATTTATTTGATTGTTCGAGTCTGACAATCTTGTTCATCAAATTGGTACCTGAAACGCAGCAATTAGTATCTAGAAATGAATTTGATGAACGAGATTGTCAGACTCGAACAATCAAATGAATTTGTTTAAAACCCAAAGGGCAATTCACAACTACACAAAACACGTAGTGCAGAGGAAAGATGACCTCGAGTGTCGATCTCTGGGGACTTAACTAGCTTTAACTACCATAACTACTATATAAATTCAGTAAACAAATTTAACTTAGCTTTACTTAACAATATATGACGAGAGCTGGTGATAGTAATGCTCATTCAAAGCATCGGGTTCTAATTATGCATGAAAGTGCAACACGTACTGCTTTAAAAGTAATTCAAATTAACAAACACCAAAAGACAGGTTTTGACATGTATTTTGAAAGCCTCCTATCTATACTAATACTTGGCTGAGGTTGTCAGGCTTAGTGCAAGCAGTACTTGATAATTGTAAATATCGAAATCGATGATCTTGAATTGTCCTAGTGTTTCTAACACTTTTATACGAAGATGTTTGGCTTAGTTGGATCAAAGAATCGAATAAAACAATTCAACAAGTAAAAGATTCAGAAACTCAATCATGCACAATATGAACCCTAGCTATGAATTTACATACTATCACCAACTAGAAATTTAGCTACTCATATCAAATTCGAAATCAACAATAGCAATCATAGATGAAAACATAATCGAATGGAAAGATAGAGTATGAAAAAGGTGAGATACAAAGTTACCACCGAGGTTTGTCAATCTCCGGTGAATTGCTAAACTCACAAGTTTCTAGCAAGGTGAGATCAAAAGATGTCCAATCTCTACCTTGAAGCTCCAAATCGCTAAGAAAAAGTGGTTCTAAGTAAAAGAAAACCCAGAACAAGCTCTAGGGTTTATGTTTGCAAAAATATGATCTAAGATATGAAAATTCGCAACTTTACAAATTATATATATCAGCTCCCGAAAAGCTCCCAGGCGGTGCGCCTCGCACGGGCAGAGAATTGCCCGTGCTTTTCTTCTCGAAGTCTTCAACTTTTTGGTCTTGGGCACGACTTTAAGCTCCGAAACTTGGTCTTTTGGCTTGGAAACACGTCCCGGTACTCCTTGACACACCACGGGTGATCTTGTTGCACCAAAACATCAATGTTTCGCCATGATTCATATCCAAAAGTGCGATTTTCACCTAAATCCTGAAAATAACAAGGAAAATGGAAATGTGACACTATCCTAACAAAATGCACTAAAATGCATACAAGAGGATAGCTAAATTGGTGAAAAAGAACCGAATGAAAGTGTAAAAAACAATGTCATCACCAGTATAGCCTGAGCCATTGTTAATGCGCTTTTAGCGAGCTTGAGTGCTTGACTGACATCATCTTCATAGCTTTTGTGATGTAGACTTATGTCTTTCTGAGCTATGGTAAGTGTAGTAGTGCGTCTCAGCACAGTAGTTAGTATCTTTCCAATGTCAAGTGGACACTCAGGAAGCAGTGCATCATCCTCTTCTTAGCATGCTTTGTGAACATCCATTACTGCTTTTATTCTAGGAGTAACTCCTCAATATTTGGGAACGACACTAAAGAGGGAGTAAGTGAGTGGGCTTTGATTTCAGTGGTGATTTAATCATCGCTTCTCAGCAAGCGACTTCTCTCCATATCTCCTTCATCATTAACGAGAGATGCTGGAGGAATTTCTACCAACTTGGGTTCAGCTTTCTTGGACGTTTCTTCGTCATTTGCTGAGAAACAGAAAGATCTTCTTCTTCAAAAGGTTCATCAGGGCCAGCAACCTTGACACCTAAATCCTTAGCCTCAGTCACTTTGGGTTGAGTGGTTGCTGAAAGCAACTCTTTGGACTCAACAACTGGAGTTTCACCAGTAGTAAGTGGAAGGGAGGAGTCTTCCTTGTTATTCACCCCGGAAGATTGAGCAATATCAAGATGCTGAGTGTAGACTATTCTGTAATGCTCTTTGGTAATCTTCATCCATTTCTTCATTTTCTCCAAGGTTTGAATCAGTGACCTTAGCTTCGAGTAATGCTAACTCGGCATCAGAAAGTTTAGCTTTGCCTGTAGGCATTTCAGCACGCTTTCTGGCGTATTCTTCTTCAGTCTCAGCAACTTGTTCAGTTGCTGGAGTACTTTTCTCAGTAGGAGTAGGAGCAGATTCTTGTTGCTGACTGGGAGGTTGTTCAGCTTGCTGATTTTCAGCATCGGCTTGATTTACTTGATCAGCAACTGCCAACTTTACTCCGCCAGCATCCGGACTAGGACCTTGATTATCATCATCATCGTCCTTGCTGTCCTTTGAATCCTTTGTTTCATCATCACTTGTGTCTTTAAGGATATTTTCATCCTCTTCTTCTTCATCATCATCCGTTAGTATAACCAACTCAAGATGTTTGTACTTAGCAGTACTTGTAACTTCTTCTTCCTCATTGATTTTGTGGGGATCAGCCACCACAGGTACAAAGGAACCCTTGATCGTGAACAGCTTGTTCAGCTGGAGAGACACTCTTGAACTTAGCTTTCATATTCTCTCTGATTGGTGCAAACAGATTTGAACTCATTTGCTGAGAATATGAGAGTTCTTCAGGAAGTATAGAGTGTACAAACGTCTCGAGTTTGAATAGAGAGTTTCTCTTCTTTTCGTTGGATAGATGGATGTGAAGATCTAAAAAGTCCATCCTTTTGTACCTTTGCCAGTTGCTGAAAGACTTAGCAACTCTAGTCTAAGTGTTTCTTTTGAAGTTTGAGTATAGTTCTTCGGAACTAACTTCATGAACTTCTGTGATGTGAACCGCTTCATCATTCTCCTTTTGAGCCTGAATAAGAGTAAGGTTATTTTCAGGAAAGTTTTGGAAAATAGTTTTAGAGTCTAAAACTGTAACATGAATTACCTGTTGACTTTCAGCAAGCTCATGTTGCACATTGAGTTGTGCGGGAACTATTTCATTTGCTTCAGGAGTTGTAGCAGCATCCTTGAATCGGTCATCCTGAAATAACACTTTGTTAGATACAAGTACTAAGTTTTTAAACTTAGTAAAATTACAAAAACTTTCATCTACCTGCTGAACAGGAGTTGTAGTTTCTGGTGCAGAAGTTTCAGCAACCTTCTGACTTGTATCTTGAGAAGTTTGTAAAGAAATAACCATATTAGCTAAAGAAAAAGTTTCAGATAGTGAAGTTTTGCTTATATCTGAGTTAACTACCTGTTGAAGAATGGAAGGTGGTGACTCAGTCCTTTCAGCATTGATAACATCTTCATTATCTGGGACTTGTTCTTCAGCAGACTTCTTCTCTTGCTCTATTTGAGAAGGTTGTGCAGATTCAACAATCTCCCTTTTCTCTGAGTTGACAAGTTGAGCAGAAACATCTAGACCTCTAAGTTAACTACTTGTCATGAATAGGTCCACTGACTTGTTGGAGTTGTCATCAATCTCCATATCCATTTGCTAGCTTAGGTCAGTCAGCACCAGTTGGACTTTGTCAATGGAAGTTATTGGTGAACTTTGTCTAACATTCTCAGCATCATGAGATGCGTCGTCGAACGATGTTTCTTGTTGAGTTTCAGCAAAACATTGGGACTTGAACTGCTGCAGTCTCAGCAACACGTTCTTCAGCAATTTCTTGGACTTGACTAGTTGCTATTTCAGCAATTGTCTCTTCTGTTGCTTTGCTGGCAACGTTTTCAGCAAGTGCAGCTTTTCTTAAGTCTGCAGCAATGTCACTTGCTGGTTCCAGAGTAGTATCATCAAGATTATCTACTATGTAGACATCTTCTATTCTTTCTAAGGTAGGATTTTCATTTCCACTGCCTTGTGGTCTTGCTTCAGCAGATGGATCCAAGTTAATTGGATTTGTGAAGGCTTCTACAAGCACTTCAACAACATCTACTATAGTGGTTTGCTTTTCAGCAACCACTGGAATGTCATCAGCATGAATGACATGGACAGCCGGGACGGACTTTCTTGCCGTTGTTTTCTTTCATGTGGTCTTTGTCCTTGTCTTCTTAGGAATAGGATCAGCTGATGAAGCTGCAGTCTGAGTATCATCATCAGATTTCCTCTTTTTCTTTGATCTTTTGCTGGGTCCAGTAGTGTCAGCAACCGCAGCAGTATCAACAGCAACATTTGCAGCTGTTGTATTCCTAGACTGGTTATCAGTCTCAGCAACATTTGCAGCTGTTGCATTCCTGGAATGGTTATCAGCCTCAGGAACATTTGCAGTTGTTGCTTTCCTTGACTTCTTGTCAGCAGCCTTAGGTCCATTCAGCTTGTGAAAGTGTTCCCACATTGCATACTGATTTCTTAATCGGCAATGGGTTTCTCAGCTGAATCTGGTAATGTTCAAGGATGTAGCATATTTTCAGTCCATACATCACCGGAAGGGAAGGTGAAACTGTGTTGTCCTCAACCTTGAACTTGAACTTTGTAACACAATCAACAAGTCTGTTGAAAATGTACTTAGCCCAGTTGATGTCTGTTTTGCTTTCATAGATATGCATCAGAATGGCCATCTTATAAGGCCTACTTTGTCTATTCCTCCATCTTGGGAGTCTAGAACTTTGATTAGTAGAAGTGCTACTAGACCAACTGAATGGCACAGATGCTTCCTTTTTGTGTGCTTAGTCAAAGTCACAGGAGAAATCTCTCCTTTCTTCATCCTTTCATTTCTGATATCACTGTAGAAAGTTTCTATTTCTTCATCAGTGGCAGTGATGTCATCTTCAGTTACAATAGTTGGAATCTGAAAGATTTTAGCTAAATCAATCCATTTCAGGATGATTTGCTTCCCTTGAACTGTTGTAGAAATCACTTTTTCAGTGATTCCTTATCCATCAGTAACGGTTTGGATTTCTGCATTGTTGTAGAATTCCATAGTGTCCAGCATGCTCATTTTCTTAATGCTAAGCCTTGTTGATTTATGAAGTTCAACGCCTCAAGATTTTCTTCATCAAGTTCTTGTTCATAGAAGTATCTAATATACTTCTCTTTGTCAAATCCGCCCCATTTCATCATCTGGTGACACTTTGCAGTGTCGAGATATGCAGGAGGCATGGGTCTCTGTTAGGAAACTTGTAATTTTGATGAACAATTAACCATGCTAAATTAAGGAAAGTCCAGTAACTAGTACTCTTAAGGTCCATAGGAATTTAGAATTTTAAGGACATTGTAAAAGAGGAACGTTTGCTGAAAGACTTAGTGTAGGTACTAGTTAGGTTCTTTCGTTTGTTGATGATGTACTTTGTTTTTACAAACAAACTATTGAAGACCTAGAACCGCTCAGAAACTTGAAGATTCGAAGACTGAATACTTAGAAGAATTCTAAGAAAGGTATCTACAAAGGCACATGTTGCTCAGAAAGTGAGATTTTCAGCAACAGCTCGCATAAGTGAAAATCTATATGACAGAGTAGGTTGTGCTTGCTGAAACTGAGACTGACCACTTGCTGACAACATAAGTGACCTCCTTGCTTAAGAGTACTTGCATTTTGGCTCCAACGTTCACATTTGAATTTGATTCAAATGAACATTAAATGCAAAGTAGGCACGCGAAGAACATGAAGACAAGAAGACAAATCAAGGACGCTCCTGAAAGTACAAAAGCAAGATAGTGACATCTTAAGGTACAAAGCCTTAGGATTTGAAATTCATACGGCTCCCTTGAGACACTATAAATAGAGGTCATCAGGCAAAGATTATAAGTGTGTCAACAACGTGGTCAAACTCTCACTTGTGCTTTAAAACACTCAAACCCTTCTATACTCTTTACTGCCTATTGATCCGTTCCAAGACTTAAGCTTGAAAAAAAAGATACTTGTGAAGAAGTAGAACATTCACGGCTAACAAATTAGTTAAGTGTTCTTTCTTTCGAACAAGAACAAGTCTTGACCCTAGAAACAATCAAACGTGCTTACTGCAAAGTATTACAAGTTGTGTTTCTTTAGATAACTTGTTATAGCTGAAAAGTTATATTCAAGTGATCTCATCCCAAACCTCTCTAACTGATAAACACCATTTTTCAGGCGTGAAATTCAGGGGGAATTAAGTATTGTTGATTATAAGTCCCAAGTTTGGTAGAGAACAAGGTTACATTTCTCTAGTTAGGTTGGAAACAAAGCAAGTGTGCTTTGGTTTCTGAAGAATCATTAGCGATAGGGTTTGTAAAGAACATCACATCTTATCATAGTGGATTCAGTCCTAGAAAGGACAAAGTGGATTAGTTGTTAGATTACGCCACTCTCAGATACCAGTATAAAAGTGTTTGTGTGATTTACTTTACTGCACTTAGTTTTCAGCAAGTTACATTTCTTGTTCACTGACATTCTGCTTACTTGCTGAAACTAGCACTCTCCGAAAAGCACTTATTGTAAAAGTCTTCCGCACTCTGTTTTTAAGTATCAGCAAACTCATTACTGAAAAGTAATAAGTACTTGCTGAGAAAGTTAAGTACCAGCAAACTCATTACTGAAAAGTAATAAGCACTTGCTGAGAAAGTTTTAAACGTTGAAAAGTTTGAAAAGACAATTCACCCCCCGCCCCCTCTAGTCTTTTCTTGTTGTTTAAAGGGACCAACAAGTGGTATCAGAGCTGGAGCTTCTTTAACCTTCAGCGCTGAACCTAGATCCCCTTAGGTGCTTTCCGTAAATCACTTTTACTTGATCAGTTTGGTAGTCTTTTGTTGACAGGATGTCGCTAGGAGACGCTCCCTTGATGAAGCTGGAAACCTACGAAAAATGGCGAAACAACATGATGCTACATCTTGAGGCCATTAGTGATGAGATGGTCAGTGTCACAAATGATGGACCAATCAAGATCACTAAACTTGAGAGACATTTTCCTCACAAAACCACAGAGGCTGGAAAGGAAACTATCTTAGGTGAACCAGTCGATACTGTCGTTCCAAAACCAAGAGAGGAATGGACTTCAGATGAAGCCAAAAGATTCCGTCTTTGATGAACGCGAGATTTGTCAGGTCCCGGTTCAGTCAAATAAATTTGTTATTTAGCCAAAGGCAATCCACAACTACAATTTAACAGTAGTGTAGTAGTAGAATGACTCGAGTGTCGTTCTCTCAGGACTATAACTAGCTTTATCTATTTAACAGGAGAATATAAACAGCAGATAGAAAGCAATAGGGGTTTTCAAGCTGATAATGGAGATTGGTGATAGTATGGTCCTTCTTAACATAATGGGTCGATAATCATGCATAAATTCCTCGGTCTTGCATAGAGATCTTTGAATCAATCTTGTGTCCTGTTGCAAGTATTAAGCACTACGAAGATAATAAGGGTCTGACTCATCAACAACTAACGTCCTAATGTGTTCCGTAATTATTCAACACTACGAAGATAATTGGTCTGATTGGTTGACAAGTGTCCAGGTGTGCATAATAATCAATACAACATACGAGAATTTTGGTGTTCAACTGATCAACGAAATAAAGCAATGACACGGAGTATAATGCGCGATATAGCCATTAGCATGATTATCTTCCCTCGCTAAGAATTCACATACTACCACCAACGATAAATTTAGCTACTCATAGGCATGCAATCAATAGCAATCATAGAAGAAAACATATTGAAAGAATATAAAATAAGTAGATAAAAGTTGTAAGATACAAAGTTACCGAAGGTTGTCAATCTCCGGATGATTGCGATCCTACGCGCTCCAATCTGCTATGAAAAAGTATCCCCTAAGCTATGGAACTCCCAGGACAGGCCCCGGGAAGTTCCTACCTAAAACTATAGAGAGAGATGAGAAAGTAGGCTTGGAAAGATATGATTTTCGGAGAGAAAACTCGCAACTATATATAGGCCCGAAATTCCTCTGGGGCGGTTCGCCCGGTGATGGGGCGGTTCGCCCCACAGTGTAAACGCGGAATTTTCGCGTTTTCGACGCGGTTTTGGATTTCTTCACCTTTTCGGACTCGGTTTATGACTTCTAGTAGCCTTCTAACCTCCAGATTCGGCCCCTAGACTCCAAATCCTATCCGGAAACCTTCAGATACTCCAAATATGCTTCTGGAACACCAATTCCTTGTAGACTTCAATATAAATGCCCGTAAATCTCCGAATTTCAACCAAAACCTGTAAAATAAAATCTAAAGGGAAACGTGACACTATTCTAATAAAATGTACTAAAATATAGCTAAATTAACATAGATGATAGCTAAATTAGGTGAAAAAGACTCGAATGAAAGTGTAAAATACACATTCATCAGTCTTGATTGCCAAGCAAGAAACATCATTATACGTTCTACTCCACATACTATACAGTGCAAACTGTGGGGTGCCAAAATTGCTAAGGAAGCTTGGAAAATGGTTCAAGATCTTTGTGCTGGATCTGACAAAACCAAGGAAAACAAACTCGAAGTGCTAAAGTTGAAGTTTCAAAACTTCAAACAAGGTGAAAATGAGTCACTGGAAGACTTGGATTTCAGATTCACAACTCAAGTGAGTGAGATGCCTGCCTTAGGCGTTGGAAACTTCTATTCATATTTTGAAAAGGTGAAAACCATTATTAGAAGTCTGAACCAAGAATGGATCCACACTCAGAATTTCTAATATAATCAAGGAATGCCAAATATAACTCCAACCGAGTTGTTCTCTCATCTTGATACTGTCAACTATGAGACAAAGCAAAGAGAAAATGCGTTTGCTGAAAAATTGCAAAACATTGCTCTTGCTGCCAAAACCGTCATCTTTTGAAAAGAAGAATGATAAAGAGCCTGCTGATGAAAACTCTCTTGTTGTTAGAAACATGAAGAAATTCATCAGTAAAGATCTTGAAAGGCGAAAAGCAAAAGAGAAGCTGAAAAAGCATCTTGGTAACAACTACCATAAATACAAGAATGAAGCTAGCTCGCTGAACACGCAATCTCAGCAAGAAAACTCCACTGAAGAACCAGCAGATGGCAATGATCTTTTCTTTATTGCAAGAAGCATGGAAACTTCAAAACAAATTGCCCCTTACTGAAAGGGAAATCTGCTGAAAAGAAGAAAAAGTTCAAAAGGGCTTTGATTGCAGAAGAAAAGAAAAAGCTTCAAGCAAAAATCGATGTTCTTTGCATTGAAACAAGCTCTGAAGACAGTGAGGTAGAGAGTTCAGACACTGAAGAAGAAGAAGCCACTCTTGACGTAGAGATTGGCAAGGAAGTTTGTGGATAGCTATGGAAGCTTATCCAGATGTGTCAAACTACGAGTTCTGCCTCATGGTCGGTCAGGTAAATTGTCCTACCTCTGATTCTGATTCAGAAAGTGGAGATGACATTGACCTTGATAGAATTCAAGGAGAAATCGAAAGATTTGAGAAAACTCTGAGCAAATGATGAATGTGTATTTTACACTTTCATTCGAGTCTTTTTCACCTAATTTAGCTATCCTCTATGTTAATTTAGCTATATTTTAGTACATTTTATTAGAATAGTGTCACGTTTCCCTTTAGATTTTATTTTACAGGTTTTGGTTGAAATTCAGAGATTTACGGGCAATTATATTGAAGTCTACAAGGAATTGGTGTTCCAGAAGCATATTTGGAGTATCTGAAGGTTTCCGGATAGGATTTGGAGTCTAGGGGCCGAATCTGGAGGTTAGAAGGCTACTAGAAGTCATAAACCGAGTCCGAAAAGGTGAAGAAATCCAAAACCGCGTCGAAAACGCGAAAATCTCGCGTTTACACTGGGGGGCGAACCGCCCCAGAGGAATTCCGGGCCTATATATAGTTGCGAGTTTTCTCTCCGAAAATCATATCTTTCCAAGCCTACTTTCTCACCTCTCTCTATAGTTTTAGGTAGGAACTACCCGGGGCCTGTCCTGGGAGTTCCATAGCTTAGGGGATACTTTTTCATAGCAGATTGGAGCGCGTAGGATCGCAATCATCCGGAGATTGACAACCTTCGGTAACTTTGTATCTTACAACTTTTATCTACTTATTTTATATTCTTTCAATATGTTTTCTTCTATGATTGCTAATGATTGCATGCACATTATGAGTAGCTAAATTTATCGTTGGTGGTAGTATGTAAATTCTTAGCGAAGGAAGATAATCATGCTAATGGCTATATCGCGCATTATACTCCGTGTCATTGCTTTATTTCGTTGATGAGTTGAACACCAAAATTCTCGTATGTTGTATTGATCATTATGCACACTAGGACACTTGTCGGCCAATCAGACTTAATTATCTTCGTAGTGTTGAATGATTACGGAACACAATAGGACGTTAGTTGTTGACAGGTCAGACCCATATTATCTTTGTAGTGCACAATACTTACAACAGGACCCTAGATTCATTCAAAGATCTCCATGCAAGACCGAGGAATTTATGCATGATTATCGACCCATTATGTTAAGAAGGACCATACTATCACCAACCTCCATTATCTGCTTGAAAACCCCCTATTGCTTTTTATTTGCTGTTTTATATTTTCTTGATTAAATAGATAAAGCTAGTTATAGTCCTGAGAGAACGACACTCGAGTCATTCTGCTGCTACACTACGGTTTTCGTTGTAGTTGTGGATTGCCTTTGGCTAAATACAAATATTATTTGCTTGAACCGGGACTGACAAACTCGCGTTCATCAAATTGGCACCGTTGCCGGGGACTATACTCCTTTTTTCTATTTAATTTGTTTTTTTTCCTATTTCTTTTAATTTTAGTTTTCCTTTTTAATTTCTCTCTCTGTTTTCCTATTTGTTTCTAATCACCTCTTCTAGTCTGTATCAGATAGTGTATGCCGCATACACGTTCTGCAGGAATACCGCTTGCTGATTCAATTGCTGAGATCGATAGAGTCTACCACCAGAGAAGGCGACTCCTTTCCAAGAAAATCGACAGAATGGCAGAAGCTAGACCACTGAAGGCATGGGTACAACCCACCAAGGATCGTATGAGGGGACCGGCGATTGTTCTTTCGCCCGCAACCCGAGATCTGGAAATCAAGAACCACGCATTCCAACAACTTCTGAGGTTCTATGGCTTATCAAGGGAAGATGTGATGGGGTATTTGAACGATATCGATGATTTCGTCAATCAACTCCCACGACCCGGAGCTGACATAACAACGGATGAGTTGAGGATGAAGGTTTTTGCAATGGGACTTGGCGACAGAGCCAAGTCATGGCTGAGTTCTCTACCAGCCGGCTCGCTGGACACTTGGGAAAAGGTTTTTTCAGCTTTCATGGAAAAATACTTCCCACATACTCTGACTCTCCGACCTAGTCCAACAATTCTACAATGGACTAACCTTCGAGAACCAACAAGCGGTGGATTTCCAATGCCGAGGCAATATTTGGGAGGAAACCGCAGAAGCCGTCTGGGCAGTTTTCGAAAGGCTTGCTAAGGGTTCGCATTTCAAGGACCCAAGAGCAATGGTTAGGAGACGTGGACCCGAAGCTCCACCAACTCAAGAAGCCCCTATGTACAGGGGGAATGGGGATCAATTCGAGTGGTTTACCAACGAATTGAAGCAAGTCCTCAAGAGCGCCACGGGAACAACTGCTTCGAACGAAGTATGCCGAATATGCAAGAACTATGGGCATGGAGCTCATATGTGTAGATCGGAGTTGGCATACGAAGGTGGCAACTGGGCTCGAGGAGGAGAAGGAGAAGCCTTCGCTACGGAGTTTGGTACTCATGAAGTTAGCTACGGACAAGACGGTAGGAATCCTCGAGGTGGATTCTGGAGAAGAGGATTCCGTAACAATCAAGTATATGCACCGGCTAACCAAACTTATGGACCTAACCAAGACCGTAGCAGGCTGGACTATGGTAACGATCACTGCGAAAACCCCGCTCCGAAAGAGCCACCGAAGTCGAAGACGGCTCTACTGATGGAGAACTTATAGAAGATGGTCGATCACACACAAAGTTTTCTCAAACGGTATGAAGAGGATTCCGAGAAGACTAGGGAAAGGCTCGATAGGTTGGAAGAGAGCACTAGGCTTGCCCATCAAAAGATGCAAGAGTTGATCGACCGAGGAGCAAGTAGGGAACAAGGCAAACTGCCTAGCAACACTGAGAAGTCATTGTCCATTAACTTAGTGGGTGATCTACCTGTTAAAATCACCATCAAGAAGGCTACTAAGTGCGAGAGTTGCAAGAGGGACCTACCTCCACAAGCCGAAGAAGAAGGAAAGTACCTTGGGACCAACAAGAGTGAAGAGGAGCAAGAGGATTCCGAGCCACTCCCTCAAGGTTTCGATATCAAGGTCGGGATTGGGGAGCTCGAAGATGTCCGAGCCACACTGGACACTGGATCCTACTCTAATGTGCTCCCTTTGAACGTTTTCGAGAAAAGTAACCTTGGAGAACTAACTGTGCATAAGGCTATTGTGCAACTAGCGGATGGATCCCTTGTGAAACCCGAAGGCGTTGTGAAGAATGTATTAGTCAAAATTGGTGAAGCTTCTGTCCACACCGATTTTGTAATTATGCCAGCATCAGCACCAGGAACGGGGGACGTCATACTCTTAGGACGAACATTCTTGACCAAAATACGCTCCGTGATGGACATCTACCGAAGGACTTGCACTATCGAAGTGGATGGCAAGCAACACGTGTTGCAAGCCATAACTGATCCACCCGATCCACCCGATACTTCTATCACTATTGATTACAGTGGTCTTAACGTCTATGTTCACTCTTATTCACAGGATCAAAGCACGGGAAGAAGAGTCATGACGGGGAAGTCTAGTACCCACAGAAGGAAAAGATAGGCGAAGACAGGGGTCGAGTCAGAGACCTTAAACAATGGCGCTATCCGGGAGGCAACCCGGGGGTTTTTATCGCTTTCTTTACCGTTTTTTTTGCATGCATTCATACTTGAACTATTTGCTTCTCATATGTGAATTTGTTCAGTTCTGTGTCGTATGTGCTTATGTTTTGATTCGAGTGCGATTTTTCGAGTGATTTTCGAGAAAAATGATTTTTCGGGGACTAAAAACTTTTTTCGGGGACTAAAACCGCATTTTTATTTCAAAAAATGTTCGTCTCCCGCCTAAAAAGTGTGGGGCGAATCGCCCCACGACCAGAGCGCGCGCGCGCGCTCTGGGCGTGCGGGGCGGTTCGCCCCGCACGGGGCGGTCCGCCCCACACCTCCAGAGACCAAAATCGGGGGTTCTTCCCAAACCCCCATTTTTCTCCATTTTCATCCTTCAAACTCCAAAATTTCCTCCATATTCAAAATATCTTCAAATCTTCATAACTTCTTCATCTCTCCATCATCTTGTGTGTTCTTTAGCTTCATTCGAAGCCCGTTACGTGCTCTATCATTCTCTCCGAACAAATTTCTTCCTAGCTCATTCAATTTCCGGATTTGAGGTATTATCACATGAACCCTAATTTTTACAATTTGGGGATTTTTTGATTTATGCTTCAATTAGACTTGTATGATGTATGGGTTGATGATTTATGTGTTTAGATTCATTATTCATTGTCAATTACATGTTCAATTAGGCTTGGTTTGATGATTTGAGATTATGCTAATTGGATGATATATGTCTTGTTAGGAATTGTCTCTCTTGCTTTCATTCCTTGTTTAAACATGTATTTAATGACATGAAATTGATGAATGTATTGATAGAATGCATGATGGTTGAGATTGAGGATTTATGCTAGAAATTGATTTTTATGATATGGATTGAACCTTGTGATTCAAGGCATATGTTGTTAGCAAAAGCATAATGTGATATGTTATTGTAGTAGGTACATTGATATGTTACGTAATGAATTAGCTAGACTAGGCTTTGGGTTCTTGAGGAGTTCGATTTTTGAAATTTTTACTCGTTTGTTCGCTCGTTTGTTTACATAAGCATAGGTCTGTTTTGCGTCGTACAAGATACTAATTGCTGTTTGTAGGAATCATGGCACCAAGGACAAGGAGAGCCGGCTCTAGCAAAAAGGGGAAGGGAGTGGCATCAAGCTCCCAACCATCTCACGACTTGTACGAGTTGTCTGCCGCTGCAATGGAGGTGCGACAACGGTTAGAGGAGGAAATGGCCGACGGAGGAAGATCTATCATTCCCGACAGGAGGATTGACATTCCTGTGTCTGCAGCGAATAGAGCGGGGTATAGGACACTTTCCAGTTTGGGGTCACAGAGGAATTGGGCATGGTACAGTTCCGACAGGTTCAAAGGCTACGACGAGAGCCTCCTTCGAGACTTCTACACCGGGTATACGGATTTGGACGAGAAGAATGGGGTGTTAGTCCGAGGCCTAATTATACCATGGAGCCCAGAGCACATTTCTTCCTTCATCCACTTCGGGAACCTTGAATTCATGGAGAGCGCACACGCCTACTTATATTCGAGGGCCGCTAGGGGGATAGGAAGAGACGTCACCGAAGTGATCTGCAACAGGGGGTACAGATATCCGGGAGTTGGGGGAGCACCTGGACGGATCGGTTATGGCGACCTTAGCATCGAAGCTAAAGTGATGATGAAATTTTGCATCTCCGACTTGATCCCAAGGAAGAATGACACTTGGATTCAGCCATACTACGCCGAGCTCCTCTACTGCCTCATTGACGGACATCAGGTCGACATAGGGCACATTATGTATGAGGAGTATGAGCGCCACTGGGAGAAGAAGAGGAAACCTTTCATCTTCCCGAGCTTCATCACAGCTTACTGCAAATATCATGGGGTAGATGATATTGATGAGGGGGATTGCGAGGTCGCTGCCCTTTCACCCTCGACCATTGAGGTACAGCTCAACAGGTATCAGTTGAGGAACCCCACTGCAGCTGCTGCTGATGTAGGAGGGCCAGCCCAGCCGAATGATTCCGTTCATGAGGATGCTATGGAGGCCGATGTTGGTGAAGCCCCGATTCCAGATATTCCATTTGTCCATCATGCACCGCATGCACCAGCTGGAGCACCACAGGGGTCTGGAGGATTTGACTTCTCCGAATTCCGTACCTACCTCGACAGCCGTTTCGACAGGATTGATGCCAACAACGCGACCATGTGACAGGACATCGACAGGCACATTGTCCAGCACAACCGCGATTGGGAGATATTCGAGGAGCAACGCCGAGAGGATAGGCAGCACATGTGGGAGCAGCAACAGCTGATCCAGCAACAGCAGGAAGCTCTACGACAGTCCAATGAGCTCATGAATGACATGTGGAGTCCAATCAGCTGATCCCGATGACTAGTCCTTCCACTTGTCCACTCTCAGCCGACCGAGGCCAAACCCTTCGGTAACATCAAGTATCACTTCTTATTACTCATTCTCTTTTACTAGGGGGCTAGCTTAAGAATAGTAAGGGGGATGGGATGTGAACCATGATGTTAAGTTTTGTTTGGTTTTGTGTCAATTAGTATCTTGTTCTTTGTTTGCATTTGCACGTTTATTGCTTTCTTAGATTTTTTAGGTTGCATTCATCCTAGGATAGTTTTTGCATGTTTTATATGGAGTTTATTGCCGAATTTTTTGAACTTTTTTATTGGGTAGATCAACTAGCTATGCCATTAATCGTATGCTTCATCTCTATGAATTTGTTTGAGGTTTTTCTCGCTTGGCTTGTCACATTTATGTATTGCACTTAGTTGAGCTAGGTAGTCTCGACATCACTTAGTGGTGTTTTCTCTACTGCGGTTCACGAAGGCCTTTATAATAGGATGATGTATGTTAGGGTCTTGTGGTTGTTTTCCCGAGTAATTATGTACCTAAGAGGCAACAAGTCTTCACCATGCTTTGAGATTGCTAAATGCCTAGGAAGGAGGTAGTGTGAGGTTGTGTGATCCTTTGTTTATAACCTATTCTTCCGAATAGGTTTGGGGAGGGGGTTACACCATCATTAGACTTGTTTCTGTTTTTCATTTTTCGTATCGTGAGTTTATTTTTCCTTTTCCGTAAATTTTGTACTCCAACCTATTCTTTCGAATAGGTTTGGGGAAGTCGTGTGAGTCTTTTTGTTTCTCTTTTTGTTATGCTACTGCTGGCTAAGAAAAAATCGAAAAAAAAAGAAGAAAGAAAAATTCCAGAAGAAAAAAAAAAGAAAAAGAAAAAAAGAATCTGGAAAGAAAAAAAGAAAAAAAGAGAAGAGCCCAAAAAAGCAAAGAAGGGTCCAAAAAGAAAAAGCCAAATAGCAGTAAGCAAAGTTTGAGTCTTTTCCATTTTTCGTATTGTTCGTAATTGTGTTTTTCTATTTTTTATCTTTTTTGTCTTAAGTGTCATCTGTTCTAGACCACCCCCGTCCTTCCATTCAGGAAGTGGTGAATAGCTTAAGACTTTACTTGAGAGATGGGTAGAATAGGGGAGTGTTATCTTTTATAGGGAACCCTCCTTCGTTTGATGAGAGTACAGTACTGGTTCGACCTCTTTTGAGGAAAGTCTTAACATGGTGGAACAGCAGTAAGTCCTCAGTTTCATAGGCACGGGGCAACCATTCGTATCTTAGCATGCATCATTACGTCGTCACTGACTAGGTCCAGGTAGAGAATGTTACGAGAGACTATCTTGTCTTGACATAAGTGCTTATGTGGATGTGTATAAGTCAATCGAGGTATTCTTCAACCTATATTCATGCTTTGATTTATATGGTTTTTGTTCATATGTTATTTGATAGATTCAGTAATTTAGTTCATTTTATTTGGCATGAAACTCCATTTTTGTGTCTTGCATGTTTTTTGTATTAGAGTCTAGCTTAGTTGCTTGAGGACAAGCAAAGGTTCGGTTTGGGGAGTTTGATGAATGTGTATTTTACACTTTCATTCGAGTCTTTTTCACCTAATTTAGCTATCCTCTATGTTAATTTAGCTATATTTTAGTACTTTTTATTAGAATAGTGTCACGTTTCCCTTTAGATTTTATTTTACAGGTTTTGGTTGAAATTCGGAGATTTACGGGCAATTATATTGAAGTCTACAAGGAATTGGTATTCCAAAAGCATATTTGGAGTATCTGAAGGTTTCCGGATAGGATTTGGAGTCTAGGGGCCGAATCTGGAGGTTAGAAGGCTACTAGAAGTCATAAACCGAGTCCGAAAAGGTGAAGAAATCCAAAACCGCGTCAAAAACGCGAAAATCTCGCGTTTACACTGGGGGGCGAACCGCCCCAGCTCTCGGGCGAACCGCCCCAGAGGAATTCCGGGCCTATATATAGTTGCGAGTTTTCTCTCCGAAAATCATATCTTTCCAAGCCTACTTTCTCACCTCTCTCTATAGTTTTAGGTAGGAACTACCCAGGGCCTGTCCTGGGAGTTCCATAGCTTAGGGGATACTTTTTCATAGCAGATTGGAGCGCGTAGGATCGCAATCATCCGGAGATTGACAACCTTCGGTAACTTTGTATCTTACAACTTTTATCTACTTATTTTATATTCTTTCAATATGTTTTCTTCTATGATTGCTATTGATTGCATGCACATTATGAGTAGCTAAATTTATCGTTTGGTGGCAGTATGTAAATTCTTAGCGAGGGAAGATAATCATGCTAATGGCTATATCGCGCATTATACTCCGTGTCATTGCTTTATTTCGTTGATGAGTTGAACACCAAAATTCTTGTATGTTGTATTGATCATTATGCACACTAGGACACTTGTCGGCCAATCAGACTTAATTATCTTCGTAGTGTTGAATGATTACGGAACACAATAGGACGTTAGTTGTTGACAGGTCAGACCCATATTATCTTTGTAGTGCACAATACTTACAACAGGACCCTAGATTCATTCAAAGATCTCCATGCAAGACCAAGGAATTTATGCATGATTATCGACCCATTATGTTAAGAAGGACCATACTATCACCAACCTCCATTATCTGCTTGAAAACCCCCTATTGCTTTTTATTTGCTGTTTTATATTTTCTTGATTAAATAGATAAAGCTAGTTATAGTCCTGAGAGAACGACACTCGAGTCATTCTGCTGCTACACTACGGTTTTCGTTGTAGTTGTGGATTGCCTTTGGCTAAATACAAATATTATTTGCTTGAACCGGGACTGACAAACTCGCGTTCATCAGCAAACAGCAAGAGAAACTACAGAATGTTGAACATCTGACTAAGCAAACTACTGAAAAGTATGTCTTGCTGAATATTGAGTTAGAAAAGAAGGATGCTGAAATATTGCATCTCAAGAAGTTAGTTGCTGAAGCTACGAAGAAGAATGCTCAAATGGCAATAGAATTGGAAGAGTATCAGTCCTCAATTCTAAAGTTACTTGCTGAAATAAAAGAAATGAAAAAGATGAAAGTCAATTTCAAATCTTATGCAGATGCTAGTAGCACGCCGACTGAACTAAATTCTTATTTGAGAGATCCATCTCAGAAAGAAGGTTTAGGTGCCACGTATGAAGGTGATGATGTAATACTCTTGAGTAAAGACAAATCACCGATAACCTTTGTTCGTGCAACTGATAGTGGTCAAACAGAACTCTATCAATTTGGTCAATCTAAGGTTGCTGAAAGCAATCAAGTACCTACGACCAAAACGCCCGTTGTTGCTACTCAAAGTAACAAGACATTAAAAGCAAGACAGGTTGCTGAAAAGCAAACTATTCAGAAAAAGGATGTTGTAAAGCATTCTGCCAAACAAGTTGCTGAAAAGCAATTTGTTAAGACTAAAGGCAAGATTAATAAAAGTAATTAGAAGACCTTTGCTGACAAACCTGAATCAAGTAAGGTTGCTGAGACAAAAGCTCAGCATACTCCGAAAAGTGGACTTGGATTCAAAACCAAGCAAAATCAACTTTTTCATGAGTATAAGCAAAGTCAGCAAAGATACTTCAAAGAGTTGAACAAAACCAAGCCTAAGAGTACTGACAAGACTCAAAATACTACGACTAGAAGGAACCTTGCTGGAAATGAACTTACTGAAAAGTATGTTCAACAAAAGGGTCAACCAAGCAAGACACCACATTGATGACAGTGTTTTTTACACTTTCATTCCGTTCTTTTTCACCAATTTAGCTATGCTCTTGTTGTAAGAAAATACGGTCAGAGTTACCACTAGGGTACGCAGCGGAATTTCAAAAATTTTCTTAACATGCAGGTTAATAGATTATGTATATGTCGTATATATTTAAACACGTCAATTAGAAGACTAACCTTACTTCCAAAGCAAGCACAACTTCCAAGTCTTCGTAATAATCCGGTGAATCTTCTCCTTCGTCGAACTCGAAGATATCTGCAATACTTTGATTATCTACAAGACAATAAAAGTTAGTTTCCAGCTCCTAGAACCTCAACCTTGGTATCCACGGATGAACAGCCTATCAGAAAGAATGCTAGGATATTCTTTGTGTGGCCAAGAAGATGGGGCGGCGAGTCCTCCGGTAGGTGGCACGCGCGTGGCTTAGGCGAGTTGGGGGGAGAGCTTTTGTTTTCTCTAAGAAAGGTAGAATAATTCTCTAAGAATTTGATTCTTCAACTGTGTGAAAATCTATGTCAAAAGCTCTCTAATAGTCTACTATATATAGTAGTCAATAGAAGCCTAAAGCATAAGCAATTAGCCTTCATAAAAAAATAAGAATCTAATTCTTATCGCACTAGGAAACCAATTTCAAGTCTAGATTCATTCCCAATCAAATTAAAACTCAATCAGGAGAATCTAACTTATCCCTTAGACTTCTAATAGAGGAAGGAGTCGAACTCCTTCCCCTACTCCATCTCGCACGCGCGCGCGTCCTAAGGGTGATAGGTGGGTCCCGATTTTGGGACCCACTTATAGTTCTAAGACAATTCAAACTCCAAGTAGATTTTGCCCATGTGCATATGTTAATTCTAATTTAACATATCCTTTCAAATCAAACCTCCATTATATTTCTAAAATATAATCTTTAATTGTATTCACATAAAATACAATGAATTAGCCAATTCAATTAATAATTTCAAATCATTAATTGAGCCACAAAATATTATAATTAATTCCAAATCAATTATAATCCATCAATCACAATTAATTCCAAATTAATTGCGATTCCATCTTCAAGGATATTCGGATAAGGTGAATCACCACATAGTGTGACCCATAGGGCCTCATTGTATTAAGCAAGTCCTAGACTAGGCAAAATGGAATTCCTAGACGGTTCCCTTTGCAGTATTAATACATGAGGACGTTTGATAGGTTTCTCAAAGCAAACCCTTTCGTTGCGAAGTCTGTTGCGTTCAAGGCGGCGATGGTAACGTCCCTTCATCTGACTGTCTCGAATGTATCTAGGATCGATGAAGTGTCTATCCCAATAATAGATCCACGGGCGTCTTCAATGAGTTGCATGGTGAATCCAATATCTATTATGACCATCATAATAATATCGATACGCTGGCCAGCGGTTTTACCAATCACAACTATGAACAACTATGAGCAGTGCTCTCCTATGCTACACATGAGAGATGAATCCTTCACAGAATCACTTATCATCCCCATTTGTATGTAGCCATAATCCTGGATCGTGTCTTAGGTCAACTGATTATTCAGAGCTGACATCGACGGGTCCACCACGGATATGAGGCAACAAATGTGATGATAAAGTCTTGTAAGTCCAAAGGACGACTGGCATCACTTCGACAACTTATCGGTTCCCATAGACACTTCGGTGTAGAGTATACATTGATGGGAGTGTCCGGTGGGTACTTCCATTGTTCGGTAATCGCCCATCGAACAACTATGCGCCGTTATGGGAACGTTTCTTGATTGTCCAACAATCTGTTCCGTGGCCGTGGGATCGGCTCACACTTGCTCCAACAAGTATAACCTCCACGCATACTAGTCTCTTCTGGTTCATTCAGACCCCTACATCCGAGATGAACCTCGACTAGGGAGAGTTTGGGATAGATGATAACTCACATAGCTCCCACTATCTGTGTAATCGGTCATCTATCCGAGGGGACATGTTTAATATCAATACAGACAGAAATAGAGATATGACATGCAATATAAATATGAAAGCGATACTCAATAGTCAATCAACAAACATATATTATATTACGTTGACCTGTGTAATAGTACATATACGCCCTCTATAAGGGCTGCATGCCCTTAATAAGGACTGTCTCTAGGACATATACACAATCAATCTCCCACTTGGACTAGAGCCAGTCACCTTTATGCCTAATACCCAGATTAGCATAATGTCTTAAGTGGATATCCACTGATGAGACCTTGGTGAAAGGATCTTCCACGTTGTCCGTGGTAGAGACACGTTCCATACTAACTTCTCCTCTATCAATAATCTCACGTATAACGTGATACTTTCTAAGTACATGTTTGTTCTTGTTTGTAGATCTAGGCTCCTTAGCTTGAGCGACGGCGCCCGTATTGTCCCAATAAATCGTTATTGGACTAGGAGCAGGAACAACCCTCAATTCCTTCAAGAACTCTGAAATCCAGACAGCTTCTTTCGAAGCTTCTGATCCAGCAATGTACTCGGCTTCTGTGGATGAGTCAGCAATCGTGGCTTGCTTAGAACTCTTCCAACAGATAGCTCCTCCGTTCAATTTGAATACGTATCCTGTCTGTGACTTAAAGTCATCAAGATCTGATTCAAATCCAGCGTCGACATAACCAGACATCTTTAATTCTGGTTCTTCACCAAACACCTAGAACATCTCTTTAGTCCATCGAAGGTACCTAAGAATGTTCTTTACAGCAGTCCAGTGAGGTTCTCCTGGATTCTGTTGGTGTCGACAAGTGACACTAAGCGCATATGCCACATCGGGCCTTGTGCAATTCATTGCATACATTATAGACCATACTGCCGAAGCAGAGGGCACACGACTCATTGCATTTCTTTCTTCATCAGTTTTAGGACTATCCTTAACTGATAAGAGAATCCCATGCCTAGCTGGGAGAAAGCCTCTCTTTGAGTCGTCCATCTTATAACGCTTCAGTATTTTGTCGATGTATGTGGACTGTGTCAATCCTAACATCCTCTTGGATCTATCTCTATAGATCTTGATCCCTAGGATGTAGTTCGCTTCATCCAAGTCCTTCATCGAGAAGGTACTTGATAACCAAACTTTAGTCTCTTCTAGCATAGAGACATTGGTTCCCATGATCAAAATGTCATCACCATAAATGATCATGAAAACGACTCCCTTGTCGCTGTGCCTAGTGTAGACACAGGGATCTTCCTTGCTTCTGACGAAGTCAAACGATTTGACAGCTTCATCAAAGCGGATATTCCAGCTCCTAGACGCTTGCTTTAGCCCATAGATGGATCTCTGTAATTTGCATACAACAGTTGGCCTGGTTTTACTAATAAAACCTTCCGACTGTACCATATAGACCTCTTTCTCAAGGTTGCCATTGAGGAAGGCGGTCTTTACATCCATCTGACAGATCTCATAATCATAGTAGGCAGCTATCGCAAGTAGAATTCGAATGGACTTCAATTTTGCTACCGGTGAAAAGGTTTCATCGTAATCGATGCCATACCTTTGCGTGTAGACTTTCTCCACAAGTCTAGCCTTGTGCATTTGTACCTTGCCATCGGCATCTGTCTTTCGTTTAAAGACCCATTTGCACCCAATAGGTCTCACCCATTGGGGCAAGTCTACCAAGTTCCAAACTTGGTTCAGGTACATTGAGTTCATTTCCAATTCCATGGCCTCTTGCCATTTGTCTGAGTCAATATCAATTATTGCCTCTTTGTAGGTCTCGGGATCTTCCCGGTCTGATAAGCCGACATCAAGTTCACTAGTGTCTTCTATCATAAAGCTTTGCTTCTGAGGTCCTTTTAGGATCCTCTTAGACCTACGGAGCTCGACTGGTTCTGGTGCTTTTCTTTTCTGGCTTCGTGTAACACGAACATTATCAGTGGGCACTGATGTAGCTGGTCGCGCCCCGCGACCCTGTTCCCTAGCGGGAGGCTGCTCTGGTGCAACTTGTTGCACAGGTTGGTTGACAACGGGTTCTATTGGTGTGGTTTCAACTGTTGATCTAATCACAGGACTCCCACTGACTATGACATGCCTAGCAAGTGTCATATCATTACCCCTGTCTGCTTCGAAAGCTCCCACTGAACTTGAGTCCAAATCAGAAGATTTAGAGAACTCATGTTCGCGTGTGTCAAAGTTTTGAATTTCTTCAAGTTCTATCATGTCATCTAACCTCTCTTCTTCGAGGTATTCTGCTTCTAAAAACTTGACGTTTCTAGATACTATCACCTTGTGATCTTCTGCATGATAGAATTCATAGCCTCTCGTCTAACGAGGATAGCCTATGAAATATACTTTGACACCCTTGGCATCTAACTTATCATGTGAGCATCAGTTTGACTATCGCAAGACAACCCCAAGGTCTAAGTGATGAACGCGAGATTTGTCAGGTCCCGGTTCAGTCAAATAATATTTGTTATTTAGCCAAAGGCAATCCACAACTACAACGAAAACCGTAGTGTAGTAGTAGAATGACTTGAGTGTCGTTCTCTCAGGACTATAACTAGCTTTATCTATTTAACAAGAGAATATAAAACAACAAATAGAAAGCAATAGGGGTTTTCAAGCAGATAATGGAGATTGGTGATAGTATGGTCCTTCTTAACATAATGGGTCGATAATCATGCATAAATTCCTCGGTCTTGCATAGAGATCTTTGAATCAATCTTGTGTCCTGTTGCAAGTATTAAGCACTACGAAGATAATATGGGTCTGACTCGTCAACAACTAACGTCCTAATGTGTTCCGTAATTATTCAACACTACGAAGATAATTGGTCTGATTGGTCGACAAGTGTCCATGCGTGCATAATAATCAATACAACATACGAGAATTTTGGTTGCAACTGATCAACGAAATAAAGCAATGACACGGAGTATAATGCGCGATATAGCCATTAGCATGATTATCTTCCCTCGCAAAGAATTCACATACTACCACCAATGATAAATTTAGCTACTCATAATAGGCATGCAATAAATAGCAATCATAGAAGAAAACATATTGAAAGAAGAATAAAATAAGTAGATAAAAACTATAAGATACAAAGTTACCGAAGGTTGTCAATCTCCGGATGATTGCGATCCTACGCGCTCCAATCTGCTATGAAAAAGTATCCCCTAAGCTACGGAACTTCCAGGACAGGCCCCGGGAAGTCCCTACCTAAAACTATAGAGAGAGGTGAGAAAGTAGGCTTGGAAAGATATGATTTTCGGAGAAAAACTTGAGCTCTATATATAGGCCCGAAAAAACCCCGGGGCGGTTCGCCCGGTGCTGCGGCGGTTCGCCCCACAGTAAATTCGCGGAATTTCCGCATTTTCGACGCGGTTTTGGATTTCTTCACCTTTTCGGACTCGGTTTATGACTTCTAGTAGCCTTCTAACCTCCAGATTCGGCCCCTAGACTCCAAATCCTATCCGGAAACCTTCAGATACTCCAAATAGGCTTCTGGAACACCAATTCCTTGTAGTCTTCAATATAATTGCCCCAAAATCTCCGAATTTCAACCAAAACCTGTAAAATAAAATCTAAAGGGAAACGTGACACTATTCTAATAAAATATACTAAAATATAGCTAAATTAACATAGAGGATAGCTAAAATAGGTGAAAAAGACTCGAATGAAAGTGTAAAATACACATTCATCAAACTCCCCAAACCGAACCTTTGCTTGTTCTCAAGCAACTAAGCTAGACTCTAATACAAAAAACATGCAAGACTCAAAATGGAGTTTTATGTCAAATAAAATGAACTAATCTACTGAATCTATCAAATAACATATGAAAAAAAACCATATAAATCAAAGCATGAATATAGGTTGAAGAATACCTCGATTGACTTATACACATCCACATAAGCACTTATGTCAAGACAAGATAGTCTCTCGTAACATTCTCTACCTGGACCTAGTCAGTGACGACGTAATGATGCATGCTAAGATACGAATGGTTTCCCCGTGCCTATGAAACTGAGGACTTACTGCTGTTCCACCATGTTAAGACTTTTCCTCAAAAGAGGTCGAACCAGTACTGGCTCTCATCAAACGAAGGAGGGTTCCCTATAAAAGATAACTCTCCCCTATTCTACCCATCTCTCAAGTAAAAATCTTAAGCTATTCACCACTTCCTGAATGGCAGGACGAGGGTGGTCTAGAACAGATGACACTCAAGACAAAAAAGATAAAAAATAGAAAAACACGATTACGAACATCACGAAAAATGGAAAACACTCAAACTTTGCTAAACTACTATTTGGCTTTTCTTTTTTGGACCCTTCCTTGCTTTTTTTAGGGCCTTCTTTTTTTTCTCTTTTTTTTCTTTCCAGATTCTTTTTTTCTTTTTCTCTTTTTTTTTTCTGGAATTTTTCTTTCTTTTTTTTCAATTTTTTTCTAGCCAGCAGTAGCATAACAAAAAGAGAAACAAAATGACTCACACGACTTCCCCAAACCTATTCGAAAGAATAGGTTGGAGTACAAAATTCACGGAAAAGGAAAATAAACTCACGATACGAAAAATGAAGAACAGAAACAAGTCTACGATGGTGTAACCCCCTCCCCAAACCTATTCGGAAGAATAGGTTATAAACAAAGGATCACACAACCTCACACTACCTCCTTCCTAGGCATTTAGCAATCTCAAAGCATGGTGAAGACTTGTTGCCTCTTAGGTACATAATTACTCGGGAAAACAACCATAAGACCCTAACATGCATCATCCTATTATAAAGGCCTTCGTGAACCGCAGTAGAGAAAACACCACTAAGTGATGTCGAGACTACCATGCTTAACTAAGTGCAATACATAAATGTGACAAGCCAAGCGAGAAAAACCTCAAACAAATTCATAGAGATGAAGCATACGATTAATGGCATAGCTAGTTGATCTACCCAATAAAAAAGTTCAAAAAATTCGGCAATAAACTCCATATAAAACATGCAAGACTATCCTAGGATGAATGCAACCTAAAAAATCTAAGAAAGCAGTAAACGTGCAAATGCAAATGCAGACGGATAAAGCATGCGAGGTACTATACTCATCCTACCAATTCCAAGCTCCAAACTAACAACATCAAATCACTTAAATCCCATCCCCCCTCATGAAATTAACGCTAGTCCCTAGCAGTAAGAAAATGAGGAAATAAGATATGATACTAGATGTTACCCCATGGTTTGGCCTCGGTCGGCTGAGTATGCTGCTTGTGATTTATTGGGCCTCCTCTGTGAGCTTTATAGTGTGACATCAGGTCTTCTGGTGGGTACGGTAGTTCCATTTTTAGGCCAGATAGGAACAACTCCTCTATCAGAGTCATCATTGCTCGTATGGCCTTCATTGTCACTACTGTCACCATCATCATCGCCAGTAGAGTTGCAGTGGCAGGTAGAATTCTCAAGATTAACCGTCGCTGTTATGGAATCCTCCATCCTGTAGCCCTTCAATAGGATGTGAACTGTTGAAGGGGAAAGGACACTGGTATCAGGACCTCCCCCTCCAATGTTTTACACCACGAGAAGGTTACAGTAGACTGCTCGGATCCTCAGAAGTCTTCTACCTTTTCTCCAATTTTGACCACTTTATCCACTGTTGCTCCGACCAATGTCTATATGATGCTCACTTTAGAGGCAGGCAAGGGGCACCCCAACAAGGTGCTGGGTACCCATGTCATTACGTTTTGGAACCAAGCTAGCGCTTCGGAACCTTCGAGCAACTTCAGACTCAAGATCGAATCCGTCACGGCAAGACTGTTCCGGTGCCTTCCTGTTCACTCGAACTCTGTAGTCCTCGTGATGGAGTGCTGACATAATAGTGGTTTCTGACCCTTCGGTGGTGCATGAATAGGCATAGGAGTCCTTACTCCAGGTGTACTCTAGCTCCTCCTCTTGGATAATCCACGACGTTGTTGCCAAACCCCTTGGCTCGAACGCACATCTAGCGAGATCACCTTCCTTGACGTGGTTCTTCACAACAATCATTCGGGAATACTCCCTTCCCTTAGTATGGTACCTACAAACAGCGATTAGCACCTCGTACGACTCAAAACAGACTCAAATATATGCTAGTGTAAAAGCGAAACACTCAAGTGATAAAATCAACAATCGACCTCCCCAAACCACAATGTCTAGCCTAGCTTCTTCATAATGTAACGTACAAACGTAACTACTACATGCAATACATCACATCATGCTCTTTTTAGACAACCAATATCCTTGATACCAAGGCTCAATTCATACCATAGCAGCGCAAAATTCGACCAACATGAATCCTCATTCTCAACTAATAAGCATTCTATCGTCAAATCCACCAATATTACACCAATAAACATTTCCATATGCTAGAAATCAAAGATAAAGACATAATGCATAACAAGATATATCATCTAATAGCAAAATACCAAAATCATCAATTTAAGCAAAATTGAGCATGCAATTGATAGTAAATAACATGTCTAATCATATAAACAACATACCCATGCATCAAACAAGCATAATTGAAGCTCAAATTAGAAAACCCCCAAATTCGAAAATTAGGGTTCTTAAAGATGATACCTTAGATCTGCAAATCTAACGAATTAGGATGAAATCTGTTCGGATAGGATGATAGATCATGTAATAGGCTTCGAATTAAGCTAAAGAACACTCAATTTGGTCATGAAACGAAGAAGTTATGAAGATTTAGAAGCAAAATCGCACTTTCGGGTTTTTTGGGAGTATAGATGAAGAAGAATGAAGAAAATAAGGTTTTGGGGTTGAAATCCGCGTTTTTTAAGATCTGGGACTGTGGGGCGGTTCGCCCCACCACGGGGCGGTTCGCCCCCAAGTGGGCGGTTCGCCCCGTGCTCCCCAATGCGGGGAGACGGGTCCCGATGTCAGAAAATGCGGTTTAAATCCCGAAACTAATTTTTTCAAAAAACCACTCGAAAAAACTCACTCGAACAAAAGCATATACGACACACACATGAACAAATTCAAAAATGAATGCATGCAGAAAAGCAGTAAAGAAAGCGATAAAAAATTCCGGGTTGCCTCTCGGATAGCGTCATTGTTTAAAGTCTTTGACTCGACTCCTGTCTGCGCCTATCTTCTCTTTTTGCGGGTACTAGGCTTCCCCTTCATTGATCTCCTCTCCATGCCACGAACCTGTGAATAAGAAAAAATATAGGCTGCAAGACCACAATAGTGAGTAGTAATATCTGGCGGTTCTGGTGGATCAGGTATGGCTTGCAATACATGTTGTTTGCCATCCACCTCGATGGTGCAAGTTCTTTTGTAGATGTCCATCACGGAACGTAGCTTGGTCAAGAATGTTTGCCCTAAGAGTATGACATCCCCCGTCCCAGGTGCAGAGGTCGGCATAACTACGAAATTGGTGTAAATAGATGCTTCACCAATCTTGACCAACACATTTTTGACAACGCCCTCCGGTCTCATAAAGGATCCATCCGCCAGTTGCACAATAGCCCTTTGCTCAGCTAGTTTTCCGATGTTGCTCTTTTCAAACACATTCAAAGGAATTATGTTTGAGTAGGATCTCGTATCTAGTGTGGCACGGACATCTTCAAGCTCACCAATCCCTACCTTAACATCGAAACTTTTAGGGAGTGGTTCGGGATCCTCTTGCTCCTCATCACTTGTGTCAGAACCTAGGCCCTTCTCTTCTTCCTCAGCCTGTAGAAGTTCTTCCTTCATGCAACCCTTGCACCTAACAACCTTCCTGATGGTGATTTCGTCAGGTACATCATCAGCTAATGTAATGGCATTCGACTTCACTGTGCTGCTAGGTAGTTTTCGGTCGATCAACTCTTGCATCTTTTGATGGACAAGCCTAGTGCTTTCTTCCAACTTATCAAGCCTTGCCCTAGTTTTCTCAGAATCTTCCTCATAACGTTTGAGAAAACTTTGTGTGTGATCAACCATCTTTTGTAAGTTCTCCATCAGTTGAGCCGTCTTCGACTTCGGTGGCTCTTTTGGAGCGGGGTTTTCGCAGTGATCATTACCATAGTTCAGCCTACTACGGTCTTGGTTAGGTCCATAAGTTTTGTTAGCCGGTGCATATCCTTGATTGTTACGGTATCCTCTTCTCCAAAATCCTCCTCGAGGATTCCTACCGTCTTGTCCGTAGCTAACTTCTTGAGTGCCAAACTCCGTAGCAAAAGCTTCTTCTTCGCCTCCTCGAGCCCAGTTGCCATCATCGTATGCCAGCTCCGATCTACACATATGAGCCCCATGCCCATAGTTCTTGCATATTCGGCATACTTCGTTCGAAACAGTTGTTCCGGTGGCGCTCTTGAGGACTTGCTTCAATTCATTGGTAAAGCACTCGAATTGATCCCCATTCCCCCTGTACATAGGGGCTTCTTGAGTCGGTGGAGCTTTAGGTCCACATCTCCTAACCATTGCTCTTGGGTCCTTGAACTGCGAACCCTTGGCAAGCCTTTCGAAAACAGCCCAGACGGCTTCTGGGGTTTCCTCCCAAATATTGCCTCGGCATTGGAAATCCACCACTTGTTGGTTCTCGAAGGTTAGTCCATTGTAGAAGTGTTGGACTAAGTCAGAAAGTTCAAAACCATGGTGAGGGCACTTGTTCGTTAGATCTTGGAACCTCTCGAATGCGGTGTAGATGGTCTCATCATAGTCTTGCTTGAATCCAGTGATCTGCGCCTTAAGCGCGGTAGTCAGAGTGTGTGGGAAGTATTTCTCCATGAAAGCTGAAAAAACCTTTTCCCAAGTGTCCAGTGAGCCGGCTGGTAGAGAACTCTGCCATGATTTGGCTCTGTCGCCAAGTCCCATAGCAAAAACCTTCATTCTCAACTCATCCGTTGTTATGTTAGCTCCGGGTCTTGGGAGTTGGTTGACGAAATCATCAATATCGTTCAAGTACCCCATCACATCTTCCCTTGATAAGCCATAGAACCTTGGAAGTTGTTGGAATGCGTGGTTCTTGATCTCCAGATCTCGGGTTGCGGGCGAAAGAACAATCGCCGGTCCCCTCATACGATCCTTGGTGGGTTGTACCCATGCCTTCAGTGGTCTAGCTTCTGCCATTCCGTCGATTTCCTTGAAAAGACTAATTAGAGATTCAGAGAAATAGGTTTCCCCTATTTCCTCTAGTGCGCGCCTTTCAAGTAGTCGCCTTCTCTGGTGGTAGACTCTATCGATCTCAGCAATTGAATCAGCAAGCGGTGTTCCTGCAGAACGTGTATGCGGCATACACTATCTGTGACAGACTAGGAAAGGTGATTAGAAACAAACTAGGAAAGCAGAGAGAGATTAAAAAGGAAAACTAAAACTAATAGAAATAGGAATCTAAAGCTGTAAATATAAACAAATTAAATAGAAAAAAAGGAGTATAGTTCCCCGGCAACGGCGCCAATTTGATGAACGCGAGATTTGTCAGGTCCCGGTTCAGTCAAATAATATTTGTTATTTAGCCAAAGGCAATCCACAACTACAACGAAAACCGTAGTGTAGTAGTAGAATGACTCGAGTGTCGTTCTCTCAGGACTATAACTAGCTTTATCTATTTAACAAGAGAATATAAAACAGCAAATAGAAAGCAATAGGGGTTTTCAAGCAGATAATGGAGATTGGTGATTGTATGGTCCTTCTTAACATAATGGGTCGATAATCATGCATAAATTCCTCGGTCTTGCATAGAGATCTTTGAATCAATCTTGTGTCCTGTTGCAAGTATTAAGCACTACGAAGATAATATAGGTCTGACTCGTCAACAATTAACGTCCTAATGTGTTCCGTAATTATTCAACGCTACGAAGATAATTGGTCTGATTGGTCGACAAGTGTCCATGCGTGCATAATAATCAATACAACATACGAGAATTTTGGTTGCAACTGATCAACGAAATAAAGCAATGACACGGAGTATAATGCGCGATATAGCCATTAGCATGATTATCTTCCCTCGCTAAGAATTCACATACTACCACCAATGATAAATTTATCTACTCATAATAGGCATGCAATCAATAGCAATCATAGAAGAAAACATATTGAAAGAAGAATAAAATAAGTAGATAAAAATTGTAAGATACAAAGTTACCGAAGGTTGTCAATCTCCGGATGATTGCGATCCTACGCGCTCCAATCTGCTATGAAAAAGTATCCCCTAAGCTACGGAACTCCCAGGACAGGCCCCGGGAAGTCCCTACCTAAAACTATAGAGAGAGGTGAGAATGTAGGCTTGGAAAGATATGATTTTCGGAGAAAAACTTGAGCTCTATATATAGGCCCGAAAAAACCCCGGGGCGGTTCGCCCGGTGCTGCGGCGGTTCGCCCCACAGTAAATTCGCGGAATTTCCGCGTTTTCGACGCGGTTTTGGATTTCTTCACCTTTTCGGACTCGGTTTATGACTTCTAGTAGCCTTCTAACCTCCAGATTCGGCACCTAGACTCCAAATCCTATCCGGAAACCTTCAGATACTCCAAATAGGCTTCTGGAACACCAATTCCTTGTAGTCTTCAATATAATTGCCCCGAAATCTCCGAATTTCAACCAAAACCTGTAAAATAAAATCTAAAGGGAAACGTGACACTATTCTAATAAAATATACTAAAATATAGCTAAATTAACATAGAGGATAGCTAAAATAGGTGAGAAAGACTCGAATGAAAGTGTAAAATACACATTCATCACTAAGATAGCCCAGTGAGGGCTTCTTTCCCTTCCATAACTCATAAGGAGTTTTCTCCACTGATTTAGATGGTACACGGTTAAGAATGTAGATCACAGTTTGTGGTGCATATCCCCATAGATGTTTTGGAAGAGTCGAGAATCCAATCATTGATCTCACCATGTCTAACAGGGTTCGATTCCTTCTCTCAGACACACCATTTAACTGTGATGTTCCAGGAGGAGTCCATTGCGATTGAATTTCATTTTCCTTCAAGTAGTCGATAAATTCTTCACTAAGGTATTCACCTCCTCGATCTGATCGGAGAGTGACTCTCCTTAGGTTCAATTCATTCTCGACCTCATTCCTAAACTCCTTGAATTTCCCAAAGGTCTCGGATTTATTCTTCATAAGATAAATATATCCATACCTTGAGAAATCGTCAGTAAAGGTAACGAAGTAAGGATAACGTTCACGTGCTTGGACTTTAGAAAAGGTCCACATACATCGGTATGTATGAGCTCTAAGCAGCGAGTGGCACGAACACCTTGTCCAACAAAAGGTTTGTTCGTCATCTTACCCTTAACACATGATTCGCATGTACCATATGATTCAAAATCAAATGGTTCTAAGTAGTCCAACTTCCTTAGTCTTTGAATCCATGTTTCATTGATATGGCCTAGCCGACAATGCCATAGATAAGATGGATTATTCTTCCTACTTGAAGACGGTTGTTTGTTATGTATTTGAAATAAAGGTAGACTACTTTGCAAAATATATAAACCATTCACTAAGCGAGCTTTCCCATAATACTGGTCATTTAATGAAAAAATAACAAGTATTAGGAAAAACCCAAATTGTCCAACAATGGAATGGAAATAATATTTCAGACAATGGATGGAACAAAATAAACATTATCAAGTTCTAAACATTGTCCTGAAGGTAAATCTATCTTGCAGCGTCCAACGCATTTGGCTTCAGCTTGATTGTCGTTCCCAACATGCAAGTCGATTTCACCTTGCTTGACTAGCTTGTGTTCAATTAGCCCCTGCACATTTTTACAAATGTGCGAGCCACAAGCTGTATCTAATACCCAACGATTAGAGTCAAAAGTAGTCATGTTCATTTCAATAACAAACATACCTGAGCTAGAAGCCGGTGGCTTCTTAGCTTGATCTGCCCTCAGCTTTAGGGGAATCTTTCTTCCAATGTCCTTTCTGTTTACAGAAAAGACATTCATCTGTGTGTACCGTTCCGCTTCTCTTGAACTTCCTTTTCTGGTTCAGACGCTTAGGCTTATCACTCGAAGTGTTAGCCTTGGCTCCCGACTTTCCCTTACCCTTAGCACCTTTGTTTCTTGGGTTTGGGTTAGACGGTTTCCCAACGAACATGATCGACTTTTCCTTCTTAGGAAGAGTTTGATCATATGTCTTCAGCAGATTATGGAGTTCGGGCAGTGTTACGTCCTTTGCATTCATCGTGTAGTTAATGATGAACTGCGAATACGAACTCGACAATGATTGAAGGACAAAGATCACCATGATCTTGTTCTCATCTTGGGAACATGTTCAGACATGCTCCCTCCTTCATTGAGCTTGCATCTGTGTATCTTTTTGATCAAATCAAATTCAACACTTCTAGTTGTCGTCTTAAAGAGAGACTCAAGATGCTTCAGCATCTCATACGGCAACATGCTTCCATGTTGCCTCTGCAGCTCATTGCTCATTGCCGCCAGCATAGTACACTGCGCGGATCTAGCATCCTCATGATGCTTATCAGACTTTGCCTTGTTGTCTTGATTCCAAATCAGCAACTTGATCGGCAGTCTGATTCTCGGGACACACGGGATTAGCCTCGTCCAAGACGTACTCAATCCTTTCGTACCTCAGCACCAAACGTATATTCCTGATCCAATCTAGGAAGTTTGGTCCGGTCAAAATTTGCTTCTCTAAGATAGCACGGAGCGAGATACTCGCCATTTCGGTTTTCCAGGAGAAATAATATAGAACGAAAATAATAAATCAACTATTGAAATATTATTTCTAAATACACAGTCAACATAACTAAACAACAAGGTCCTTTAGCTGTTTAGCTCCCACTATTTTCACATATGCTTGCCCCCAAAACAAACATACGGGTAATGTCCAACAAGTTACCGTAGTGGCCAAGATCAAAATCCATACTATGCTATACTCCAACGGGGGCTGGTCGCATAGCATAATATGACCGGTAGGACTATCCAATTGCGTCACGCAACTCTTGGTTGTTAAATCTAATTTAACCCGATGTTCTAGATATTGTACCTATCGAGGTCGCTAGATACAATATGCAGTAAGTTATAACCATAGGCTTACTCTAATCTGACGATCACTGCGAGTCTGTAAGACGAGGTCGCCAATACAGGAAAACGCAATGAAAGTTCAGAATTAAAGCACCCTATGGAAAGCATCTCAGAAATACATACATATATATATTTCTGCACTTATATTGGTTGGGACTTGTAGCTTGAGGGTTGTTATCAGTCATCTACAAACAAATAAGGGCGTCGCCTACCCATCATGCATGAGCGGTCTACACGTAATGGATGCCGCCTATCCATTCTAGTTCTAAACGCGGTCAAGCACATAATGGGTGCCGCCTACCCATACATAAAATATGCGGTCCGACAAATAAGAGGGCGCCGCCTACCCTCGCATGCATAGCGGTCGAACGGAAAGTAAAATATTTGGTATTTAAACATGCATTGTCAAACAATAGCATATCGAGCAAACAAAACAAGTAGTAGCCTATGTGGATGCCAAATGACTTCATAATTTCATTATGAAAATTATAATCCCATACTTATAATCTCTATGAAATAATTGAAAATTTGGACTAGATTGAAAAAATCGAAAATTCTATTGACCAAGTAGCAATTTTCGAAAACCCGAAGGACTTAATTGTAATTTTTGAAACCTTGGAGGTGTTAAATCTAAAATTCAAAAGTAGAAGGACTAATTTGCAATAAACAATAAATTGATAAATTACAAATAAGCCCTTTAACTTTATACTAATTAAATTTAACCCCTCTAGTTAAAAACAATTACAATTAAATCATATTTACATTCCAAATATAAAATTCAATCCTCAAAATTTTTAAAAATTCGATTTTGGGTCCAACCCGAAAAATATATATATATTAAAATATGGGCCGCGGGCGCCCGGCGCCTGCGCCACGCAGCCACGGGCGCCTGCGTCCGCAGGCGCGGGTGCCTGACGCAGGCACCCGGGCGCCTGCGGTTGCAGGCGCGGGGCCGCCTGCGTCACGTAGGCTGCCCGGTCAATATATATAATATTAGAATCAATTGCATCCACATAAACTACAAAATCATACAACATATATACGTATATACGTAATCAATTAGCTTGGCTCTGATACCATTGTAAGAAAATACGGTCAGAGTTACCCCTAGGGTACGCAGCGGAATTTCAAAAAAATTCTTAACATGCAGGTTAATTGATTATGTATATGCTGTATATATTTAAACACGTCAATTAGAAGACTAAACTTACTTCCAAAGCAAGCACAGCTTCCAAGTCTTCGTAATAATCCGGTGAATCTTCTCCTTCGTCGAAGTTAAAGATATCTGCAATACTTTGATTATCTGCAAGACAATAAAAGTTAGTTTCCAACTCCTAGAACCTCAACCTTGGTATCCACGGATGAACATCCTATCAGAAAGAATGCTAGGATATTCTTTGTGTGGCCAAGAAGATGGGGCGGCGATTCCTCCGGTATGTGGCGTGCGCGTCGCTTAGGTGAGGTGGGGGGAGAGCTTTTGTTTTCTCTAAGAAAGGTAGAATAATTCTCTAAGAATTTGATTCTTCAACTGTGTGAAAATCTATGTCAAAAGCTCTCTAATAGTCTACTATATATAGTAGTCAATAGAAGCCTAAAACATAAGCAATTAGACTTCATAAAGGAATAAGAATCTAATTCTTATCGCACTAGGAAACCAATTTCAAGTCTAAATTCATTACCAATCAAATTAAAACTCAATCAGGAGAATCTAACTTATCCCTTAGACTTCTAATAGAGGAAGGAGTCGAACTCCTTCCCCTACTCCATCTCGCGAGCGCGCGCGTCCTAAGGGTTATAGGTGGGTCCAGATTTTGGGACCCACTTATAGTTCTAAGGAAATTCAAACTCCAAGTAGATTTTGCCCATGTGCATATGTTAATTCTAAATTAACATATCCTTTCAAATCAAACCTCCATTATATTTCTAAAATATAATCTTTAATTGTATTCACATAAAATACAATTAATTAGCCAATTCAATTAATAATTCAAATCATTAATTGAGCCACAAAATATTATAATTAATTCCAAATCAATTATAATCCATCAATCACAATTAATTCCAAATTAATTGTGATTCCATCTTCAAGGATATTCAGATAAACTGTATCACCACACAGTATGACCCATAGGGCCTCATTGTATTAAGCAAGTCCTAGACTAGGCAAAATGGAATTCCTAGACGGTTCCATTTGCAATATTAATACATGAGGACGTTTGAGAGGTTTCTCAAAGCAAACCCTTTTGTTGCGAAGTCTGTTGCGCTCAACGCGGCGATGGTAACGTCCCTTCATCTGACTGTCTCGAATGTATCTATGATCGATGAAGTGTCTATCCCAATAATACATCCACGGGCGTCTTCAGTGAGTTGCATGGTGAATCCAATATCTATTATGACCATCATAATAATATTGATACGCTGGCCAGCGGTTTTACCAATCACAACTATGAACAACTATGAGCAGTGCTCTCCTATGCCACACATGAGAGATGAATCCTTCACAGAATCACTTATCATCCCCATTTGTATGTAGCCATAATCTTGGATCGTGTCTTAGGTCAACTGCTTATTCAGAGCTGACATCGACGGGTCCACCAAGGATATGGGGCAACAAATGTGATGATAAAGTCCTGTAAGTCCAAAGGACGACTGGCATCACTTCGACAACTTACCGGTTCCCATAGACACTTCGGTGTAGAGTATACATCGATGAGAGTGTCCGGTGGGTACTTCCATTGTTCGGTAATCGCCCATCAAACAACTATGCGCAGTTATGGGAACGTTTCTTGATTGTCCAACAATCCGTTCTGTAGTCGTGGGATCGGCTCACACTTGCTCCAATAAGTATAACCTCCACGCATACTAGTCTCATCTGGTTCATTCAGACCCCTACATCCGAGATGAACCTCGACTAGGGAGAGTTTGGGATAGATGATAACTCACATAGCTCCCACTATCTGTGTGATCGGTCATCTATCCGAGGGGACATGTTTAATATCAATACAGACAGAAATAGAGATATGACATGCTGCATGCCTGGAGTAATATAAATATGAAAGCGATACTCAATAGTCAATCAACAAACATATATTATATTACGTTGACCTGTGTAATAGTACATATATGCCCTCTATAAGGGCTGCATGCCCTTAATAAGGACTGTCTCTAGGACATATACACTATAACTTGTATCCTTTTTAGTGCATTTTGTTAGAATAGTGTCACGTTTCCATTTTCTTTGTTATTTTCAGGATTTAGGAGAAAATCGCACTTTTGGATATGAATCATGGCGAAACATTGAAGTTTTGGTGCAACTAGATCACCCGTGGTGTGTTAAGGAGTACCGGGACGTGTTTCCAGGCCAAAAGACCAAGTTTCGGAGCTCAAAGTTGTGCCCAAGGCCAAAAAGTTGAAGACTTGGAGGAGAAAAGCACGGGCAATTCTCTTCCCGTGCGAGGCGCACCGCCTGGTGTTGTTTCGGGAGCTGATATATATAATTTGTAAAGTTGCGAATTTTCATATCTTAGATCATATTTTTGCAGACATAAACGCTAGAGCTTATTCTGGGTTTTCTTTGACTTAGAACTACTTTTTCTTGGCGATTAGGAGCATCAAGGTAGAGATTCGGACATCTATTGATCTCACCTTGCTAGATCTTTGTGAGTTTAGCAATTCACCGGAGATTGACAACCCTCGGTGGTAACTTTGTATCTCACTATTTGTAACGGTACAAAATTTTAAAACCAATTTTTTTTTCTTTTGTTGCGGTAAATATTTTAAAGTAGAACAGAAACAACAGTGAGAAACCTTACGTTTTCAAAACGAAAGACATGTGCGGATAAAAAATTCTAATCTTAAGTATACTAACAAAAATCCCATAAAGCACTAAAACCCAACTCTCAGTCGCTGGACGCCTAGTCTTGGTTGCCTTCAAAAGAATCTACAAGGAAAGAATTTTGAAAACACAAAGAGTGTGAGATAAAGGATCTCAGTGGTGTTCATGCAGAAATGAATAACAGTTAGAAAGAATAGTTTTCAAAAGAACAAACGAATTTAAACACAGAGCATACAAACAAACAAAACAGATTATAGAACAATACGAATAACAAAACAGAAGCAGATCAGAACAAAATTCGTTGGTGCAGCCCGCCTTATTGCTCCTACTCCACAAACTACCCTTGTTACTCCCTTCTAGAACGCGCAATTCCAGACAGACAGAGCCCAGTGTACTTTGGGGAAACAGATCCTACGACCCTAATAGACCTCATCGACTTCTACCTCGCGTCTAAAAGGGATTAGATTAGGCTAACAAGTAAATAAACCTGATAGTCAACACTACCCAGGTCTACCTAATAATTAACCTAATCGACCGGCCAAACAAAGCTCGGAGAACCGAGAACAGACAGAGCAAACAAAGCACACAACAGACAGATGACAAACAGAACAATAACAGATGCTCGGATAACCGAGTAACAATCCTGCAGAAGAGTCAGTACAGAACACAGTGATGTCATACATAATAAAAAAAGTAAACTAGTCATACTTAGGACATAATTACTTTAAACGGAAGCATACAGAATACAGTACACATATGTATATACATGCATAGCACATCGCCTTTCAGGTTTTAAAAATAAATAAACTTTAGGGTGAACACTCACCTTAGAGATAGATGAACTCATCCACGGAAAGTTCAGAATATGAAACACCAGACTGAACACCTAAGAGCTCGGATTATGGAGTAACGAACAGAAACACCTAAATGGAATACGAACGGTTACAACCTAACAGTCGAAATGGAAGTCGAAAAGATAAAAGATAAAGTAAACGGATATTACGTGACGGAAGTGGACGACCAACTCAGGACCTCTCGATTTTTAGAAAGTGAGCAAACAGACCCTTAACTTCCAGAATTATAAGAAGACCCTTAAAGTTCAGTAAATTACCAAAATACCCTTACGGTAACAAGAATCCCAAAAAATGCCCTTTACAGTTTCAAATTATCAGAAAGCACTTAGTTTTCAAAAATACCCAAACAGTTCACGAACTTTCGAGAATTACAAGGTAGTTCACATCTTTAGGAGAATTACACATTTAGTTAGCCCCTCAATAATCAAAAGCACAAACAAGTCCAACACTTTTCATAAATTTCCAGATTGTCCCCAGGTTTTAGATAAATAACAAACACTCCCATAAGTTTCCAAAATTACAAGAATACCCCAAATAGTTTTCTATAACAACAAGATGATTTCTGGAAGTTACAAATCCCAATGCAACCATGCTGAGAGATCTATACGTCAATAAGATTCCTATTAAACGAAAACAAGAGGGAGATAAGGCTGCCAAACTCACCAATGTGTAGACTTTGCGTAATGCACTGGAACTGTTCTGGATCAAATTCAGGGACTGTAACTCGATGGAATATAAAATTTCAAGATCAGAATGTGATCTAAACAGAGAGAGCAACGTGTGGATATAAAGTTCGTGAAATTTGGATAGGTAATGAAAGAGATATGAGCCCATGAACATACCCTATGCAAGCAGCTCTCTGCTCGGACAGATCGTGCCACAGGTCGAATTCAGGGCCTTAAACTCAACCAAAACAGGCATTTCAAGATCCTAATGTCATCTACACAGAAAGAGGAATGACTGGGTATAAAATACAAGAATTTTCGATAGATGACGAAGGTGATCTGAAGCGATGAAGTTACCCTGCACAAGCAGTTTTCTGCTGGGACAGAACCTGTTACAGGTCCGATTCAAGCTTCTATGCTCACTGGAATTCCTCCATTCAAAATCCTATCAAACACTATATTCAGAGAGGAACGTGTTGATATAAATTATGATAAATTACGAGGGATAATGAAGGAGATACAAAGCGATGAACTTACGTAACTGAATCTGATGGATAAGAGATTGTTCGAGAGATGATATGCAACATATACGAGTTGTACAGTCCAAGGCATGTTGTGTAATATAAAAAACCATGTTCCACATCCAGTGGCGTATGCAGGTTACTTGACCCAGCTCAGATTTGTATATTTACCAAATTACCGAATTAGTACTAACAAAGTCATTATATATCTCTAGCCGAGTTGTTTGTGACCCAGCTGAATAACCAAACAACTAGTGTTCGATCCCAATTTTCCCCTATTTTTGTTACATTTTTGCAGTTTTAGTATTTTTTTTTCTTTTTCAGCCAAAAAATCCTAATTATTTTACAATCCTTTCACTATTTACACTTTCATTTACAATTTCTATATTTATTTTTTCTTTTTCAGCTAAAAAATCCTTATTTTTACTATTTTTTTTTCCAATTTAACGTTAAAAATTAAAAATAATTTGCTACTTTGCCCAGTTTATTATTTTTAAAAATGCAATTCTTATATATAACATATTAGTCGTTTATACATTTTATAATCATATATTTCATGGTCAAATTTTCGACCACCCTCATATTGAGTCCTGGATTCGCCAATGTCCACATCAAGCAAGGATCTCAATGAAATGAACAACGAAGGATTCGGCAGATGTTTCGCTAGGGTTCAGGTGCAATACGGACAGGCTGATGGCCATGATCAGCCATTGTGTGGTTCATGGTAGTTTGCGATGATGATGTTGGCTTCGAGATGATGATGATGGTGATTCAGTGTTGATGATGACATGGCGGTGTGGTGGTGGCAGTTGGGTGGAGATGATGATCGATCGATGTAGGACATAAAATAAGCGTAAAATATAAAGGAAAGATGGTGGTTGCGCTTTGGGAGTAAAAGAAGCGGGAAAGTAGAAAGTAAAATAAGGTGTTTGGGTTTAGGTTTAGGGCTTGATGGCTTAAGGGCCCAAATTGGTTTAAAGAGTTGGGCAAAGAAAGGCTTGAAATCAGTTTAATCAAAAGTTTTTCTGTTCAAAATCATCTAGTTCCTCAGCAAGTAGAAAACAAGTCAAGATTGAAAAACTCAAGACTTGGGTTTCCGCTGGACGTTTTCTTGAACATGTTAATGGACATCCAATATTGGATAATTAACTTGTTTGCTCTTGATTGTGCAGACTTCAACCACGGAGACAAACAATGCAATTTGGCACTTTGATAGTGGTTGTGGAAAGCACATGAAGGACAATAAGAAAAACCTTATAAACTATAGATTGTGGTCTAAAGGTCCAACAATAAGGTTTGCTGGTGGAGGCTTTGGTTCTACTAAAGGTTATGGTGACGTGAAGTGATGAACGAGGATTTGTCGGGTCCCGATTCAGCAAATAAATTTGTTATTTAGCCAAAGGCAATTCACAACTACAACGAAAACCGTAGTGTAGCAGTAGAATGACCTCGAGTGTCGTTCTCTGATGAACGTGGATTTGTCGGGTCCCGATTCAATCAAATAGATTTATTATTTAGCCAAAGGCAATTCACAACTACAACGAAAACCGTAGTGTAGCAGTAGAATGACCTCGAGTGTCGTTCTCTCAGGACTATAACTATCTTTATCTATTTAACTAGGAACATAAAAACAGCAGACAGATAGCAAAGGGGCTTCTAGCAGATAATGGAGATTGGTGATAGTATGATCCTTCAAAGCATAACGGGTGGATAATCATGCATAAATTCCTCGGTCTTGCATGGAGATCTTTGATCAATCTAATGTCCTGTTGTAAATATTAAGCACTACGAAGATAATGGTTAATTGTGTTCCGTAATTATTCAACACAACGAAGATAAACATGCGTATAGGTCGACGAGGGTCCAATTGTGCATAATAATTATTACAACATACGAGAATTTAGGCTGAGCCTGATCAACGAAATAAAGCAATAACACGGAGTATAATGCGCGATATAGCCATTAGCATGATTATCTTCCCTTCGCTAAGAATTCACATACTACCACCAACGATAAGTTTAGCTACTCATAATAGGCATGCAATCAACAGAAATCAATGAAGAAAACATGTTGAAAGATGTATAAAAATAAGTAGAATAAACTGTATGATACAATGTTACCGAAGGTTGTCAATCTCCGAAGAATTGCGATCCTACAAGCTCCAATCCGCTATGAAAAAGTGTCCCCTAAGCTACGAACCCCCAGAACAGGCTCTGGGAAGTGCCTACCTAAAACTACAGAGAAAGGTGAGAAAGTAGGTCTGGAAAAGTATGAATTTCAGAGAAAAACTGAGCAACTATATATAGGCTATGAAATAGTGTGGGGCGATTCGCCCCACACACCGGGCGATTCGCCCGGTGTGGGGCCCGGTGTGTGGGGCGAATCGCCCCACATCCCGGGCGGTTCGTCCGGGAGAAAATCTCGCGGAATTCCGCGTTTTCGACGCGTTTTTGGATTTCTTCCCCTTTTCGGACTCGGTTTCTGACTTCTAGTGGCCTTCTAACCCCCAGATTCGACCCCTAGACTCCAAATCCTATCCGGAAACCTTCAGATACTCCAAATAGGCTTCTGGAATACCAATTCCTTGTCAACTTCAATATAATTGCCCGGAAATCCTCGATTTTCAACCAAAACCTGTAAAATTAAATCTAAAGGGAAACGTGACACTATTCTAATAAAATGCACTAAAATATAGCTAAATTAACATAGAGGATAGATAAAATAGGTGAAAAAGACTCAAATGAAAGTGTAAAATACACATTCATCAAACTCCCCAAACCTAACCTCTGCTTGTCCTCAAGCAACTAAGCTAGACGCTAATGCAAAAAACAAAACAAGACACAAAATGGAGTCTCATGCCAAATAAAATGAACTAATCTAGTGAATCTATCAAAAACATATGAACAAAAACCATATAAATCAAAGCATGAATATAGGTTGAAGAATACCTCGATTGACTTATACACATCCACATAAGCACTTATGTGAAGACAAGATAGTCTCTCGTAACATTCTCTACCTGGACCTAGTCTGCGACGACGTAATGAAGCATGCTAAGATACGAATGGTTGTCCCGTGCCTATGAAACCGAGGACTTACTTCTGTTCACCAAGTTTAAGACTTTCCTTCAAAGAGGTCGAACCAGTACTGGCTCTCATCAAACGAAGGAGGGTTCCCTATAAAAGATAACACTCCCCTATTCTACCCATCTCTCAAGTAAAGTCTTAAGCTATTCACCACTTCCTGAATGGCAGGACGAGGGTGGTCTAGAACAGATGACACTCAAAAAGAAAAGACAAAAATAGAAAATTTCAACACGATTACGAACATTACAAGAATTGGAAAATGAGACACAACACTCTGCTAAACTGCTGTTTGGCTTTCTTTTTTGGACCCTTCTTTGCTTTTTTGGGGTCTTTTTTTTCTCTTTCTTTTTTTTCTTTCCAGTTTCTTTTTTCCTTTTTTTTTTTCTTCTTTTTTTCTTTTTTCCTGGAATTTTTTTCTTTCTTTTTCTCTTTTTTTTTAGCCAGCAGTAGCATAACAAAAAGAGAAACAAAATGACTCACACGACTTTCCCAAACCTATTCGAAAGAATTGGTTGGAGTACAAAATTTACGGAAAAGGAAAAATAAACTCACGATACGGGAATGAAAAACGAAAACAAGTCTAATGATGGCGTAACCCCCTCCCCAAACCTATTCGGAAGAATATGTTATAAACAAAGGATCACACAACCTCACACTACCTCCTTCCTAGGCATTTAGCAATCTCAAAGCATGGTGAAGACTTGTTGCCTCTTAGGTACATAATTACTCGGGAAAACAACCATAAGACCCTAACATGCATCATCCTATTATAAAGGCCTTCGTGAACCGCAGTAGAGAAAACACCACTAAGTGATGTCGAGACTACCAACCTTAACTAAGTGCAATACATAAATGTGACAAGCCAAGCGAGAAAAACCTCAAACAAATTCATAGAGATGAAGCATACGATTAATGGCATAGTTGGTTGATCTACCCAATAAAAAAGTTCAAAAAATTAGGCAATAAACTCCATAAAAAACATGCAAGACTATCCTAGGAAAGCAGTAAACGTGCAAATGCAAAAAATTTCACGAGTTTATCATAAGCAAGATAAGTATAGAGATAACCAGCGATAACCTCCTCCCCAAACCTGAACGTCGTCGCTCGTCCCGAACGTTGAAAGTGGATCCAAGGTGAGAGCTAATGCTTGTATAAGTGACCTATAATACTCAATCAAACTCGTGAGATAAAATCTAAAGCGGTAAAGAAAGCGAAAAAATCTCCGGGTTGCCTCCCGGATAGCGCCATTGTTTAAAGTCTTTGACTCGACTCCTGTCCGCGCCTAGCTCTTCTTTTTGCGGGTACTAGACTTCCCCTTCACTGATCTCCTCTTCATGCCACGAACCTGTGAATAAGAAAGAACATAGGCTGCAAGACCACAGTAGTGAGTAGTGTAAGAATTATCAGGCGGATCAGGTGGATCAAATATGGCTTGCAACACATGTTGCTTGCCATCCACTTCAATAGTGCAAGTTCTTTGGCAGATGTCCATCACGGAGCGTCGCTTAGAGAAGAACGTTCGTCCCAAGAGAATGACATCCCCCGTCCCAGGTGCAGACGCCGGCATAACTACAAAATTGGTGTATACAGATGCTTCACCACTCTTGACCAACACATTTTTCACAACGCCTTCGGGTCTCACAAAGGATCCATCCGCCAGTTGCACAATATCCCTATGGTCAGATAGTTTTCCAAGGCTACTCTTCTCAAACACATTCATGGGTAGCACATTCGAGTAAGATCCCGTGTCTAGTGTGGCATGGACATCTTCAAGTTCGCCAATCCCGACCTTAACATCGAAACTTTGAGGGAGTGGCTTGGGATTCTCCTGCTTCTCTCCACTCTCATCAGTACCAAGGTCCTTCTCTTCTTCCTTGGCTAGTGGAGGATCTTCTTCCTTGTAACACTCGCATTTAGCAACTTGCTTAATGGTGATTTCCACTAGTTGATCTCCCACCAAGTTGATCGACATGGACCTCTCAGTGCTGCTATGTAACTTCCCTTGCTCTCTACTAGCTCTAGCTTCCAATTGATCCAGACGAGCATTGATCTTTGCCGAATCCTCCTCGTATCTCTTCAAAAACACTTGGGTGAAATCCACCAATTTCTGTAAATTATCCAAGAGAGTTGCTGACTTGGATGTAGATGCTTCGTCCTTAGGAGTACGATTACTACGGTTTCCCAAGTGAACATCTTCTCGTGCTAGATCTGATCTACACATATGAGCCCCATGCCCATAATTCTTGCGCACCCTACATACCTCGTTGGAGAGAGAAGTTCCGATTAGGCCACTTAGAGCTTGCCTCATCTGATTGGCGAAACCTTCGAACCTATCGCCACTCACACCATTCACTTCATGCATTGGGATCTCCTGGTTTGGTGGAGCCTCAGGTCCACGCCTTCTAACCATTGATCTTGGATCCTTGGATTGAGATCCTTTAGCAAGCCTTTCGAAACACGCCCACACATCCTCGGCGGTCTCTTCCCAGATAGTACCACGGCATTGGAAATCCACCACCTGTTGACTCTCATATGTGAGTCCATTGTAGAAGTGCTGGACAAGATCAGGAAGCCCAAAACCATGGTGTGGACACTTGTGCATGAGGTCCTTGAACCTCTCGAAAGCGGTGTAGATGGTCTCATTATAGTCCTGTTTGAATCCTGTGATTTGCGCCTTAAGCGCGGTAGTCAATGTGTGAGGAAAGTATTTCTCCATAAAAGTAGAATACACCTTGTCCCAGGTGTCTAGTGATCCGGCTTCCAGAGAGCCTAACCATGCCTTGGCTTTATCACCAAGCCCCATAGCAAAAACCTTCATCCTTAGTTCATCGTCCGTTATCCCTGCTCCGGGCCTTGGAAGATTGTTGATAAAATCGTCAATATCATTCAGGTATCCCATAACATCTTCCCTAGCCAACCCATAGAACCTCGGGATTTGCTGGTACATGCAACTTTTGATTTCCAAATCTCGAGTTGCAGCAGAAAGAACAATAGCTGGACCTTTCATCAGTGTTTTGTTGGGTTGAACCCATGATTTCCAAAGTGGGCGAGCCATCACAAGACCTGAATATCTGTGACAAGCTAGGAAAGGAGTATCAGAGAGAGATTAAATAGGAAAACTAAAACTACTAGAACTAGGAATTGAATGCTGAAAATATAAACAAATTAAATAGAAAAAAGGAGTATAGTCCCCGGCAACGGTGCCAATTTGATGAACGAGGATTTGTCGGGTCCCGATTCAGCAATAAATTTATTATTTAGCCAAAGGCAATTCACAACTACAACGAAAACCGTAGTGTAGCAGTAGAATGACCTCGAGTGTCGTTCTCAGGACTATAACTAGCTTTATCTATTTAACTAGTAATATAAAAACAGCAGACAGATAGCAAAGGGGCTTCTATCAGATAATGGAGATTGGTGATAGTATGATCCTTCAAAGCATAACGGGTCGATAATGTCCTGTTGTATGGATAAATTCCTCGGTGTTGCATGGAGATCTTTGATCAATCTAATGTCCTGTTGTAAATATTAAGCACTACGAAGATAATGGTTCTGACAAGTCAATCTCTATTGTCCAATTGTGTTCCGTAATTATTCAACACTACGAAGATAAACATGCGTATAGGTCGACGAGGGTCCAATTGTGCATAATAATTATTACAACATACGAGAATTTAGGCTGAGCCTGATCAACGAAATAAAGCAATAACACGGAGTATAATGCGCGATATAGCCATTAGCCTGATTATCTTCCCTTCGCTAAGAATTCACATACTACCACCAACGATAAGTTTAGCTACTCATAATTGGCATGCAATCAACATAAATCATAGAAGAAAACATGTTGAAAGATATATAAAAATAAGTAGAATAAACTGTAAGATACAATGTTACCGAATGTTGTCAATCTCCGAAGAATTGCGATCCTACAAGCTCCAATCCGCTATGAAAAAGTGTCCCCTAAGCTACGAACCCCCAAAACAGGCTCTGGGAAGTTCCTACCTAAAACTATAGAGAAAGGTGAGAAAGTAGGTCTGGAAAAGTATGAATTTCGGAGAAAAACTAAGCAACTATATATAGGCTACGAAATAGTGTGGGGCGATTCGCCCCACATCCCGGGCGGTTCGGGCGGGAGAAAATCTCGCGGAATTCTGCGTTTTCGACGCGTTTTTGGATTTCTTCCCCTTTTCGGACTCGGTTTCTGACATCTAGTGGCCTTCTAACCCCCAGATTCGACCCCTAGACTCCAAATCCTATCCGGAAACCTTCAGATACTCCAAATAGGCTTCTGGAATACCAATTCCTTGTCAACTTCAATATAATTGCCCTGGAAATCCTCGATTTTCAACCAAAACCTGTAAAATTAAATCTAAAGGGAAACATGACACTATTCTAATAAAATGCACTAAAATATAGCTAAATTAACATAGAGGATAGCTAAAATAGGTGAAAAAGACTCAAATGAAAGTGTAAAATACACATTCATCATGAAGTTAGGATGCATTATCATTTCAGGAGTTCTTTATGTCAAAAATTTTAAGTTTAACCTTTTCAGCATGAGTCAATTTGCTGACAAAGGTTACTTCATCAAAATCAAAAGTGATGAATGTAAACTTATTGACTTTGAGACAAAGAAGGTTATCATAGTTGCTAGAAGATCAGGAGGTCTCTCTACCGTAGATTGGTCTTCAGCAATCGTTGAAAAATGCCTTATCATGATTGCCTTGCTGAAAAAACATGGTTATGGCATAAACGAACAAGTCACCTAAACTTCAAGATGCTGAATAAGCTGTATAAAAAGGCACTTGTAGTTGGATTACCTAAGGTTACTTTTAAGAAGGATGGTGTTTGCACTGCATGTCAGCGAGGAAAGCAAACCAAAACTTCTTTCAAGAACAAGGCAGTATCGTCAACTACAAAACCTTTACAACTCTTGCACATGGACGTGTTTGAATCTTCTTCAACAAGCTATGCTGGCAAGAAGTATGGTTTGGTGGTGGTAGATGACTATTCAAGATTCACTTGGGTTGTATTTATCAAACACAAGTCTGAAACAAGGACTAAAATACCTAACTTGCTGAATAAGCTCGAAGTCATGAAAAATGACAAGGTAAAAGTCATAAGAACAGACCATGGTACTGAGTTTGTAAACTAGTACATAACTGAGTATTGCACTTCCAAAGGCATACAACATCAGTTATCCTCAGTAAGGACACCTCAACAAAATGGTGTTGCTGAAAGGACGAATCGTACCCTTAAGGAAGCAGCTAGAACAATGCTTGCTGACACTGAAATAAGTGAAGCTTATTGGGTTGAAGCGATTAATACCGCCTGCTATACTCAAATAGATGCTTGATAACTAAGGAATACAACAAAACTCCCTATGAGCTATTTGTTGGAAGACCTCCTAACATCACTCATCTAAGAGTATTTGGTTGCAAATGCTTTGTTCTTAACAATAGTAGAGAATATTTAAGAACATTTCAACCAAAGGCAGATGAAGCGATATTTCTTGGCTACTCCTTGCATAGCAAAGCTTATAGAGTTTACAACAAAAAGGCACAAAAGATCGAAGAATCAGTGCATGTTGTATTCTATGAAACATCACAAGGAGTCTCTGCTGAAGAATAAATATCAGAATGTATGAAGAAAAACTCATACACGAGGAAAGAATTGAATCCGATGCTAGAAATGTCAAATCAATTGAACTAAATGATGATTCTGACAATGAAACTCCTCCCCCAATTCATGACACGATAAATATAGTTCATGATAAAGAGTTTCCGGCTAAGACATAGTTGCTCCCGATGTTGCTGAAACTACGTAACTTCCTGTGTCTGCTGACGAGTTACCTCAAACCGGCAATGATGAACAAGCAGTTGCTGATGAACCAATTTCAGCAGAGATATAACAAGATACCAGTAGTACTGAACAAGTACATGATGAAGAGTCACATGCTGAAACGCAAACATATCCAGATCCGAAGAGCAGAAAACCTGTTAATAAGTGGATTAGAGATCATCCCTCTACGGACATGATTGGTGATATTGACAAACGCCAAGTGACTAGATCCAAAGTGTCTACTAATCAAGAACTTGCTGAAGAAGCAAATGCATTGAAGTAGAAGCTTTGTTCTCTTGCTTTGTTTCAGAAATTAAGCCCAAGACCATAGAAGAAGCTTTAAAGCATTCTGAATGGATCAAGGCAATGCAAGAAGAACTGGATAAATTTGAAAGGAACAAAGTCTAGAAACTTGTACTCCTTGCTGAAGGAAAGAAAGCAATTGGTACAAAGTGGGTGTTCAAAAACAAGCTGAGTGAGTCTGGACAAGTAACAAGGAATAAAGCACGATTAGTTGCTGAAGGTTATTGGCAGACTCAAGGATTGGACTATGATGAGTCTTATGCACAAGTTGCAAGATTGGATGCTATTAGACTTTTCTTAGCCTTTGCTGCTCATAATGACTTCATTGTTTATCAAATGGATGTTAAAAGTGCATTCCTAAATGGTGAACTTGCTGAAGAATTCTACCTAGAACAACCCCATGGCTTTGAACTTCCCTCAAAAACCAAGATGGTATACAAGCTTCAGAAAGCTGTATATGGTCTAAAGCAAGCACCTAGAGCTTGGTATGATACCTTAGCTAAGTTCTTGCTGGATAATGGTTTCAACAAAGGTGAACTAGATAAAACCTTATTTACCATGAACCATGATGGTAAAATACTCTTAGTCCAGATTTATGTGGATGACATAATATTTGGATCTAAGGACAAGAAACTTTGTGATGATTTTGCCAAACTGATGACAAACAAGTTTGAAATGAGTATGATGGGTAAATTGAATTATTTCCTAGGATTGCAAGTCAAGCAACTCAAAGATGGAATATTCATAAATCAAGCAAAGTATGCAAAGGAAATGCTCATAAAGTTAAGGATCAAAGAGGAAGAAAAACCTGAAAAGATCCCCATGAGCGTTGTTACCGAATTGGGCTATACTAAACAAGACAAAAGTGTTGATGAACACAAGTATAGGAAGCTTATTGGCTCCTTGTTATATCTAACAACATGTAGGCCTGACATTCAGTATGTTGTTTCTGTGTGTGCAAGATTCCAATCGAATCCAAGAGAATCACACTACAAAAAGGCACTAAAAATACTGAAATATGCAAAGGCACAACCAATGTTGGATTATGGTATCCAAAAGATTCTGGATTAGAATTGGTAGGTTATTTTGATGCTGATCATGGAGGATCAATTCTTGATAGAAAAAGTACCTCTGGAACTTGTCAGTTTCTAAGTACAAGATTAATATCATGGTTCATCAAGAAGCAAACATGTGTTGCCAATTCATCCACTGAATTGAATACATTGCGGCTGGTTGTTGCACAGCTCAAATCCTATGGATTCAGCAACAATTAAGAAATTATGGTATTTCTGCAAAGAAAACACCAATCTTTTGTGATAATACAAGTGCTATTGCTATCACACAAAATCCTAAGTTCCACTCAAGCACAAAGCACATTGATATTAGACATCATTTCATTAGAGATCATGTGGAAAAAGGAGACATTGAGGTTGTAAAAGTAGGTATTGATGATCAACTTGCTGACATCTTTACCAATCCCCTACCAGACAATAGGTTCGCAATGTTAAGGTATAACCTTGGATTGATTGAACTACCTCAACAAAAAGGGATACATTTTGTGCGTTGCTGAAACAGGCATTCAGCAAGCCAATGATTGCTTAAAGGTTATTTATTCTTTGAAAAGTCCCTTCCCACTGATTCCTCTAAAAAGAGATGTTTGTACTTAAAATGTTTTCTGAAACAGGCATTCAGCAAGTAATTCCTTCAAACAACGTATTTGTTAGGAAACTTGATCAGTTGCTGAGACGGGAACTCAGTAAGAAAACTTCAAAGATTGCTGAAACTGGCATTCAGACAATCGAGGATACTAAAACAGGTATTCAAGTATCAAAAGAAAAATCTGAGACGGGAACTCAGCAAAGAGAAAAATGCTTCTCAGAACTTACCTAAAAATATCTCAATATAAAAAGAATTTACTGAGACGGGAACTCAGAAATATCTTTGACCCTAAGAAAAATGAGATATTTGATTAAGGGGGAACTTTCAGCAACTACAAGGCTTGTTATTTGAAAAGTAATTGCTAAAGTCAGAAGGGTTAAAATTGCTGAAAAGATTCTTGTATACTTCAACAAGCAATTAGAGTTGAAGTAAAAGAGATCAAATCCCGTGAATCAAGGTAAAATCAATTGTGACGTTAATCGTGGCACACATAAACTCGCTGTAAATCATGACATGAAATACAATCGTGGCCATTGATTTTAAAGCAGTTGATGATCTAACGGTTAATATTACAAAGAGAAAGCATGCTCTCACGGTTTCGTGTTAGTGGACCACTACGCATTTAATGCAAAGGCTCCACTAACTCAATGAATCTATGTTTTACCCTTGCTGAGAACTCAAAACCACTGAGCTTCTCACATAACAGAGACACTATATAAATGAAGATTTAGAGAAGGACAAAATTCTTTAACTCACATTTCCTTTCTCTGCAAAAATTCCCTAGCCTGTGCTCTGAATTACTGTACCTTCGGTCAAAAAGAAAAGTCTCTTTTTCGTACACTCTCAACCCTTCATACTATATAAGAGATGGCTCCTAAGAGACAATCATCTAAGAACACCAAGTCATCAAAGGCAGACAGTGCTGGAAAAAGCAGTGCTCCTACTCTGGTGAAAAACACAGTGAAAATTGTGTTGAAAAACGACCGTATAACAGAGAGACCCATGCGTCCTGCATATCTCGACACTGCAAAGTGTGAGCAGATGATGCAATGGGGAGGTTTTGCCAAAGAGAAGTATATCAGATACTTCTATGAACAAGAACTTGATGAAGAAAAATCTTGAGGCGTTGAATTACATAAATCAACAAGGCGTACTTTTCTTCATCACTGCTCGCACTAAGAAAGTGAGAATGCTAGACACAATGGAATTCTACAACAATGCAGAAATCCAAACCCTTACTGATGGACAAGGAATCACTGAAAAAGTGATTTCTACAACAGTTCAAAGGAAGCAAATCATCCTGAAATTGATTGATTTAGCTAACATCTTTCAGATTCCAACTACTGGAACTGAAGATGACATCACTGCCACTGATGAAGAAATAGAAGCTTTCTACAGTGATATCAGAAATGAAAGGATGAATAAAGGAGAGATTGCTCATGTGACTTGGACTAAGTACACAAAAAGGAAACATCTCTGCCATTCACTTGGTCTAGTAGCTCTGCTACTAATCAAAGTTCTTGACTCCCAAGTTGGAGGAATAGACCAAGTAGCCTTAGAAGATGGCCATTGCTGATGCATATCTATGAAAGCAAAACAGACATTAATTGGGCTAACTAGATTTTCAATAGACTTGTTGATTGTGTTACAAAGTTCAAGGTCAAGGTTGAAGACAACACAGTCTCACCTTCCCTTCCGGTGATGTATGGATTGAAAATATGCTACATCATTGAACATTACAGGATTCAACTAAGAAACCCATTGCCGATTACGAAATCAGTATGCAATGTGGGAAGAGCTTTCTACAAGCTGAATAGACCTAAGGTTGCTGACAAGAAGTCAAGGAAAGCAACATCTACAAATGTTGTTGAGACTGATAACCAGTCTAGGAATACAACAGCTGCAAATGTTGTTGAGACTGACAAGCAGTCTAGGAATACAACAGCTGCAAATGTTGTTGAGAATGCAACAGCTGCAAATGTTGCTGCTGATACTGCTGCGGTTGCTGACACTACTGCACCCAGCAAAAGATCAAAGAAAAAGAGGAAAGCTGATGATGATACTCAGAATGCAGCTTCATCAACTGATCCTATCCCTAAAAAGGCAAGGACAAAGACAACTTTCCCAAGAAAGAAGACAACAGCAAGAAAGTCCGTTTCGGTTGTCCATGTCATTCAAGATGATGACATTCCAGTGGTTGCTGAAAAGCAAACCACTGTAGTAGATGTTGTTGAAGTGCTTGCAGAAGCCTTCACAAATCCAATTAACTTGGATCCATTTGCTGAAGCAAGACCACAAGGCAGTGGAAATGAAAATCCTGCCTTAGAAAGAATAGAAGATGTCTACATAGTAGATAATCTTGATGATACTACTCTGGAACCAGCAAGTGACATTGCTGCAGACTTAAGAAAAGTTGCACTTGCTGAAAACGTTGCCAGCAAAGCAACAGAAGAGACAGTTGCTGAAATAGCAACTAGTCAAGTCCAAGAAATTGTTGAAGCTGCAATTACTGAAGAACCAGTTGCTGAGACTGCAACAGTTCAAGTCCCAGAGTTTGCTGAAACTCAACAAGAGACATCGTTCGACGACGCATCTCATGATGCTGAGAATGTTAGACCAAGTTCACCAATAACTTCTATTGACAAAGTCCAACTGGTGCTGACTGACCTAAGCCAGCAAATGGATATGGAGATTGATGACAACTCCAATAAGTCAGTAGACCTATTCATGACAAGTAGTGAACTTAGAGGTCTAGATTTTTCTGCTCAACTTGTAAATTCAGAGACAAGGGAGATTGTTGAATCTGCACAGCCTTCTCAAATAGAGCAAGAGAAGAAGTCTGCTGAAGAACAAGTCCCAGATAATGAAGATGTTATCAATGCTGAAAGGACTTAGTCACCACCTGCCATTCTTCAGCAGGTAGTTAACTCAGATATAAGCAAAACTTCACTATCTGAAACTTTATCTTTAGCTAACATGATTATTTCTTTACAGACTTCTCAAGATACAAGTCAGAAGATTGCTGAGACTTCTGCACCAAAATCTACAACTCCTGTTCAGCAGGTAGATGAAAATTTTGGTAACTTTACTAAGTTTAAAAACTTAGTACTTGTATCTAACAATGAGTTATTTCAGGATTAACAATTCAAGGATGCTTCTACAACTCCTGAAGCAATGGAAATAGTTCCCGCACAACTCAGTGTGCAACATGAGCTTGCTGAAAGTCAGCAGGTAATTCATGTTACAGTTTTAGACTCTAAAACTATTTTCCAAAACTTTCCTGAAATTAACCTTACACTTATTCAGGCTCAAAAGGAGAATAACGAAGTAGTTCACATCACAGAAGTTCATGAAGTTAGTTCCGAAGAAATATACTCAAACTTCAAAAGAAACACTTTGACCAAAGTTCTAAGTCTGTCAGCAACTGGCAAAGGTACAGAAGGATGGACTTTTTAGATCTTCACATCCATCTATCCAATGAAAACAAGAGAAACTCTCTATTCAAACTCGAGACATTTGTACGCTCAATACTTCCGGAAGAACTCTCATATTCTCAGCAAATGAGTTCAAATCTGATTGCAACAATCAGAGAGAATGTGAAAGCTAAGTTCAAGAGTGCCTCTCCAGCTGAACAAGTTGTGATGCTCAAGGGTTCCTTTGTAGCCGTGGTGGCTGATCCCCACAAAATCAATGAGGAAGAGGAAGTTACAAGTGCTGCTAATTACTAACATCTTGAGTTGGTTATACTGACGGATGATGATGAAGAAGAAGAGGATGAAAATATCCTTAAAGATACCAGTGATGATGAATCCAAGGATTCTAAGGACAGCAAGGACGATGATGATGATAATCAAGGTCCTAGTCCGGATGCTGGCGGAGTAAAGTTGGCATTTGCTGATCATGAAGATCAAACCAATGCTGAAAATCAGCAAGCTGAACAACCTCCCAGTCAGCAACAGGAATCTGCTCCTACTCCTGCTAAGAAAAGTACTCCAGCAACTGAACAAGTTGCTGAGACTGAAGAAGAGTACGCCAGAAAGCGTGCTGAAATGCCTAAAGGCAAAGCTAAGCTTTCTGATGCCGAGTTAGCATTACTCGAAGCTAAGGTCACTGATTCAAACCTTGGAGAAAATGAAGAAATTGATGAAGATTACCAAAGAGCATTAAAGAATAGTCTACAGATTCACGACAGACACACTAAACATCTTGATATTGCTAAATCTTCACGAGTGAACAACAAGGAAGTCTCCTCCCTTCCACTTACTACTGGTGAAACTCCAGTTGTTGAGTATAAAGAGTTGCCTTCAGTAACCACTCAACTAAAAGTGACTGATGCTAAGCATTTAGGTATCAAGGTTGCTGGCCTTGATGAATCTGATGAAGAAGAAGATCTATCTAATTTCTCAGCAAATGACGAAGAAAAGTCCAAGAAAGCTGAACCCAAAGTGGTAGAAATTCCTCCACCATCTCTCATTAATGATAAAGGAGATATGGAGAGAAGTCGCTTGCTGAGAAACGATGATCAGATTGCCACTGAAATCAAATCTCACTCAATTACTCCCTCTTTAGTGCCGTTCCCAAATATTGAGGAGTTTACTCCCAGAATAAGAGCACTAATGGCTGTTCACAAAGCATGCCAAGAAGAGGATGATGCACTGCTTGCTCAGAGTCCACTTGACATTGGCAAAATACTGACTACTGTGCTAAGATGCACTACTACACTTACCATAGCTCAGAAAGACATAAGTCTACATCACAAAAGCTATGAAGATGATGTCAGTCAGGCACTCAAGCTTGCTAAAAGCGCATTGACAAAGGCTTAGGCTATACTAAAATAAAAAGTCAACAATGAGCGAAGACATGAGGAGAATCTTGCTTTTATTAAAGAAGAATTGTCTAAGCTGACAACTGATCAGCAAGACATGATTCTTAAATACAACAGTCTAAGTACTCTTGCTGAAAACTGCAATGAATTTTTCTCTTTACACATCACGCCAATGATGCAATCCATGTCTAAGGGGGAAGGATCTAGAAAAAGAAAGTCTTCAAAAGACAAGTCCACTACTCCCTCTGAAGCTCCTTTAAAGCTGCCTGGACCGCCTCCCAGAGAACCTCTTGCTGAAAAATAGCAAAGTTCTAAGAAAAGAGCTGAAATAGATTCTGAGAGAAGTTCAACAAATCCTAAAAGGAGAAGAACTTCTGTTGATACTCAAGAATTCTGTCACACTGAAATTCATCAAGGCATTAATGAAGATGATGATAATGATGATGACCAAACAATAGCTCAAGCTATAAGGGCCAAGCCTCTTTCTGCCTTAACTCCATCTGGCCATTCCAAACACTTCTCTTCTGACTCCAGATCTTCAGCAAAAGATAATGAAAATGCTAAGTCAAGAAGAAGAAAACAAAGACAGGAAGAAAGAAGGCTAGATAACATTTCCATTGGCACTGGCATTGATTACACAAAGACCAGCAATGAGGAAAACACTCAGAATGTGATCAGAAACATTCATGGTTGCTGGATCATAAAGCTGGAAGACCTTTTGGCCAATGACTTCCAACTGCTGTACTGAATCAAATGTACACTTGGATTGAATTGAAAGTCACAAGAAAAGAAAGGGATCCTCCTCCCTACCCAATGAACATTGCTGTGAAATGGCTGAACATTGAAATTTTGGTAAGAAGAACTTCCATCAGCAAGAAGATAAAACAAGAGCCTGATTTAATCAAGCCGATGGATGTTGCTTACTATAATGATCCCATAACCAAGAAGTCCAAAAAGAAATATGGCTTGATTCCTTATGAGTACTTTTATCTCACTGCAAAGGATCAAGAAGAAGACCTTCTCTGGTTAAGGAAGATTCATGCCAACAAGGGAATTTCAGACACTAAACTTCTACATGCTAGCAATTGGGGCATGCACTTGTGGGTAATACACTACAAAGAGATGAATGGTGAAAACCATCACTATATTGCCTGCAAGAATGCAAGAATTATTCAACTCAGAGTCCGTAATCTACTTGAAGATTACGAGAAGAATTGTGTTGAATTCACTGCTCTTGCTGAAAAGATTGTAAAACAGATTCTTAGAGAATCCTCTGCTGGAATAGAATAGTCCCTTGGAAAGCTTTGATTATGCAAATTACTTTATGCTTACTGTTTTATTAATCAAGTATGTTTGCATTAATCAACTGATTTATTCAACATCAGGAACCTCTAAAAGGGTAACAATTAATTTAGCCATGGATTGCTAACATCAAAAAAGCGGGAAATTTGTTACGAAAGTAGTAATTTTGATGAGCAATTAACCATGCTAAATTAAGGAAAGTCCAGTAACTAGTACTCTTAAGGTCCATAGGAATTTAGAATTTTAAGGACATTGTAAAAGAGGAACGTTTGCTGAAAGACTTAGTGTAGGTACTAGTTAGTTTCTTTCGTTTGCTGATGATGTACTTTGTTTTTACAAACGAACTATTGAAAACCTAGAACTGCTCAGAAACTTGAAGATTCGAAGACTGAAGACTTAGAAGAATTTTGAGAAAGGTATCTACAAAGGCACATGTTGCTCAGAAAGTGAGATTTTCAGCAACAGCTTGCATAAGTGAAAATCTATATGACAGAGTAGGTTGTGCTTGCTGAAACTGAGACTGACCACTTGCTGACAACATATGTGACCTCCTTGCTGAAGATTACTTGCATTTTGGCTCCAACGTTCACATTTGAATTTAATTCAAATGAACATTAAATGCAAAGTAGGCACGCAAAGAACATGAAGACAAGAAGACAAATGAAGGACGCTACTGAAAGTATAAAAGCAAGATAGTGAAATCTTAAGGTACAAAGCCTTAGGATTTGAAATTCATACGGCTCCCTTGAGACACTATAAATAGAGGTCATCAGGCAAAGAGTAGAAGTGTGTCAACAACGTGGTCAAACTCTCACTTGTGCTTTAAAACACTCAAATCCTTCTATACTCTTTACTGCCTATTGATCCGTTCCAAGACTTAAGCTTGAAACAAAAGCTACTTGTGAAGAACTAGAACATTCACGGCTAAGAACTTAGTTAAGTGTTCTTTCTTTCGAACAAGAACAAGTCTTGACACCCGAAACAATCAAACTTGCTTACTGCAAAGTATTACAGGTTGTGTTTCTTTACCTAACTTGTTATTGCTGAAAATTTATATTAAAGTGATCTCATCCCAAACCTCTCTAACTTATAAACACCCTTTTTCAGGCGTGGAATTCAGGAGGAATTAATCAAGCAAAGTATTGCTGATTATAAGTCCCAAGTTTGGTGGAGAACAAGGTCACAGTTCTCTAGTTAGGTTGGAAACGAAGCAAGTGTGCTTTGGTTTCTGAAAATCATTAGTGATAGGATTTTGTAAGGAACCTCACATCTTATCATAGTGGATTCAGTCCTAGAAAGGACAAAGTGGATTAGTTGAGAGATTACGCCACTCTCAGATACCACTATAAAAGTGTTTGTGTGATTTACTTTACTGCACTTTGATGACAGTGTTTTTTACACTATCATTCGAATCTTTTTTCACCAATTTAGCTATCCTCTTACATGCATTTTAGTGCATTTTGTTAGAATAGTGTCACGTTTCCATTTCTTTTGTTCTTTTCAGGTTTTAGGTGGAAATCACGGTTTTGGATGTAATTCATGGCGAAACAATGATGTTTTGGTGCAACAAGATCACCCGTGGTGTGTCAAGGAGTACGGAGACGAGTTTCAAGGCCAAAAGACCAAGTTTCGGAGCTCAATACCGTGCAAGGGGCCGAAATTGAAGATCCGGAGGAGGAATTTGGCACGGGCAACATTCTGGCTGTTAGGAAACTTGTAATTTTGATGAGCAATTAACCATGCTAAATTAAGGAAAGTCCAGTAACTAGTACTCTTAAGGTCCATAGGATTTTAGAATTTTAAGGACATTGTAAAAGAGGAACGTTTGCTGAAGACTTAGATTAGGTGCTAGATAAGTTATTTCTTTTGCGTATGATGTATTTTATTTTCTGAAAAGAAAATAACTTATTGATGCTGAAGCTTATGATGTATCTTATTTTCTGAAAAGAAAATAACCTATTGAAGCATTTGCTGAAGATATACTTTGTTTATTACAAACAAATTATTGAAGCAAATAGAACGCTCTGAATCTTGAAGACTTTTGAAGATCTGAAGACTTGAAGAAATTGAAGATCTGAAGACTAGAAGATTGCTGAAGACTGGTATCTACAAAGGCACGTGTTGCTCAGAAAGTGGAAAATTCAGCAACAGCATTGCATAAGTGAAAATCTGAAAGACATAGTAGGTTGTGCTTGCTGAAACTGAGACTAACCACTTGCTGATGGAACATATGTGACCTCCTGCTGAATGTACGTGAATTTGCGCTCCAATGTTACTGTTTGAATTCTATTCAAATGTGCATTTAATGCAAATCTTACACACGAAGGACATGAAGACTAGAAGACAAACAAAGATGCTGCTGAAAGTACAAAAGCAAGATAGTAACATGTTAAGGAACAAAAGCCTTAGGATTTGAAATTCAAACGGCTCCTTACTTACACTATAAATAGAGGTCATCCGGCAAAGAGTTGAAGTGTGTCAACAACGTGATCAAACTCTCACTTGTGCTTAAAACTCACAAACCTTCAAACACTCTTACTGCCATTGATCCGTTCCTAGACTTAAAGCTTGAAAAAGCTACTTGTGAAGAAGTAGAACAAACTTGGCTAAGAAATTAGTTAAGTGTTCTTTCTTTCAAACAAGAACAAGTCTTGACACCAGAAACAATCAAACTTGTTTACTGCAAAGTATTCCAAGTTGTGTTTCTTAGATTACTTGTTGTAACTGAATAAGTTATAATTAAGTCATTTCACCCCAAAACTCTCTAACTGAAAATACACCCTTTCAGGCGTGATATTCAGGGGGAACTTAATCGAGCATAGTTTTGCTGATTAAAAGTACCAAGTTTGGTGGAGAACAAGGTTGAGTTCTCTAGTTTAGGTTGGAGACAAAGCAAGTGTGCTTTGGTTTCTGTTGAATCGCTTTAGATAGGAGATTGTAAGGAACCTCAATCATATCTTAGTGGATTCAGTCCTAGAAAGGACGAAGTGGATTAGTTGAGAGATTACGCCACTCTCAGATACCACTATAAAAGTGTTTGTGTGATTTACTTACTGTATTTAGCTTTCAGCAAATCATATCTGTTTGTACACAGTCACTCACTTCACTTGCTGAAACCTTTACTTACTGAAAGAGCACTTATTGTATCAAAGACTTCCGCTCTCTGATTTTAAGTATCAACAAACCAAGCTACTCTAAAGTAACTTACGCTTGCTGAGAAAGTTAAGTATCAACAAACTCATTACTGAAAAGTAATAAGTACTTGCTGAGAAAGTTTTAAACGACGAAAGTTTGAAAAGACTATTCACCACCCCCCCCTCTAGTCGTTTCTTGTTGTTTAAAGGGACCAACAAGTGGTATCAGAGCGAGGTTCTTTAACCTTCTGCACTTAACCTAGATCCCCTTAGGTGCTTTCCGTAAATCACTCTCACTTGATCCCTTGCAGAAGCTGAAAAACTTACGCTTTGCTGACAGGATGTCTTTAGGAGATGCTCCCTTGCTGAAGCTGGAAAATTACGAGAAATGGCGAAACAACATGATGCTACATCTTGACGCCATTAGTGATGAGATGGTCACCGTCATTAATGATGGACCTATCAAGATCACCAAGGTTGAAAGGAGTTTCCCTCACAAGACCACTGAAGCTGGAAAGGAAACCATCCTAGGCGAACCATCAGATACGGTTGTGCCAAAACCAAGAGAGGAATGGACTTCTGACGAAGCTAAGAGATTCCGTCTTGATGGCCAAGCAAGAAATATCATCATTCGATCAACTCCGGATAGCATACAGTGCAAACTGTGGGGTGCTAAGACTGCAAAGGAAGCTTGGAAAATGGTTCAAGATCTTTGTGCTGGATCTGACAAGACCAAGGAAAACAAACTTGAAGTACTTAAATTAAAGTTTCAAAACTTTAAGCAAGGTGCAAACGAGTCACTAGAAGACTTGGATTTCAGATTCACAACTCTTGTTAGTGAAATGGCAGCATTGGGTGTTGGAAACCTTTATTCAGATTCTGAGAAAGTGAAAACTATCATCAGAAGTTTGAATCAAGAATGGATCCACACTCAGAATTTCTATTATAATCAAGGAATGCCAAACATTACACCAACAGAGTTGTTCTCTCATCTTGCTACTGTCAACTATGAGACAAAGCAAAGAGAAAGTGTATTTGCTGAAAAATCGCAAAACATTGCTCTTGCTGCAAAGCCGTCATCTTCTGAAAAGAAGAATGAAAAAGAACCTACTGATGAAAATGCTTTGGTTGTCAAAAACATGAAGAAATTCATCAGCAAGGAACTTGAAAGGCGAAAAGCAAAAGAAAAGCTGAAAAAGCATCTTGGTAACAACTACCATAAGTACAAGAATGATACTAGCTCGCTGAACAAGCAAGCTCAGCAAGCTACATCATCAGAAGAACCAGCAGTTGGAAATGATCTATGCTTTTACTGCAAAAAGCCTGGACACTTCAAAGCTAATTGCCCTTTGCTGAAAGGCAAATCTGCTGAAAAGAAGAAGAAGTTCAAAAGAGCTTTTATTGCTGAAGAAAAGAAGAAGCTTCAAGCAAAAATCGATGCATTGTGTATTGATACTAGCTCCGAAGACAATGAGGATGAAAGTTCTGACACCGACGATGAAGAAGTCACTCTAGACGTGGAGATTGGCAAAGAAGTTTGTGGAATAGCTATGGAAGCTTATCCAGATGTGTCAAACTACGAATTCTGCCTCATGGCCGGTCAGGTAAACAACTCTACCTCTGACTCAGACTCAGAAAGTGAAGACGAGATTGACCTTGACAAGATTCAAGGAGAAATCGAAAGATTTGAGAAAACTCTCAGCAAACAGCAAGAGAAACTACAAGTTGCTGAAACTCTGACCAAGCAGACTACTGAAAAGTACGTCTTGCTGAAAGAAGAAACAGAAGAAACGGATGCTGAAATAAGGCGTCTTAAGAAGTTGATCAGTCATCAATTCTAAAGTTACTTGCTGAAATCCAAGAAATGAAAAAGATGAAAATCAATTTCAAATCCTATGTGGAAGCAAGTAATACGCTGACTGAACTAAACTCTTATTTGAGAGATCCATCTCAGAAAGAAGGTTTAGGAGCAACGTGCGAAGGTGACAACGTAGAAATCTTGAAGAAAGATAAATCACCTATCTCCTTTGTACGTGCTACTGATAGTAGTCCACCAGAAATCTATCAGTTTGGTCAAACTAAGGTTGCTGAAACATGCAATCAAGTACCTATGACCATAAAGCCCGTTGTTGCTACTCAAAGTAACAAGACTTTAAAAGGAAAACAGGTTGCTGAAAAGCAAACTGGAAAGAAGAAGAACGATGTGAAGCATTCCGCCAAACAAGTTGCTGAAAAGCAACTTGTTAAGACTAAAGGCAAGATTACTAAAAGTAATCAGAAGTCCTTTGCTGACAAACATGAATCAAGTAAGGTTGCTGAAGCTAAAACTCAGCATTCTCCGAAAAGTGGACTAGGTTTCAAAACCAAGCAAAGTCAACTCTTTCTTGAGTACAAGCAAAGTCAGCAAAGATACTTCAAAGAGATGAAGAAAATCAAGCCTAAGAGTTCTGAAAAGACTCCCAATGCTAGGACTAGAAGGAACCTTGCTAGAAAAGAACTTACTGAAAAGTATGTTCAGCAAAAAGGTCAACAGAGCAAGACACCACATCAGAAAGTGGATTTGACCAGCACGAGTCAAAAGTCTTTCAGCTCAAATCCTCCTAGTTCCTCAGCAAGTAGAAAACAAGTCAAAGTTGAAAAACTTCAGACTTGGGTTTCCACTGGACGCATTCTTGAACATGTTAATGGACATCCATCAATGGATAATTAACCTGTTTGCTCTTGATTGTGCAGACTTCAGCCACGGAGACAAACGATGCAATCTGGCACTTTGATAGTGGTTGTGGAAAGCACATGACGGGCAACAAGAATAACCTTATAAACTATAGACGGTGGTCTAAAGGTCCAACAATAAGGTTTGCTGGTGGAGGCTCTGGATCTACAAAAGGCTATGGTGATGTGAAGTTAGGATGCATAACCATTACTGGAGTTATTTATGTCAAAAATCTCAAGTTTAACCTTTTCAGCATGAGTCAGTTTGCTGACAAAGGATACTTCATCGAAATTAAAAGTGATGTATGTAAACTTGTAGATTTTGAGACTAAAAAGGTAATAATGATTGCAAGAAGATCAGGTTGCTTGTACACCGTTGATTGGTCTTCAGCAAACGTTGAAAAATGCCTTGTCTCAGATCATGATTGCCTTGCTGAAAAAGCATGGTTATGGCATAAACGAACAAGTCATCTAAACTTCAAGACGGTGAATAAGCTGTCTAAAAAGGCACTTGTAGTTGGATTACCTAGGGTTACTTTTAAGAGGATGGTGTTTGCAATGCATGTCAGCAAGGAAAGCAAACCAAATCTTCTTTCAAGAACAAGGCAGTACCATCAACTACAAAACCTTTACAACTCTTGCAAATGGACTTGTTTGAATCTTCTTCAACAAGCTATGCTGGTAAGAAGTATGGTCTAGTCGTGGTAGATGACTATTCAAGATTCACTTGGGTAGTATTCATCAAGCACAAATCTGAAACCAATACTGAAATACCTAACTTGCTGAATAAGCTTGAAGTCATGAAGAATGAAAAGGTAAAAGTCATAAGGACAGACCATGGTACTGAGTTTGTAAACCAGTACATAACTGAATATTGTACCTTAAAAGGTATTCAACATCAGTTATCCTCAGTAAGAACACCAGAGCAAAATGGTGTTGCTGAACGGAAGAATCGTACCCTAAAAGAAGCCGCAAGAACAATGCTTGCTGACACTGAAATAAGTGAGGCTTATTGGGTTGAAGCTATTAATACCGCCTGTTATACTCAAAACAGATGTTTGATTACTAAGGAATACAACAAAACTCCTTATGAATTGTTTGTTGGAAGACCTCCTAACATCACTCATCTAAGAGTATTTGGTTGCAAGTGTTTCGTTCTTAACAATGGTAGAGAATACCTAAGAACATTTCAACCAAAGGCAGACGAAGCGATATTTCTTGGCTACTACTTGCATAGTAAAGCTTATAGAGTTTACAACAAAAAGGCACAAAAGATTGAAGAATCTATGCATGTTGTATTCTACGAAAAGTCCCAAGGTGTGCCTTCTGAAGAAGAAATATCAGAATGTATGAAAAAGCTAATCATACATGAGCAAAGAACTGAATCTGATGCTAGGCAAATCAAGTCAATTGAACTAAATGATGATTCTGACAATGACTCTCCTCCCCCGAGTCATGACAAGATAAATATAGTTCACGACAAAAAATTTCCAGCAAAAGACGCAGTTGCTCTGGAAGTTGCTGAAATTACGCAATCTCCAGTGCCTGCTGATGAAATACTTCAAACTAGCAATGATGAACAAGAAGTTGCTGATGAACAAATCTCAGCAGAGACACAAATTCCCAGTGGTACTGAACAAGTACATACTGAAGAGTCACATGCTGATGAGCAAACATATCCTGATCCAACAAACAGAAAACCTGTTAATAAATGGATTAGAGATCATCCCTCTACGGATATGATTGGCGATATTAATAAACGCCAAGTGACTAGATCCAAAGCTACTCATGGACTTGCTGAAGAAGCAACTGTCGTAGAAGAAGAATCACTGTTCTCTTGCTTTGTTTCAGAAATTGAACCTAAAACCATAGAAGAAGCTTTAAAGCATTCCAAATGGATAAAGGCAATGCAAGAAGAACTGGATCAATTTGAAAGGAACAAAGTCTGGAAACTTGTGCCACTTGCTGAAGACAAGAAAGCTATTGGTACAAAATGGGTGTTCAGAAACAAGCTGAGCGAGTCTGGTGAAGTAACAAGAAATAAAGCACGCTTAGTTGCTCAAGGTTACTGTCAGACTGAAGGATTGGACTATGATGAGTCTTATGCACCAGTTGCAAGATTGGATGCAATCAGGCTTTTCTTAGCATTTGCTGCTCACAATGACTTCATTGTTTACCAAATGGATGTTAAAAGTGCATTCTTAAATGGTGAACTTGCTGAAGAAGTCTACCTAGAACAACCCCCTGGCTTTGAACTTCCCTCAGAAATCAAGATGGTATACAAGCTTCAGAAAGCTGTATATGGTCTAAAGCAAGCACCAAGAGCATGGTATGATACCTTGGCTAAGTTCTTTCTGGAATATGGTTTCAAGAAAGGTGAAGTTGACAAAACCTTATTTACCATGAACCATGATGGTAAAATACTCTTAGTTCAAATTTATGTGGATGACATAATTTTTGGATCTAAGGACAAGCAACTTTGTGATGATTTTGCCAAACTCATGACAAATAAGTTTGAAATGAGTATGATGGGAAAATTGAATTATTTCCTAGGATTGCAAGTCAAGCAACTCAAAGATGGAATATTCATAAATCAAGCAAAGTATGCGAACGAAATGCTCATAAAGTTTAGGATCAAGAGGATGAGAAACCTGAAAAGATCCCTATGAGTGTTGGTACCAAATTGGGCTATACTAAAGAGGACAAAAGTGTTGAAGAACACAAGTATAGGAAGCTCATTGGTTCCTTGTTGTATCTAACAGCAAGTAGACCTGACATTCAGTATGCTGTTTGTGTGTGTGCAAGATTCCAATCCGATCCAAGAGAATCACACTACAAAAAGGCAATCAACATACTGAAATATGTTAAAGGTACAATCAATGTTGGATTATGGTATCCTAAAGATTCTGGACTTGAATTGGTTGGCTATTCTGATGCTGATCATGGAGGATCAACTCTTGATAGAAAAAGTACCTCTGGAACTTGTCAGTTTTTTGGTACTAGATTAATATCATGGTTCAGCAAGAAGCAAACTTGTGTCGCCAATTCATCTACTGAATCTGAATACATTGCAGCTGGTTGTTACACAACTCAAATCCTATGGATTCAGCAACAATTAAGAGATTATGGTATTTCTGCAAAGAAAACACCAATCGTTTGTGATAATACAAGTGCTATTGCAATTACGCAAAATCCTAAGTTTCACTCTAGGACCAAGCACATTGATATTAGACATCATTTCATTAGAGATCATGTGGAAAAAGGTGATATTGAGGTTGTGAAAGTAGGCACCGAAGATCAGCTTGCTGACATCTTCAGCAAGCCCCTACCGGATAATAGGTTCGGAATGCTAAGGTATAACCTTGGATTGATTGAACTACCTCAATAAAGGATACACTTGGCAGAATGCTGAAACAAGTATTCAGCAAGCCAAAGTATTCCTGTCTAAAAGACTCAGTCACTAATTTCTTCTAAGAAATTGTAACACCCCGTTTTTTTTTTAATTATTTATTTAATTATTTAATTATTATTTTATTATTTAATTATTTATTTTAGTTAATTAATTATCAGAGTAAATTATTTATTCGATAATTAGTTAATTATTTTCGCGTAAGTTAGATCGTTTCGTTTCGTTTGGATCGAGCTGGACTTTCTGATCTGATCTGTTTAGCCTTGCGTTTGGCCCAAGTATTGAGCCCGGTCAAGGGCCCATTAACCAGCCATTGACCAGCCCAATCCTAACCCTAAACCTAGCCTGCTCCTTGCTTCATTCTTCCCAGCCGTAAACCTCACCAAAGAAGAGAAAGAAAGAAAAGGGAGAAGAGAAAAGAAAAGAGAGAAGAGAGAGGAGAAGAGGAATTCGATCACTGCTGCCGCGCCGCTCTGTCCTCGCCACCGTTCCGGTCCGCCAAGCCGCCGTGTTCCCGTCCGATTATCTGCGCCGCCGCCGCTGTCCGATTTGTCGCGGCCGTCGATCGATCGATCCGTCCGGTCTGTCTCCACCGTCCGATTCGCGTGCCGCCGTCTTCGCCTTGCCGCGCCGTGATCTCGGTCGCCGTCCCTCTGTCTGTCCGTCTGTCCGGTCGCCGCCGAGCCGCGCCGCCTGACCGATTCGTCCCGCCGCGTTGACCCGTCTGGTTCGCTCCGATCCGAGCCGTGTTGATCCAATTCGACCGATCCGTCTTCGTTCCGCCTCCGATTCCGTTCCGTTTGCTTTTCCGATCTCTGTCAGTAAGTGATTCTGTCCTTCCGTTTCGAATTCGATTTTGATTACGAATTCGATTTGAATCTCGATTGATTTTCTTTTCTTTTCGTTTATTCGATTGCAGATTTGTTCAACCTTGTAATTCGATCCGAAGGTAAATTTCGTTTCCTTGCTACTGCTCTCGATTTTAGACTCGTACTCGTATTCTGATTTGGACTTTTTACCCTTGGACGGTTTTGCCCTTGAACGATCTGACTGTGTTGTTTATTTCGAACCGAGAACCGGGACTTAGGTTGTTAGTATAGTTGCTGTTTGCTGGACTTGTAAAATTGTTGACCTCGTATATTGACTTGATTTCCTGTTTGACCTCGAAAGGACTTTTGGACCTTGATGTTATGTTTTGGATTCTTTGTGGACTGATTTGGAAAACTTAAAAACCTAAAGGACCTTTTTGCAGTTTTACCGTTGACCGTAGTTGACTGACAGTAGGCTTTTATCGTAAATCTTTTTGCTTTGAGAAGAATGTTTGATGTCTGGAAAGCTCCTGGTTTGTTTATTCTGTCGGTTTCGAAAAGGGTTTTTCTTGCAATTTACCTCCTGAGGGTATTTTGGTAATTTCCAGAATCTGAAAATCGAAAGAGTTTTTTGAAAATGTTTTAAACTTAGTTTCTGGTTTTGTAAATTAGAAAAGACTTGACTTGCTGGCTTAGTTGGTAGGTCTTTGTGTGACTAACTTAGAGGTCCCGAGTTCGAACCCCGACTTTACCATTCCTTTTTCAACCTTTTTCCTTCCGTCCGTTCGACTTCTAAGTTGTGTTAGTACTTTCTTGTTAGGTTCTCCGTTGTCCGTAAATCCGTAAGCTCATTTCTTGTTGAAGGTCGTTTGCTCGTAAGCTAAGGTGAGTGTTCACCCCTAAACCTATTATTTGCGAAAAACTGGAAGGCTATGTGACTGTTTGTGTCTATTACTATCTACTGTATATTGTATGCTTCCGCGTAAAAGTATAAGTCCTAAGTATGACTTTTTGCATTTCTGTTACTGCTACTCTGTTCTGTACTGACCTTTCTGCAGGAACACCTTTCGGTGTTAACTATTTGTATCTGTTGTTCTGTATCTGTTCTGTTTCTGTGTGACCGGTCGATTAGGTTACGGTTAGGTAGGCTTGGGTAGTAGAGGACTATCGGGTTTGCTTGATCGTGGCCTAGTCTATTCCCTTTTAGGCGCGAGGCAGAAGTCGCTGAGGTCTATTAGGGTCGTAGGATCTGTTTCCCCAAAGTACACGGGGGTTTCTGTTTCTGTCCGGAGTTATGCATCCTCTGGAGGGAGTTACAAGGGCATTCTGGGAGTAGGAGCAATAAGGCGGGCTGCACCAACGGTCTACAACGTATCTGTTCTGTTAATCTGTTTTACGTGTTCTGTGCTGTTTGCTCGTTTTCTGAAAAGGATTTTGTTTTAAAACTGTTTTACTTTCTGTTTAACTTAGAACCTCACTGAGATCCTTTATCTCACACTCTTTTGTTTTTTTTTAAAATTCCTTCCTTCCAGATGCTGCTGAGGATGTGCGTGACTAGGAAGCCAGCGACTGAGAGAAGGGTCTGGGGTGTCACGGGTTTCTTTTCAAAATAAGAAGAACACTTTATTTGTCTTCATTCGTTGTCTTTTGAACTTGAGTTGTCGTTGGTTATTGTTCATTTCTGTTAGCGTCAAAGATTATTTTGGCATTAATTGCCGACCGTTGCTATTAAAGTTATTTTGATCTTCTTTTCAAGAAATTATTTTTGTTTTCAAAACCGGTACCGTTACAGTTGGTATCAGAGCTTGAGTTCAAACTCGAGCTTGCTAGGATAGGATCTTTTGACCTTTGGGGTGTGTGTGAGGGTCCGAGTCGCTGGTTAAGTCTTGTACTTTTTGTTGCTTTTCTGATTCGAGTCTTACGTACTAACCTTGAACCGCCTCTCCATCTTCTCTGTTCTGTTTCTGACTACCTTTGACCCGTTCTGAAACCATTGACCTTCCGTGGTTGTTTGATTCTGACGTAGATATTAACTAGTTAACTACGCGTGTGCTTACAGATAGGTATGAGTTCTGAGAAGAGGGTTATTCGTTATCGTCTAGTCGAAGGAGAATTCAACCCGTATACCTCCGTTCCTGTTGTTGGCGTTTACCCTGGATTCATGATGGATAGAGTTGTGCATGAACGTGATCACTACTGGCTGGAGAACTTTAAGCTTCGAGATGTGATAGCAACGAAGGAGGCAGAGATCGGATTTCTGAAGTCGGCCTTACGCGCCGCGAAGGAGCACTCTGGCTTTGTTACGTTAACCGCATCCAATGTTGGCAACCGGATTCCCAGGAGGAAGGCTCGGAGGACGTTTCCCGAGGGTTGCGGACCATCCCGTAGAGGAAAGAGTGAAGACGAGGAAGAATCCGAAGAAGATCCCGAGGAGGACTCCTCTGAGGGAGAAGGAGGAGATGCTCACGTGCCCGAGAGACGTTCCGAGGAGGATAGCGAGGACGCTTACTAGGATAGTTGCCTTTTCGAGCTCGTACCGAACTTCTTTGTTTCTGCCAAACGAGTTTTTTTCCTTTTAGTTCAGCCGACTGAGACTGCTTATGCTTTTCCGTTTATTTGACTCTGTGGTTTTATGTTTTCCTCGCTAAGACGAGTTGAGACCGTTTTCTTTTGTTTTATTGCATGCGTGACTGGTTTGAGACTTCGTTGTTTTCTTGTTTTTGCTTTTTGTTTTAAAGTTCAAGGCATGTTTTCTTCTTCACTGCTCAGTTTATACCTGTTGTAGAAGATTAAGTACTGGCCTTAGTTCTTTGTTTTTCTGCTCTTCCCTGAGTTAGAGATTCGAGGTTGTTAAATCAACTGCTAAGTAGTGCCCTTTGTTAGAATGAGTCGCAGAAACGCTCGTGGTGCCAGCAGCAATGGAAGTGGAGACGATCCAGCACGCTGAAAATGGAGACCAAGTGGACCGTATCATCGCTGCTCTGGGGAATTTCAGCGAAACCATTCGCCGCGCTGGAGTACCAACACCACCTGTTCAGCCTCCGCCACCGCCACCGATCCAGACCATCGATCAGGCTGCAGAACGGTTCACTCGATTCCATCCTGAGAGGTTCGAGGGAACACCAGATCCCCGTAAGGCTGAGCTCTGGATCGAAGGCATGGAGAACTTATTCTCGATCCTGCATTATCCGGACGAGAGGAAGATCGAACTTGCTGCTTTCCAGTTCGTGGGAGCCGCCAGGAACTGGTGGAGAACTGTGAATGCGAGATGGAGGCAAGAGGGAGTTGCTCGTACCTGGGAGAATTTCACGAAGGACTTTATGGATAAGTACGTGCCTCGCCTGGTTCGCGAGAACCGGAGAGATGAATTTCAAGCTTTGGTGCAAGGGAACATGGATGTTGCCGACTATGACTCGGAGTTTACCCGGTTACTGAAGTACGTGCCGCATTTCCAGGATGATGAACGAGAGAAGGTTCGTCACTTTGTGAAGGGACTCAACTCCGAGATCCGGTACAGTCTATTTGGGACCAATATGCCTACCTATCTCAAGGCTGTCGAACTCGCCTCTGAGGTAGAGAGTGGTCTCAAGGAGATCAAGATGGCTGATAAGCCATACTCGAGCAAGAGGAGCTACTCTAGTTCTTCTGGGAGCCATGGAGGAGGAAGCCAATCTGGTTATAAGAGGGAGAATCGAGGATGATATCAATCCGGATATCAGGCACCACCGTCGAAGTATTCCCGTACTCAGCATGACAACCGCTCTCGCAACACTACTGGAGGGTCTGGGCAGTCATCCCAGGCAAGGAAGAACTGCAACTACTGTGGGGGAGTCAACCACGATGAGCACAACTGCTGGAAAAGACAGGGTTTATGCTTGGCTTGTGGGAGTAAGGATCACAAGATTAGCCACTGTCCGAACCGTCATGCCATTGTCAAGGGAGGAAGACCAGGAGACTATGCTCCGAGAAATGATGGAAAGGGTCCTATGGCGAAGCCCCGAGTTTTCAGCATAGGCGGTCATGAAGTTCCTGACACCGCAACTGTGGTTGAAGGTACGCTACTGATCGCTCAAACTTCTTCTAAAGCTTTATTTGATCCTGGTGCTACGCATTCATTTATTGCTGAAGTATTTGCTGAATCACTCGCTTTACCATACAAAGTATTACCCTACGCTTTAGAAGTATGTACACCTTTGGGAGCTAGTCTAATCACTAAGAAGTTCGTCGAGCGATGTGAGATTTCCATCCTAGGAAGAACTTTCCCTGCTGACCTAATATTTCTACCTCTATCAACCTACGATGTTATTCTGGGTATGGATTGGTTGTCCGAGCACTACGCCCAACTGGATTGTCGAACCAAGGCCATATCCCTGGGAAAACCTGGAGAGGAGAAAGTCGTATGGAAAGGAGATAAGAGAAAGGATGAGAAGTTTTTACTGTCTGCCATGGAAGCTAGGAAGCTGTACGTGAAGGGTGCTACCTGCTTTTTGGCATATCTGATCAATAAACCCAAAGATCAGCCAAAAATCGAGGAAGTCAGGGTGGTTAAGGAGTTCAAGGGGGTTTTCCCTGAGAAACTGGATTCCGTACCCCCTGAACGAGAAGTGGAGTTTAGCATTGATCTGGTACCTGGCACTGCACCAATATCGAAGTCACCGTATAGGATGGCACCTGCTGAGCTTAAGGAGCTGAAGACTCAACTGCAAGATCTGGTGGACAACGGTTTTGTCAGACCTAGTTCGTCACCTTGGGGATCACCGGTTCTGTTCGTGAAGAAGAAGGATGGTACTATGAGGATGTGCATCGACTATCGAGGCTTGAATCAAGTCACTGTCAAGAACAAGTACCCCCTGCCCCGTATTGAGGAACTTTTCGATCAATTGGAAGGTTCGAAGGTTTACTCAAAGCTTGATCTGCGACAAGGCTATTATCAAGTTAGGGTAAGTGAAGAAGACATACCTAAGACTGCCCTGAATTCGAGGTATGGTCATTACGAGTTCGTAGTGATGCCTTTTGGCCTTACGAATGCCCCGGCTGTATTCATGGATTTGATGCACCGAGTTTTTCAGCCGTATCTGGATCAGTTTGTTGTTGTTTTCATCGATGACATTCTCGTTTACTCAAAATCTGAAGAAGATCATGAGAAACATCTTCGAATTGTCTTGGAAACTCTTCAGAACAACAAATTGTATGCCAAATTCAGCAAGTGTGAATTTTGGCTAGATAAAGTAGCCTTCTTAGGGCACATTATTTCTGGAGAAGGTTTGGAGGTGGACCCGTCGAAGATTGAGTCGATAGTCAATTGGAAGAGACCCGAATCTGTCACTGAAGTGAGAAGTTTTCTTGGTTTGGCTGGTTACTATCGCCGTTTTGTGAAGGATTATTCGAAGATAGCTGGACCCTTGTCCTCTTTAACAGGGAAAAATCCTAAGTTCGTATGGAGTGACAAGTGTCAGGAAAGCTTCGAGGAGCTGAAGAAGAGGCTGACCACCGCCCCGATACTAGCTCTTCCCGAGGGAACCAACGACTTTATAGTCTACACTGATGCTTCAAAGGAAGGCTTGGGTTGTGTACTGATGCAGCGAGAAAAGGTGATCGCATATGCTTCGAGAAAACTGAAGCCATATGAAAGAAATTACCCAACCCATGACCTTGAGCTAGCTGCTATAGTCTTTGCGTTGGGAAAGTGGAGACACTATCTTTATGGTCCTGAGTTCACTATCCTCACGGATCATAAGAGCTTGAAGTACGTGTTTACCCAAAAGGAGTTAAACATGAGACAACGACGATGGATGGAGTTTTTGGGCGATTACACCTGTACCATTCGATACCATCCTGGTAAGGCCAATGTGGTCGCCGATGCCTTAAGTCGTAGGGTACACGTGTCTAATCTCGAAGTATCCAGATTGTCGCGTATGTTCGCCAATATCACTTTGAGTTATGAGTTGGCAGGAAAGATTCTTGAGGCTCAAGAACATGACGAGGAGCTTCAGGATATCAAGGCACATATTACGGAGCCTCGAAATGCGAAATTCTCTATTGATGAGAATGGAGCTCTAAGGTTTCAAGGAAGATTGTGTGTGCCTTCTGATGAAGAGCTTAGACGATTAATTTTGGAGGAAGCTCATAAGTCTAACTATTCGATGCATCCTGGAGGAAACAAGATGTACGAGGATTTGAAGAAGGTTTACTGGTGGACCTATATGAAACGAGATGTTGCGCAGTTTGTGCAAAGTTGCTTGGTCTGCCAGCAAGTGAAGGCTGAGCACCAGAAACCGGGAGGTTTACTACAGCCACTTGAGATTCCACAGTGGAAGTGGGAGATGATCACTATGGATTTTGTGACTGGTTTACCGGTAGCTAGGGGTGGTTTTGATAGTGTTTGGGTTATTGTCGATAGATTGACAAAATCGGCACATTTTCTACCCGTTAAAACCACCTACACATCCGAGAAGTTGGCCGAAGTCTACCGCGATGAGATATTCAGGCTTCATGGCACTCCAGTGAGCATTGTCTCTGATAGAGATCCGAAGTTTGTCTCGAGATTTTGGAAGCAAGTACATGAGGGCTTAGGTACTAAGTTGAATTTTAGTACCGCGGCACATCCGCAGACAGATGGTCAATCCGAAAGGACCATTCAAACTTTGGAAGATCTATTGCGATTGTGTGTGCTAGATCACCAAGGAAGCTGGGCACAACATTTGCCATTGGTGGAGTATGCTTATAACAACAGTTATCAGGCATCGATTGGTATGGCACCGTTCGAGGCGTTGTATGGTCGGAAGTGTAGATCACCACTGTATTGGGATTTGGAGGACCGAGTTTCTACACCAGTAGCTGGAGAGAGGTCTCCCAACGAGATGATACAAGAAACCTTGGAAAAGGTTAGACTTATCCGTGACCGTTTGAGAACTGCTCAGAGTCGACAGAAGAGTTACGCCGATAACCGCAGACGAGACTTGGAGTTTGAAGTGGGTGATTTTGTCTTTCTCAAGCTATCTCCGAGAAAGGGAATTGTTCGTATGGGTCGTAGAGCTAAGCTGAACCCGCGATATGTGGGTCCATACGAGATCATTGAGAGAGTTGGCATTGTAGCTTATCGGTTGCAACTGCCCACTACTATTACTGGAATTCATAATGTGTTCCATGTATCTCAACTGAAGAAGTATTATCCGGATCCGTCGCACGTGATTCAACCCGAGGAAGTGACCATTGAGGAGGATTTGTCATATGTGGAGCAACCGGTTCGTATCCTTGACCAGAAGGTGCAACAGCTCCGTAATCGGCAAATCAAGCAAGTAAAGGTTCTGTGGAGAAATCATCAGTATGAGGAGGCAACCTGGGAAAGCGAGGATGACATGCGCCGGCAGTATCCCGAGCTCTTCAACTTTTCAGGTGCGAATTTGGGGACCAAATTCTTTTAAGGGGGGAAGAGTGTAACACCCCGTTTTTTTTTAATTATTTATTTAATTATTTAATTATTATTTTATTATTTAATTATTTATTTTAGTTAATTAATTATCAGAGTAAATTATTTATTCGATAATTAGTTAATTATTTTCGCGTAAGTTAGATCGTTTCGTTTCGTTTGGATCGAGCTGGACTTTCTGATCTGATCTGTTTAGCTTGCGTTTGGCCCAAGTATTGAGCCCGGTCAAGGGCCCATTAACCAGCCCAATCCTAACCCTAAACCTAGCCTGCTCCTTGCTTCATTCTTCCCAGCCGTAAACCTCACCAAAGAAGAGAAAGAAAGAAAAGGGAGAAGAGAAAAGAAAAGAGAGAAGAGAGAGGAGAAGAGGAATTCGATCACTGCTGCCGCGCCGTCTGTCACCGCGCCGCTCTGTCCTCGCCGCCGTTCCGGTCCGCCAAGCCGCCGTGTTCCCGTCCGATTATCTGCGCCGCCGCCGCTGTCCGATTTGTCGCGGCCGTCGATCGATCGATCCGTCCGGTCTGTCTCCGCCGTCCGATTCGCGTGCCTCCGTCTTCGCCTTGCCGCGCCGTGATCTCGGTCACCGTCCCTCTGTCTGTCCGTCTGTCCAGTCGCCGCCGAGCCGCGCCGCCTGACCGATTTGTCCCGCCGCGTTGACCCGTCTGGTTCGCTCCGATCCGAGCCGTGTTGATCCAATTCGACCGATCCGTCTTCGTTCCGCCTCCGATTCCGTTCCGTTTGCTTTTCCGATCTCGGTCAGTAAGTGATTCTGTCCTTCCGTTTCGAATTCGATTTTGATTACGAATTCGATTTGAATCTCGATTGATTTTCTTTTCTTTTCGTTTATTCGATTGCAGATTTGTTCAACCTTGTAATTCGATCCGAAGGTAAATTTCGTTTCCTTGCTACTGCTCTCGATTTTAGACTCGTACTCGTATTCTGATTTGGACTTTTTACCCTTGGACGGTTTTGCCCTTGAACGATCTGACTGTGTTGTTTATTTCGAACCGAGAACCGGGACTTAGGTTGTTAGTATAGTTGCTGTTTGCTGGACTTGTAAAATTGTTGACCTCGTATATTGACTTGATTTCCTGTTTGACCTCGAAAGGACTTTTGGACCTTGATGTTATGTTTTGGATTCTTTGTGGACTGATTTGGAAAACTTAAAAACCTAAAGGACCTTTTTGCAGTTTTACCATTGACCGTAGTTGACTGACAGTAGGCTTTTATCGTAAATCTTTTTGCTTTGAGAAGAATGTTTGATGTCTGGAAAGCTCCTGGTTTGTTTATTCTGTCGGTTTCGAAAAGGGTTTTTCTTGCAATTTACCTCCTGAGGGTATTTTGGTAATTTCCAGAATCTGAAAATCGAAAGAGTTTTTTGAAAATGTTTTAAACTTAGTTTCTGGTTTTGTAAATTAGAAAAGACTTGACTTGCTGGCTTAGTTGGTAGGTCTTTGTGTGACTAACTTAGAGGTCCCGAGTTTGAACCCCGACTTTACCATTCCTTTTTCAACCTTTTTCCTTCCGTCCGTTCGACTTCTAAGTTGTGTTAGTACTTTCTTGTTAGGTTCTCCGTTGTCCGTAAATCCGTAAGCTCATTTCTTGTTGAAGTCGTTTGCTCGTAAGCTAAGGTGAGTGTTCACCCCTAAACCTATTATTTGCGAAAAACTGGAAGGCTATGTGACTGTTTGTGTCTATTACTATCTACTTTATATTGTATGCTTCCGCGTAAAAGTATAAGTCCTAAGTATGACTTTTTGCATTTCTGTTACTGCTACTCTGTTCTGTACTGACCTTTCTGCAGGAACACCTTTCGGTGTTAACTATTTGTATCTGTTGTTCTGTATCTGTTCTGTTTCTGTGTGACCGGTCGATTAGGTTACGGTTAGGTAGGCTTGGGTAGTAGAGGACTATCGGGTTTGCTTGATCGTGGCCTAGTCTATTCCCTTTTAGGCGCGAGGCAGAAGTCGCTGAGGTCTATTAGGGTCGTAGGATCTGTTTCCCCAAAGTACACGGGGGTTTCTGTTTCTGTCCGGAGTTATGCATCCTCTGGAGGGAGTTACAAGGGCATTCTGGGAGTAGGAGCAATAAGGCGGGCTGCACCAACGGTCTACAACGTATCTGTTCTGTTAATCTGTTTTACGTGTTCTGTGCTGTTTGCTCTTTTTCTGAAAAGGATTTTGTTTTAAAACTGTTTTACTTTCTGTTTAACTTAGAACCTCACTGAGATCCTTTATCTCACACTCTTTTGTTTTTTTTTAAAATTCCTTCCTTCCAGATGCTGCTGAGGATGTGCGTGACTAGGAAGCCAGCGACTGAGAGAAGGGTCTGGGGTGTCACGGGTTTCTTTTCAAAATAAGAAGAACACTTTATTTGTCTTCATTCGTTGTCTTTTGAACTTGAGTTGTCGTTGGTTATTGTTCATTTCTGTTAGCGTCAAAGATTATTTTGGCATTAATTGCCGACCGTTGCTATTAAAGTTATTTTGATCTTCTTTTCAAGAAATTATTTTTGTTTTCAAAACCGGTACCGTTACAGAAATGATAAGTCACTACATGATTGCTGAAACAGGCATTCAACAAGTAATTCCTTCAAAACGGGTATTTGTTAGGAAACTTGATCACTTGCTGAGACAGGCACTCAGTAAGAGAAAGAACTTAAGGATTGCTGAGACGGGTACTCAGACAATCAAAAGATACTGAAACAGGTATTCAAGTATCAAAGGAATTTTCTGAGACGGGAACTCAAAAAAAAAAAGCAAAAGCTCATCTCTCAGATTTTACCAAAAGATGTCTCAAGTATAAAAGAATTTACTGATACGGGAAATCAGAAATATCTTTTAATCTTAGGAAATATGAGATATCTAAGTAAGGGGGAACTTTCAGCAAGTATCTAGATTGTTAATTCAAACTCGCTGAAAAGATTCTTGTCTATTTCAGCAAGCAATCTATCCCTTAATACTCGGTAAAATCAATTTGTGACGTTAAACTGGCACAGATAAACTCGCAATAATCATGACATGAAATTCAATCGTGGCCATTGATTAAAAGGAGTTACTTATCTAACGGCTAACAAAACAAAGAGAGAGAGTGCTCTGCGGTTTTAGTTAGTGGGCCACTACGCATTCAATGCAAAGGCTCCACTAACTCTAGTGTTTCTCTATTTTACCCTTTCTGAGAGCTCAAATCGATTGAGTTTCTCACACACCAGAGACACTATATAAAGAAGGAGTTAGAGAAATGACAAAATTTTTTAACTCACATTTCCTTTCTCTGCAAATTCTAGCCTGAATCTACTGTACCTCCGGTCAAAAAGCAAACTATCTTTTTCGTACACATTTTCTTGCTCTATATAAGAAATGGCTCCCAAGAGACAGTCATCTAAGTACTCAAAGTCGTCAAAGGTTGACAGTGCTGAAACACGCACTACGCCGGTGACTACTCCGGCCACAAACACAACGAAAGTTGTGTTGAAAAACGACCGAATCTCAGAAAAACCTATGCCTCCGTCATATCTTGACACTGCAAAGTGTGAGATGTTGATGCAATGGGGAGGGTTTGCAAAAGAAAAGTACATTAGGTACTTTTATGAACAAGAACTCGATGACGAAAATGAAGAGGCGCTTGAGTTTATCAAGCAGCAAAGCCTCATGAACTTTATCTCTGCTCGCACTAAGCAAGTGAGCATGATTGATACAATGGAATTCTACAACAATGCAGAAATCCAGTCCCTTAAAGACAGTAATGGAATCACTGAAAAAGTGATCCTTACTTATGTTCAGAACACGCAAATCGTCCTGAAATGGACTGATTTAGCGGAGATATTTCAGATTCCAACCACTAGAACTGAAGATGACGTCACTGCCACTGACGAAGAAATTGAAGCTTTCTACAGTGATGTCAGAAATGAGAAAATGAAGAAAGGCGAGATAGCTCCCGTGACTTGGACAAAGCACGTTAAGAGAAAGCATCTTTGCCATTCACTTGGTCTAGAAGCTCTGCTACTGATAAATGTTCTTGACTCCCAAGTTGGAGGAATTGACCAAGTAGGCCTGAGAAGATGGCCATTGCTGATGCATATCTATGAAAATAAATCGGAACTTAACTAGGCTAAGTACATTTTCAACAGGCTTGTTGATTGTGTTACTAAGTTTAAGGTAAAGGTAGAAGACAACAAGGTCTCACCTTCCTTTCCAGTTATGTATGGAATCAAGATATGTTATATCCTTGAACATTTCAGGATTCAGCTAAGAAACCCATTGCCAATCAAGAAATCTGTGTGCAATGTGGGAAGATCTTTCTACAAGCAGAATGTACCTAAGATTGCTGGAAAGAAAACTAAGAAGACAACAAATGCAAATGTTGTCAGCACAAGCCAGCAAGAAAGTTATACAACAACTGCAGATGTTACCACTCAGCAACTTAGAGATGAAACTGCTGTTGGTAGTGGTAACATAAATGAAACTGCTGTAGAAACTCAACAAGGTACGTGTACAACACCTGTTGTTGAAAAAGCAACTATAGATGACTCTAGGAAACTGGAGAAATCTAACAAGAAAAAGAGGAAAGCTGATGATGACACTCAGACTACAGCGTCATCAGCAAACCCCGTACCTAAGAGGAAACGGACAAGCAACAAAAGTAAGAAAACACTGGCTCGCCAGTCAGTCCCTGATGTCCAAGACTCCTCAGTCAATTCCCAGACAAATGCTGAAACACATTTGCCAGTAGATGTTGCTGATGTGATTACTGAAGCCTATGTCAGCAATGTTGAAGTGTTTGCGGAAGCCTTCAACAATCAACTCAATGTTGATAACTCTACTGAGAATAGACCACAAGGCAGTGGAAATGAAATTCCTGCCCAAGTCCCCGATATCTACATTGTAGATAACTTAGATGATCCAACCATGGAACCAGTAAGCGACATTGCTGCTGATCTGCCAAAAGCGGCACTTGCTGATGCTGCTGAAAACATGGTTGCTGAACAAGCAACTCATCAAGTTGCTGAAACAACGCTTGCTGAAGGACCAGTTTATGAAATAGCAATGGTTCCAGTTCCTGAAGTTGCTGAAACTCAAGAAGCATTATTCAAAGACGCATCTCATGATGCTGAGAATACTGGCCCAAGTTTACCCAAGACATCAATTGACGAAGTCCAACTTGTACTTGAAGATTTAAGCAAACAAATGGAGTTGGAGATTGAAGAATCATCCAATAAGTCAATTGATCTCTTCATGACAAGCAGTGAGCTCAAAGGTCAAGATGCTTCTGCTCAACTTGTCATTTTGGAGACAAGGGAGATTGCTGAAACCGCACAGCTTTCTCAGATAGAGCAAAACCAGAAGTCTGCTGAAGAAACAGTCCAAGAAGCTGAAGAAACTGTTAATGCTGAAAGGACTGAGCCACAACCTGTCCTTCCTCAGCAGGTAGTTAATTCAACCATCAGTAAAACTTCAAACTCTAAAAATTGTTCTTTTGCTAAAATTATCCTTTCTCTACAGACTTCTCAAGATGCAAGTCAGATGGTTGCTGAAGCCTATGCACCAGAACCAACACTCCCTGCTCAGCAGGTAGTTTATAATTTTGGTATAAAAACTAAGTTTGACAGCTTAGTACTTGTGTCTAACTATAATTTATTTCAGGATGAACAAATGGAGGATGCTACTCAAGCTCCTCATGGAATGGAAATTGTACTACATGAGCTTGCTGACTCTCAGCAGGTAAATCATGTTTCAGATATAAACTCTAAAACAATTCTCCAAACCAATCCTGATCTAAATACTATTCTTTTTCAGGCTCAAAAGGAGACCACTGAAGTGGTGCACATCACTGAAGATCAGCAAGTAAGTTCTGAAGAACTATACTTGAACTTCAAAAGGACAACTTTGTCAAGAGTTGCTAAGTTCGTCAGCAACTGGCAAAGGTACAGGAGAATGGATTTCTCAGATCTTCACCTTCATCTCTCAAACGAGAAAAAGAGATCTTCTCTGCTAAAGCTCGAAACATTTGTCCACTCCATCCTTCCTGAAGAAATGACATATTCTAAGCAAATGAGCTCAAATCTGATTGCTCAAATCAGAGAGAATATGAAGGCCAAATTTAAGAGTGCCTCTCCAGCTGAACAAGCTGTGATGCTCAAAGGTCTTTTTGTACCTGTGGTGGCTGATCCCCACAAATTAACTGAGGAATAGGAAGTGACAAGTGTTGCTGCTTTGTATAAGCACGTGGAGCTAGTCATTCTAACAAATGATGAAGAAGAAGAAGAAGATGAGAACATTTCCACTGATCCCAGTGATGATGAAGGGAAAGATTCTAAGGACAAGAAAGACGACGATGATGACAATCAAGGTCCAAGTCATGATGCTGGTGGATTGAAGTTAACAGTTGCTGACAATACTCAATCTGACAATCAGCAAGCTGAACAACAACAATCTCAGCAAGAATCTCAACCTCCTCCTGCTGATGCTGAAAATCAAGCACCTGTGCAAGGTGCTGATACTGAAGAAGAATACGCCAGAAAAAGGGCTGCCTTGAAAAATGGCAAAAGTCCAGTTTCTGATGCCAAGGTTACTCAAGAAAACCTTGATGATGAGGATGAACAAGATGAAGATTACCAACGCGCTTTACAAAACAGTCTCTTGATCCATGCAAGGCATACGCAGGATCTAGAAATTGGTGAATCTTCAAGACCAAGACCAAAGGAAGTTCCATCCCTTCCACTTACTACTGGCGAAACTCCAGTAATTGAGCCACAAACTCAATTGAAACAACTAACTACTCCAGTTGTTGAGTCTGAAGCGTTGCCATCAGCAACCACTCAACAAAGAGGAAGTTAAGCTAATGATAAAGGTTCAAAAGTTGCTCAACTTGATGAATCTGAGGATGATGACGACTTGTCAGATCATGACGATGAACAATCAAAGCGAGACCCAAAAGTTGTTCAGATTCCTCCTCCTGATTACATCACTGATAAAGGAGATTCATTAAGATCCGAACTGCTATTACAAGATGATCAGTTTGCTTCCGAACTAAAAGTTCATTCCTTGACACCACATTTAGTGCCGTTCCCAAGAGTTGAGGAGTTTACTCCCAGAATTCTAGCACTAAAACAAGTCCATGATGCCTGCAAAGCTGAAGATGAGGTATTGCTTGCTGAGAGCCCACTTGACATTGGAAAGATATTGGCTACAGTGCTGAGACGCACTACAACTTTGACAATAGCTAAGAAAGACATCAGTCTTTATCACAAGAGCTATGAAGAAGATGTAAGTCAAGCGCTCAGGCTTGCAAAGAATGCTCTCGTAAAGGCTCAGACTTACATGGATGAGAAGGCCGCAACAGAGAAAAGACATGAAGAGAACATGATGAATATTCAAAGAGAGTTGTCAACAATGACATCTGACCAACAACAAATCATCATGAAGTATAACAGTTTAAACACTCTCGCTGAAAATTGCAATGAGTTTTATTCTCTGCACATCACTCCGATGTTGCAATCCATGTCTAAGGGGGAAAAGAAGAATACTAGAAAATGAAACCAAACCCCTCCTACTCCTGCTGTTGATGCGCCACTACCAATAGAACCTCTTGCTGAAAAACAGCAAAGTTCTAAAAGACAAGCAGAATCTGAGTTGAATTCAGCAAGTAACAAAAAGAGAAAAACCGTTGCTGAAACTCAAGATTTTTGTCATACTGAAAGTCATCACAATCTGAATGAAGATGATGAAGATGATGACAATCAAACAATAGCTCAAGCCATAAGAGCTAGACCCTTAACAGCCGTGACTCCGTCTGGCCATTCAAAGCATTTCTCGTCTGACTCTTCAGCAAGAGATCAAGACAATGCTAAAACAAGAAGAAGAAGAAGGCAAAGACAGGAAGAGAAAAGGCTGGCCAGCATTGCTATTGGCTCCGGCATTGAATACACAAAGACCAGCAATGAGGAAACCACTCAGAATGTAATCAGAAACATTCATGGTTGCTGGATTTTAAAGCTGGAAGACTTGCTGGTAAATGAGTTCTTTCCTACAGCCATATTGAATCAAATGTTCAAATGGATTGAACTCAAGGTCCAAAGAAAGCAAAGGGAAGAATCCCTCCCAAGAAATATTGCTGGGAAATGGTTGAATCTTGAGGTCCATGTAAGAAGAATTGCCATTGGTAAGACATACAAACAAGAACCAAATCTGATCAAACCACCTGGCATTGCTTACTACTCTGACCCGGTAACAAAGAAACCTAAGAAGAAACTTGGATTGATTCCTTATGAGTACTTCTATCTCACTGCTAAGGATCAAGAAGAAGATCTTCTCTGGCTAAGAAAGATTCATCCGAAAAGCATTTCAGATACACAGCTTCTCCATGCCAGCAATTGGGGCATGCATTTGTGGGTAATTAATTACATGGAAATGAATGCTGAAAAGCATCATCATACTGCCTGCAAAAACGCAAGAATTCTTCAACTACAAGTCCGTAGGCTTCTGGAAAACTACGAAAAGGACTGTGTTGAATTTACTGCACTTGCTGAGAAGAGTGTAAGAGAGATTTTGAGAAAATCTTCTGAAATAGCTTAAGTCCCTGCAATAGTTTTTGTTAAAGTTTTTGTTTGCTGATTCTATTTATGTTATCTATGCTATTTCATGTAAACTTCTGAAAGTTAACTATCAGCAATGAAACTTTTGACTCTTATTGGTTTTTGATTATGCAATTTACTTATGCTTACTGTTTAATTATTCAAGTATGCTTGAATTAATCAACTAATTTATTCAACATCAGAAACCTCTAAAAGGGTAACAATTAATTTAGCCATGGATTGCTAACATAAAAAAGGGGGAAATTTGTTAGGAAACTTGTAATTTTGATGAGCAATTAACCATGCTAAATTAAGGAAAGTCCAGTAACTAGTACTCTTAAGGTCCATAGGATTTTAGAATTTTAAGGATATTGTAAAAGAGGAACGTTTGCTGAAGACTTAGATTAGGTGCTAGATAAGTTATTTCTTTTGCGTATGATGTATTTTATTTTCTGAAAAGAAAATAATTTATTGATGCTGAAGCTTATGATGTATCTTATTTTCTGAAAAGAAAATAACCTATTGAAGCATTTGCTGAAGATATACTTTATTTATTACAAACAAATTATTGAAGCAAATAGAAACCGCTCAGAATCTTGAAGACTTTTGAAGATCTGAAGACTTGAAGAAATTGAAGATCTGAAGACTAGAAGATTACTGAAGACTGGTATCTACAAAGGCACGTGTTGCTCAGAAAGTGGAAAATTCAGCAACAACATTGCATAAGTGAAAATCTAAAAGACAGAGTAGGTTGTGCTTGCTGAAACTGAGACTAACCACTTGCTGATGGAACATATGTGACCTCTTGCTGAATGTACGTGAATTTGCACTCCAATGTTACTGTTTGAATTCTATTCAAATGTGCATTTAATGCAAATCTTAAACACGAAGGACATGAAGACTAGAAGACAAACAAAGACGCTGCTGAAAGTACAAAAGCAAGATAGTGACATGTTAAGGAACAAAAGCCTTAGGATTTGAAATTCAAACGGCTCCTTACTTACACTATAAATAGAGGTCATCCGGCAAAGAGTTGAAGTGTGTCAACAACGTGATCAAACTCTCACTTGTGCTTAAAACTCACAAACCTTCAAATACTCTTACTGCCATTGATCTGTTCCAAGACTTAGAGCTTGAAAAAGCTGTAAGAAAATATGATCAGAGTTACCCCTAGGGTACGCAGCGGAATTTTAAAAATTTTCTTAACATACTGGTTAATTGATTATGCATATGTCGTATATATATAAACACGTCAATTAGAAGACTAACCTTACTTCCAAAGCAGCTTCCAAGTCTTCGTAATATTCCGGTGTATCTTCTCCTTCGTCGAAGTCGAAGATATCTACAATACTCTGTATATCTGCAAGACAATAAGAGTTAGTTTCCAGCTCTAGAACCTCAACCTTGGTATCCACGGATGAACAGCCTATCGGAAGAATGCTAGGATATTCTTTATGTGACCAAGAAGACGGGGCGGCAATTCCCTCCGGTGGCGGTGTGCGCGCGCGTGAGGCTAAGGGGAGGAGGGGAGAGTTTTTATTTTCTCTAAGAAAACTGGGTAGGAAGACTGTGAAAGTCTATGTCTGAAACTGTGTCTCAAATCGTGTGTAAAACTCTCTCTAATAGTCCACTATATATAGTAGTCTATAGAAGCCTAAAGCATAAGCAATTAGACTTCGTAAAGGAATAAGAATCTAATTCTTATCGCACAAGGAAACCAATATCAAGTCTAGATTCATTCCCAATCAAATCAAAACTCAATCAGGAAAATCTAACTTATCCCTTGGACTTCTAATAGAGGAAGGAGTCAAACTCCTCCCCTACTCAGCCACGCGCGCCTGTCCTACGGGAGGTGGGTCCCACTTTTGGGACCCACTTATATTTCTAAGGCAATCCAAACTCCAAGTAGATTTTTGCCCAAGTGCATATGTTAATTCTAAATTAACATATCCTTTACAATCAAACCTCCATTATATTTCCAAAATATAATCTTTAATTGTATTTACATAAAATACAATTACTTAGCCAATTCAATTAAGAATTCCAAATCATTAATTGAGCCACCAATTATTATAATTAATTCCAAATCAATTATAACCCATCAATCACAATTAATTCCAAATTAATTGCGATTCCATCTTCAAGGATATCCTGATAGGCTGAATCACCGCATAGTGTGACCCATAGGGCCTCACCGTATTAAGCAAGTCCTAGACTAGGCAACATGGAATTCCTAGACGGTTCCATTTGCAATATTAATACGTGAGGACGTTTGAGAGGTTTCTCAAAGCTAACCCTTTCGTTGCGAAGCCTATTGCGCTCAACGCGGCGATGGTAACGTCCCTTCATCTGACTTGCTCGGATGTATCTAGGATCGATGAAGTGTCTATCCCAATAATACATCCACGGGCGTCTCAGGGAGTTGTTTGGTTAAGATATACTTATGACCATCATAATATATCATTTGCACTGGCCAGTGACTTTACCAACACAACTATGCAGGCTACGAGCAGTGCTCTCCTGTGCTACACTTGAGAGATGAATCCTTCACAGAATCACTTATCACCCCCATTTGTATTTAGTCATAATCCTGGATCGTGTCTTAGGTCAACTGCTTATTCAGAGCTGACATCGACGGGTCCACCAAGGATATGGAGCAACAAATGTGATGATAAAGTCGTGTAAGTGCAAAGGACGAATGGCATCACTTCGACAACTCACCGGTTCCCATAGACACATCGGTGTAGAGTATACATCGATGGGAGTGTCCGATGGGTACTTCCATTGTTCGATAAAGCTTCTTCGAACAACTATGCGCAGTTATGGGAACGTTCCTTGATTGTCCAACAATCCGTTCCGTGGCCGTGGGATCGGCTCACACTTGCTCCAACAAGTATAACCTCCACGCATACTAGTCTTGTCAGGTTCATTCAGAACCCCACATCCGAGATGTACCACGACTAGGGAGAGTTTGGCATAGATGATAACTCACATAGCTCCCACTAACTGTGTGATCGGTCATCTATCCGAGGGGACATGTTCAGTATCAATACAGACAGCAATATAGATATGACATGCTGCAGCCTGGTGTAATATAAATATGAAAGCAATACTCAACAGTAAAATGAAACAAACATATATTATATTACGTTGACCTGTGTAATAGTACATATATGTCCTCTACAAGGGCACCATGCCCTTAGTAAGGACTGTCTCTAGGACATATACACTATCAATCTCCCACTTGGACTAGAGCCAGTCACCTTTATGCCTAATACCCAGATTAGCATAATGTCTTAAGTGGACTTCCCTTGATAAGACCTTGGTGAAAGGATCTGCCACGTTGTCCGTGGTAGAGACACGTTCTGTACTAACTTCTTCTCTATCTATAATCTCACGTATAACGTGATATTTTCTAAGTACATGTTTGTTCTTGTTTGTAGATCTAGGCTCCTAAGCTTGAGCGACGGTGCCCGTATTGTGCCAATAAATCGTTATTGGACTAGGAGCAGGAACAACCCTCAATTCCTTCAAGAACTCTGAAATCCAGACAGCTTCTTACGAAGCTTCTGATCCAGCAATGTACTCGACTTATGTGGATGAGTCAGCAATCGTGGCTTGCTTAGAACTCTTCCAACAGATAGCTCCTTCGTTCAATTTGAATACGTATCCTGTCTGTGACTCAAAGTCATCAGGATCTGATTCAAATCCAGCGTCGACATAACCAGACATCTTCAATTCTGGTTCTCCACCAAACACCAAGAACATCTCTTTAGTCCGTCTAAGGTACTTAAGAATGTTCTTCACAGCAGTCCAGTGAGGTACTCCTGGATTCTGTTGGTGTCGACAAGTGACACTAAGCTCATATGCCACATCGGGCCTTGTGCAATTCATTGCATACATTATAGACCCTACTGCCGAAGCATAGGGCACACGACTCATTGCATTTCTTTCTTCATCAGTCTTAGGACCATCCTTAACTGATAAGACAATCCCATGCCTAGCTGGGAGAAAGCCTCTCTTTGAGTCGTCCATCTTATAACGCTTCAGTATTTTGTCGATGTAGGTGGACTGTGTCATTCCCAACATCCTCTTGGATCTATCTCTAAAGATCTTGATCCCTAGGATGTAGTTCGCTTCACCCAAGTCCTTCATCGAGAAGGTACTTGATAACCAAACTTTAGTCTCTTCTAGCATAGAGACATTGTTTCCCATGATCAAAATGTCATCTACGTAAATGATCATGAAAACAATTCCTTTGTCGCTGTGTCTCGCATAGACACATGGATCTTCCTTGCTTCTGATGAAGTCAAATGATTTGACAGCTTCATCAAAGCGGATATTCCAGCTCCTTGACGCTTGCTTTAGCCCATAGATGGATCTCTGTAATTTGCATACAGCAGTTGGCCTGGTTTTACTAATAAAACCTTCCGGCTGTACCATATAGACCTCTTCCTCAAGGTTGCCATTGAGGAAGGCTGTCTTTACATCCATCTGCCAGATTTCATAATCATAGTAGGCAGCTATTGCAAGTAGAATTCGAATGGACTTCAATTTTGCTACTGGTGAAATGGTTTCATCGTAATCGATGCCATACCTTTGCGTGTAGCCTTTTGCCACAAGCCTAGCTTTGTGCGTTTGTACCTTGCCATCGGCATCTGTCTTTCGTTTAAAGACCCATTTGCACCCAATTGGTCTAACCCCTTGGGGCAAGTCTACCAAGTTCCAAACTTGGTTCTGGTACATTGAATCCATTTCTAATTCCATGGCCTCTTGCCATTTGTCTGAGTCAATATTAATTATTGCCTCTTTGTAGGTCTCGGGATCTTCCCGATCTGATAAACTGACATCAAGTTCACTGATGTCTTCTATCATAAGGCTTTGCTTCTGAGGTCCTCTAAGGATCCTCTTCGACCTACGGAGCTCGACATGTTCTGGTGCTTTTCTTTTCTGGCTTCGTGTAACACGAACATTATCAGTGGGTACTGATGCAGCTGGTCGTTGGGCGCGACCCTGTTCCCTTGCGGGAGGCTGCTCTTGTGCAACTTGTTGCACAGGTTGGTTGACAACGGGTTCTAGAGGTGTGGTTTCAACTGTTGATCTAATCACAAGACTCCCACTGACTATGACATGCCTAGCAAGTGTCATATCATCACCCTTGTCTGCTTCGAAAGATCCCACTGAACTTGAGTCCAAATCAGAAGATTTAAAGACCTCATGTTCGCGCGTGTCAAAGTCTTGAATTTCTTCAAGTTCTATCATATCATCTAACCTCTCTTCTTCGAGGTATTCAGCTTCTAAAAACTTCACGTTTCTAGACACGATCACCTTGTGATCTTCAGCATGATAGAATTCAGAGCCTCTCGTCTGACGAGGATAGCCTATGAAATATACTTTGACACCCTTGGCATCTAACTTATCAGTGAGCATCAGCTTGACTATCGCAGGACAGCCCCAAGGTCTAAGATAGCCTAATGAAGGCTTCTTTCCCTTCCATAACTCATAAGGAGTTTTCTCCACTGATTTAGATGGTACACGGTTCAGAATGTACATTGCAGTTTGTAGTGCATATCCCCACAGATACTTTGGAAGAGTCGAGAATCCAATCATTGATCTTACCATGTCTAACAGGGTTCGATTCCTCCTCTCAGACACAACGTTTAACTGTTGTGTTCCAGGAGGAGTCCATTGCGATTGAATCCCATTTTCCTTCAAGTAATCGATAAATTCTTCACTAAGGTATTCACCTCCTCGATCCGATCGAAGAGTGACTATCCTTAGGTTCAATTCATTCTCGACCTCATTCCTAAACTCCTTGAATTTCCCAAAGGTCTCGGATTTATTCTTCATAAGAAAGATATATCCATACCTTGAGAAATCGTCAGTAAAGGTAACGAAGTAAGGATAACCCCCACGCGCATGGACTTTAAACGATCCACATACATCGATATTTATGAGCTCTAAGCAGCGAGTGGCACGAACACCTTGTCCAACAAAAGGTTTGTTCGTCATCTTACCCTTAACACAAGATTCACATGTACCATATGATTCAAAATCAAATGGTTCTAAGTAGTCCAACTTCCTTAGTCTTTGAATCCGTGTTTCATTGATATGGCCTAGCCAACAATGCCATAGATAAGATGGATTATTCTTCCTACTTGAAGACGGTTGTTTGTTATGTATTTGAAATAAAGGTAGACTACTTTGCAAAATATATAAACCATTCACTAAGCGAGCCTTTCCATAATACTGGTCATTTAATGAAAAATAACAAGCACTAGGAAAAACCCAAATTGTCCAACAATGGAATGGAAATAATATTTCTGACAATGGATGGAACAAAATAAACATTATCAAGTTCCAAACATTGTCCTGATGGTAAATCTATCTTGCAGCGTCCAACGCGTTTGGCTTCAACTGGATTGTTGTTCCCAACATGCAAGTTGATTTCACCTTACTTGACTAGCATGTGTTCAATGGCCTCTTGCACATTATTATAAATGTGCGAGCCACAGGCTGTATCTATTACCCAACCATTGGAGTCAAAAGTAGTCATGTTCATTTCAATAACAAACATACCTGAGCTAGAAGTCGGTGGCTTCTTAGCTTGATCTGCCCTCAGCTTAGGGCAATCATTCTTCCAATGCCCTTTCTGCTTACAGAAAAGACATTCATATGTGTGTACCGTTCTTTCTTGAACTTCCTTTTCTGGTTCAGACGCTTAGGCTTATCACTCGAAGTGTTTAGCCTTGGCTCCCGAATTTCCCTTACCCTTAGCACCTTTGTTTCTCGGGTTTGGGTTAGACGGTTGCCCAACAAACACGATCGAATTTTCCTTCTTAGGAAGAGTTTGATCATATGTCTTCAGCAGATTATGGAGTTCGGGCAGTGTTACGTCCTTCGCACTCATGGTGGTTAACGATGAACTGCGAATACGAACTCGACAATGATTGAAGGACAAAGATCACCATGATCTTATTCTCATCTTGAGAACATGTTCAGACATGTTCCCTCCTTCATTGAGCTTGCATCTGTGTATCTCTTTGATCAAATCAAATTCAACACTTCTAGCTGTCGTCTCCAAGAGCGACTCAAGATGCTTTAGCATCTCATACGGCAACATGCTATCATGTTGTCTCTGCAGCTCATTGCTCATTGCCGCCAGCATAATACACTGCGCGGATCTAGCATCCTCATGATGCCTATCAGACCTTGCCTTGTTGGCTTGATTCCAAATCAGCAACTTGATCGGCAGTCTGATTCTCGGGACACACGGGATTAGCCTCGTCCAAGACGTACTCAATCCTTTCGTACCTCAGCACCAAACATATATTCCTGATCCAATCTAGGAAGTTTGGTTCGGTCAAAATTTGCTTCTCTAAGACAGCACGGAGCGAGATTCTCGCCATTTCGGTTTCCAGGAGAAATAATATAGAACGAAAATAATAAATCAACTATTGAAATATTATTTCTAAATACACAGTCAACATAACTAAACAACAAGGTCCTTTAGTTATTTAGCTCCCACTATTTTCACATATGCTTGCCCCCACAACAAACATACGGGTAATGTCCAACAAGTTACCGTAGTGGCCAAGATCCAAATCCATATTATGCCATACTCCAACGGGGGCTGGTCGCATAGCATAATATGACCGGTAGGACTAGTAAGACTATCCAATTGCGTCACGCAACTCTTGGTTGTTAAATCTAATTTAACCCGATGCCCTACATATTGCACCTATCGAGGTCGCTAGATACAATATGCAGTAAGTCATAACCATAGGCTTACTCTAATTTGACGATTACTGCGAGTCTTGTAAGACGAGGTCGCCAATACAAGAAAACGCAATGAAAGGTCAAAATTAAAGCACCCTATGGAAAGCATCTCAGAAATACATATATTTATATATATACATATTTCGTACTTATATTGGTTGGGGCTTGTAGCTTGAGGGTTGTTATCAGTCATCTACAAACAAATAAGGGCGTCGCCTACCCATCATGCATGAACGGTCTACACGTAATGGATGCCGCCTATCCATTCGAGTTCTAAACGCGGTCAAGCATATAATGGGTGCCGCCTACCCATACATAAATATGCGGTCCGACATATAAGAGGGCGCCGCCTACCCTCGCATGCATAGCGGTCGAACGGAATGTAAAAACATGGTATTTAAACATGCGTTGTCAAACAATAGCATATAGAGCATATGAAACAAGTAGTAGCCTATGTGGATGACAAATGACTTCATAATTTCATTATGAAAATTATAATCCCATACTTATAATCTCTATGAAATAATTGAAAATTTGGACTAGATTGACCATTCGAAAATTCTATTGACCAAGTAGCAATTTTCGAAAACCCGAAGGACTTAATTGTAATTTTAAAAACCTTAGAGGTGTTAAATCTAAAATTCAAAAGTAGAAGGACTAATTTGCAATAAACAATAAATTGATAAATTACAAATAAGCCCTTTAACTTTATACTAATTAAATTTAACGCCTCTAGTTTAAAACAATTACAATTAAATCATATTTATATTCCAAATATAAAATTCAATCCTCAAACGTGGGACGGGACCTAGTCCCGCCCCCTCCCGGTGTCCGCGGCCCCGGGCGCCCGGCGCCCGCGGCACGCGGTACCGGACGCCGCGGGTGCAGGCGCCCGGCGCCCCAGGTTAGTCTAAGTTATTTCTTTTGCGTATGATGTATTTTATTTTCTAAAAAGAAAATAACTTATTGATGCTGAAGCTTATGATGTATCTTATTTTCTGAAAAGAAAATAACCTATTGAAGCATTTGCTGAAGATATACTTTATTTATTACAAACAAATTATTGAAGCAAATAGAAACCGCTCAGAATCTTGAAGACTTTTGAAGATCTGAAGACTTGATGAAATTGAAGATCTGAAGACTAGAAGATTACTGAAGACTGGTATCTACAAAGGCACGTGTTGCTCAGAAAGTGGAAAATTCAGCAACAACATTGCATAAGTGAAAATCTAAAAGACAGAGTAGGTTGTGCTTGCTGAAACTGAGACTAACCACTTGCTGATGGAACATATGTGACCTCTTGCTGAATGTACGCGAATTTGCGCTCCAATGTTACTGTTTGAATTCTATTCAAATGTGCATTTAATGCAAATCTTAAACACGAAGGACATGAAGACTAGAAGACAAACAAAGACGCTGCTGAAAGTACAAAAGCAAGATAGTGACATGTTAAGGAACAAAAGCCTTAGGATTTGAAATTCAAACGGCTCCTTACTTACACTATAAATAGAGGTCATCCGGCAAAGAGTTGAAGTGTGTCAACAACGTGATCAAACTCTCACTTGTGCTTAAAACTCACAAACCTTCAAATACTCTTACTGCCATTGATCTGTTCCAAGACTTAAAGCTTGAAAAAGCTGTAAGAAAATATGATCAGAGTTACCCCTAGGGTACGCAGCGGAATTTTAAAAATTTTCTTAACATACTGGTTAATTGATTATGCATATGTCGTATATATATAAACACGTCAATTAGAAGACTAACCTTACTTCCAAAGCAGCTTCCAAGTCTTCGTAATATTCCGGTGTATCTTCTCCTTCGTCGAAGTCGAAGATATCTACAATACTCTGTATATCTGCAAGACAATAAGAGTTAGTTTCCAGCTCCTAGAACCTCAACCTTGGTATCCACGGATGAACAGCCTATCGGAAGAATGCTAGGATATTCTTTATGTGACCAAGAAGACGGGGCGGCAATTCCCTCCGGTGGCGGTGTGCGCGCGCGTAAGGCTAAGGGGAGGAGGGGAGAGTTTTTATTTTCTCTAAGAAAACTGGGTAGGAAGACTGTGAAAGTCTATGTCTGAAACTGTGTCTCAAATCGTGTGTAAAACTCTCTCTAATAGTCCACTATATATAGTAGTCTATAGAAGCCTAAAGCATAAGCAATTAGACTTCGTAAAGGAATAAGAATCTAATTCTTATCGCACAAGGAAACCAATATCAAGTCTAGAATCATTCCCAATCAAATCAAAACTCAATCAGGAAAATCTAACTTATCCCTTGGACTTCTAATAGAGGAAGGAGTCAAACTCCTCCCCTACTCAGCCACGCGCGCGCGCGCCTGTCCTACGGGAGGTGGGTCCCACTTTTAGGACCCACTTATATTTCTAACGCAATCCAAACTCCAAGTGGATTTTTGCCCAAGTGCATATGTTAATTCTAAATTAACATATCCTTTACAATCAAACCTCCATTATATTTCCAAAATATAATCTTTAATTGTATTTACATAAAATACAATTACTTAGCCAATTCAATTAATAATTTCAAATCATTAATTGAGCCACCAATTATTATAATTAATTCCAAATCAATTATAACCCATCAATCACAATTAATTCCAAATTAATTGCGATTCCATCTTCAAGGATATCCTGATAGGCTGAATCACCGCATAGTGTGACCCATAGGGCCTCACCGTATTAAGCAAGTCCTAGACTAGGCAACATGGAATTCCTAGACGGTTCCATTTGCAATATTAATACGTGAGGACGTTTGAGAGGTTTCTCAAAGCTAACCCTTTCATTGCGAAGCCTGTTGCGCTCAACACGGCGATGGTAACGTCCCTTCAGCTGACTTGCTCGGATGTATCTAGGATCGATGAAGTGTCTATCCCAATAATACATCCACGGGCGTCTCAGGGAGTTTTTTGGTTAAGATATACTTATGACCATCATAATATATCATTTGCACTGGCCAGTGACTTTACCAACACAACTATGCAGACTACGAGCAGTGCTCTCCTGTGCTACACTTGAGAGATGAATCCTTCACAGAATCACTTATCACCCCCATTTGTATTTAGCCATAATCCTGGATCGTGTCTTAGGTCAACTGCTTATTAAGAGCTGACATCGACGGGTCCACCAAGGATATGGAGCAACAAATGTGATGATAAAGTCCTGTAAGTGAAAAGGACGAATGACATCACTTCGACAACTCACCGGTTCCCATAGACACGTCGGTGTAGAGTATACATCGATGGGAGTGTCCGGTGGGTACTTCCATTGTTCGATAAAGCTTCTTCGAACAACTATGCGCAGTTATGGGAACGTTCCTTGATTGTCCAACAATCCGTTCCGTGGTCGTGGGATCGGCTCACACTTGCTCCAACAAGTATAACCTCCATGCATACTAGTCTTGTCAGGTTCATTCAGACCCCCACATCCGAGATGTACCACGACTAGGGAGAGTTTGGGATAGATGATAACTCACATAGCTCCCACTAACTGTGTGATCGGTCATCTATCCGAGGGGACATGTTCAGTATCAATACAGACAGCAATATAGATATGACATACTGTAGCCTGGTGTAATATAAATATGAAAGCAATACTCAACAGTAAAATGAAACAAACATATATTATATTACGTTGACCTGTGTAATAGTACATATATGTCCTCTACAAGGGCACCATGCCCATAGTAAGGACTGTCTCTAGGACATATACACTATCAAAAGCTACTTGTGAAGAAGTAGAAAAAACTTGGCTAAGAAATTAGTTAAGTGTTCTTTCTTTCAAACAAGAACAAGTCTTGACACCAGAAACAATCAAACTTGTTTACTGCAAAGTATTCCAAGTTGTGTTTCTTAGATTACTTGTTGTAACTGAATAAGTTATAATTAAGTCATCTCACCCCAAAACTCTCTAACTGAAAATACACCCTTTCAGGCGTGATATTCAGGGGGAACTTAATCGAGCATAGTTTTGCTGATTAAAAGTACCAAGTTTGGTGGAGAACAAGGTTGAGTTCTCTAGTTTAGGTTGGAGACAAAGCAAGTGTGCTTTGGTTTCTGTTGAATCGCTTTAGATAGAAGATTGTAAGGAACCTCAATCATATCTTAGTGGATTCAGTCCTAGAAAGGACGAAGTGGATTAGTTGAGAGATTACGCCACTCTCAGATACCACTATAAAAGTGTTTGTGTGATTCACTTACTGTATTTAGCTTTCAGCAAATCATATCTGTCTGTACACAGTTGATGAATGTGTATTTTACACTTTCATTCGAGTCTTTTTCACCTATTTTAGCTATCCTCTATGTTAATTTAGCTATATTTTAGTACATTTTATTAGAATAGTGTCACGTTTCCCTTTAGATTTTATTTTACAGGTTTTGGTTGAAATTCGGGGATTTTCGGGCAATTATATTGAAGTTGACAAGGAATTGGTGTTCCAGAAGCCTATTTGGAGTATCTGAAGGTTTCCGGATAGGATTTGGAGTCTAGTCGAATCTGGAGGTTAGAAGGCCACTAGAAGTCAGAAACCGAGAACGAAAAGGTGAAGAAATCCAAAACCGCGTAGAAAAAGGCAGAATTCCGCGAAAAAGCCGGGGGGCGAACCGCCCCAACCTGCGGCGAACCGCCCCAGAGTTTTTTCGGGGCCTATATATAGTGCTCAGTTTTCTCTCCGAAAATCATATCTTTCCAGACCTACTTTCTCACCTCTCTCTATAGTTTTAGGTAGGAACTTCCCGGGGCTTGTCCTGGGAGTTCTGTAGCTTAGGGGATACTTTTTCATAGCAGTTTGGAGCTCGTAGGACCGCAATCATCCGGAGATTGACAACCTTCGGTAACTTTGTATCTTACAGTTTTATTCTACTTATTTTATTATATTCTTTCAACATGTTTTCTTCTATGATTTCTGTTGATTGCATGCCTATTATGAGTAGCTAAACTTATCGTTGGTGGTAGTATGTGAATTCTTAGCGAAGGGAAGATAATCATGCTAATGGCTATATCGCGCATTATACTCCGTGTCATTGCTTTATTTCGTTGATCAGTTGTAACCAAAATTCTCGTATGTTGTATTGATTATTATGCACAATTGGACACTAGTCGACCATCAGACCAATTATTTTCGTAGTGTTGAATAATTACGGAACACATTAGGACAATCGTGATTGACTAGTCAGACCAAATTATCTTCGTAGTGCTTAATACTTGCAACAGGACACTAGATTGATTCAAAGATCTCTATGCAAGACCGAGGAATTTATGCATGATTATCGACCCATTATGTTAAGAAGGACCATACTATCACCAATCTCCAATATCTGCTAGAAAACCCCCTATTGCTATCTGTCTGCTGTTTTATATTCTCTTGTTAAATAGACAAAGCTAGTTATAGTCCTGAGAGAACGACACTCGAGTCATCCTACTGCTACACTACGGTTTTCGTTGTAGTTGTGGATTGCCTTTGGCTAAATAACAAATATTATTCGACTGAACCGGGACCTGACAAATCTCGCGTTCATCAAATTGGCGCCGTTGTCGGGGACTATACTCCTTTTTTCTGTTTAATTTGTTTATATTTACAGCTTTAGATTCCTAATTCTATCAGTTTTAGTTTTCCTTTTTAATCTCTCTCTTATACTGCTTTCCTAGTCTGTTTCTGATCCCTTTCCTAGTCTGTTTCAGATTGTGTATGCCGCGTACACGTTCTGCAGGAACACCGCTTGCTGATTCAATTGCTGAGATCGACAGAGTCTACCACCAAAGAAGGCGACTACTTGAAAGGCGCGCACTAGAGGAAACAGAGGAAACCGATTTCTCTGAATCTCTACTTAGTCTCTTCAAGGAAATCGACGGAATGGCAGAAGCTAGACCACTGAAGGCATGGGTTCAACCCACCAAGGATCGTATGAGGGGACCGGCGATTGTTCTTTCGTCTGCAACCCGAGATCTGGAGATCAAGAACCACGCATTCCAACAACTTTCGAGGTTCTATGGCTTATCAAGGGAAGATGTGATGGGGTACTTGCACGATATCGATAATTTCGTCAACCAACTCCCACGACCCGGAGCTGACATAACAACGGATGAGTTGAGGATGAAGGTTTTTGCTATGGGACTTGGCGACAGAGCCAAGTCTTGGTTAAGTTCTCTTCCAGCAGGCTCGCTGGACACTTGGGAAAAGGTTTTTTCAGCTTTCATGGAGAAATACTTCCCACACACTCTGACTACCGTGCTTAAGGCGCAAATCACTGGATTCAATCAGGACTATGATGAGACTATCTACACCGCGTTTGAGAGGTTCCAAGATCTCACGAACAAGTGCCCTCACCATGGTTTTGAACTTTCCGACCTAGTCCAAAACTTCTACAATGGACTAACCTTCGAGAACCAACAAGTGGTGGATTTCCAATGCCGAGGCAATATTTGGGAGGAAACCGCAGAAGCCGTCTGGGCAGCTTTCGAAAGGCTTGCTAAGGGTTCGCAGTTCAAGGACCCAAGAGCAATGGTTAGGAGACGTGGACCTGAAGCTCCACCGACTCAAGAAGCCCCTATGTACAGGGGGAATGGGGATCAATTCGAGTGCTTTACCAACGAATTGAAGCAAGTCCTCAAGAGCGCCACCGGAACAACTGTTTCGAACGAAGTATGCCGAATATGCAAGAACTATGGGCACGGGGCTCATATGTGTAGATCGGAGCTGGCATACGATGGTGGCAACTGGGCTCGAGGAGGCGAAGAAGAAGCTTTTGCTACGGAGTTTGGCACTCAAGAAGTTAGCTACGGACAAGACGGTAGGAATCCCCGAGGTGGATTTCGGAGAAGAGGATACCGTAACAATCAAGGATATGCACCGGCTAACCAAACTTATGGACCTAACCAAGACCGTAGTAGGCTGAACTATGGTAATGACCACTGCGAAAACCCCGCTCTGAAAGAGCCACCGAAGTCGAAGTCGGCTCAACTGATGGAGAACTTGCAAAAGATGGTCGATCACACACAAAGTTTTCTCAAACGTTATGAAGAAGATTCCGAGAAGACTAGGGCAAGGCTTGATAAGTTGGAAGAGAGCACTAGGCTTGCCCATAAAAAATGCAAGAGTTGATCGACCGAGGAGCAAGTAGGGAACAAGGCAAACTGCCTAGCAGCACTGTGAAGTCGAACGCCATTACATTGGCTGGTGATGTATTTGACGAAATCACCATCAGGAAGGTTGTTAGGTGCGAGTGTTGCATGAAGGAAGAACTTCTACAAGCTGAGGAAGAAGAGAAGGACCTTGGTTCTGACACAAGTGATGAGGAGCGAGAGGATCCCGAACCACTCCCTAAAAGTTTCGACATTAAGGTAGGGATTGGTGAACTTGAAGATGTCCGTGCTACACTAGACACGGGATCCTACTCGAACATAATTCCTTTGAATGTGTTTGAAAAGAGCAACATCGGAAAACTATCTGATCAAAGGGCTATTGTGCAACTGGCGGATGGATCCTTTATGAGACCCGAGGGAGTTGTGAAAAATGTGTTGGTCAAGATTGGTGAAGCATCTATATACACCAATTTCGTAGTTATGCCGACATCTGCACCTGGGACGGGGGATGTCATACTCTTAGGGCAAACATTCTTGCCTAAACTACGCTCAGTGATGGATATCTACCAAAGAACTTGCACCATCGAAGTGAATGGCAAGAAACACGTGTTGCAAGCCATACCTGATCCACCTGAACCGCCTGATATTACTACTCACTACTGTGGTCTTGCAGCCTATATTCTTTCTTATTCACAGGTTCGTGGCATGGAAAGAAGATCAATGAAGGGGAAGCCTAGTACCCGCAAAAAGAAGAGATAGGCGCAGACAGGAGTCGAGTCAAAGACTTTAAACAATGACGCTATCCGGGAGGCAACCCGGAATTTTTATCGCTTTCTTTACTGCTTTTCTGCATGCATTCATTCTTGAACTATTTTCTTCTCGTATGCGAATTTGTTCATGTCTGTGTCGTATATGCTTTTGTTTGAGTGAGAATTTTCGAGTGGTTTTTTGAAAAAATTGGTTTCGGGGATTAAAACCGCATTTTCTGACGCCGGGAACCGTCTCCCCGCATTGGGGAGCACGGGGCGAACCGCCCCGCACGTGGGGCGAACCGCCCCACGGCCCCAGATCTTCAAAACGCGGATTTCAACCCCAAAACCTTATTTTCTTCATTCTTCTTCATCCATCCTCCCAAAAAACCCGAAAAGTGCGATTTTACATTCAAATCTTCATAACTTCTTCATTTCTTGACCAAATTGAGTGTTCTTTAGCTTAATTCGAAGCCTATTACATGATATATTATCCTATCCGAACAGATTTCATCCTAAATCGTTAGATTTGCAGATCTGAGGTATCATCCTTAGAACCCTAATTTTCGAATTTGGGGGTTTTCTATTTTGAGCTTCAATTATGCTTATTTGATGCATGGGTATGTTGTTTGTGTGATTAGACATGTTATTTACTATCAATTGCATGCTCAATTTTGCTTAGATTGTTGATTTGGGTATTTTGCTACTAGAGGATATATCTTGTTCTGCAATATGTCTTTATCTTTGGTGTCTTGCATATGAATGTGTTGGTGGATTTGACGATAGAATGCTTATTAGTTGAGAATGAGGATTTATGTTGGTAGAATTTTTCGCTGCTATGGTATGAATTGAGCCTTGTTATCAAGGATATTGGTTGTCTAGTAAAAGCATGATGTGATGTATTGCATGTAGTAGTTACATTGTTATGTTGCATGATGAAGAAGCTAGGCTAGACATTACGGTTTGGGGAGCTTGATTGTTGATTTTATCACTCGTATTTTTCGCTTTTACACTAGCATATATTTGAGTCTGTTTTGTGTCATACGAGGTGCTAATTGCTGTTTGTAGGTACCATTCCAAGGGAAGGGAGCATTTCCGTATGATTGCTGTGAAGAACCATGTCAAGGAAGGTGATCTCGCTAGATGTGCGTTCGAGCCAAGGGGTTTTGCAACAACTTCGTGGATTATCCAAGAGGAGGAGCTAGTGTACACCTGGAGTAAGGACTCCTATGCCTATTCATGCACCACCGAAGGGACAGAAACCATAATTACGTCATCAATCCATCACGAGGACTGCAGAGTTCGAGTGAACTGGAAGGCACCGAGACATTCTCGCCACGACGGATTCTTGAGTTCGTAGTTGCTAGAAGATTCCGAATCGCTAGCTTGGTTCCAAAACATAATGACATGGGTACCCAGTCCCTCGTTGGGGCGCCCCTTGCCTGCCTCTAAAGTGAGCATCATATAGACATCGGTCGGAGCAACAGTGGAGAATGTGGTCGAAATTGGAGAAAAAGGTAGAAGACTTCTGAGTATCGGAGCAGCCTACTGTAACCTTCTCGTGGTGTAAAACGTTGGAGGGGGAGGTCCTGATACCACTGCCCTTTCCCCTTCAACAGTTCACATCCTATTGGAGGGCTACAGGATGGAGGATTCCATAACATCGGCGGCTAATCTTGAGAATTCTACCTGCCACTGCAACTCTACTGGCGATGATGATGGTGACAGTAGTGACAATGAAGGCCATACGGGCAATGATGATTCTGATAGAGGAGTTGATCCTGTTCGGCCTAAAATTGGAACTACCGCACCCACCAGAAGACCTGATGACACCCTATACAGCTCACACAGGAGGCCCAATAAATCACAAGCAGCATACTCAGCCGACCGAGGCCAAACCATGGGGTAACATCTAGTATCACATCTTATTTCCTCATTTTCTTACTGCTAGGGACTAGCGTTAATTTCATGAGGGGGATGGGATTTAAGTGATCTAGTATTATTAGTGCGGAGCTTGACATTGGTAGGCTGAGTATAGTACCTCGCATGCTTTATCCGTCTGCATTTGCATTTGCACGTTTACTGCTTTCTTAGATTTTTTAGGTTGCATCTCACTGCATTCATCCTAGGATAGTCTTGTATGTTTTATATGGAGTTTATTGCCGAATTTTTTGAACTTTTTTATTGGGTAGATCAACTAGCTATGCCATTAATCGTATGCTTCATCTCTATGAATTTGTTTGAGGTTTTTCTCGCTTGGCTTGTCACATTTATGTATTGCTCTTAGTTAAGCTTGGTAGTCTCTACATCACTTAGTGGTGTTTTCTCTACTGCGGTTCACGAAGGCCTTTATAATAGGATGATGCATGTTAGGGTCTTATGGTTGTTTCCCGAGTAATTATGTACCTAAGAGGCAACAAGTCTTCACCATGCTTTGAGATTGCTAAATGCCTAGGAAGGAGGTAGTGTGAGGTTGTGTGATCCTTTGTTTATAACCTATTCTTCCGAATAGGTTTGGGGAGGGGGTTGCACCATCATTAGACTTGTTTCTGTTTTTCATTTTCGTATCGTTAGTTTATCTTTTCCTTTTCCGTGAATTTTGTACTCCAACCTATTCTTTCGAATAGGTTTGGGGAAGTCGTGTGAGTCATTTTGTTTCTCTTTCTGTTATGCTACTGTTGGCTAGAAAAATCGAAAAAAAGAAAGAAAAATTCCAGAGAAAAAAAAGAAAAAGAAAAAATCTGGAAAGAAAAAAAAAGAAAAAAAAGAGAAGACCCCAAAAAAGCAAAGAAGGGTCCAAAAAAAAAAGAAAGCCAAATAGCAGTTTAGCAAAGTTCGAGTCTTTTCCATTTTTCGTATTGTTCGTAATCGTGTTTTTCTATTTTTTATCTTTTTTGTCTTGAGTGTCATCTGTTCTAGACCACCCTCGTTCTGCCATTCAGGAAGTGGTGAATAGCTTAAGACTTTACTTGAAAGATGGGTAGAATAGGGGAGTGTTATCTTTTATAGGGAACCCTCCTTCGTTTGATGAGAGCCAGTACTGGTTCGACCTCTTTTGAGGAAAAGTCTTAACATGGTGGAACAGCAGTAAGTCCTCAGTTTCATAGGCACGGGACAACCATTCGTATCTTAGCATGCTTCATTACGTCGTCACTAACTAGGTCCAGGTAGAGAATGTTACGAGAGACTATCTTGTCTTGACATAAGTGCTTATGTGGATGTGTATAAGTCAATCGAGGTATTCTACAACCTATATTCATGCTTTGATTTATATGGTTTTTGTTCATATGTTATTTGGTAGATTCAGTAGATTAGTTCATTTTATTTGGCATGAAACTCCATTTTGTGTCTTGCATGTTTTTTGTATTAGAGTCTAGCTTAGTTGCTTGAGGACAAGCAAAGGTTCGGTTTGGGGAGTTTGATGAATCTGTATTTTACACTTTCATTCGAGTCTTTTTCACCTATTTTAGCTATCCTCTATGTTAATTTAGCTATATTTTAGTACATTTTATTAGAATAATGTCACGTTTCCCTTTAGATTTTATTTTACAGGTTTTGGTTGAAATTCGAGGATTTCCGGACAATTATATTGAAGTTGACAAGGAATTGGTGTTCCAGAAGCCTATTTGGAGTATCTGAAGGTTTCCGGATAGGATTTGGAGTAAGGGGTCGAATATGGAGGTTAGAAGGCCACTAGAAGTCAGAAACCGAGTCCGAAAAGGTGAAGAAATCCAAAACCGCGTCGAAAAACGCGGAATTCCGCGAAAAAGCCGGGGGGCGAACCGCCCCAGAGTTTTTCGGGGCCTATATATAGTGCTCAGTTTTCTCTCTGAAAATCATATCTTTCCAGACCTACTTTCTCACCTCTCTCTATAGTTTTAGGTAGGAACTTCCCGGGGCTTGTCCTGGGAGTTCTGTAGCTTAGGGGATACTTTTTCATAGCAGTTTGGAGCTCGTAGGACCGCAATCATCCGGAGATTGACAACCTTCGGTAACTTTGTATCTTACAGTTTTATTCTACTTATTTTATTATATTCTTTCAACATGTTTTCTTCTATGATTTCTGTTGATTGCATGCCTATTATGAGTAGCTAAACTTATCGTTGGTGGTAGTATGTGAATTCTTAGCGAAGGGAAGATAATCATGCTAATGGCTATATCACGCATTATACTCCGTGTCATTGCTTTATTTCGTTGATCAGTTGTAACCAAAATTCTCGTATGTTGTATTGATTATTATGCACAATTGGACACTAGTCGACCATCAGACCAATTATCTTCGTAGTGTTGAATAATTACGGAACACATTAGGACAATCGTGATTGACTAGTCAGACCAAATTATCTTCGTAGTGCTTAATACTTGCAACAGGACACTAGATTGATTCAAAGATCTCTATGCAAGATCGAGGAATTTATGCATGATTATCGACCCATTATGTTAAGAAGGACCATACTATCACCAATCTCCATTATCTGCTAGAAAACCCCCTATTGCTATCTGTCTGCTGTTTTATATTCTCTTGTTAAATAGATAAAGCTAGTTATAGTCCTGAGAGAACGACACTCGAGTCATCCTACTACTACACTACGGTTTTTGTTGTAGTTGTGGATTGCCTTTGGCTAAATAACAAATATTATTTGACTGAACCGGGACCTGACAAATCTCGCGTTCATCAACAGTCACTCACTTCACTTGCTGAAACCTTTACTACTGAAAGAACACGTATTGTATCAAAGACTTCCGCTCTCTGACTTTAAGTATCAGCAAACCAAGCTACTATAAAGTAACTTACGCTTGCTGAGAAAGTTAAGTATCAGCAAACTCATTACTGAAAAGTAATAAGTACTTGCTGAGAAAGTTTTAAACGACGAAAGTTTGAAAAGACTATTCGCCCCCCCCCTCTAGTCTTTTCTTGTTGTTTAAAGGGACCAACACTGGCCGTGTGGGGCGCACCGTCGCGTGCGCGACGGACCGCCGCGTGGTGGGCGCACCGCCGCGTACGGGGCGTACCGCCGGGTGCCTTCCGACAGCAACTATATATATTTCCAAAATCTGCGAATTTTCATATCTTTCATCATATTTTTATAGACTTAAACCCTAGAGCTTGTTCTGGGTATATTTTCTCTTAGAACCTTTGTAACTTAGAGAATTTGGAGCTAGAGGAGAGATTTGGACACCGTTTTATCTCACCTTGCTAGATCTTTGTGAGTTTAGCGATTCACCGGAGATTGACAACCTTTGGTGGTAACTCTGTATCTCACAATTCTGCTATTTATCTTTCAATTCACCATGTCTTCATTCATTATTGCTTCGATTATGATTGTTGATTGTGTTATTGATATGAGTAGCTAAGCATCTTGTTGGTGATAGTATGTGAATTCGTAGCTAGGGTTCGTATTATGTATGATTGAGTTTCTTGAGTCTTTTACTTGTTTAATTATCTTAATTCGATTCTTTGATCCGACTAAGCCATATATCTTCGTAGAAAAGTGTTAGAAACACTATGACAATTCAAGATCATCGATTCAATTATATATAATTTGCAAGTACTGCTTGAACTAAGACTGACAACCTTAGCCAAGTATTAGTATAGATTGGAAGCTTTCAAAATGCACGTCTACAAATCTGTCTTTGGTGTTTGTAAATCGAATTACTTTTAAGGCAGTAGGAGTTGCACTTTCATGCATAATTAGAACTTGATGCTTAGAACGAGCATACTATCACCAGCTTTCTCCATATATTGTTAAGTCGAGTTAATATAAATTTGTTCCCTGAAATTATATATAGTTATTTAGTTAAAGCTAGTTTAGTCCCTAGAGATCGACACTCGAGGTCATCTTACCTCTGCACTACGTGTTTTGTGTAGTTGTGAGTTGCCCTTTGGTTTTCAAACAAATTCATTTGATTTTTCGAGTCTGACAATCTCGTTCATCAAATTGGCGCCGTTGTCGGGGACTATAACTCCTTTTTACTCTTTAGCTTGTTTATTTTCAGCATTCAATTTCCAGGATAAAGTAATCTAGTTGTCTAGTATAGAAGTTGAGTTCCAAATTTTGGTCAGAACTAACAGGACTGATTTCTAGTTTTGAGTTATTCCTTTCCCAGATATCCAGGTATGACATCCATGACGGCTCGCATGACCCCACAATTCTCGCAAGTTAGGAGAGGATCAGCTATATACTTGAAGGATGAGCTAACGGGGTATGAGGTGACAAGTTCTGTGGTAAGGAGCATACCAAGGTTTGAGGAAGGAGCAGGGATGAATCCACTGAGTTTTATTCGGTCCTATGAGGAGGAAATAGCCAGAATTCCAGCGAAGGGGTTACGGAGGACCAAATTTGCAGGAAATTATTTTCTTTCGCCTTGGGGTATGAACCAAGACTTTGGATTACAAGGTTGGCACCGGGATCACTGAGGACTTGGGACCAAATAGTAGAGGAGTTCTTGGCGCGATTTATGCCATACCAAGAGACAATGGCCTTGCGAGGAAGGATTGAACACTTCAAGCAAGGAGAAGATGAGCGGTTTTGTGACACCTACGATCGTTTTGAGAAGTATAAACGAGAGTGCCCCCATCACCATTTCGACGATGGGGGAGTTGATTTGGCATTTTGTTGGAGGGTTACGCGATGAGGTTAGGCTTAGAGTGGATGGGTTGTGCGGAGGATTGGAAGATTGCACGGTTGAAGAGGCAGAAAGAGTCTTCCGTAAGTACGCCAGGGGATCCACATAGTCTGAGAGACTAACACCAAGTCACATCGCCAGTGAGAGGCTAGATCAAAGTTGAATCGAAAGCTTATCTGAGGAGTTACGAGAGGATGATATCAGTGAGGAGGATGAACTTGCGATTTATGTAGGAATTAAAGCCACTGAGAGTATATTTGATATCACACATGCAAGGCAAGTTGAACAGAACCTCTGTATAGCACAGATTTTTGAAGGGGTCGCAGTAACCGAGCGATTAATGGAGGAAGTCAGTTTGTTAGAGTGTGAAAAGGTTGTAAAATCAACACACAAGAGCCCGGAGACAAAAATCCAAGGGACGCCTCACTGGACGTGAGGGGCGGTCCGCCTGGTGTGGGGGCGGTGCGCCCCCCACGTCCAGAGAATGCGGGGAACCCCTGCCACTCCCAGGCGCACCGCCGGGAGTGGGGGGCGGTCCGCCGCGCACAACCAATAGGGAAGGACCCCCACTACCCACCCCGGGCGGTCCACCGGGCGTGGGAGGCGGTCCGCCAGGGAGCTGGACGACCCGAGCTCCACGATTTCACTTGTCGCCGAAGTTTTTCATGATGCGGAGCCCGTTCCAGCGGTTACTACTAAGGTCCCTGAGTTCGAGGAAGTAAACCTACTCCTCCGAAGTGGGAAGGTAACTAAAATCCCTAATTTTGTACATCCTAAACATGTCAAATCTACTGTGACTAACAATGCAGGGACAATCAAGGAGAATGAAGTAGGTGAAGGCTCCACAGACCCTCCAGTGCAAGACAATGAAGACGGCGACAACGATGGGGATAAGGGGGACATACCCAATATCGAGGAGGGACTTCATAAGTCTCCCAACCCTTATGTGCCCCCAAAACCTCACATGCCATTCCCTGGTAGGATCAAGCCAGCCAAGAAAGATATACAGGAGTCATCGCTATTCAAGCGCCTCTCTAAAGTCGAAGTTAATGTTCCCCTATTGGAGCTCATTCAGAATGTTCTAGCCTATACAAAGTTCTTTCGGGCGGTGAAGAGCAACAAAAAGATTGCACTAGGGGGAGACGGAACAGGTATGGAGACGGTAATTCTATAGAAAGGGTTCCCGCGAAGCAAACAGACCCAGGCAGCTTCACCATGGGGAATGGAAGGTCCACCAAGGCCATGCTCCACTTAGGCGCTAGCATCAACCTGATGCCCTTCTCAATATACAAAGCCCTAGACCTTGGGAAAATGCAGCCAACCGAGATGGTTGTACAAATGGCAGACCAAAGCGTGAAACGTCCCGAAGGAAATAATTGAGGATATCCTCGTAAAGGTAGACAAACTAATAATTCCTGCAGATTTTGTAGTGATGAAGTCAGCCGATGAAGGAAAGAGCCATGTCCGCGAACACGTGGTACTGCTTGGAAGACCATTCATGGCCACTACCAACACATGCCTTGAACTAAAAGGCAAGAAAATCACCATGGAGGTAATCGGTGAGAAAATTGAATTGGTAGGATGTAGCATAGTTGATAAAGAGGTTATAGAAGAATTAAAAGTTATTGATTGCTATGATTCTGTGATTTCTGAATTTCACCATTGCCATGATAATATTGAACCTCTTGAAGAGGCACTAACCATGCAGGTGGAGACTTGTTACATGTCTGAGGAAGCAAGGGAACTAGTCGAGATAATGGATAGCACACCCGAAATCCCATTCGGAGAAGAGGTCCTTGAGCCCATAGAAGAAGAAGAGGGAGATAACCGACTTCCAGAAGAGCCTAGCTTAGAACTAAAACCCCTTCCTGGGCACCTTAAGTATGTTTACTTTTGAGAAAATGAGAAAAAACCTATAATAATTTCTTCACACCTATCTAGCATAGAAGAAGGTAGGCTAGTCCATGTCCTGAAGGAAAATTCTGCAGCCATAGGATGGGGGATTAGTGACATTAAGGGAATAAGCCCTACACGGTGTGTGCACAATATCACTATAGAGCAAGATTCCAAACCCGTTAGGCAACCTCAGCGTAAGATAAACCCAGCCATGCAAGAAGTCGTGAAGAAGGAGGTGATTAAGTTGCTAGATGCTGATATGATCTATCCCATTCCTGATAGTAGGTGGGTGAGCCCCGTACACGTTGTGCCTAAGAAATCGAGAATTACGGTAGAAGAGAATGAGAAGGGAGAGCTAGTGCAGTGAGGAAAACCACAGGGTGGCGGATGTGCATTGACTATAGGAGATTAAATGCCGCCACAAAGAAAGACCACTTCCCTCTCCTATTTATTGATGACATGCTGAACCACCTCGCGGGGCGGAAATTTTATTGTTTCCTTGATGGCTTGTCAGGTTTCTATCAAATTCTGATAGCGCCGGAGGATCAGGAGAAGACGACATTCACTTGCCCTTTTAGAACGTTTGCCTACAGGAGAATGCCATTTGGGCTATGTAACGCCCCCGCCACTTTTCAAAGGTGCATGCTTTCTGTTTTTTCTGATATGGTGACTAAGTTTGTTGAGGTTTTCATGGATGATTTTTCCCTCTTTGGCGATTCTTTTGATGAATGCTTGCATAAATTAGATCTTGTTCTCAAAAGGTGTATTGAATGAAATTTAACTCTAAGTTGGGAGAAAAGTCATTACATGGTTAGGGAAGGCATTGTTCTAGGACATGTGGTCTCCGAAAGGGGGATCGAAGTAGATAAGGCTATGATAGAAATAATTGAGAAGCTTCCCCCACCCACTTGTGTAAAAGAACTTCAGTCTTTTCTTGGTCATGTAGGATTCCATAGGAGGTTTATCAAAGATTTTTCAAAAATTGCAAAACCTTTAAGCAATTTGCTTGCAAAAGATGTGATTTTCCATTTTTCCAAAGATTTCCTAGAAGCCTTTAACACACTTAAGGGCAGATTAATTACTGCTCCTATAGTAGTACCACCTAATTGGAAACTTCCTTTCGAGATAATGTGTGATGCCTCAAATTTTGCTATGGGGGCATTCTTATGCCGAAAGGTAGACAAGCAGTATCGTGTGATTTACTATGTTAATAAGACCCTAGACTCAGCTCAAGTTAACTACACAACTACTGAAAAAGAACTTTTAGCTGTTGTCTTTGCTTTACAAAAGTTTAGGTCTTATTTGTTGGGACACCCTGTGAATGTCCACACTGATCATGCTGCTTTAAGACACTTAATAGCTAAGCAAGATTCAAAGCCTAGATTAATCCGTTGGGTCTTACTGTTACAAGACTTTGATTTGACCATAGTGGATAGAGCTGGCAAAGAAAATCACATAGCTGATCACTTGTCTAGAATTCCAAATATCCCCATAGATGAAATTCCTGTTAATGAGGATCTCCGCGATGAACACTTGATGAGAGTAGACAAAGAGCCATGGTATGCTGATATTGTGAATTTTTTGGTTACGGGTATTTGCCCAACTAACCACTCAGCCTCCGATAGGAGAGCACTCTCAAAACAGTGCAGGTTTTACATATGGGATGATTCGAACCATCTTAGAGAAGGGGCTGATGGAATCTTGAGGAGGTGTGTTCCACAAGGAGAACAACGAAGTGTACTAAGTCATTGTCATGAGCTTCAGTGCGGCGAACACTACAGTGGGGATAAAACAGCCCGAAAGGTGTTACAAGTAGGATTTTTCTGGCCATCCTTGCACCGAGATGCGAGAGAATTTGTGAAGAATTGTGACCCATTGTTGGTCCCTTTAAACAACAAGAAAAGACTAGAGCGGGGGGAGGGGGGGTGAATAGTCTTTTCAAACTTTCGTCGTTTAAAAACTTTCTCAGCAAGTACTTATTACTTTTCAGTAATGAGTTTGCTGATACTTAACTTTCTCAGCAAGCGCAAGTTACTTCTCAGTAACTAGTTTTGCTGATACTTAAAATCAGAGAGCGGAAGTCTTTGATACAATAAGTTCTTTTTCAATAAGTGATAGTTTCAGCAAGTGAAGTGAGTGACTGTGTACAGATAGATATGCTTTGCTGAAAACTAAATGCAGTAAGTAAATCACACAAACACTTTTATAGTGGTATCTGAGAGTGGCGTAATCTCTCAACTAATCCACTTTGTCCTTTCTAGGACAGAATCCACTGAGATAAGTTTGAGGTTCCTTACAACACCTATCTAGAACGATCCAAATAGAAACCAAAGCACACTTGCTTCGTTTCCAACCTAACTAGAGAACGAAACCTTGTTCTCCACCAAACTTGGGACTTTTAATCAGCAACACTATGCTCGATTAAGTTCCCCCCTGAATATATAGGCCTCGAAATAGTGTGGGGTGATTCGCCCCACACACTGGGCGATTCGCCCGGTGTGGGGCGATTCGCCCCACGTTCCGGGCTGTTCACCCGGGAGAAAATTTCGCGGAATTCCGCGTTTTCGACGCGTTTTTGGATTTCTTCCCCTTTTCGGACTCGGTTTCTGACTTCTAGTGGCCTTCTAACCTCCAGATTTGACCCCTAGACTTCAAATCCTATCCGGAAACCTTCAGATACTCCAAATAGGCTTCTGGAACACCAATTCCTTGTCAACTTCAATATAATTGCCCGGAAATCCTCGTTTTTCAACCAAAACCTGTAAAATAAAATCTAAAGGGAAACGTGACACTATTCTAATAAAATGCACTAAAATATAGCTAAATTAACATAGAGGATAGCTAAAATAGGTGAAAAAGACTCAAATGAAAGTGTAAAATATACATTCATCAAACTCCCCAAGAGTAGTTTAGTCAAGAACGTTCGCCCTAAGAGTATGACATCCCCCGTTCCAGGTGCAGACGCCGGCATAACTACAAAATTGGTGTATACAGAAGCTTCACCAATCTTGACCAACACATTTTTCACAACTCCTTCGGGTCTCATAAAGGATCCATCCGCCAGTTGCACAATAGCCCTATGCTCAGATTGTTTTCCAAGGTTACTCTTTTCAAACACATTCAAAGGGAGTATGTTTGAGTAGGATCCCGTGTCTAGTGTGGCACGGACTTCTTCAAGCTCACCAATCCCTACCTTAACATCGAAACTTTTAGGGAGTGGCTCGGGATCCTCTTGCTCCTCATCACTTTCGTCAGAACCAAGGTCCTTCTCTTCTTCCTTAGCCTGTAGAAGTTCTTCCTTCTTGCAACACTCGCACTTAGCAACCTTCTTGATGGTGATTTCGTCAGGTAGATCACCAGCCAATGTAATGGAATTCGACTTCTCAGTGTGGCTAGGCAGTTTGCCTTGTTCCCTACTTGCTCCTCGGTCGATCAACTCTTGCATCTTTTGATGGGCAAGCCTAGTGCTCTCTTCCAACCTATCAAGCCTTGCCCTAGTCTTCTCAGAATATTCTTCATAACGTTTGAGAAAACATTGGGTGTGATCAACCATCTTTTGCAAGTTCTCCATCAGTTGAGCCGACTTCGACTTCGGTGGCTCTTTCGGAGCGGGGTTTTCGCAGTGATCATTACCATAGTTTAGCCTACTACGGTCTTGGTTAGGTCCATAAGTTTGTCTAGCCGGTGCATATCCTTGATTGTTTCGGAATCCTCTTCTCCAAAATCCACCTCGAGGATTCCTTCCGTCTTGTCCGTAGCTAGCTTCTTGAGTACCAAACTCCGTAGCAAAGGCTTCCTCTTCACCTCCTCGAGCCCAGTTGCCATCATCATATGCAAGCTCCGATCTACACATGTGAGCCCCATGCCCATAGTTCTTGCATATTCGGCATACTTCGTTCGAAACAGTTGTTCCAGTGGCGCTCTTGAGGACTTGCTTCAATTCGTTGGTAAAGCACTCGAATTGATCCCCATTCCCCCTATACATAGGGGGTTCTTGAGTCGGTGGAGCTTCAGGTCAACGTCTCCTAACCATCGCTCTTGGGTCCTTGAACTGCAAACCCTTAGCAAGCCTTTCGAAAACTGCCCAGACGGCTTTTGCGGTTTCTTCCCAAATATTGCCTCGACATTGGAAATCCACCACTTGTTGGTTCTCGAAGGTTAGTCCATCGTCGAAGTGTTGGACTAGGTCAGAAAGTTCAAAACCATGGTGAGGGCACTTGTTCGTGAGATCTTGGAACCTCTCAAACGCGGTGTAGATGGTCTCATCATAGTCCTGCTTGAATCCAGTGATTTGCGCCTTAAGCGCGGTGGTCAAGGTGTGAGGGAAGTATTTCTCCATGAAAGCTGAAAAAACCTTCTCCCAAGTGTCCAACGAGCCTGCTGGTAGAGAACTCAACCATGACTTGGCTCTGTCGCCAAGTCCCATAGCAAAAACCTTCATTCTCAACTCATCCGTTGTTAGTTCAGCTCCGGGTTGTGGGAGTTGATTGACGAAATCATCGATATCGTGAAAGTACCCCATCACATCTTCCCTTGATAAGCCATAGAACCTCGGAAGTTGTTGGAATGCGTGGTTCTTGATTTCCAGATCTCGAGGTGCAGACGAAAGAACAATCGCCGGTCCCCTCATACGATCCTTGGTGGGTTGAACCCATGCTTTCAGTGGTCTAGCTTCTGCCATTTCGTCGATTTCCTTGAAAAGACTGTGTAGAGATTCAGAGAAATCGGTATCCTCTATTTCCTCTAGTGCACGCCATTGAAGTAGTCGCCTTCTTTGGTGGTAGACTCGGTCGATCTCAGCAATTGAATCAGCAAGCGGTGTTCCCCTAGATCGTGTATGTGGCATACACTATCTGTAACAGACTAGGAAAGCAATATCAGAGTGAGATTAAAAAGGAAAACTAAAAATAATAGAATTAGGAATTGAATGCTGAAAATATAAACAAATTAAACAGATAAAAGGAGTATAGTCCCCGGCAACGGCGCCAATTTGATGAACGCGCTGGTGTCGTGTTCCAACGCGAACGAATCAAATAAATTTGTTATTTAGCCAAAGGCAATTCACAACTACAACGAAAACCGTAGTGTAGTAGTAAAATAACCTCGAGTGTCGATCTCTAAGGACTATAACTAGCTTTATCAAATCTAATTTGACAATATAAAACAACAGACGTAAAAGCAAAGGTTTTTCTAACAGATAATGGAGATTGGTGATAGTATGATCCTTCAAAGCATAACGGGTCAATAATCATGCGTACATTCCTCGGTCTTGCATGGAGATCTTTGATCAATCGAATGTCCTGTTGCAATTATTAAGCACTACGAAGATAAAGATACTGACAAGTCAAGCACTATTGTCCAATTGTGTTCCGTAATTATTCAACACTACGAAGATATAGATGTGCATAGGTCAACGAGGGTCCAATTGTGCATAATAATTAATACAACATACGAGAATATAGGCTGAGCCTGATCAACGAAATAAAGCAATAACACGGAGTATAATGCGCGATATAGCCATTAGCATGATTATCTTCCCTTCGCTAAGAATTCACATACTACGACCAACGATAAGTTTAGCTACTCATAGTTGTCATGCAATCAACAGAAATCATAGAAGAAAACATGTTGAAAGATATATAAAAATAAGTAGAATAAACTGTAAGATACAATGTTACCGAAGGTTATCAATCTCCGAAGAATTGCGATCCTACAAGCTCCAAACTGCTATGAAAAAGTATCTCCTAAGCTACGAACCCCCAGAACAGGCTCTGGGAAGTTCCTACCTAAAACTACAGAGAAAGGTGAGAGAATAGGTCTGGAAAAGTATGAATTTCGGAGAAAAACTGAGCAACTATATATAGGCCTCGAAATAGTGTGGGGCGATTCGCCCCACGTCCCGGGCGGTTCGCCCGGGACAAAATTTCGCGGAATTCCGCGTTTTTGGATTTCATCCCCTTTTCGGACTCGGTTTCTGACTTCTAGTGGCCTTCTAACCTCCAGATTCGACCCCTAGACTCCAAATCCTATCCGGAAACCTTCAGATACTCCAAATAGGCTTCTGGAACACCAATTCCTTGTCAACTTCAATATAACTGCCCGGAAATCCTCGTTTTTCAACCAAAACCTGTAAAATAAAATCTAAAGGGAAACGTGACACTATTCTAATAAAATGCACTAAAATATAGCTAAATTAACATAGAGGATAGCTAAAATAGGTAAAAAGACTCAAATGAAAGTGTAAAATACACATTCATCAAACTCCCCAAGAGTAGTTTAGTCAAGAACGTTCGCCCTAAGAGTATGACATCCCCCGTTCCAGGTGCAGACGCCGGCATAACTACAAAATTGGTGTATAAGAAGCTTCACCAATCTTGACCAACACATTTTTCACAACGCCTTCGGGTCTCATAATGGATCCATCCGCCAGTTGCACAATAGCCCTATGCTCAGATAGTTTTCCAAGGTTACTCTTTTCAAACACATTCAAAGGGAGTATGTTTGAGTAGGATCTCGTGTCTAGTATGGCACGGACATCTTCAAGCTCACTAATCCCTACCTTAACATCGAAACTTTTAGGGAGTGGCTCGGGATCCTCTTGCTCCTCATCACTTTCGTCAGAACCAAGGTCCTTCTCTTCTTCCTTAGCCTATAGAAGTTCTTCGTTCTTGCAACACTCGCACTTAGCAACCTTCTTGATGGTGATTTCGTCAGGTAGATCACCAGCCAATGTAATGGAATTCGACTTCTCAGTGTTGCTAGGCAGTTTGCCTTGTTCCCTACTTGCTCCTCGGTCGATCAACTCTTGCATCTTTTGATGGGAAAGCCTAGTGCTCTCATCCAACCTATCAAGCCTTGCCCTAGTCTTCTCAGAATATTCTTCATAACGTTTGAGAAAACTTTGGGTGTGATCAACCATCTTTTGCAAGTTCTCCATCAGTTGAGGCGACTTCGACTTCGGTGGCTCTTTCGGAGCGGGGTTTTCGCAGTGATCATTACCATAGTTTAGCCTACTACGGTCTTGGTTAGGGCCATAAGTTTGGCTAGCCGGTGCATATCCTTGATTGTTGCGGAATCCTCTTCTCCAAAATCCACCTCGAGGATTCCTTCCGTCTTGTCCGTAGCTAGCTTCTTGAGTACCAAACTCCGTAGCAAAGGCTTCCTCTTCGCCTCATCGAGCCCAGTTGCCATCATCATATGCAAGCTCCGATCTACACATGTGAGCCCCATGCCCATAGTTCTTGCATATTCGGCATACTTCGTTCGAAACAGTTGTTCCAGTGGCGCTCTTGAGGACTTGCTTCAATTCGTTGGTAAAGCACTCGAATTGATCCCCATTCCCCCTATACATAGGGGGTTCTTGAGTCGGTGGAGCTTCAGGTCCACGTCTCCTAACCATCGCTCTTGGGTCCTTGAACTGCAAACCCTTAGCAAGCCTTTCGAAAACTGCCCAGACGGCTTCTGCGGTTTCTTCCCAAATATTGCCTCAACATTGGAAATCCACCACTTGTTGGTTCTCGAAGGTTAGTCCATTGGAGAAGTGTTGGACTAGGTCAGAAAGTTCAAAACCATGGTGAGGGAACTTGTTCGTGAGATCTTGGAACCTCTCAAACGCGGTGTAGATGGTCTCATCATAGTCCTGCTTGAATCCAGTGATTTGCGCCTTAAGTGCGGTGGTCAAGGTGTGAGGGAAGTATTTCTCCATGAAAGATGAAAAAACCTTCTCCCAAGTGTCCAACGAGCCTGCTGGTGGAGAACTCAACCATGACTTGGCTCTGTCGCCAAGTCCCATAGCAAAAACCTTCATTCTCAACTCATCCGTTGTTATTTCAGCTCCGGGTTGTGGGAGTTGGTTGACGAAATCATCGATATCGGGCAAGTACCCCATCACTTCTTCCCTTGACAAGCCATAGAACCTCGGAAGTTATTGGAATGCGTGGTTCTTGATTTCCAGATCTCGAGGTGCAGACGAAAGAACAATCGCCGGTCCCCTCATACGATCCTTGGTGGGTTGAACCCATGCTTTCAGTGGTCTAGCTTCTGCCATTCCGTCGATTTCCTTGAAAAGACTGTGTAGAGATTCAAAGAAATCGGTATCCTCTATTTCCTCTAGTGCACGCCTTTGAAGTAGTCGCCTTCTTTGGTGGTAGACTCTGTCGATCTCAGCAATTGAATCAGCAAGCGGCGTTCCCCTAGATCGTGTATGTGGCATACACTATCTGTAACAGACTAGGAAAGCAATATCGGAGAGAGATTAAAAAGGAAAACTAAAACTAATAGAATTAGGAATTGAAGGCTGAAAATATAAACAAATTAAACAGAAAAAAGGAGTATAGTCCCCGGCAAAGGCGCCAATTTGATGAACGCGCTGGTGTCGTGTTCCAACGCGAACGAATCAAATAAATTTGTTATTTAGCCAAAGGCAATTCACAACTACAACGAAAACCGTAGTGCAGCAGTAAAATAACCTCGAGTGTCGATCTCTAAGGACTATAACTAGCTTTATCAAATCTAATTTGAGAATATAAAACAGCAGACGGAAAAGCAAAGGTTTTTCTAACAGATAATGGAGATTGATGATAGTATGATCCTTCAAAGCATAACGGGTCAATAATCATGCGTAAATTCTCGGTCTTGCATGGAGATCTTTGATCAATCGAATGTCCTGTTGCAATTATTAAGCACTACGAAGATAAAGATACTGACAAGTCAAGCACTATTGTCCAATTGTGTTCCAGTAATTATTCAACACTACGAAGATATAGATGTGCATAGGTCAACGAGGGTCCAATTGTGCATAATAATTAATACAACATACGAGAATATAGGCTGAGCCTGATCAACGAAATAAAGCAATAACACGGAGTATAATGCGCGATATAGCCATTAGCATGATTATCTCCCTTCGCTAAGAATTCACATACTACCACCAACGATAAGTTTAGCTACTCATAGTTGTCATGCAATCAACAGAAATCATAGAAGAAAACATGTTGAAATATATAAAAATAAGTAGAATAAACTGTAAGATACAATGTTACGAAGGTTGTCAATCTCCGAAGAATTGCGATCCTACAAGCTCCAACTGCTATGAAAAAGTGTCTCCTAAGCTACGAACCCCCCGAACAGGCTCTGGGAAGTTCCTACCTAAAACTACAGAGAAAGGTGAGAGAATAGGTCTGGAAAAGTAAATTTCGGAGAAAAAATGAGCAACTATATATAGGGTCGATAGTGTGGGGCGATTCGGCCCACACACCGGGCGATTCGCCCAGGTGTGGGGCGATTCGCCCCACGTCCCGGGCGGTTCGCCCGGGAGAATATTTCGCGGAATCCGCGTTTTTGGATTTCTTCCCCTTTCGGACTCGGTTTCTGACTTCTAGTGGCTTCTAACCTCCAGATTCGACCCATACTTAGACTCCAAAATCCTATCCGGAAACTTCCGATACTCCACATAGGCTTCTGGACACACCAATTCCTTGTCAACTTCAATATAATTGCCGAAATCCTCGTTTTTCAAACAACAAACCTGTAAAATAAAATCTAAAGGAAACGTGGACACTATTGTAATAAAATGCACTAAATTATAGCTAAATTAACATAGAGGATAGCTAAAATAGGTGAAAAAACTCAAATGAAAGTGAAAATACACATTCATCAAACCCCAA
>CM051458.1:32658781-32723718 GCA_028274465.1 Plantago ovata
GCAAAACGCCCGGGCGCTCTGCAACTCCCAGGCAGACCGCCCCACACACGGGGCGGTGCGCCTGGGAGGGGCAGGGGCCTGGGCGCCCCCTGGGCATCCCAGGCGGACCGCCCCACACGGGACGGTGCGCCTGAGGGCGCCAGTGACCCGGGTGCCCGGATTTGACCCCGGACACCGCAAATCACCCCCGAATGCAACCGTATCGACCCTTTTTACCCTTTTTATCACCCGTATTGGTTTCTCACAAGTTTGCTTGAGTAATACAGGTTACAGGTATACGTCTAGCTCTTACCTCATATCCACTTTCGACGTTCGGGACGAATGACGAAGTTCATGTTTGGGGGGGTTATCGCTGTGTATTTCTATAACTCATTCTTCTTATAATAACTCGTGAAAACCTTTGCATTGCACTTTACTACTTTCTTATGATTTAGTTTGTTCTTATGCATTCATCCTTAGTCTAGTCTTTTGCATGATGTTGTGTGGAGTTTATTGCCAAATTTTTTAAAATTTTTTATTGTATAGACTAAGTGTTTATGACCATTGCCCATGCATTGCATCTCTATGGAATAGTTTGAGGTTTGTCTCGCTTGGCTTGTCATATTTGTATGTGCACTAGTTAAACTTGGTAGTCTCGACATCACTATGTGGTGTTTTCTCTACTGCGGTTCGCGAAGGCCTTATAAAATGTTGCATGTTTGAGTCTTTGGTTGTATTCCCGTGTAATTATGTACATAAGAGGCAACAAGTCTTCACCTTGCTTATTGAGATTGCTAAATGCCTAGAAATGAGGTAGAGTGAGGTGTGTGATCCTTTGTTTGAAACCTATTCTAACGAATAGGTTTGGGGAGGAGGTTACTATCATTACGACTTGTTTTTCGTCTTGTCGAGTCATGTTGAGTTTATTTTTATTTTTTCTTTTGAGTTTGTGCCCCAACCTATTCTTTCCAATAGGTTTGGGAAGGTCGTTGTAGTGTCATTGTTATTTAATTTCATTGTACATTCATTGTGCTACTGCTGGCTATATACAAAAAAAAAAAATGAAAAAAGAAAAAAGAGAAAAATTCCAGAATCTGGAAAAATAAAAAAAAGGAAAGGAAAAAAAAGAATAAGACCCAAAAAAGCAAAAGAAGGGTCCAAGCAAGCCAAAAGCAGTTTTAGCAAAGTGTTGCATTATTTTTTCAGCCTTTGTAATAGTTCGTAATCGAGTTGTAAATTCTTCCTTGTGTTCTCGTGTCGCCTAGTCCAATGCTTGTTCTTGATGAATGTGTATTTTACACTTTCATTTGAGTCTTTTTCACCTATTTTAGCTATCCTCCATGTTAATTTAGCTATATTTTAGTACATTTTATTAGAATAGTGTCACGTTTCCCTTTAGTTTTTATTTTACAGGTTTTTGTTGAAAAACGAGGATTTCCGGGCAATTATATTGAAGTAGACAAGGAATTGGTGTTCCGAAAGCCTATTTGGAGTATCCTGAAGATTCTGGATAGGATTTGAAGTCTAGGGGTCGAGTCTGAAGGCTAAAAGAACACAAGAAGGCAAAAACCGAGTCCGAAAAGGAGAAGAAATCCAAAAACGCGTATATGGCCGAAAAAACCTCCCGGGCGAGTCGCCCGGGACGTGGGGCGAATCGCCCCACACCAGGCTAATCGCCCCACACAAATTCGAGGCCCATATATAGTTGCTCAGTTTTTCTCCGAAATTCATACTTTTCCAGACCTATTCTATCACCTTTCTCTGTAGTTTTAGGGAGGAACTTCCCAGAGCCTGTTCTGGGGGCTCGTAGCGTAGGAGATACTTTTTCATAGCAGTTTGGAGCTTGTAAGATCGCGATTCTTCGGAGACTGACAACCTTCGGTAACATTGTATCTTACAGTTTATTCTACTTATTTTTATATATCTTTCAACATGGTTTCTTCTATGATTTCTGTTGATTGCATGACAACTATGAGTAGCTAAACTTATCGTTGGTGGTAGTATGTGAATTCTTAGCAAAGGGTTGATAATCATGCTAATGGCTATATCGCGCATTATACTCCGTGTTATTGCTTTATTTCGTTGATCAGGCACAACCTTTATCTTCGTATGTTGATTAATTATTATGCACAATTGGACCCTCGTCGACCTATGCACATCTATATCTTCGTAGTGTTGAATAATTACGGAACACAATTGGACAATAGTGTTTGACTTGTCAGTATCTATATCTTCGTAGTGTGTGATAATTACAACAGGATAATTGATTGATCAAAGATCTCCATGCAAGACCGAGGAATTTACGCATGATTATTAACCCGTTATGCTTTGAAGGATCATACTATCACCAATCTCCATTATCTGTTAGAAAAACCTTTGCTATACAGTCTGCTGTTTTATATTCTTTAATTAAATTAGATAAAGCTAGTTATAGTCCTTAGAGAACGACACTCGAGGTCATTCTACTACTACACTACGGTTTTCGTTGTAGTTGTGAATTGCCTTTGGCTAAATAACAAATTTATTTGATCAATCGGGACCTGACACTCTCGGTTCATCAGTTCTAGACCACCCTCGTCCTGCCATTCAGGAAGTGGTGAAGAGTTGTTTTCTAAGAGTCGGGTAGAATAGGGGAGTGTTGTCTTCTAGGGAACCCTCCTTCGTTTGATGAGAGCCAGTATTGGTTCGACCTCTCTTGAGGGAAAGTCTCACTTGGTGCACAGTAGTAAGCCCTCGGTTTCATAGGCACGGGGCAACCATTTGTATTTTGACATGCATCATCACGTCGTCATTGACTAGGTCCAGGTAGAGAATGTTACGAGAGACTCTCTTGTTTAACAAAGTGCATATGTGAATGTGTATAGGTTCAATCGAGACATTCTTCAACCTACTTCCATGTTATGATTTGTATGGTCTTTGTTCATAAGCATTTGGTAGATACAATCGATTATTTCTTCTTGTTTGGCATGAAACTCCTCTTTGTGTTGCATGTAGGTTGCATAGAGTCTAGCTAGTTGCTTGAGGACAAGCAAAGGTTCGGTTCGGAGAGTTTGATGACAGTGTTTTTTACACTATCATTCGAGTCATTTTTCACCAATTTAGCTATCCTCTTGCATGCATTTTAGTGCATTTTGTTAGAATAGTGTCACGTTTCCATTTCTTTTGTTCTTTTCAGGCTTTAGGTGGAAATCGCATTTTTGGATGTAATTCATGGCGAAACAATGATGTTTTAGTGCAACGAGATCACCCGTGGTGTGTCAAGGAGTACCGAGACGAGTTTCAAGGCCAAAAGACCAAGTTTCGGAGCTCAAAACCGTGCAAGGGGCCGAAATCGAAGTTCCGGAGGAGGAATTTGGCACGGGCAACATTCTGCCCGTGCAGGGTGAACCGCCGCGTGGCGGGCGCACCGCCGGGTGCCTTCCGACAGCAACTATATATATTTCCAAAATCTGCGAATTTTCATATCTTTCATCATATTTTTACAAACTTAAACCCTAGAGCTTGTTCTGGGTATATTTTCTCTTAGAACCTTTGTAACTTAGCGAATTTGGAGCTTGAGGAGAGATTTGGACACCATTTTATCTCACCTTGCTAGATCTTTGTGAGTTTAGCGATTCACCGGAGATTGACAACCTTTGGTGGTAACTCTGTATCTCACAATTCTGCTATTTATCTTTCAATTCACCATGTTTTCATTCATTATTGCTTCGATTGAGATTTTTGATTGTGTTATTGATATGAGTAGCTAAGCATCTTCTTGGTGATAGTATGTGAATTCGTAGCTAGGGTTCGTATTATGTATGATTGAGTTTCTGAGTCTTTTACTTGTTTAATTATCTTAATTCGATTCTTTGATCCGACTAAGTCATATATCTTCGTAGAAAAGTGTTAGAAACACTAGGGCAATTCAAGATCATCGATTCAATTATATATAATTTGCAAGTACTGCTTGAACTAAGACTGACAACCTTAGGCAAGTATTAGTATAGATAAGAATCTTTCAAAATACAAGTCTACAAATCTTAATAGTCAATAGTCAATATAAATATGAATCAAGTAAGGTTTCTATCTTTTCTTTTTGTTTGAGTGTCATCTGTTCTAGACCACCCTCGTCCTGCCATTCAGGAAGTGGTGAATAGCTTAAGACTTTGCTTGAGAGATGGGTAAAATAGGGGAGTTTTATCTTTTTAGGGAACCCTCCTTCGTTTGATGAGAGCCAGTATTGGTTCGACCTCTTTGAGGAAAAGTCTTAACTTGGTGAACAGCAGTAAGTCCTCAGTTTCATAGGCACGGGACAACCATTCGTATTTTAACATGTTTCATTACGTCGTCACTGACTAGGTCTAGGTAGAGAATGTTACGAGAGACTATCTTGTCTTGACATAAGTGCTTATGTGAATGTGTATGAGTCAATCGAGGCATTCTTCAAACTATATTCATGTTATGATTTGTATGGTTTTTGTTCATATGTTTTTTGATAGATTCAATAGATTAGTTCATTTCATTTGGCATGAGACTCCATTTTTTGTGTTGCATTGTTTTTTGCATTAGAGTCTAGCTTAGTTGCTTGAGGACAAGCAAAGGTTCAGTTTGGGGAGTTTGATGAATGTGTATTTTACACTTTCATTTGAGTCTTTTTCACCTATTTTAGCTATCCTCTATGTTAATTTAGCTATATTTTAGTGCATTTTATTAGAATAGTGTCACGTTTCCCTTTAGTTTGTATTTTACAGGTTTTGGGTGAAAAGCGAGGTTTTCCGGGCAATTATATTGAAGTAGACAAGGAATTGGTGTTCCGAAGGCCTATTTGGAGTATCCAGAAGATTCCGGATAGGATTTGAAGTCTAGGGGTCGAGTCTGAAGGCTAAAAGGTCACTTGAAGGCAAAAACCGAATCCGAAAAAGAGAAGAAATCCAAAAACGCGTCGAAAACGCATAAAAGGCCGAAAAAACCTCCCGGGCGAGTCGCCCGGGACGTGGGGCGAATCGCCCCACACCAGGGGAATCGCCCGGTATGTGGGGCCCTTCGTCCCACACCTGCCGAATGCCTATATATACTTACTCAGTTTTATCCATTTTTCATACTTTTCCAGACCTTTTCTCTCACCTTTCTCATTAGTTTTAGGTAGGAATTCTCCAGAGCCTGTTCTGGGGGTTCTTAGCTTAGGAGATACTTTTTCTTAGCGTTTTGGAGCTTGTAAGATCGCGATTCTTCGGAGATTGACAACCTTCGGTAACATTGTATCTTACAGTTTTTCTATTTATATTTATTTATCTTTCAACATGTTTTCATTCATTCGTGCTATGATTTCTGTTGATTGCATGACATCTATGAGTAGCTAAACTTCTCGTTGGTGATAGTATGTGATTTCTTAGCGAAGGGTTAATAATTATGCTAATGGCTATATCACGCATTATACTTTGAGTTATTGCTTTATTTCTTTGATCTATCTAAAACCTCTATCTTCGTAGTGTTGAATAATTACGGAACACAATTGGACAATTCATTGATCAAAGATCTCTATGCAAAACCAGGGACTTCATGCATGATTATTAACCTACTATGCTTTGAATGACCATACTATCACCAATCTTCATAATCAGTTAAGAAAAACCTTTGCGAAGTCGTCCGTTGATTTTATATTCTTAACTTAGATTAGATAAAGCTAGTTATAGTCCTTAGAGATCGACACTCGAGGTTATTCTACTTCTACACTACGGTTTTCGTTGTAGTTGTGAATTGCCTTTGGCTAAATACAAATTTATTTGATTAATTAGAATCTGACAAGTTCTAAACCAGTTCATCAAATTGGCGCCGTTGGACAAAAGGAATATCCGGGATAGGAGACTATCTTGTCTTGACATAAGTGCTTATGTGAATGTGTATGAGTCAATCGAAGCATTCTTCAACCTATATTCATGTTATGATTTGTATGGTTTTTGTTCATATGTTTTTGGTATGAGACTCCATTTTTTGTAATGCATTGTTTTTTGCATTAGAGTCTAGCTTAGTTGCTTGAGGTCAAGCAAAGGTTCGGTTTGGGGAGTTTGATGAATGTGTATTTTACACTTTCATTTGAGTCTTTTTCACCTATTTTAGCTATCCTCTATGTTAATTTAGCTATATTTTAGTGCATTTTATTAGAATAGTGTCACGTTTCCCTTTAGTTTGTATTTTACAGGTTTTGGGTGAAAAACGAGGTTTTCCGGGAAATTATATTGAAGTAGACAAGGAATTGGTATTCCGAAAGCCTATTTGGAGTATCCAGAAGATTCCGGACAGGATTTGAAGTCTAGGGGACGAGTCTGAAGGCTAAAAGGACACTAGAAGGCAAAAACCGAGTCCGAAAAGGAGAAGAAATCCAAAAACGCGTCGAAAAGGCGTATATGGCCGGAAAAACCTCCCGGGCGAGTCGCCCGGGACGTGGGGCGAATCGCCCCACACCAGGCGAATCGCCCGGTGTGTGGGGCCCTTCGCCCCACACCTGCCGAAACACTATATATAGTTGCTCAGTTTTTGGGCGAAGGGCCCCACACACCGGGCAATTCCCCTAGTGTGGGGCGATTCGCCCCACGTTGTCGCCCGGGAGTATTTTTCGGCCCAAAACGCGTTTTCGACACGTTTTTGGATTTCCTCCCCTTTTCGGACTCGGTTTCTGCCTTCTAGTGACCTTTTAGCCTTTAGACTCGACCCCTAGACTTCAAATCCTATCCGGAATCTTTCAGATACTCCAATTAGGCTTCTGGAACACCAATTCCTTGTCTACTTCAATGTAATTGCCCGGAAAACCTCGTTTTTCAACCAAAACCTATAAAATAAAAACTAAAGGGAAACGTGACACTATTCTAATAAAATGCACTAAAATATAGCTAAATTAACATAGAGGATAGCTAAAATAGGTGAAAAAGACTCAAACGAAAGTGTAAAATACACATTCATCAAACTCCCCAAACCGAACCTTTGCTTGTCCTCAAACAACTAAGCTAGACTCTAATGCAAAAAACAATGCAACACAAAAATGGAGTCTCATGCCAAATGAAATGAACTAATCTACTGAATCTATCAAAAAACATATGAACAATAACTATACGAATCATATCATGAATATAGGTTTAATAATGCCTCGATTGACTCATACACATTCACATAAGCACTTATGTCAAGACAAGATAGTCTCTCGTAACATTCTCTACCTGGACCTAGTCAGTGACGACGTAATGAAACATGTTAGAATACGAATGGTTGTCCCGTGCCTATGAAACTGAGGACTTACTACTGTTCACCAAGTTAAGACTTTTTCTCAAAGAGGTCGAACCAATACTGGCTCTCATCAAACGAAGGAGGGTTCCCTATAAAAGATAACACTCCCCTATTCTACCCATCTCTCAAGCAAAGCCTTGAGCTATTCACCACTTTCTGAATGGCAGGACGAGGGTGGTCTAGAACAGATGACACTCAAACGAAAAGAAAAGATTAGAAAATTACAACACGATTACGAACATTACAAGAATTGGAAAATGAGACACAACACTTTGCTAAACTGCTATTTGGCTTTCTTTTTCTGGACCCTTCTTTGCTTTTTGGGGTCTTTTCTTTTTTTCTTCTTTTTTTTCTTTTTTTTCTTTTCCAGTTTTTTTCTTTTTTCAGGAATTTTTTTTTTTGATTTTTTTTAGCCAGCAGTATCACAACGAAAAAGAAATAAAATGACTCACAAACGACTTCCCCAAACCTATTCGAAAGAATAGGCTGGAGTACAAAATTTACGAAAAAGGAAAAATAAACTCACAACACAAAAATGAAAAATGAAAAACAAGTCTAATGATAGCGTAACCCCCTCCCCAAACCTAATCGGAAGAAAAGGTTGCAAACAAAGGATCACACAATCTCACACTACCTCCTTCCTAGGCATTTAGCAATCTCAAAGCAAGATGAAGACTTGTTGCCTCTTAGGTACATAATTACTCGGGAAAACAACCATAAGACCCTAACATGCATCATCCTATTATAAAGGCCTTCGTGAACCGCAGTAGAGAAAACACCACTAAGTGATGTCGAGACTACCAAGCTTAACTAAGTGCAATACATAAATGTGACAAGCCAAGCGAGAAAAACCTCAAACAAATTCATAGAGATGAAGCATATGATTAATGGCATAATTAGTTGTTCTACCCAATAAAAAAGTTCAAAAAATTTGGCAATAAACTCCATACAAAACATGCAAGACTATCCTAGGATGAATGTAGTGAATGCAACCTAAAAACTAAGAAAGCAGTAAACGTGCAAATGCAAATGCAGATGGATAAACATGCAAGGTACTATACTCAACCTACCAATTCCAAGCTCTAAACCAACAATGGCAAGCTCCAAACTAACAACAGTAGATCACTTAAATCCCATCCCCCCTCATGAATTTAAAGCTAGTCCCTAGCAGTAAGAAAATGAGGAAATAAGATGTGATACTAGATGTTACCGCATGGTTTGGCCTCGGTCGGCTGAGTATGCTGCTTGTAAGTTATTGGGACTGCTCCAGGGACCTTATAGGTTATCATCGGGGCTTGTGGTAGTGGCGGTAGTTCCATTAATAGATCTGATAGGAACAACTCCTCCATCTGTATCATCATTGTCCCTATTGTCTTCATTGTCACTACTGTCACCAACATCATCACTAGTAGAGTTGCATTGTCGAAGAGAATCCTCAAGATTGGCCGCCTCTGTTATGGAATCTTTCCCCCGGTATCTCTCCAATAGGTTGTGAACTGTTGAAGGGGAAAGAGCAGTGGTATCAGAGCAGCCCTCTCCAATGTTTTACACCCCGAGGAGGTTGCAGCAAGCTGCTCGGATACTCAGAGGTTGTCTTCCATTTTTTCCAATGTCGACCACATTCTCTACGGTTGATGCCCCCGATGTCTATATGATGCTCCCTTTAGAGGCAGTCAAGGGGCACCCCTAAGAGGGGCCGGGTGCCCATGTCATTATGTTTTGGAACCAAGTTAGCGATTCGGAACTTTCTCACCACTGTCGACTCAAGACTGAATCCGTTGTGGTGAGATCGTCCCCGGTGCCTTCCTATTCACTCGAACTCTGCAGTCCTTGTGATAGATTGCTGACGTAATAATGGTTTCTATCCCTTCGGTGGTGCATGAATAGACATAGGAGTCCTTACTCCATGTTGATTCTTGCTCCTCCTCTTGGGTAAACCGCGACGTTGTTGCAAGAGCCCGTGGCTCGAACGCACCTCTAACGAGATCACTCTCCTTGACATGGTTGTAATCGATCCCCCTCCAATACTTCATAGTAGCCAAACGGGAGTGCTCCTCTCCCTTTGTGGCATGGTTACTACAAACAGCAGTTAGTACCTCGTATGACACAAAACTGACCCATGCATATGCTAATGTACGAGCGAACAAACGAGCGATATCTACAACAATCGAACTCCTCAAAAACCAAATGTCTAGTCTAGCTACTTCATCATGCAACATATCAATGTAACTACTACAATCACACATCACATTATGCTCTTGCTAGACAACAAATGCCTTGAATAACAAGGCCCAATTCATACCATAGTAGCGAAAAATTCGACCATCATAAATCCTCATATCCAACAATTATGCATTCTACCATAATATCCATCATTATCACATCATTAAACACCATCATATGTAAGAATCGAAGAGAAAGACACATTGCATAACAAGATAAAAACATCTAGTAGCAAAATTCCCAAATCAACAATCCAAGCATAATTGAGCATGCAATTGATAGTGAATAACGTTTCTAATCACACAAATCATCAACCCATACATCATACAAGCTTAATTGAAGCATAAATCAAAAAAACCCCAAATTTGAAAAATAGGGTTCATGTGAGATTACCTCAAATCCGAAGATTTAATGAACTAGGAAGAAATTTGTTCGGATGAAAAGAAAGAGCACGTAACGAGCTTCGATTGAAGCTAAAGAACACACAATTTGATGGAATAATGAAGAAGTTATGAAGGATTGAAGATATTTTGAAAATTGGGGAATTTTTTGGAGTAAGATGAAGGAGATGAAGAAAAATGAGAGAAATGGGGGGAGACCCCCGTTTTTCTCCCTGCAGCAACGCGGGGCGAGTCGCCCCAGGCGTGGGGCGAGTCGCCCCGTGCGGGGCGAATCGCCCCGTATGTGGGGGCGAATCGCCCCGCGCGTCCTGATAGCGCGGAGCTCTCTGGACTCGTGGGGCGATTCGCCCCCCACCTCCTGAGGCGGGGAGACGAAACTTTCGAAAGAAAACGCGGTTTTTAATCCCCGAAACCATTTTACTCATAAAACCACTCAAAAAAGTTCACTCAAACAAAAAAATAGGCACATACGACACAGAGACGAACAAATTCACATATAAAAAGCAAATTGTTCAAGTATGAATGCATGCAATAAAGCGGTAAAAAATCGATGAAAACTCCAGGTTGCCTCCCGGATAGCGCCGTTGTTTAAAGTCTTTGACTCGACTCCTGGTTGCGCCTAGCTCTTCTTCTTGAGGGTACTAGACTTCCCCTTCATGGATCTTCTCCTCATTCCACGAACTTGTGAATAAGAATGAACATAGACAGCAAGACCACAGTAGTTAATAGTGTGAGAAGTATCAGGTGGATCAGATATGGCTCGCAACACATGTCGCTTGCCATCCACCTCAATGGTGCAAGTCCTTCGGTAGATGTCTATAACGGAGCGTAGCTTGGTCAAGAACGTTCGCCCCAAGAGAACGACATCCCCCATCCCAGGTGTAGACGCCGACACAACTACAAAATTGGTGTACACAGAAGCTTCACCAATCTTGACCAATACATTCTTCACAACGCCTTCGGGTCTCACAAAGGATCCATCCGCCAATTGCACAATAGCCTTATGCTCAAATAGTTTTCCAAGGCTACTCTTCTCAAACACATTCATTGGGAGCACATTAGAGTAGGATCCCGTGTCTAGTGTGGCACGGACATCTTCAAATTCACCAATCCCGACCTTAACATCGAAACTTTGAGGGACTGGCTCGGGATCCTCTTGCTCCTCTTCACTCTCGTCAGAACCAAGGTCCTTCTCTTCTTCCATGGCCAGTGGGGGTTCTTCCCCCTTGTAACACTCGCACTTAGCAACCTTCTTGATGGTGATTTCGACAGGTAGATCACCCACCAAGGTAATGGACATCGACTTCTCAGTGTTGCTAGGCAGCTTGCCTTGCTCCCTACTTGCTCCTCGGTCGATCAACTCTTGCATCTTTTGATGGGCAAGCCTAGTGCTCTCTTCCAATCGATCAAGCCTTGCCCTAGTCTTCTCAGAATCTTCTTCATAACGTTTGAGAAAACTTTGGGTGTGATCAACCATCTTTTGCAAGTTCTCCATCAGTTGAGCCGACTTCGACTGCGGTTGCTCTTTTGGAGCGGGGTTTTCGCAGTGATCATTACCATAGTTAAGCCTACCACGGTCTTGGTTAGGGCCATAACTTTGGCTAGCCGGTGCATATCCTTGATTGTTTCGGAACCCTCTTCTCCAAAATCCACCTCGAGGATTCCTACCATCTTGTCCGTAGCTAGCTTCTTGAGTACCAAACTCCGTAGCAAAGGCTTCCTCTTCGCCTCCTTGAGCCCAGTTGCCATCATCATATGCAAGCTCCGATCTACACATATGAGCCCCATGCCCATAGTTCTTTCATATTCGGCAAACTTCGTTCGAAACAGTTGTTCCAGTGGCGCTCTTGAGGACTTGTTTCAATTCGTTGGTAAAGCACTCGAATTGATCCCCATTCCCCCTATACTTAGGGGCTTCTTGATTCGGTGGAGCTTCAGGTCCACGTCTCCTAACCATTGCCCTTGGGTCCTTGAACTGCGAACCCTTAGCAAGCCTTTCGAAAACTGCCCAGACGGCTTCTGTGGTTTCCTCCCATATATTGCCACGGCATTGGAAGTCCACCACTTGTTGGTTCTCGAAGGTTAGTCCATTGTAGAAGTGTTGGACTAGGTCAGAAAGCTCAAAACCATGGTGAGGTCACTTGTTCATGAGGTCTTGGAACCTCTCAAACGCGGTGTTGATGGTCTCATCATAGTCCTGTTTGAATCTAGTGATTTGCGCCTTAAGCGCGGTAGTCAAGGTGTGAGGGAAGTATTTTTCCATGAAAGCTGAAAAAACCTTCTCCCAAGTGTCCAGCGAGCCCGCCGGTAGAGAACTCAACCATGACTTGGCTCTGTCGCCAAGCCCCATAGAAAAAGCCTTCATCCTCAACTCATCCGTTGTTATTTCAGCTCCGGATCGTGGGATTTGGTTGACGAAATCATCGATATCGTGCAACTAACCCATCACATCTTCCCTTGCTAAGCCATAGAACCTCGGAAGTTGTTGGAACGCATGGTTCTTGATTTCCAGATCTCGAGTTGCAGACGAAAGAACAATCGTCGGTCCCCTCATACGATCCTTGGAGGGTTGAACCCATGCTTTCAGTGGTCTAGATTCTGCCATTCCGTCGATTTCCTTGAAAAGACTGTGTAGAGATTCAAAGAAATCGGTATCCTCTATTTCCTCTAGTCCACGCCTTTGAAGTAGTCGCCTTCTTTGGTGGTAGACTCTGTCGATCTCAGTAATTGAATCAGCAAGCAGTGTTCCTCTAGATCGTGTATGTGGCATACACTATCTGTAACAGACTAGGAAAGCAGTATCAGAGAGAGATTAAATAGGAAAACTAAAACTACTAGAACTAGGAATTGAATGCCGAAAATATAAAAAAGTTAAACAGAAAAAAAAGGAGTATAGTCCCCGGCAACGGCGCCAATTTGATGAACGTTTGATTGTCGGGTTCCAACTAATCAAATAAATTTGTATTTAGCCAAAGGCAATTCACAACTACAACGAAAACCGTAGTGTAGCGGTAGAATAACCTCGAGTGTCGATCTCTAAGGACTATAACTAGCTTTATCTAATCTAACTTAAGAATATAAAAACAGCAGACGACTTAGCAAAGGTTTTTCTTAACAGATAATGGAGATTGGTGATAGTATGGTCATTCAAAGCATAGCAGGTTAATAATCATGCATAAATTCCTCGGTCTTGCATGGAGATCTTTGATCAATGAATTGTGCAGTTGTGTTCCGTAATTATTCAACACTACGAAGATAGATATTTAGATAGATCAAGGAAATAAAGCAATAACTCAGAGTATAATGCGCGATATAGCCATTAGCATAATTATTAACCCTTCGCTAAGAAATCACATACTATCACCAACGAGAAGTTTAGCTACTCATAGTTGTCATGCAATCAACAGAAATCGTACCACGAATGAATAAAAACATGATGAAAGATATATAAATATAAATAGAAAAACATTAAGATACAACGTTACCGAAGGTTGTCAATCTCCGAAGAATCGCGATCTTACAAGCTCCAAACTGCTAAGAAAACGTATCTCCTAAGCTAAGAACTCTCAGAACAGGCTCTGGAGAATTCCTACCTAAAACTACTGAGAAAGCTGAGAGAAAAGGTCTGGAAAAGTATGAAAAACGGAGAAAACTGAGCTCATATATATAGGCATTCGAATTGTGTGGGGCGAAGGGCCCCACACACCGTGCGATTCGCCTGGTGTGGGGCAATTCGCCCCACATCCCGGGCGACTTGCCCGGGAGTGTTTTTCGGCCCAAAACGCATTTTCGACGCATTTTTGGATTTCTTCCCCTTTTCGGACTCGGTTTCTGCCTTCTAGTGACCTTTTAGCCTTTAGACTCGACCCCTAGACTTCAAATTCTATCCGGAATCTTTCAGATACTCCAATTAGGCTTCTGGAACACCAATTCCTTGTCTACTTCAATATAATTGCCCGGAAAACCTCGTTTTTCAACCAAAACCTGTAAAATAAAAACTAAAGGGAAACGTGACACTATTCTAATAAAATGCACTAAAATATAGCTAAATTAACATAGAGGATAGCTAAAATAGGTGAAAAAGACTCAAACGAAAGTGTAAAATACACATTCATCTGAAGGTTATTATGGTTGTTAGAAGATCAGGAGGCTTGTACACTGTAGATTCGTCTTCAGCAATCGTTGAAAAATGCCTTGTCTCAGATCACGATTGCCTTGGTGAAAAAGCATGGTTATGGCATAAACGAACAAGTCACCTAAACTTCAAGTCGCTGAATAAGCTGTCTAAAAAGGCACTTGTAGTTGGATTACCTAAGGTTACTTTCAAGAAGGATGGTGTTTTGATGAACGCGTGGATGTCGGGTCAAACGTATCAAATAAATTTGTTGTTTAGCCAAAGGCAATTCACAACTACAACGAAAACCGTAGTGTAGCAGTAGAATAACCTCGAGTGTCGATCTCTAAGGACCATAACTGCCTTTATCTAATCTAATTTAGAATATAAAACAGCAGACGGTTTAGCAAAGGTTTTTCTTAACAGATAATGGAGATTGGTGATAGTATGGTCCTTCAAAGCATAATGGGTTAATAATCATGCGTAAATTCCTCGGTTTTGCATGGAGATCTTTGATCAATAAATTGTCCTGTTGTAATTATCAAACACTACGAAGATATAGATTTTGATAGGTCAAAGACCAATGAATTGTTCAATTGTGTGCAATAATTAATCAACAATACGAAGATAGAGATTTAGATAGATCAAAGAAATAAAGCAATAACACGGAGTATAATGCGCGATATAGCCATTAGCATAATTATCAACCCTTCGCTAAGAATTCACATACTATCACCAACGAGAAGTTTAGCTACTCATAGTTGTCATGCAATCAACAGAAATCATGGAAGAAAACATGTTGAAAGATATATAAAAATAAGTAGAAAAACTGTAAGATACAATGTTACCTAAGGTTGTCAGTCTCCGAAGAATCGCGATCTTACAAGCTCCAAACTGCTATGAAAAATTATCTCCTAAGCTACGAACCCCCAGAACAGGCTCTGGGAAGTTCCTACCTAAAACTACAGAGAAAGGTGAAAGAATAGGTCTAGAAAAGTATGAAAATCGGAGAAAAACTGAGCAACTATATATAGGCTTCGAAATAGTGTGGGGCGAAGGGCCCCACACACCGGGCGAGTCGCCTGGTGTGGGGCGATTCGCCCCACATCCCGGGCGATTCGGCCGGGAGTAAATTTAGGGAATTTACGCGTTTTCGACGCGTTTTTGGATTTCTTCGCCTTTTCGGACTCGGTTTCTGACTTCTAGTGGCCTTCTAACCTCCAGATTCGACCCCTAGACTTCAAGTCCTATCCGAAAACCTTCAGATACTCCAATTAGGCTTCTGGAACACCAATTCCTTGTCAACTTCAATATAATTGCCCGGAAATCCTCGTTTTTCAACCAAAACCTGTAAAATAAAAACTAAAGGGAAACGTGACACTATTCTAATAAAATGCACTAAATATAGCTAAATTAACATAGAGGATAGCTAAAATAGGTGAAAAAGACTCAAATGAAAGTGTAAAATACACATTCATCAAACTCCCCAAACCGAACCTTTGCTTGTCCTCAAGCAACTAAGCTAGACTCTAATGCAAAAAACAATGCGACACATAAAATGGAGTCTCATGCCAAATAAAATGAACTAATCTACTGAATCTATCAAAAAACATATGAACAAAAACCATATAAATCAAAACATGAATATAGGTTGAAGAATGCCTCGATTGACTCATACACATCTACGTAAGCACTTATGTTGAAACAAGATAGTCTCTCGTAACATTCTCTACCTGGACCTAGTCAGTGACGACGTAATGAAACATGTTAAGATACGAATGGTTGTCCCGTGCCTATTAAACTGAGGACTTACTACTGTTCACCAAGTTTAAGACTTTCCCTCAAAGAGGTCGAACCAGTACTGGCTCTCATCAAACGAAGGAGGGTTCCCTATAAAAGATAACACTCCCTATTCTACCCATCTCTCAAGCAAAGCCTTAAGATATTCACCACTTCCTGAATGGCAGGACGAGGGTGGTCTAGAACTGATGACACTCAAAAAGAAAAGATAGAAAATTACAAACACGAATACGAACATTACAAGAACTGGAAGATGAGACACAACACTTTGCTAGACTGCTATTTGGCTTTCTTTTTGTTTTTTTTGGACCCTTCTTTTCTTTTTTGGGGTCTCTTTCTTTTTTTCTTTTTTTTCTTTCCAGTTTCTTTTTTTCTTTTTTTTCTTTTTTCCTGGAATTTTTCTTTCTTTTTTTCGATTTTTTTTTTAGCCAGCAGTAGCATAACGAAAAGTGAAACAAAAAATGACAAACGACTTCCCCAAACCTATTCGAAAGAATAGGTTGGAGTACAAAATTTACGGAAAAGGAAAAATAAACTCACAACACAGAAATGAAAAACGAAAAACCAGTCTAATGATGGTGTAACCCCCTCCCCAAACCTATTCGAAAGAATAGGTTGCAAACAAAGGATCACACAACCTCACACTACCTCCTTCCTAGGCATTTAACGATCTCAAAGCATGGTGAAGACTTGTTGCCTCTTAGGTACATAATTACTCGGGAAAACAACCATAAGACCCTAACATACATCATCCTATTATAAAGGCCTTCGTGAACCGCAGTAGAGAAAACACCACTAAGTGATGTCGAGACTACCTAGCTTAACTAAGTGCAATACATAAATGTGACAAGCCAAGCGAGAAAAACCTCAAACAAATTCATAGAGATGAAGCATATGATTAATGGCATAGTTAGTTGATCTACCCAATAAAAAAGTTCAAAAAATTCGGCAATAAACTCCATATAAAACATGCAAGACTATTCTAGGATGAATGCAGTGAATGCAACCTACAAAAAACTAAGAAAGCAGTAAACGTGCAAATGCAAACGCAAACAAAGAACAAGATACCATACTCAACATCACAAAGCCAAACAATAATTAACATCATGGTTCACATCCCATCCCCCCCATAAAACTTAAGCTAGTCCCTAGCAAAAGAGAATGAGTAAATAAAAAGTGATACTAGATGTTACCGAACGGTTTGGCCTCGGTCGGCTGAGAGCGGACATGTGAAAACACTAATTATCGGGATTGAAATCCCCATAATAGTCCCTCCCCATGTCGGACAGGAGATCATTACCACTAATGTTTATCCATTATCAAATGGAAACGAATCTTGTGCATCCGTTCCATTACTCCTCGCATCTTGGGAACCATCCTTGGCTCCTCTCCGTATCTGCTCAAGCAAGTCCACGATTCCCTGAAAACTAAAATTAACAAAACCAAGAAAAACAAAATCTAAAAAATAACTAAGGGAATCAGATGGAAAATAAAAAGAGTAAAGAGGATCAAAACTCCTTTGGAACTCATAGGTGCGCGCATGGACCAGAACGTAGGAGTCAAGATCAACAGTATCTGCAGCAATTGATTCAGAGACACCAAAATCTTCAGAGATTGGCTCCTCGACCTCAACACAACTGACGCCTTCACTCTCTGACTCAAGTGAAGCAATGGATTCAGTTATCTCCTCCTCCACGACTTCCTCTTGACCAACAACCTCGACATCCGCAAGTAAGGACGTGGAATCCAAGCTAAGCACTGAGGAGACTTCATCAATGGATTCTTCTCCACATTCCTCTTCATCGGCAATGTCGATTTCTGGTGGCTGACTACTGAAGAGAGACGTCCATGCCCCTATCCCGGGAGGTGAGTCCCTATCCCAATGTTCCAAAACTTGCTGGTTACTTCACCCCAAGTGCGCAACGATTTTTCCGGCGGGATTCTGAGCCATCTTCGAGCGTACCCTTCCAAAGCTCCCATAAATCCTCTCATACAAAGTTGCTCATGTGATAAAATAACCCCCTCCTCATTCTCACGAGGTATCCTCAACACACCTTCCTCGTATGTGTCTAAGAACCCTCTTAGATCATCCCCCATTGAAAACGTGGAGAGAATGGAGTAGTACGCAGGATCAAAGTCATAATTCCTGCAATCGTCATCCAATGTTATGCAAGGCCCTCGAGGCATCACATACCGGGGCAACGGTGGTTGACTCATCCTTCATATAACTAGTTTCTGCACAGGAGGAAACAAGAAACCAAGGAGCAGAATCCACAAAAGAAAAACAAAAACTTGCAAAGAAAAGCACAAAGAGTGCAAACAAACACAATGTAACCGAGAACTACGAGAGCGCAAGCACGTAAGGTAACCGAGATCAGATTAGATGAATTTTCTGAAAAAGATAGGGGGGAAGAAATAGGGTAAGAAAGTGAGATTTCCTGAGAGCAAACCCCCAGAGCCTGTTCTTCTGTAGGGAACCGAATGCTGAAAATATAAACAAATTAAATAGAAAAAAGGAGTATAGTCCCCGGCAACGGCGCCAATTTGATGAACGCGTGGATGTCGGGTCCAACGTATCAAATAAATGTGTTATTTAGCCAAAGGCAATTCACAACTACAACGAAAACCGTAGTGTAGCAGTAGAATAACCTCGAGTGTCGATCTCTAAGGACTATAACTAGCTTTATCTAATCTAATTTAGAATATAAAACAGCAGACGGTTTAGCAAAGGTTTTTCTTAACAGATAATGGAGATTGGTGATAGTATGGTCCTTCAAAGCATAAAGGGTTAATAATCATGCGTAAATTCCTCGGTTTTGCATGGAGATCTTTGATCAATAAATTGTCCTATTGTAATTATCAAACACTACGAAGATATAGATTTTGATAGGTCAAAGACCAATGAATTGTCCAATTGTGTGCAATAATTAATCAACAATACGAAGATAGAGATTTAGATAGATCAAAGAAATAAAGCAATAACACGGAGTATAATGCGCGATATAGCCATTAGAATAATTATCAACCCTTCGCTAAGAATTCACATACTATCACCAACGAGAAGTTTAGCTACTCATAGTTGTCATGCAATCAACAGAAATCATAGAAGAAAACATGTTGAAAGATATATAAAAATAAGTAGAAAAACTGTAAGATACAATGTTACCGAAGGTTGTCAGTCTCCGAAGAATCGCGATCTTACATGCTCCAAACTGCTATGAAAAAGTATCTCCTAAGCTACGAACCCCCAGAACAGGCTCTGGGAAGTTCCTACCTAAACCTACAGAGAAAGGTGAGAGAATAGGTCTGGAAAAGTATGAAAATCGGAGAAAAACTGAGCAACTATATATAGGCTTCGAAATAGTGTGGGGCGAAGGGCCCCACACACCGGGCGAGTCGCCTGGTGTGGGGCGATTCGCCCCACATCCCGGGCGATTCGCCCGGGAGTAAATTTCGAGAATTTACACGTTTTCGACGCGTTTTTGAATTTCTTCCCCTTTTCGGACTCGGTTTCTGACTTCTAGTGGCCTTCTAACCTCCAGATTCGACCCCTAGACTTCAAATCCTATCCGAAAACCTTAAGATACTCCCATTAGGCTTCTGGAACACCAATTCCTTGTCAACTTCAATATAATTGCCCGGAAATCCTCGTTTTTCAACCAAAACCTGTAAAATAAAAACTAAAGGGAAACGTGACACTATTCTAATAAAATGCACTAAATATAGATAAATTAACATGGAGGATAGCTAAAATAGGTGAAAAAGACTCAAATGAAAGTGTAAAATACACATTCATCATGTTTGCAATGCATGTCAGCAAGGAAAGCAAACCAAATCTTCTTTTAAGAACAATGCAGTACCGTCAACTACAAAACCTTTACAACTCTTGCACATGGACTTGTTTGAATCTTCTTCAACATGCTATGCTGGTAAGAAGTATGGTCTGGTGGTGGTAGATGACTATTCAAGATTCACTTGGGTAGTATTTATGAAGCACAAATCTGAAACAAGGACTGAAATACCTAACTTGCTGAATAAGCTTGAAGTCATGAAAAATAACAAGGTAAAAGTCATAAGGACAGACCATGGTACTGAGTTTGTAAACCAGTACATAATTGAGTATTGCACTTCAAAAGGCATACAACATCAGTTATCCTCAGTAAGAACACCACAACAAAACGGTGTTGCTGAAAGGAAGAATCGCACCCTAAAAGAAGCCGCAGGAACAATGCTTGCTGACACTGAAATAAGTGAGGCTTACTGGGTTGAAGCGATTAATACCGCCTGTTACACTCAAAACAGATGTCTGATTACTAAGGAATACAACAAAACTCCTTATGAGTTATTTGTTGGAAGACCTCCTAATATCACCCATCTAAGAGTATTTGGTTGTAAGTGTTTCGTTTTTAACAACGGTAGAGAATACCTAAGAACATTTCAACCAAAGGCAAACGAAGCGATATTTCTTGGTTACTCCTTGCATAGTAAAGCTTATAGAGTTTACAAAAAAAGACACAAAAGATCGAAGAATCAGTGCATGTTGTATTCTACGAAAAGTCACAATGAGTGCCTGCTGAAGAAGAAATATCAGAATGTATGAAGAAGCCAATCATACATGAGCAAAGAACTGAATCTGATGCTAGGAAAATCAAGTCAATTGAACTAAATGATGATTCTGACAATGACTCTCCTCCCCCAAGTCATGACAAGATAAATATAGTTCATGACAAAGAATTTCGAGCAAAAGATGCAGTTTCTCCGGATGTTGCTGAAACTATGCAACCTCCTGTGCCTGCTGATGAGTTACCACAATCTAGAAATGCTGAACAAGCAGTTGCTGATGAACCCATCTCAGCAGAGACACAACAAAGTACCAGTAGTACTGAACAAGTACATGTTGAAGAGTCACATGCAGATGAGCAAACTTATCCGGATCCAAAGAACAGAAAACCTGTTAACAAATGGATTAGAGATCATCCCTCTACGGATATGATTGGTGATATTGACAAACGCCAAGTGACTAGATCCAAAGCATCTGCTACTCATGGGCTTGCTGAAGAAGCAAATGTCGTAGAAGTAGAAGCTTTGTTCTCTTGCTTTGTTTCGGAAATTGAACCCAAGACCATAGAAGAAGCTCTAAAGCATTCTGAATGGATCAAGGCAATGCAAGAAGAACTGGATCAATTTGAAAGGAACAAAGTATGAAAACTTGTACCTCTTGCTGAAGGCAAGAAAGCTATTGGTACAAAGTGGGTGTTCAGAAACAAGCTGAGTGAGTCTGGTGAAGTGACAAGAAACAAAGCACGTTTGGTTTCTCAAGGTTACTGTCAGACTGAAGGATTGGACTATGATGAGTCTTATGCACCAACTGCAAGATTGGATGCAATTAGACTTTTCTTGGCCTTTGCTGCTCACAATGACTTCATTGTTTATCAAATGGATGTTAAAAGTGCATTCTTGAATGGTGAACTTGTTGAAGAAGTCTACTTGGAACAACCCCCTGGCTTTGAACTTCCCTCAGAAACCAAGATGGTATACAAGCTTCAGAAAGCTGTATATGGTCTAAAGCAAGCACCTAGAGCTTGGTATGATACCTTAGCTAAGTTCTTGCTGGATAATGGTTTCAAGAAAGGTGAAGTTGACAAAACATTGTTTACCATGAACCATGATGGTAAAATACTCTTAGTTCAGATTTATGTGGATGACATAATATTTGGATCTAAGGACAAGCAACTTTGTGATGATTTTGCCAAACTCATGACAAACAAATTTGAAATGAATATGATGGGAAAATTGAATTATTTCCTAGGATTGCAAGTCAAGCAACTCAAAGATGGAATATTCATAAATCAAGCAAAGTATGCGAAAGAAATGCTCATAAAGTTTAGGATCAAAGAGGAAGAAAAACCTGAAAAGATCCCTATGAGTGTTGGTACAAAATTGGGCTATACTAAAGAATATAAAAGTGTTGAAGAGGACAAGTATAGGAAGCTCATTGGTTCCTTGTTGTATTTAACAACAAGTAGACCTGACATTCAGTATGTTGTTTGTGTGTGTGCAAGATTCCAATCTGATCCAAGAGAATCACACTACAAAAAGACACTTAAGATACTGAAATATGTCAAAGGTACAATCAATGTTGGATTATGGTATCCTAAAGATTCTGGACTTGAATTGGTTGGTTATTCTGATGCTGATCATGGAGGATCAACTCTTGATAGAAAAAGTACCTCTGGAACTTGTCAGTTTCTAGGTACTAGATTAATATTATGGTTCAGTAAGAAGAAAACCTGTGTTGCCAATTCATCTACTGAATCTGAGTACATTGCGGCTGGTTATTGCACAGCTCAAATCCTATGGATTCAGCAACAATTAAGAGATTATGCTATTTCTGCAAAGAAAACACCAAACTTTTGCGATAATACAAGTGTTATTGCTATCACGCAAAATCCAAAGTTCCACTCAAGGACAAAGCACATTGATATTAGACATAATTTCATTAGAGATCATGTGGAAAAGGGATATATTGAGGTTGTAAAAGTAGGTACTGATGATCAACTTGCTGACATCTTTACCAAGCCCCTACCAGATAACAGATTCGCAATGCTAAGGTATAACCTTGGATTGATTGAATTACCTCAATAAGGGATACAATAGCTAGATTGCTGAAACAGGCATTCGGCAAGCCAAAGTATGCTTACTTGAATAATAGCTCCTTCCACTGATTTCTTCTAAAAAGAAATGATAGGTTACTACATGATTGCTGAAACAGGCATTCAACAAGTAATTCCTTCAAAACGGGTATTTGTTAGGAAACTTGATCACTTGCTGAGACGGGCACTCAGTAAGAGAAAAACCTTAAAGATTGCTGAAACGGGCATTCAGACAACCAAAGATACTGAAACAGGTATTCAAGTATCAAAGGAAAATTCTGAGACGGGAACTCAGAAAAGAGCAAACTCACTTCTCAGATTTTACCAAAAGATATCTCAAGACAAAAAGAATTTACTGAGACGGGACCTCAGAACTGTCTTTTAATTTAAGGAAATATGAGATATCTGATTAAGGGGGAACTTTCAGCAAATAACAAGGCTATTTACACAAACTCGCTGAAAAGATTCTTGTTTACTTCAGCAAGCAATCAAATCCCATAAATCTAGGTAAAATCAATTTGTGACGTTAATCGGGCACAGATAAATTCGCTAATAATCATGACATGAAATATAATCGTGGCCATTGATTTAAGGTAGTTTTTAATCTGACGGTTAATATTGCAAAGAGAAAGAGTGCTCTGACGGTTTTTGTTAGTGGACCACTACGCATTTAATGCAAAGGCTCCACTAACGCTGTTGAATCTCTGATTTACCCTTGCTGAGAACTCAAAACCGATTGAGCTTCTTGCACATCAGAGATAATATATAAACAAGGAGTTAGAGAAAGACAAAATTCTTTAACTCACATTTCCTTTCTCTGCAAATTTTTATAGCCTGTGCCTGAATTCACTGTACCTCCGGTCAAAAAGCAAAGTAATCTTTTTCGTACATTTCTCACCCTATATAAGAAATGGGCCCAAAGAGACAGTCCTCCAAGACCTCTAAATCATCAAAGGTTGACTGTGCTGGAAAAAGCACTGCTCCGGTTATAACTCCGACAACCAACACAGTGAAAATTGTGTTGAAGAACGACCGAGTAACAGAAAGACCTATGCCGCTTGCATATCTAGACACTGCAAAGTGTGAAATGATGATGCAATGGGGCGGATTCGCCAAAGAGAAGTATATACGATACTTCTATGAACAAGAACTTGACGGTGAAAATGAGGAGGCGCTTGACTTCATAAAACAACAAGGCCTTACTCTCTTCATAACTTCTCGCCCTAAGAAAGTGAGTATGTTAGACAACATGGAATTCTACAACAATGCAGAAATCCAGACTCTGACTGATGGTCAAGGAGTCACTGAAAAAGTGATTTCCACCACAGTTCAAGGTGTGCAAGTCGTCCTGAAATGGACTGATTTGGCCGACATCTTTCAGATTCCAACCACTGGAACTGAAGATGACATCACTGCAACTGATGAAGAAATTGAAGCCTTCTACAGTGATGTCAGAAACGAGAAAATGAAGAAAGGAGAGATTTCTCCCGTGACTTGGACAAAGCACGTTAAAAGGAAGCATCTCTGCCATTCACTTGGTCTAGTAGCTCTGCTACTAATCAAAGTCTTAGACTCCCAAGTCGGAGGAATAGACCAAGTAGGCTTGAGAAGGTGGCCGCTGCTGATGCATATACATGAGAACAAAACTGAGCTCAACTGGGCAAAGTACATTTTCAACGGACTTGTTGATTGTGTTACTAAATTCAAGGTCAAGGTTGAAGACAACAAGATCTCACCTACCTTCCCAGTCATGTATGGACTAAAAATATGCTATATCCTTGAACACTTCAGGATTCAGCTGAGAAACCCATTGTCGATTAGGAAATCAGTATGCAATGTGGGAAGAGCCTTCTACAAGCAAAATGGACCTAAGCTTGCTGATAAGAAATCAAAGAAGAGAACAGCTGCAAATGTTGTCAGCACAAGTCAGCAAGAAAGGTATACAACAGCTGCAGATGTTGTCACCACTACTCAGTAAGACAAGACTCCAACAGCTGAAAAAGTTGTTGATGAAACTGCTGTAGATGGTGATCAAGATAAGTGTACAACAGCCGTTGCTGAAAATGCAACTACTGCAGAAGCTGCTGCTGGAGAGAAACTTGAAAAATCTAAGAAGAAAAAAAGGAAAGCTGATGATGACACTCAAACTGCAGCGTCATCAGCTAACCCCGTCCCTAAGAAGAAACGGACAAATAACCCAAGAAAGAAAACACTGGCTCGCAAGTCAGTTCCAATTGTCCATGATCTTTCGGATGATACTCCAGGAGTTGCTGATACACAAGCTCCAGTAGATGTTGATGAAGTGGTTACTGAAACCTACTTCAGCAATGTTGAAGTGTTTGCGGAAGCCTTCAACAATCAACTTAATGTTGATACATCTGCTGAGATAAGACCACAAGGCAGTGGAACGAAAATCATGCCTCAATGCCATATATCTACATTGTAGATAATCTTGATGCTGAAGATATGGTTGCTGAACAAGCAATTCATCAAGTTGCTGAAACCGCAGTTACTGAGACTGTGATTGCTGAAGAACCAATTGCTGAGACTGCAATGGTTCAAGTCCCAGAAATTGTTGAAACACCACAAGAGACATTATTCGACGACGCATCTTGAGATGCTGAGAATACTGGACCTAGTTCACCGAAAACATCCATTGACAAAGTTCAGCTTGTGCTGACAGAACTGAGTCAGCAAATGGAATTGGAGATTGAAGATACCTCCAACAAATCAGTAGATGTTTTCATGACCAGTAGTGAACTCAAAGGTCAAGATGTCTCTGCTCAACTTGTCATTTCAGAGACAAGGGAGATTGCCGAACCCGCACAGCCTTCTCAAATAGAGCAAGAAAAGAAGTCTGCTGAAGAACAAGTCCCAGACACTAAAGAAACTGCCGTTGCTGAAAGGACTGAGTCACCACCTGCCCTTCTTCAGCAGGTAGTTAACTCAACCATAAGCAAAACTTCACTATCTGAAACTCATTCTTTTGCTAATATAATGATTTCTTTACAGACTTCTCAAGATACAAGTCAGAAGGTTGCTGAAACTTCTGCACCGAAATCCACAACTCCTGCTCAGCAGGTAGATAAAGTTTTTGGTAATTCAACTAAGTTCTCATTCTTTTGCTAATATAATGATTTCTTTACAGACTTCTCAAGATACAAGCCAGAAGGTTGCTGAAACGTCTGCACTAGAATCCACAACTCCTGCTCAGCAGGTAGATAAAGTTTTTGGTAATTCAACTAAGTTCTCATTCTTTTGCTAATATAATGATTTCTTTACAGACTTCTCAAGATACAAGTGATGAACGTATTTTTGACGCGTTCATCTTGTCTTTTTTACCTTCTTTTGCTATCTTCTAGCCTTGTTTTTTAGTTAGTTTTGTAGAATAGTGTCACGTTTTGTGTTTTCTGCATTTTCAGGCACTTAGGTACGAAACGGCGTTTTTGGAGCTAAAAACGAGCCTTTTTGATGGAAAAGATGGCCCCGTTGAAGTTCCCCAATCTCCGTGGCTTGTTCGTGAGTGTTTGAGCATCAATAAGTGATGAATGTGTATTTTACACTTTCATTTGAGTCTTTTCACCTAATTTAGCTATCCTCTATGTTAATTTAGCTATATTTTAGTGCATTTTATTAGAATAGTGTCACGTTTCCCTTTAGATTTTATTTTACAAGTTTTGGTTTAAAATCGAGGATTTCCGGGCAATTATATTGAAGTTGACAAGGAATTGGTGTTCCAGAAACCTATTTGGAGTATCTGAAGGTTTCCGGATAGGATTTGGAGTCTAGGGGTCGAATCTGGAGGTTAGAAGGCCACTAGAAGACAGAAACCGAGTCCGAAAAGGGGAAGAAATCAAAAAACGCGTCGAAAACGCGGAATTCCGCGAAATTTTCTCTGGGGCTAACCGCCGCACACCGGGTGAACCGCCACGGGTGTGGGGCGAACCGCCCCACAGTATTTCGGGGCCTATATATAGTTGCTCAGTTTTCTCCGAAAATCATATCTTTCCAGACCTACTTTCTCACCTCTCTCTATAGTTTTAGGTAGGAACTTCCCGGGGCCTGTCCTGGGAGTTCCGTAGCTTAGGGGACACTTTTTCATAGCGGATTGGAGCTTGTAGGATCGCAATTCTTCGGAGATTGACAACCTTCGGTAACTTGTATCTTACAGTTTAATCTACTTATTTTATATATCTTTCAATATGTTTTCTTCTATGATTTATGTTGATTGCATGCCTATTATGAGTAGCTAAACTTATTGTTGGTGGTAGTATGTGAATTCTTAGCGAAGGGAAGATAATCATGCTAATAGCTATATCGCGCATTATACTCCGTGTCATTGCTTTATTTCGTTGATCAGGCACATCCTAAATTCTCGTATGTTGTATTAACTATTATGCACAATTGGACACTTGTCGACCTGTTCGGGAGTTTATCTTCGTAGTGTTGAATAATTACGGAACACAATAGGACAATAGTGATTGACTTGTCAGACCAATTATCTTCGTAGTGCTTAATATTTGCAACAGGACACTAGATTGATTCAAAGATCTCTATGCAAGACCGAGGAATTTATGCATGATTATCGACCCGTTATGCTAAGAAGGACCATACTATCACCAATCTCCATTATCTGTTAGAAAAACCCCTTTGCTATCTGTCTGCTGTTTATATTCTCTTGTTAAATAGATAAAGCTAGTTATAGTCCTGAGAGAACGACACTCGAGTCATTCTACTGCTACACGACGGTTTTCGTTGTAGTTGTGGATTGCCTTTGGCTAATTACAAATATTATTTGCTGAATTAGAATCTGACAAATTCCGGTTCATCAAATTGGCGCCGTTGTCGGGGACTATACTCCTTTTTTCTGTTTAATTTGTTTATATTTTCAGCATTCAATCCCTAATTCTATTAGTTTTAGTTTTCCTATTTAATCTATCTCTCATACTCCTTTCCTAGATTGTCACAGATATTCAGGTCTTGTGATGGCTCGCCCACTTTTGAAATCATGGGTTCAACCCAACAAAGCACTGATGAGAGGTCCAGCTATTGTTCTTTCTGCTGCAACTCGAGATTTGGAAATCAAAAGTTGCATGTACCACCAACTCCCGAGGTTCTATGGGTTGGCTAGGGAAGATGTTATGGGATACCTGAATGATATTGACGACTTTATCAACAATTTTCTAAGGCCAGGAGCAGGGATAACGGACGATGAGCTAAGGATGAAGGTTTTTGCTTTGGGGCTTGGTGATAAAGCCAAGGCATGGTTAGGCTCTCTGGAAGCCGGATCACTAGACACCTGGGACAAGGTGTATTCTGCTTTTATGGAGAAATACTTTCCTCACACATTGACTACCGCGCTTAAGGCGCAAATCACAGGATTCAAACAGGACTATAATGAGACCATCTACACCGCTTTCGAGAGGTTCAAGGACCTCATGCACAAGTGTCCACACCATGGTTTTGGGCTTCCTGATCTTGTCCAGCATTTCTACAATGGACTCACATATGAGAGTCAACAGGTGGTGGATTTCCAATGCCGTGGTACTATCTGGGAAGAGACCGCCGAGGATGTGTGGGCGTGTTTCGAAAGGCTTGCTAAAGGATCTCAATCCAAGGATCCAAGAGCAATGGTTAGAAGGCGTGGACCTGAGGCCCCACCAAACCAGGAGATCCCAATGCATGAAGTGAATGGTGTGAGTGGCGATAGGTTCGAAGGTTTCGCCAATCAGATGAGGCAAGCTCTAAGTGGCCTAATCGGAACTTCTCTCTCCAACGAGGTATGTAGGGTGTGCAAGAATTATGGGCATGGGGCTCATATGTGTAGATCAGATCTAGCACGAGAAGATGTTCACTTGGGAAACCGTAGTAATCCTACTCCTAAGGACGAAGCATCTACATCCAAATCTGCAACTCTCATGGATAATTTACAGAAATCGGTGGATTTCACCCAAGTGTTTTTGAAGAGATACGAGGAGGATTCGGCAAAGATCAATGGTCGTCTGGATCAATTGGAAGCTAGAGCTAGTAGAGAGCAAGGGAAGTTACATAGCAGCACTGAGAGGTCCATGTCGATCAACATGGTGGGAGGTCAACCAGTGGAAATCACAATTAAGCAAGTTGCTAAGTGCGAGTGTTACAAGGATGAAGAGCGTCCACTAGCCAAGGAAGAAGAGAAGGACCTTGGTACTGATGAGAGTGGAAAGAAGCAAGAGAATCCCGAGCCACTCCCTCAAAGTTTCGATGTTAAGGTCGGGATTGGCGAACTTGAAGATGTCCGTGCCACACTAGACACGGGATCTTACTCGAACGTGCTCCCTTTGAATGTGTTTCTTGGAAAACTATCTGACCATAGGGCTATTGTGCAACTGGCGGATGGATCCTTTGTGAGACCCGAAGGCGTTGTGAAAAATGTGTTGGTCAAGATTGGTGAATTATCTGTATACACCAATTTTGTAGTTATGCCGGCGTCTGCACCTGGGACAGGGGATGTCATTCTCTTGGGATGAACGTTCTTGACTAAGCTACGCTCCGTGATGGACATCTGCCAAAGAACTTGCACTATTGAAGTGGAAGGCAAGCAACATGTATTGCAAGCCATATCTGATCCACCTGATAATTCTTTCACTACTCATTACTGTGGTCTTGCAGCCTATATTCTTTCTTATTCACAGGTTCGTGGCATGGAGAGGAGATCGAAGAAGGGGAAGTCTAGTACCCGCAGAAAGAAGAGATAAGCGCGGACAGGAGTCGAGTCAAAGACTTTAAACAATGGCGCTATCCGAGAGGCAACCCGGAGATTTTATCGCTTTCTTTACCGCTTTAGATTTTATCTCACGAGTTTGATTGAGTATTATAGGTCACTTATACAAACATTAGCTCTCACCTTGGATCCACTTTCGACGTTCGGGACGAGCGACGATGTTCAGATTTGGGGAGGAGGCTATCGCTGGTTATCTCTATACTTATCTTGCTTATGATAAACTCGTGAAATTTTTTGCATTTGCACGTTTACTGCTTTCCTAGGATAGTCTTGCATGTTTTATATGGAGTTTATTGCCGAATTTTTTGAACTTTTTTATTGGGTAGATCAACCAACTATACCATTAATCGTATGCTTCATCTCTATGAATTTGTTTGATGTTTTTCTCGCTTGGCTTGTCACATTTATGTATTGCACTTTGTTAAGCATGGTAGTCTCGACATCACTTAGTGGTGTTTTCTCTACTGCGGTTCACGAAGGCCTTTATAATAGGATGATGCATGTTAGGGTCTTATGGTTGTTTCCCGAGTAATTATGTACCTAAGAGACAACAAGTCTTCACCATGCTTTGAGATTGCTAAATGCCTAGGAAGGAGGTAGTGTGAGGTTGTGTGATCCTTTGTTTATAACCTATTCTTCCGAATAGGTTTGGGGAGGGGGTTACACCATCATTAGACTTGTTTCTGTTTTTCATTTTCGTATCGTGAGTTTACTTTTCCTTTTCCGTAAATTTTGTACTCCAACCTATTATTTCGAATAGGTTTGGGGAAGTCGTGTGAGTCATTTTGTTTCTCTTTTGTTATGCTACTGCTGGCTAGAAAAATCGAAAAAAAGAAAGAAAAAAACTCCAGAAAAAAAAAGAGAAAAAGAAAAAGAAAAAAAGAATCTGGAAAGAAAAAAAAGAAAAAAAAGAAAGACCCCAAAAAAGCAAAGAAGGGTCCAAAAAAGAAAGCCAAATAGCAGTTACCAAAGTGTTGAGTCTTTTCCATTCTTGTAATGTTCGTAATCGTGTTTTTCTATTTTTGATCTTTTTTGTCTTGAGTGTCATCTGTTCTAGACCACCCTCGTCCTGCCATTCAGGAAGTGGTGAATAGCTTAAGACTTTACTTGAGAGATGGGTAGAATAGGGGAGTGTTATCTTTTATAGGGAACCCTCCTTCGTTTGATGAGAGACAGTACTGGTTCGACCTCTTTTGAGGAAAAGTCTTAACATGGTGGAACAGCAGTAAGTCCTCAGTTTCATAGGCACGGGACAACCATTCGTATCTTACCATGCTTCATTACGTCGTCACTGACTAGGTCCAGGTAGAGAATGTTACGAGAGACTATCTTGTCTTGACATAAGTGCTTATGTGGATGTGTATAAGTCAATCGAGGTATTCTTCAACCTATATTCATGCTTTGATTTATATGGTTTTTGTTCATATGATTATTTGATAGATTCAGTAGATTAGTTCATTTTATTTGGCATGAGACTCCATTTTGTGTCTTGCATGTTTTTTGCATTAGAGTCTAGCTTAGTTGCTTGAGGACAAGCAAAGGTTCAGTTTGGGGAGTTTGATGAATGTGTATTTTACACTTTCATTTGAGTCTTTTTCACCTATTTTAGCTATCCTTTATGTTAATTTAGCTATATTTTAGTGCATTTTATTAGAATAGTGTCACGTTTCCCTTTAGATTTTATTTTACAGGTTTTGGTTGAAAATCGAGGATTTCCGGGAAATTATATTGAAGTTGACAAGGAATTGGTGTTCCAGAAGCCTATTTGGAGTATCTGAAGGTTTCCGGATAGGATTTGGAGTCTAGGGGTCGAATCTGGAGGTTAGAAGGCCACTAGAAGACAGAAACCGAGTCCGAAAAGGGGAAGAAATCCAAAAACGCGTCGAAAACGCAGAATTCCGCGAAATTTTCTCTGGGGCTAACTGCCCCAGACGTGGGGCGAACCGCCGCACACCGGGTGAACTGCCGCGGGTGTGGAGCGAACCGCCCCACAGTATTTCGGGGGCCTATATATAGTTGCTCAGTTTTCTCCGAAAATCATATCTTTCCAGACCTACTTTCTCACCTCTCTCTATAGTTTTAGGTAGGAACTTCCCGGGGCCTGTCCTGGGAGTTCCGTAGCTTAGGGGACACTTTTTCATAGCGGACTGGAGCTTGTAGATCGCAATTCTTCGGAGATTGACAACCTTCGGTAACTTGTATCTTACAGTTTAATCTACTTATTTTATATATCTTTCAATATGTTTTCTTCTATGATTTCTGTTGATTGCATGCCTATTATGAGTAGCTAAACTTATCGTAGATTTCTGTTGATTTCTGTTGACTGGAGCTTGTAGGATCGCAATTCTTCGGAGATTGACAACCTTCGGTAACTTGTATCTTACAGTTTAATCTACTTATTTTATATATCTTTCAATATGTTTTCTTCTATGATTTCTGTTGATTGCATGCCTATTATGAGTAGCTAAACTTATCGTTGGTGGTAGTATGTGAATTCTTAGCGAAGGGAAGATAATCATGCTAATGGCTATATCGCGCATTATACTCCGTGTCATTGCTTTATTTCGTTGATCAGGCACAACCTAAATTCTCGTATGTTGTATTAATTATTATGCACAATTGGACACTTGTCGACCTGTTCGGGAGTTTATCTTCGTAGTGTTGAATAATTACGGAACACAATAGGACAATAGTGATTGACTTGTCAGACCAATTATCTTCGTAGTGCTTAATATTTGCAACAGGACACTAGATTGATTCAAAGATCTCTATGCAAGACCGAGGAATTTATGCATGATTATCGACCCGTTATGCTAAGAAGGACCATACTATCACCAATCTCCATTATCTGTTAGAAAAACCCCTTTGCTATCTGTCTGTTGTTTATATTCTCTTGTTAAATAGATAAAGCTATTTATAGTCCTGAGAGAACGACACTCGAGTCATTCTACTGCTACACTACGGTTTTCGTTGTAGTTGTGGATTGCCTTTGGCTAATTACAAATATTATTTGCTGAATTAGAATCTGACAAATTCCGGTTCATCAATAAGCATCGAGAAGGATGAGTCCAAGGCACCCGAGGGCCGTACGAGGGCAAAAAGATTGAGTTTGAAGACAAAAATCTGCCCAGGAGCCAAGCTAAGCGCCTGGAATAGTGAAGCGCTCCGCTTCATTTTCCAGGAGCTTTAGCACAGCAGCCAAGCGAAGCGCTTGGAGGGCCAAAGCGCTCCGCTTGGACTCTCCAAGCGGTCCGCTTGGCAGCGGTTACGTTTTCGGATTTTCCTTCTTAGATCTGATCTTCTGTTACTTTTTAGATACTTTTGAACAGAGCTTCGTTTTGGAGAGCTCCTAAGCCCCAAAACTCAAAAAAAAACTCAGATTACATTGTATTTTAGATTGGATTAAAGGTTTTGGCATTGGATTGCATCCGTTGTTTCATCTACGGAGAGGTTTTCATCAACACCCACCGGTTAGTGACATCTTGGTGGTAACATTGTATCATTATCTCTTGTCTAGTAGTTTGATTTGATGTATTCTATTTACAATTCATATGATTTGATGTCTATGTTGATGAATATGAGTAGCTAAATCCTTTGTGTTGGTGGTAGAATGTAGTATATGCATGCTATGGGTTATGTTTATGCTTACATGAGGTTGTGAGTCAATCTTGCTGCAAATTCCTTCATATGATTCTTAGTTGCCTATAAAATATATTCGAATTGAGTATAGTGACAAACTCTTGGTCAATGAAAGCAGGATTGTATGTTAGAGATTTGCAGCATGCTAGATAAATGGTGTTAGTGACAAGCACCTCTAAATTATTGATAGTGACCTTTCATGATGTGTGTCTTGAAAGTTACCTAGACGAGTTGCTTAGCAGACTTGATCGAAGGTTTTACGCACTGAACTTGTGAGCATATTCGTAACCCATGCATGTGTATTTGATTTCTACCACCAACCGTTTTCCAAACTTGATTACAACAGTCTGATTTCTCGTTGCTTTGTTCAAAGAAAACGATTCTATAAACATTTGAACTCGTTGACTGAAATTACTAGCAAAAACCTCAAGCAAAGCCACGTTAGGTCCCGAGAGAATGACACTCGGGGACAACTTGTCATTGCACTCTAGTTTGTGTAGTGATAAGTTTTCTTAGGCTTTTAAACAAATTTAATTGGTGAAAAACGACATCATCAATTTGGCGCCGTTGCCGGGGACTTAACTCCTTTGGTTGGTGTTTTTGTTTTGGTTTTTTCAGCCAACATCTCTTCTTTGTCTCATTTCTGTTTTTGTTTCTTTTTACTTGAGATACTCACTATCTTGTATTTCAAGTGAGTGCATGCCTAGAACCCGAACGGTTGGACCTATTATTGAACCTTTTGTAGACGAGATCGATCGTTTGTTTCAAAGGAGAAGGAGGAATTTGAATCTCGAGTTTGAAGGAGTAGCATCTAGAGCTTCTACTTCTGGTATTCGGGAAGAGTCTTCTTCTTATCTTTTGGAGCCAATTCTTGAATCTGTTTACTTGGAAGGTGAAATGGAGGAACGGCCTATACGTACACTTACTAAGCCTACGGTTGGGGCTAGAGGACCAGCAATTGTCCTCAATGATGCCACAAGGAACTTGGAGGTCAAGAATCACATGTTCCAACAACTTCCCAAATTCTATGGGATGGCTAATGAGGACGTGATAGGGTACTTGAATGAGCTCGAGAATTTTGTTCTCCATCTTGGGCGACCAGGAGCTGGTGTTACGGATGATGATCTCCGCATGAAGGTCTTTTCTATGGGGCTAGGTGATCGTGCAAAGGCTTGGCTTAATACTTTGGAGGCCGGGTCTTTGACAACATGGGATCTTTGCTTTGATAAGTTCATGGAGCGTTACTACCCCGCTTCCAAGACGATGGCTATGAAGAGCCAAATTAGCTCCTTCGAGCAGAGGTATGATGAGCCTTTCCACGCGGCCTATGACCGATTCATGGGGTTGCATCATCGATGCCCACATCACGGGTATGATAAAGGTCAGCTTCTCCAATTCTTTTACAATGGTTTACATCCCGAGATTCAATCTCAAGTGGATAGTATTTGTGGAGGTAGTATGGGGGAGTTGCTTCCTTCTCAAGCTCAAGAGAAGCTGGACATGATGTACCGGAATTCCCAAAACCGGAATGTGAGGGCTCGTGTGCTCTAAAAGGAGCAAAGAGGTGAGCCCAAGGTAGTGGTAGAACAAAATGCCTTCGATGGGTTCGCCCATGAAGTGAAGCAAGCTTTGAGGAAAAGCGTTCCTTCTCCTTCTACGGAAGTTTGTGGTGTGTGCAAAAACTATGGGCACCCGGCCTATTTATGCCGTTCTGAATTTGCTAGAGAGCAATATATCACGAACAATGTCCGTCAAGAAGTGTATGCTGCTGAGGGAGAACAAGTAGTTGGAGATGTGAACTACGGGCAAGGATATGGCAATATGAGGCCACAAAACCGTGGACCCCGAGTGGGTACCAGAATCAAGGCAACCGTGGTTATCTTCATAACCCGGATCAAAATGCCTATGGGCCTAATCAAGATAAAAGTCGTCTCAGCTATGGGAACAATTGGTATGAAGGAGCACCGCCTTCTAATCCTACACCTCCACCTCAGGTTGCTAGTTCGGGACCACAAGGTGGAGGGGTGCTTCCTTCACCTCTTGTCTCTTCTCTCAACGATCTTGTGTTGAAGACAAATAAGTTTATGGAGCATTAATATCGTAATGAAGCTACTAACAATCAGCGGTTTGAGAAGCTTGAGGCTAGTAGTAGCAACCTCCATAAGAAGTTGCAAGAGCTGATAGATCGGGGGGCTAGTAGAGAGCAAGGGAAGTTTCCCGAGAACACGGAGAAGGCTATGGCCATAACCGTGGTGACTGATTTGCCCGTGGAGATCACGGTTGTGAGAGACAATGCACTAGTTGAGGTGCCAAGTTGCAAGATAACTGAAATTTGCAAAGTGAGTGAGGAGGTCGAGACTCCCAAGGTGGTTATGGAAGAGGAAGTTGTCGCACAATCTGATGCGATTGTTGAAGAGGTGAAAGAAAACTCATCGTCTGAGGATGAGATGGTGGATATGGTGGAAGTGCCCATCCAAGAGAGCTTCGATGTTGAAATCGGCTTGGGGAAGAAGGACGGAATAGTGGCAACTCTAGACACGGGAGCGGGTGTGAATGTTATACCCTTGAACGTGTATGAAGAGTCGGGTTTGTCTGGCTTGAGACCTATGAAATGCATGGTGCGATTAGCGGATGGGTCCATGAAAAAGCCGTTGGGTGTGATTGAAAACTTGGCGGTGAGGGTTGCCGGTGTAGAGGTGAAGACCAATTTCATCGTTATGCCTAAATCTTCTGCTAAGCTCAAGGATGTGGTTCTCTTGGGTAGAGCCTTCATCAACAAAGTGCGTATGGTCATAGACACGTATCGCCGAACATGTCACTTTGAGGTAAATGGAAAGCAACACACGTTGCGAGCCATTGTTGATTCATGTGCTTATGTTGATACTAACGAACTTGTAGGATTTTTTGGTCCACTTTATGTTCGTCAAGATGTGCAGGGAATTGATGCTTTGAGAAGCAATTGGAGGGGGAAGTCTAGTACCCGAGGCGAAATAATTTCCGCATGAGTTGTGAAGAGTCGAGCCAACGACTTTTAAACGAAGGCGCTTCTCGGGAGGCAACCCGAGGTTGTAGGTACTTGCATATAGATTAGGAGCACGTTTAAATTTTGTTTCGTTATTTAGACAAGGTTTTTGGGGTGAAAATTTAGCAAAAGTCGAAAAAAATAGATTTGGGAGCTTCAGGTCCCAAGCGAACCGCTTGGAAAGCCTAAGCGGTCCGCTTGGATTTCCAGTAAGAATGAAATTCTTACTGGAAATCCAAGCGGAGCGCTTGGCAGGTCACAAGCGGACCGCTTGCCAAGCGCTTCGCTTGGGACGGCCCAAGCGCTTCCCTTGGCTTTCCTTAAGAAAGCTAAGCGGGGCACTTGTGTATCAAAGCTCCCCACTTCGTTTTTCTTCCTCCATTCCCGATTTAGCACCCCAAAAATCTCAATCTCTCTCAATTCTCCACCAATTCTTGCAATCTTGTGCATTTTACAAAGCCCATCACCCCCTCTATCATCTAAACCGATCAAATTTCACGTTTGAAGCATCCATAACAAGGAATCAAAGGTACCTCTCATGAACCCTAACTTTCTTGAATTTGGGATTTTATCTTAATTAGCTTCAATTGTGTTATGCATTGCTGAATTAGAGTTTGATGATGATTGTTGACCATGTTTCTTACTAGATGTGATGTCTAAATTCGAATTTTGCTCCTCTTGATTTATGATGAATTCTATTGCTCGAATTCTTGCTATATAATTGTTTGATGATTGTTAGCCTTGAATTTGAGTTATGTTATGATTATGGTGATGTTGTGATTGCATGAGAATGTGTTGGATTGGTTGGGTAATTCAATTGGAGAGTTTGTTTGCTTGGTTTAGATTCGTATAGATTTATCGTAACGAAGTGTTAAAGCTTCTCGATTTGTTCATATGAACTTTAGCAAGCCCTCAAACTCACCATGAGATTACTTGAGTGAGTATTGGAGTCTAGGAGTCAAGTCAAATTCTCATTGTCTCTTCAAGCTATCTAATGAGATTTTACTAGGTACCATGGACACAAGAGCCAAGAAGAAAGCAAGGAAGGATGGAGCTTCAACCTCCAAGGAGATTCCCCGTGATGAAGGCGACCGTGACCCATACAAAGAATCGGACGCATTGCGGAGGTTCCGATACAACTTCTATAGGGGAGGAGAACGGTCAGATTTGGGACCGTAGCATCTCCTTTACTTCAAGGAGTTGGACGTACTAAAGGGGACAAAATATGAGAACAAGGGACTTTTCTTTGATGTACCCTATGCACCCTATGCTCACCTTACCAGGCTTATAACGGAGAGAGGATGGACCTTCTATGGGAAAGAACTCTCCGGATGGGATAGAGACCTTGTCGAGGAGTTCCACATTGCCTTCGAGGACTATAACTATAAGGCCGAAGCAGTACCTATTCGTGGTGTGATGGTCCCTTTCTCACCATTGAGTATCACTAGTTTCATTATGGGGCTAGAGGAACCCTTGCGGGAAGACAAGAATAAGGTAGCATACTATGTGAGTGATCCCTATGTGCACTATGTCTATGACCCAACGATTGAGAAGTTTCCGAGGAGGTTAGCCGGGTTCTGACAACCAAGGACTACAAGCCAAGGAAGACGTGTCTCGATAACACCTTGAAGTATAAAGATTTGCACTTGCACGCCCGCATGATCCTACCTTTCGTGGTAGCTAATCTGATCCGGGGACTCATAATCGAAGAGATAACTCCGGAAGTCGGGATCTTAATCTATTCCCTCATGGCGAACTTGCCCATCACTCCAGGGGACATCATCTTCCAGCAATTCGAGATTAAACGAGAACCCGACCACCCACTAGTCTTCCCACATCTGATCACTGCTATGTGTGAGAAAGCAAATGTGCCAAACATCCGACGCACCGAGGCATCGAGGGAACCAATCGACATAGAGACATACGATCTGATACTCCACTGCTTCGGAGTAGAGCAAGGGTTCGAAGACCCTTTTCCCCTTGTCATCGCTCACCGATCCGAGTGATTTTGCGGTGGTGGTACTCCTTTTTGATACTCTTAGTTGATGATGTAACTTGAAGACTCCTATACTTTTTTATTGTGTTTTATAGTTGTGGCCTGAGTGCCTTTTGCCGTGATTCGTTTAGTCTAGTGTTTGTCTTGGTGCCTTAGGTGATTAAGATAGGAAAAAACATCGAAAATCTGGAAACAGAGCCAAGCGGGGCTTGGCTCCCGCCAAGTGGTCCGCCTGGACCCTGTACACAGATTTTCCTCGTTTTTTCCATTCTTCTCACCTTTGCGCACCCGTTTTCACTTGTTTCTTGGGTCCTTTCAGGTACTACTCATATATAGGAGATTGGACACGAACCTTTATCTCAGGGAAGTGTACTTTCAATCCAATTTTTCCTTTTCATTCAACTTTTCTTTGCTCGAGGACAAGCAAAAGTTTAGGTTTTGGGAGGGGGTATTGGATTTTCAGTACTATATGCTTGTGTGGTTCGTACATGCCTGATTTTACTCAAGTTCATGTGATTTGTCGTGTTTTTTCAAATTTTTGCATGCATGTCATCCCTAGATTAGTTGTTGCACGTCGTTGTGTGTGGAGTTTATTGCCAAGTCTTTTGAACTTTTTTATTGAGTAGACTAAGTGTTTATGACCATTGATCATATGTTGCATCTCTTTGCAAGTAGTTTGAGGCTTGTCTCGCTTGGTTTGTCACATTCGCATGTGCACTAGTTAAGCTTAGTAGTCTCGACATCACCTTGAGTGGTGTTTCTTTTGTTGCGGTTCACGATGACCTTATTAAATGATGCATGTTAGAGTCTATGGTTGTAGCCCGTGTAATTATGTACGTAAGAGGCGACAAGTTCTTCACCTCGATTAGAGATTGCCAAATGCCTAGGAAGGAGGTAGTGTGAGGTGTGTGATTCCTTGTATTAAACCTATTCTATCGAATAGGTTTGGGGAGGGGGTTGCTTCGTTGATCTTGTCTTTCGTCTTTGAGTTGTTGTAAAGTTTCCTTTTTCTTTTTCTTTTTGTTTTGTGTCCCAACCTATTCTTTCGAATAGGTTTGGGGAGGTGTCTTTGTAAAAGAGTCTTTCCTTTTTCTTTTTCGTCTTTGTGCTCAAACCTATTCTATCGAATAGGTTTGGGGAGGTGTTTTTGACACTTAGTACTGCTGCTTGCCCCTATATAAAAAAAAAAAGAGAAAGAGAAAAAAAGAAAAGAAGAAAAAAAAAAAGAGAAAAGAAAAAAAGAAAATAAACAAAAAAAAAGAAGAAAGAAAATAAAGAATAAGATCCAAAAGCAAAAGAAGGGTCGTTGCAAGCCAAAAGCAGTCGAGTAAAGTGTCAAGTGTCATGTAAATATTTGTTATTGAAGTTATCGAGTTGTAAATTCTATCTTTCGTTTCGTCTCGCCTTTGTCCAAGGCCTGTTCTTGACCACCCTCGTCTTGCTATTCAAGAAGTGGTTGAAAGAGGCTCATTCTTGAGAATCTGGGTAGAATAGGGGAGTGTTATCTTTCTAAGGGAACCCTCCTTCGTTTGATGAGAGCCAGTATTGGTTCGCCCTCTCTTGAGGAAAAGTCTCGCTTGGTGAACAGTAGTAAGCCCTCGGTTTCATAGGCACGGGGCAATTGTAGTATGATAACATGCATCATTGTGTCGTCACTGACCAGGTCCAGGTAGAAGATGTTACGAGAGACTCCTTTGTTTAACCAAGTGCACATGAGAATGTGTATATTCGCAATCGAGGCATTCTTCAACCTACTTGCATGTCATGCTCATTTGATTTTGTTCATAAGCATTTGGTAGATTCAATAGATTAGTTCACTTTACTTGGCATGAGACTCCTTTTGTGTTGCATTTAGGATAGTTTGTTGCTTGAGGACAAGCAAAGGTTTGGTTTGGGGAGTTTGATGAACGTATTTTTGACGCGTTCATCTTGTCTTTTTTACCTTCTTTTGCTATCTTCTAGCCTTGTTTTTTGGTTAGTTGTGTAGAATAGTGTCACGTTTTGTGTTTTCTGCATTTTCAGGCACTTAGGTACGAAACGGCGTTTTTGGAGCTAAAAACGAGCCTTTTTTATGGAAAAGATGGCCCCGTTGAAGTTCCCCAATCTCTGTGGCTTGTTCGTGAGTGTTTGAGCATCAACAAGCATCGAGAAGGATGATTCCAAGGCACCCGAGGGCCGTACGAGGGCAAAAAGATTGAGTTTGAAGACAAAAATCTGCCCAGGAGCCAAGCTAAGCGCCTGGAATAGTGAAGCGCTCCGCTTCATTTTCCAGGTGCTTTGGCACAGCAGCCAAGCGAAGCGCTTGGAGGGCCAAAGCGCTTCGCTTGCCAAGCGCTCCTCTTGGACTCTCCAAGCGGTCCGCTTGGCAGCGGTTACGTTTTCGGATTTTCCTTCTTAGATCTGATCTTCTGTTACTTTTTAGATACTTTTGAACAGAGCTTCGGTTTGGAGAGCTCCTAAGCCCCAAAACTCAAAAAAAAACCCAGATTACATTGTATTTTAGATTGGATTAAAGGTTTTGGCATTGGATTGCATCCGTTGTTTCATCTACGGAGAGGTTTTCATCAATACCCACCGATTAGTGACAGCTTGGTGGTAACATTGTATCGTTATCTCTTGTCTAGTAGTTTGATTTGATGTATTCTATTTACAATTCATATGATTTGATGTCTATGTTGATGAATATGAGTAGCTAAATCCTTTGTGTTGGTGGTAGAATGTAGAATATGCATGCTATGGGTTATGTTTATGCTTACATGAGGTTGTGAGTCAATCTTGCTGCAAATTCCTTCATATGATTCTTAGTTGCCTATAAAATATATTCGAATTGAGTATAGTGACAATCTCTTGGTCAATGAAATCTATAGGATTGTATGTTAGAGATTTGCAGCATGCTAGATAAATGGTGTTAGTGACAAGCACCTCTAAATTATTGATAGTGACCTTTCATGATGTGTGTCTTGAAAGTTACCTAGACGAGTTGCTTAGCAGACTTGATCGAAGGTTTTACGCACTGAACTTGTGAGCATATTCGTAACCCATGCATGTGTATTTGATTTCTACCACCAACCGTTTTCCAAACTTGATTACAACAATCTGATTTCTCGTTGCTTTGTTCAAAGAAAACGATTCTATAAACATTTGAACTCGTTGACTGAAATTACTAGCAAAAACCTCAAGCAAAGCCACGTTAGGTCCCGAGAGAACGACACTCGGGGACAACTTTCCATTGCACTCTAGTTTGTATAGTGATAAGTGTTCTTAGGCTTTTAAACAAATTTAATTGGTGAAAAACGACATCATCAACAAGTCAGAAGGTTGCTGAAACGTCTGCACTAGAATCCACAACTCCTGCTCAACAGGTAGATAAAGTTTTTGGTAATTCAACTAAGTTTGAAAACTTAGTGCTTGTATCTAACTTAAAATTATTTCAGGATGAACAATTCAAGGATGCTTCTCAAGCTCCTGAAGCAATGGAAATAGTACCAGCACAAACAAGTGTGCAACATGAGCTTGCTGAATCTCAGCAGGTAAATCATGTTCCAGCTTCTGACTCTAAAACTATTCTCCAAAATCTTCCTGAACTTAATTTTATTCTTTTTCAGGCTCAAAAGGAGACCACTGAAGTGGTTCACATCACTGAAGATCCGAAAGTAAGTTCAGAGGAACTTTACTCGGACTTCAAGAAAAATACCTTGACCAGAGTTGCTAAGTCTGTCAGCAACTGGCAAAGGTATAGAAGGATGGACTTTTCTGACCTTCACCTCCATCTGTCCAACGAGAAAAAGCGACTTTCTCTGCTGAAACTCGAGACGTTTGTGCACTCAATACTTCCAGAAGAGTTGACATATTCTCAACTAATGAGCTCCAGTCTGATTGCTCTAATCAGAGAGAATATGAAAAGCCAAATTCAAGAGTGTCTCTCCAGCTGAACAACCTGTGATGCTCAAGGGTTCCTTTGTACCCGTGGTGGCTGATCCCCACAAAATCAATGAAGAAGAGGAAGTTACAAGTATCGCACTGTACAAACATCTTGAGTTGGTCATACTGACGGACAATGATGAAGAAGAAGAAGAAGATGAGAACATTCCTAAAGATCCAAGTGATGATGAAGGAAAAGATTCTATGGACAAGAAGGATAACGATGATGATAATCAAGGTCCTAGTCCTGATGCTGGTGAACTTAAACTGACAGTTGCTGAGACTGAACGTCATGATACTGAAAATCAGCAAGTTGATCATACACCAAGTCAGCAACAAGAATCTAATCATGTTCCTGCTGGGACAAGTACTCCAGCAACTGAACAAGTTGCTGAAACTGAAGAAGAGTACGCCAGAAAGCGTGTTGAAATGAAACTAGGCAAAAACAAGCTTTTTGATGCCGAATTATCTTTACTCGATGCCAACGTCACTGAACCAAACCTTGAAGATGAAGGATTGGATGAAGATTATCAAAGAGCACTTCAAAACAGTCTACAAATTCATGCAAGGCATACGCAGAATCTAGACATTGCTCAACCTTCAGGAGTGAAGCATACGGAAGTCCCCTCCCTTCCACTTACTACTGGTGAAACTACAGTTATTGAGTCTCAAGCGTTGCCCTCAGCAACCACTCAACCAAAAGGAAATGAAGCTACAGATTTAGGAACCAAGGTTGCTGGCCTTGATGAATCTGATGACGAAGAAGATCTCTCACCAAATGAAGACGATCAATCAAAGAAAGCTAAACCCACAGTGGTTACAATTCCTCCTCCTGATGATGAAAATGATGTAGGATATGATATAAGAAGCCATTTGCTGACCATAGATGATCAATTCGCTACTGAGCTTAAAGTTCATTCCTTAAGTCCTTCTTTAGTGCCGTTTCCACATGTGGAGGATTTTACTCCAAGAATTTTGGCACTAACAGAAGTCCACAAAGCCTGCAAAGCAGAAGATAATGCACTGCTTGCTGAGAGTCCGCTTGACATCGGAAAAATACTGGCTACTGTGCTGAAACACACTACTTCTCTTACCATAGCTCAGAAAGACATAAGTGTACATCATAAAAGCTATGAAGAAGATGTCAGTCAAGCACTCAAACTGGCAAAGTCTGCATTGAAAAAGGCTCAGACTTTCATTAAAGAAAAAGTCGACAATGAGTGCAGACATGAGGAGAACTTGGTGAGTATAAAACAAGAATTGTCAAAGTTGACCGCTGATCAACAGACAATTATTCTTAAGTACAATAGCCTAAGCACTCTTGCTGAAAATTGCATTGAGTTTTTCTCTCTGCACATTACTCCAATGATGCAATCCATGTCTAAGGGGGAAGATAAACAAAGAAAATCTTGAAGAAAGAAAACCCCTATTGAAGCGCCATTGACAATAGAACCTCTTGCTGAAAGAGAGCAAAGTTCTAAAAGACAAGCTGAAACAGATTCTGAGTTGAATTCAACAAATACGAAAAAGAGAAGAACTTCTACTGAAACTCATGAATATTGTCACACTGAGAGTCATCAAGATCTGAATGAAGAGGATGATGATGATGACAATCAGACAATAGCTCAAGCAATAAGAGCTAGACCAATCACAGCCCTAACTCCGTCTGGCCACTCAAAACATTTCTCTTCTGACTCAAGATCTTCAGCAAGAGATCAAGAAAATGCAAAGTCAAGAAGAAGAAGGCAAAGACAGGAAGAAAAGAGGCTAGCCAGCATTGCCTTTGGCTCCGGCATTGCATATACAAAGACCAGCAATGAGGAAACAACTCAAAATGTGATCAGAAATGTTCATGGTTGCTGGATCTTAAAGCTGGAAGATGTATTGGCAAATGATTTCTTTCCAACTGCTGTACTGAATCAAATGTACACTTGGATTGAATTGAAGGTGAAAAGAAACGAAAGGGATCCTCCTCCCTTCCCAAGAAACATTGCTGGGAGATGGCTGAATCTGGAAGTCTTGGTAAGAAGAACATCAATTTGCAAGCAAATGAAGCAAGAACCTGATTTAATCAAACCAATTGATGTTGTGTATTACTCTGACCCTTTAACCAAGAAGTCAAAGAAGAAATATGGCTTGATTCCTTATGAGTATTTCTATCTCACTGCCAAGGATCAAGAAGAAGATCTTCTCTCGTTAAGGAAGATTCATGCTAACAAGGGAATTTCAGATACACAACTTCTCCATGCCAGCAATTGGGGCATGACTTGTGGGTGTTGCACTATAAAGAAATGAATGTTGAAAAACATCATTATACCGCCTGCAAGAATGCAAGGATCATTTAGCTCGAAGTCCGTAAGCTACTTGAAGATTACGAAAAGGACTGTGTTGAATTTTCTGCGCTCGCTCAGAAGAGTGTAAGGGAGATTTTGAGAAAATCTTCTGCTGAAAGAGCTTAAAGTCCCTTGTAAAAGCTTTGTTTAGTTTTGTTTGCTGATTTTTGTAGTTATCTCTGAACTTTCTTGTAAACTTACTGAAAGATAACTATCAGCAATAAAGCTTTTGACTCTTATTGGTTTTTGATTATGCAATCTACTTATGCTTACTGTTTTATTTTTCAAGTATGCTTGCATTAATCAACTGATTTATTCAACATCAGAAACCTCTAAAAGGGTAACAATTAATTTAGCCATGGATGGCTAACATCAAAAAGGGGGAAATTTGTTAGGAAACTTGTAATTTTGATGAGTAATTAACCATGCTAAATTAAGGAAAGTCCAGTAACTAGTACTCTTAAGGTCCATAGGAATTTAGAATTTTAGAGGACATTGTAAAAGAGGAACGTTTGCTGAAGACTTAGAGTAGGTGCTAGATAGGTGTTTTAACCGCTTATGATGTATCTTGTTTTCTGAAAAGAAAAACAACCTATTGAAGCATTTGCTGATGATGTACTTTGTTTACACAAACAAACTATTGAAGCATTTAGAACCGTTCAGAAACTTGAAGAATTCGAAGACTGAAGACTAGAAGATTTCTGAAGATGGTCTCTACAAAGGCACATGTTGCTCAGAAAGTGGAAACTTCAGCAACAACTTGCATAAGTGAAAATCTAAACGACATAGTAGGTTGTGCTGCTGAAAATGAGACTGACGACTTGCTGAAAAACATATGTGACCTCCTTGCTGAAAGTACTTGCATTTGCGCTCCAACGTTCATATTTGAATCTCGTTCAAATGAACATTAAATGCAAAACATGCACGCGAAGGACATGAAGACTAGAAGACAAATAAAGGACGCTGCTGAAAGTACAAAAGCAAGATAGTGACATCTTAAGGAACAAAGCCTTAGAATTTGAAATTCAAATGGCTCCCTTGATTCACTATAAATAGAGGTCATCCGGCAAAGAGTTGAAGTGTGTCAACAACGTGATCAAACTCTCACTTGTGCTTAAACTCACATACCCTTCAAACACTCTTTACTGCCATTGATCCGTTCCAAGACTTAAAGCTTGAAAAAGCTACTTGTGAAGAAGTAGAACATACACGACTAAGAAATTAGTTAAGTGTTCTTTCTTTTGAACAAGAACAAGTCTTGACACCAGAAACATTCAAACTTGTTTACTGCAAAGTATTCAAAGTTTTGTTTCTTAGATTACTTGTTGTAGCTGAATAAGTTATAATCAAGTTATCTCATCCCAAACCTCTCTAACTGAAAATACACCCTTTTAGGCGTGAAATTCAGGGGGAACTTAATCGAGCATAGTGTTGCTGATTAAAAGTCCCAAGTTTGGTGGAGAACAAGGTTTCGTTCTCTAGTTAGGTTGGAAACGAAACAAGTGTGCTTTGGTTTCTGTTGAATCGCTCTAGATAGGTGTTGTAAGGAACCTCAAACTTGTCTTAGTGGATTCAGTCCTAGAAAGGACAAAGTGGATTAGTTGAGAGATTACGCCACTCTCAGATACCACTACAAAAGTGTTTGTGTGATTTACTTACTGCATTTAGTTTTCAGCAAAGCATATCGATCTGTACACTGTCACTCTGTTCACTTGCTGAAACTATCATTTACTGACAAAGCACTTATTGTACAAAGACTTCGGCTCTCTGATTTTAAGTATCAGCAAAACTCATTACTGAAAAGTAACTAGTGCTTGATGAGAAAGTTAAGTATCAGCAAAGTCATTACTGAAAAGTAATAAGCCCTTGCTGAGAAAGTTTTTTAAACGACGAAAGTTTGAAAAGACTAGAGGGACTATTCACCCTCCCCCTCTAGTCTTTTCTTGTTGTTTAAAGGGACCAACACAAAGTACATCATCAGCAAACTAAAGCACCTAACTAGTACCTACACTAAGTCTTCAGCAAACATTCCTCTTTTACAATGTCCTTAAAATTCTAAATTCCTATGGACCTTAAGAGTACTAGTTACTGGACTTTCCTTAATTTAGCATGGTTAATTGCTCATCAAAATTACAAGTTTCCTAACATTCTTCAACTGTTCAAGGTTTAATTTCGTTCCATTCTGTTGTTTTCACTCAGTTTTGAAACCCTAGTCTACTTATTTCTTGAATTTTACCATGTTTTTCTTATTCTTCACGACTTTCTGTGGTTCGATTGATTTCGTAACCCTAACTGTACATTTTCTATGCTTTTGCAGTTCATTTTGCTCTATTTTGCTCGATTCTCGAAACCCTAACTATTGTAAGTGCTTCGATCTCTTCATTTCTGTTTGTTTTCTGTCTTCTATAAAACCTAATGCAAGTAAGTGGTTCGATCTGTGTTTTGTTTTCAATTTTCTATGTGGATCTCTCTCTCTGTGTTTCTGTGTCTGTTTGTATAAACTTAACATGATCTTAAGTGGTTGTTTGAGTGTTATATGTTGCTTGTTTGATGTTTACGTATAGTATGTTTGTTGTTTACGTATATTATGTTTGAGTTTTACTTGAGATTGAGTGTTTTGGGTGGTATGTTAGTTTTTTAAGTTTTGTTGGCGTTTTATTTGAGTTTTTTATTTTGGTTTCTGATTTATCTCTGTGTTGTATTCTGGTTGTATAAGGTTTATATTGTGCTGGTTTGAGTTTTGTTTTGAGTTTTTTTTGAGTTTTATATGTTGTCTGTTTCAGTTTTATGTGTGGCTTGTTTGAGTTATATCACTGTCGATGCACGTTATATTTTTTTATATATGCTTGAATTTTATATGCTGTCTGTTGAGTTTTATATGGTGCTTGTTTGAGGTTTACCAATGTCCATGAGTTTTATATGCATTACAGACTGAGTTTAATCTTTAACATTCATAGAAATAGGATTCTCAATTCTATAGGAATGTTTTTGTACATTAATAAGGTGCTTGAGGATAAGTTTTATACGTTTGAGTTTTATATGTTGTCTGTTTAAGTTTTATATGTGGCTTGTTTGAGTTATATCACTGTCGATGCACGTTATATTTTTTGATATATGCTTGAGTTTTATATGCTGTCTGTTTGAGTTTTATATGGTGCTTGTTTGAGGTTTACCAATGTCCATGAGTTTTATATGCATTACAGACTGAGTTTAAGCTTTAACATTCATAGAATAGGATTTTCAATTCTATAGTAATGTTTTTGTACATTAATAAGGTGCTTGAGGATAAGTTTTATATGTTTGAGTTTTATATGCTGTATGTTTAAGTTTTATATGTGGCTTGGTTGAATTATATCACTGTCGGTGCACGTTATATTTTTTGATATATGCTTGAGTTTTATATGCTTGAGTCTATCTCTAATTTATGTGTTTCTTTTTTATATATTTGATATCTTTGTGTTATAAGAATTGTATTTTTGTGGTTGTTCGATGTTTTATATGTTGGTTGTTTCGAGGTTGATGTATATTTCTTTTTCTTCTTTTTTTTTTTTTTTTTTTTTTTTTTTTTTTTTGCAGCAATCATGGTTGAAATTTCCTCTTTTCATTCTGATGCTGCAGATGATCCGTATTTGGAATCTTCTAGTAATGTTGCCAAAGTGAAAGCAACTGCAAAGGGAGCAGATGCAGAAGTGGATGTGTTAGGAAACATGTAATTGTGATGAGCAATTAACCATGCTAAATTAAGGAAAGTCCAGTAACTAGTACTCTTAAGGTCCATAGGAATTTAGAATTTTAAGGACATTGTAAAAGAGGAACGTTTGCTGAAGACTTAGAGTAGGTGCTAGATAGGTTGGTTTTACCGCTTATGATGTATCTTGTTTTCTGAAAAGAAATACAACCTATTGAAGCATTTGCTGATGATGTACTTTGTTTTTACAAACAAACTATTGAAGCATTTAGAACCGCTCAGAAACTTGAAGATTTCAAAGACATGAAGACTAGAAGATTTCTCAAGACTGGTATCTACAAAGGCACATGTTGCTCAGAAAGTGGAAACTTCAGCAACAGCATTGCATAAGTGAAAATCTGAATGACAGAGTAGGTTGTGCTTGCTGAAAGTGAGAGTGACCACTTGCTGATGAACATTTGTGACCTCTTGCTGAAAGTACTTATATTTGCGCTCCAATGTTACTGTTTGAATTTTATTCAAAAGAGCATTCAATGCAAAGCATGCACGCGAAGGACATGAAGACTAGAAGACAAACAAGGACGCTACTGAAAGTACAAAAGCAAGATACTGACATTTTAAGGAACAAAAGCCTTAGAATTTGAAATTCAAACGGTTCCTTATTTCACTATAAATAGAGGTCATCCGGCAAAGAGTTGAAGTGTGTCAACAGCGTGATCATACTCTCACTTGTGCTTAAACTCACATACCCTTCAAAACTCTTTACTGCCATTGATCCGTTCCAAGACTTAAAGCTTGTAAAAGCTACTTGTGAAGCAGTAGAACTTACACGACTAAGAAATTAGTTAAGTGTTCTTTCCTTCTTTCGAACAAGAACAAGTCGTGACACCAGAAACAATCAAAATTGTTTATTGCAAAGTATTCAAAGTTTTGTTTCTTAGATTACTTGTTGTAACTGAATAAGTTTTAATTAAGTTATCTCATCCCAAACCTCTCTAACTGAAAATACACCCTTTCAGGCGTGATATTCAGGGGGAACTTAATCGAGCATAGTGTTGCTGATTAAAAGTACCAAGTTTGGTGGAGAACAAGGTTACATTCTCTAGTTAGGTTGGAGACGAAGCAAGTGTGCTTTGGTTTCTGTTGAATCGCTCTAGATAGGTGTTGTAAGGAACCTCAATCTTATCTTAGTGGATTTAGTCCTAGAAAGGACAAAGTGGATTAGTTGAGAGATTACGCCACTCTCAGATACCACTATAAAAGTGTTTGTGTGATTTACTTACTGTACTTAGTTTTCAGCAAAGCATATCTATCTGTACACAGCCACTCACTTCACTTGCTGAAACTATCCCATACTGAAAAAGCACTTATTGTATCAAAGACTTCCGCTCTCTGATTTTAAGTATCAGCAAACCTAGTTACTGTGAAATAACTCGCGCTTGTTGAGAAAGTTAAGTATCAGCAAACTCATTACTGAAATGTAATAAGAACTTGCTGAGAAAGTTTTTAAACGACGAAATTTTGAAAAGACTATTCACCCCCCCCCCTCTAGTCTTTTCTTGTTGATTAAAGGGACCAACAAGTGGTATCAGAGCTGGAGGTTCTTTAACCTTCAGCACTGAACCTAGATCCCCTTAGGTGCTTTCCGTAAATCACTCTCACTTGATCAGTTTGGTAGTGCTTTGCTGACAGGATGTCTTTAGGAGACGCTCCTTTGCTGAAGCTGGAAAATTACGAAAAATGGCGAAACAACATGATGCTACATCTTGAGGCCATTAGTGATGAGATGGTCACTGTCATTAATGATGGACCTATCAAAATCACTAAGGTTGATAGAAGTTTTCCTCAGAAACCACTGAAGCTGGAAAGGAAACTATCTTAGGCGAACCGGTTGATACCGTTGTGCCAAAACCGAGAGAGGAATGGACTTCCGACGAAGCTAAGAGATTCCGTCTTGATGGCCAAGCAAGAAACATCATCATTCGATCAACTCCGGATACCATACAGTGCAAACTGTGGGGTGCTAAAACTGCTAAGGAAGCTTGGAAAATGGTTCAAGATCTTTGTGCTGGATCTGACAAAACCAAGGAAAACAAACTTGAAGTGCTGAAATTAAAGTTCCAAAACTTTAAACAAGGTACAAACGAGTCACTGGAAGACTTGGACTTCAGATTCACAACTCTTGTTAGTGAAATGGCATCCTTGGGTGTTGGAAATCTTTACTCAGTTTCTGAGAAGGTGAAAACCATCATCAGAAGTCTGAATCAAGAATGGATCCACACTCAGAACTTCTACTACAATCAAGGAATGCCATACATTACACCAACAGAGTTGTTCTCTCATCTTGCTACTGTCAACTATGAGACAAAGCAAAGAGAAAATGTGTTTGCTGAAAAATCGCAAAACATTGCTCTTGCTGCAAAGCCGTCATCTTCTGAAAAGAAGAATGATAAAGAGCCTGCTGATGAAAATTCTTTGGTTGTCAAAACCATGAAGAAATTCATCAGTAAGGAACTTGAAAGGCGAAAAGCAAAAGAGAAGCTGAAAAAGCATCTTGGTAACAACTACCATAAGTACAAGAATGAGACTAGCTCGCTGAACAAGCAAGCTCAGCAAGCAACTTCATCAGAAGAACCAGCAGTTGGAAATGATCTCTGCTTTTACTGCAAAAAGCCTTGACACTTCAAAGCAAATTGCCCTTTGCTGAAAGGCAAATCCGCTGAAAAGAAGAAGAAGTTCAAAAGAGCTTTTATTGCTGAAGAAAAGAAGAAGCTTCAAGCAAAAATCGATATGCATTGTGCATTGATACTAGCTCCGAAGACAGTGAGGATGAAAGCTCAGAGACTGACGATGAAGAAGCCACTATAGACGTAGAGATTGGCAAAGAAGTTTGTGGAATAGCTATGGAAGCTTATCCAGATGTGTCAAACTACGAGTTCTCCCTCATGGCCAGTCAGGTAAACAACCCTACCTCTGACTCAGACTCAGAAAGTGAAGACGAGATTGACCTTGACAAGATTCAAGGAGAAATCGAAAGATTTGAGAAAACTCTGAGCAAACAGCAAGAGAAACTACAGATCGCTGAAACTCTGACCAAGCAGACTACTGGAAAGTATGTCTTGCTGAAGGAAGAGACAGAAGAAAAGGATGTTGAAATAAGGCGTCTTAAGAAGTTGATTGCTGAAGCTACAGAGAAAAATTCTCAAATGGCATTAGAATTGGAAGAATATCAGTCCTCAATTCTAAAGCTACTTGCTGAAATCCAAGAAATGAAAAAGATGAAATCAATTTCAAATCTTATGTTGACGCAAGTAATACGCTGACTTAACTAAACTCTTATTTGAGAGATCCATCTCAGAAAGAAGGTTTAGGTGCAACGTATGAAGGTGATGACGTAGAAATCTTGAGCAAAGACAAATCACCGATTTTCTTCGTACGTGCTACTGATAGTGTTCAACCAGAACTCTATCTGTTTGGTCAATCTAAGGTTGCTGAAACATGCAATCAAGTACCTAAGACCATAAAGCCCGCTGTTGCTACTCAAAGTAACAAGACTTTAAAAGGAAAACAGGTTGCTGAAAAGCAAACTGTAAAGAAGAAGGATGTTGTGAAGCATTCCGCCAAACAAGTTGCTGAAAAGCAAGATGTTAAGTCAAAAGGCAAGATTACTAAAAGTAATCAGAAGACTTTGCTGACAAACCTGAATCAAGTAAGGTTTCTGACACAAAAGCTCAGCATTCTCCGAAAAGTGGACTCGGTTTCAAAACCAAGCAAAGTCAACTTTTTCACGAGTATAAGCAAAGTCAGCAAAGATACTTCAAAGAGATGAACAAAATCAAGCCTAAGAGTTCTGAAAAGACTCTAAATGTTAGGGCTAGAAGGAACCTGCTAGAAAAGAACTTACTGAAAAGTATGTTCAACAAAAAGGTCAACCGAGCAAGACACCACATCAGAAAGTGGACTTGATCAGCACGAATCAAAAGTCTTTCAGCTCAAAACCTCCTAGTTCCCCAGAAAGTAGAAAACAAGTCAAAGATGAAAAACTTAAGACTTGGGTTTCCACTGGACGCAATCTTGAACATGTTAATGGACATCCAATATTGGATAATTAACTTGTTTGCTCTTGATTGTGTAGACTTCAGCCACGGAGACAAACGATGCAATCTGGCACTTTGACAGTGGTTGTGGAAAGCACATGACGGGCAACAAGAATAACCTTGTAAATTATAGACGGTGGTCTAAAGGTCCAACAATAAGGTTTGCTGGTGGAGGCTCTGGTTCTACAAAAGGCTATGGTGACGTGAAGTTAGGATGCATTACAATTACTGAAGTTCTTTATGTCAAAAATCTTAAGTTTAATCTTTTCAGCATGAGTCAGTTTGCTGACAAAGGTTACTTCATCAATAATCAAAAGTGATGAATGTAAAATTATAGATTTCGAGACTAAAAAGGTTATTATGATTGCAAGAAGATCAGGAGGCTTGTACACCGTAGATTGGTCTTCAGCAATCGTTGAAAAATGCCTTGTCTCAGATCATGATTGCCTTGCTCAAAAAGCATGGTTATGGCATAAACGAACAAGTCATCTAAACTTCAAGACGCTGAAGAAGCTGTCTAAAAAGGCACTTGTAGTTGGATTACCTAAGGTTACTTTTAAGAAGGATGGTGTTTGCAATGCATGTCAGCAAGGAAAGCAAACCAAATCTTCTTTCAAGAACAAGGCAGTACCGTCAACAACAAAACCTTTACAACTCTTGCACATGGACTTGCTTGAATCTTCTTCAACAAGCTATGCTGGTAAGAAGTATGGTCTGGTCGTGGTAGATGACTATTCAAGATTCACTTAGGTAGTATTTATCAAGCACAAATCTGAAACTAGGACTGAAATACCTAACTTGCTGAACAAGCTTGAAGTCATGAAAAATGACAAGGTAAAAGTCATAAGGACAGACCATGGTACTGAGTTTGTAAACCAGTACATAACTGAGTATTGCACCTCAAAAGGCATGCAACATCAGTTATCCTCAGTAAGGACACCACAACAAAACGGTGTTGCTGAACGGAAGAATCGTACCCTGAAAGAAGCCGCAAGAACAATGCTTGCTGACACTGAAATAAGTGAGGCTTACTGGGTTGAAGCGATTAATACCACTTGTTATACTCAAAACAGATGTTTGATTACTAAGGAATACAACAAAACTCCTTATGAGTTGTTTGTTGGAAGGCCTCCTAATATCACTCATCTAAGAGTATTTGGTTGCAAGTGTTTTGTTCTTAACAACGGTAGAGAATACCTAAGAACATTTCAACCAAAGACAGACGAAGCGATATTTCTCGGTTACTCCTTGCATAGTAAAGCTTATAGAGTTTACAACAAAAAGGCACAAAAGATCGAAGAACCAGTGCATGTTGTATTCTACGAAAAGACACAAGGAGTGCCTGCTGAAGAAGAAATATCAGAATGTATGAAAAAGTTAATCATACATGAGCAAAGAACTGAATCTAATGCTAGGAAAATCAAGTCAGTTGAACTAAATGATGATTCTGACAATGACTCCCCTCCCCCAAGTCATGACAAGATAAATATACTTCACGACAAGGAATTTCCAGCAAAAGACGCAGTTGCTCCGGAAGTTGCTGAAACCATGCAACCTCCAGTGCCTGCTGATGAGCTACCACAATCGAGCAATGTTGAACAAGCAGTTGCTGATGAACCTATCTCAGCAGAGACACAAAATCCCAGTAGTACTGAACAAGTACATGCTGAAGAGTCACATGCTGATGAGCAAACATATCCAGATCCAACAAGCAGAAAACCTGTTAATAAATGGATTAGAGATCATCCCTCTACGGATATGATTGGTGATATTAATAAACGCCAAGTGACTAGATCCAAAGCTTCTACTACTCATGGACTTGCTGAAGAAGCAACTATCGTAGAAGTAGAATCATTGTTCTCTTGCTTTGTTTCAGAAATTGAACCTAAAACCATAGAAGAAGCTTTAAAGCATTCTGAATGGATAAAGGCAATGCAAGAAGAACTGGATCAATTTGAAAGGAACAAAGTCTGGAAACTTGTACCACTTGCTGAAGGCAAGAAAGCTATTGGTACAAAGTGGGTGTTCAGAAACAAGTTGAGTGAGTCTGGTGAAGTAACAAGAAATAAGCACGTTTAGTTGCTCAAGGTTACTGTCAGACTGAAGATTTGACTATTATGAGTCTTATGCACCAGTTGCAAGATTGGATGCAATTAGGCTTTTCTTGGCCTTTGCTGCTCACAATGACTTCATTGTTTACCAAATGGATGTTAAAAGTGCATTCTTGAATGGTGAACTTTCTGAAGAAGTCTACTTAGAACAACCCCCTGGCTTTGAACTTCCCTCAGAAACCAAGATGGTATACAAGCTTCAGAAAGCTGTATATGGTCTAAAGCAAGCACCAAGAGCATGGTATGATACCTTGGCTAAGTTCTTGCTGGATAATGGTTTCAAGAAAGGTGAAGTTGACAAAACCTTATTTACCATGAACCATGATGGTAAAATACTCTTAGTTCAAATTTATGTGGATGACATAATTTTTGGATCTAAGGACAAGCAACTTTGTGATGATTTTGCCAAACTCATGACAAACAAGTTTGAAATGAGTATGATGGGAAAATTGAATTATTTCCTTGGATTGCAAGTCAAACAACTCAAAGATGGAATATTCATAAATCAAACAAAGTATGCGAAAGAAATGCTCATAAAGTTAAGGATCAAAGAGGAAGAGAAACCTGAAAAGATCCCTATGAGTGTTGGTACCAAATTGGGCTATATTAAAGAAGATAAAAGTGTTGAAGAACACAAGTATTGGAAGCTCATTGGTTCCTTGTTGTATTTAACAGCAAGTAGACTTGACATTCAGTATGCTGTTTGTGTGTGTGCAAGATTCCAATCTGATCCAAGAGAATCACACTACAAAAAGGCAATCAAGATACTGAAATATGTCAAAGGTACAGTCAATGTTGGATTATGGTATCCTAAAGATTCTGGACTAGAATTGGTTGGTTATTCTGATGCTGATCATGGAGGATCAACTCTTGATAGAAAAAGTACCTCTGGAAATTTCAGTTTTTGGGTACTTGATTAATATCATGGTTCAACAAGAAGCAAACCTGTGTTGCCAATTCATCCACTGAATCTGAATACATTGCGGCTGGATGTTGCACAGCTCAAATCCTATGGATTCAGCAACAATTAAGAGATTATGGTATTTCTGCAGAGAAAATACCAATCTTTTGTGATAATACGAGTGCTATTGCTATCACGCAAAATCCTAAGTTTCACTCTAGGACCAAACACATTGATATTAGACATCATTTCATTAGAGATCATGTGGAAAAGGGAGATATTGAGGTTGTGAAAGTAGGTACTGATGATCAACTTGCTGACATCTTTACCAAGCCCCTACCAGATAATAGGTTCGCAATGCTAAGGTATAACCTTGGATTGATTGAACTACCTCAATAAAATATACATTTGGCAGAATGCTGAAACAGGTATTCAGCAAGCCAAAAGTATCCTTACTTAAAAGCTCCGTCCACTAATTTCTTCTAAGAAATGATAGGTCATTACATGATTGCTGAAACAGGCACTCATCAAGTAATTCTTTCAAAACGGGTATTTGTTAGGAAACTTGATCACTTGCTGAGACGGGCACTCAGTAAGAGAAAAACCTTAAAGATTGCTAAAATGGGTATTCAGACAATCAAAGATACTGAAACAGGTATTCAAGTATCAAGGGAATATTCTGAGACGGGAACTCAGAAAACGAGCAAAACTTATTTCTCAGATTTTACCAAAGGATATCTCAAGTACAAAAGAATTTATTGATACGGGAACTCAGAAATATCTTTTAAACTTAAGAAAATATGAGATATCTAAGTAAGGGGGAACTTTCAGCAAGTATCTAGGCTATTCAAGCAAACTCGCTGAAAAGATTCTTGTCTATTTCAGCAAGTAATCTAATCCCATAAAACTTGGTAAAATCAATTTGTGACGTTAATCGGGCACAGATAAACTCGTAATAATCATGACATGAAATACAATCGTGGTCATTGATTAAAAGGAGTTATTGATCTAACGGTTAACAAAACAAAGAGAGAGAGTGCTCTGACGGTTTTAGTTAGTGGGCCACTACGCATTCAATGCAAAGGCTCCACTAACGCCTTTGTTTCTCTGTTTTACCCTTACTGAGAACTAAAATCGATTGAGTTTCTCACACATCAGAGACACTATATAAAGAAGGAGTTAGAGAAATGACAAAATTCTTTAACTCACATTTCCTTTCTCTGCAAATTTTAGCCTGAATCTACTGTACCTCCGGTCAAAAAGCAAACTATCTTTTTCGTACACATTTTCTTCTCTATGTAAAGAAATGGCACCAAAGAGACAGTCCTCCAAGACCTCCAAGTCGTCTAAGGTTGACAGTGCTGAGAAACGCACTGCTCCGGTGGCTACTCCGGCAACAAACACAACGAAAGTTGTGTTGAAAAATGATAGAATCTCGGAAAAACCCATGCCTTCTTCATATCTTGACACTGCAAAGTGTGAGATGATGATGCAATGGGGCGGATTTTCTAAAGGGAAGTATATTCGATACTTCTATGAACAAGAACTTGACGGTGACAATGAAGAGGCGCTTGAATTTATCAAGCAGCAAGGCCTCATTCATTTTATAACTGCTCGCACTAAGCAAGTGAGCATGTTAGACACAATGGAGTTCTACAACAATGCAGAAATCCAGTCCCTCACTGATAGTAAAGGAGTCATTGAAAAAGTGATCTTTACTACAGTTCAGAACACGCAAATCGTCCTGAAATGGACTGATTTAGCGGAAATCTTTCAGATTCCAACCACTGGAACTGAAGATGACGTCACTGCAACTGATGAAGAAATTGAAGCCTTCTATAGTGACGTCAGAAATGAGAAAATGAAGAAAGGAGAGATTGCTCCGTGACTTGGACAAAGCACGTTAAGAGGAAGCATCTCTGCCATTCACTTGGTCTAGTAGCTCTGCTACTGATTAAAGTTTTGGACTCCCAAGTTGGAGGAATAGACCAAGTAGGCCTGAGAAGGTGGCCGCTGCTGATGCATATCTATGAAAACAAAACGGAGCTTAACTGGGCTAAGTACATTGTCAACAGACTTGTTGATTGTGTTACTAAGTTCAAGGTTAAGGTAGAAAATAACAAAGTCTCACCTTCCTTCCCAGTTATGTATGGAATAAAGATATGCTATATCCTTGAACATTTCAGGATTCAGCTGAGAAACCCATTGCCAATCAAGAAATCTGTATGCAATGTGGGAAGATCCTTCTACAAGCAGAATGTACCTAAGATTGCTGGCAAGAAACTTGAAAAATCTAAGAAGACAACAGCTGCAGATGTTGTCAGCACAAGTCAGCAAGAAAGGTATACAACAGCTGCAGATGTCACCACTCAGCAACTTAGAGATGAAACTGCTATAGATGGTGGTGACAAAGATGAAACTGCTCTAGATGGTGATCATGCTGACATCACTACTCCCGTTGCTGAAAATGTAACTATTGACGCCTCTGCTGGGAAACTCGAAAAATCAAAGAAGAAAAAGAGGAAAGCTGATGATGACACTCAGACTACAGTGTCATCAGCAAACCCTGTCCCCAAGAGAAAAAGGACAAATAATACAAGGAAGAAAACACTGGCTCGCAAGTCAGTACCAATTGTCCATGACCTCTCAGACAATTCCCAGACAATTGCTGAAACGCAAGTTCCACTGATGTTGCTGAGGTGGTTACTGAAACCTATGTCCGCAATGTTGAAGTGTTTGCGGAAGCCTTCAACAATCAACTTAATGTTGATGCATCTACTGAGAATAGACCACAAGGCAGTGGAAATGAAATTCCTGCCCAAGTCCCAGATATCTACATTATAGATAATCTAGATGATCAAACTCTGGAACCAGCAAGTGATATTGCTGCTGATCTGAGAACCGCGGCACTTGCTGATGCTGCTGAAAAGATGGTTGATGAACAAGCAACTCATCAAGTTGCTGAAACCACAGTTGCTGAAGAACCAGTTGCTGAAACAGCAATGGTTCAAGTTCCAGAAGTTGATGAAGAAACACAAGAAGCATTATTCAACGACGCATCTCGTGATGCTGAGAATACTGGCCCAAGTTCACCAAAGACATCAATTGACAAATTCCAGCTTGTACTGGAAGCTTTAAGCCAACAGATGGAATTGGATATTGAAGAATCATCCAACAAATCCATTGATGCTTTTATGACAAGCCGTGAGCTTAAGGGTCAAGATGCTTCTGCTCAACTTGTCATTTCAGAGACAAGGGGGATTGCTGACACCGCGCAGCTTTCTCAAACAGAGCAAACCAAGAAGTCTGCTGAAGAAACAGTCCCAGAAATTGAAGAAACTGTTAATGCTGAAAGGACTGAGCCACAACCTGTCCTTCTTCAGCAGGTAGATAACTCAACCATTAGTAAAACTTCATTTTCTGAAACTTATTCTTTGCTAATATTATGATATCTCTACAGACCTCTGAAGATGCAAGTCAGATGGTTGCTGAAGCCTCTGCACCAGAATCAACACTCCCTGCTTAGCAGGTAGTTAAAGTTTTCGGTAATAAAACTAAGTTTGACAGCTTAGTACTTGTATCTAACTCATATTTATTTCAGGATGAACAAATGGAGGATGCTACTCAAGCTCCTCAAGGAATGGAAATTGTACAACATGAGCTTGTTGAACCTCAGCAGGTAATTCATGTTTCAGCTTTGAACTCTAAGGCAATTATTCAAACCTCTCCTGATCTAAATATTATTCTTTTTCAGGCTCTAAAGGAGACCACTGAAGTGGTGCACATTGATGAACGTGTATTTTACACTTTCATTCGAGTCTTTTTCACCTATTTTAGCTATCCTCTATGTTAATTTAGCTATATATTAATGCATTTTATTAGAATAGTGTCACGTTTCCCTTTAGATTTTATTTTACAAGTTTTGGTTGAAATTCGAAGATTTTCGGGGAAATATATTGAAGTTGACAAGGAATTGGTGTTCCAGAAGCCTATTTGGAGTATCTGAAGGTTTCCGGATGGGATTTGGAGTCTAGGGGCCGAATCTGGAGGTTAGAAGGCTACTAGAAGTCAGAAACCGAGTCCGAAAAGGGGAAGAAATCCAAAACCGCGTCGAAAACGCGGAATTCCGCGAAAAAGCCGTCGGGCGAACCGCCGCGGAGCTGGGGCGAACCGCCCCACACCAGCGAACCGCCGGGCGTGTGGGGCGAACCGCCCCGTGGTATTTCGGGGCCTATATATAGTTGCTCAGTTTTCTCCGAAAATCATATCTTTCCAGATCTACTTTCTCACCTCTCTCTATAGTTTTAGGTAGGAACTTCCCGGGGCCTGTCCTGGGAGTTCTGTAGCTTAGGGGATACTTTTTCATAGCAGATTGGAGCTCGTAGGATCGCAATTCTTCGGAGATTGACAACCTTCGGTAACTTGTATCTTACAGTTTAATCTACTTATTTTATATATCTTTCAATATGTTTTCTTCTATGATTTCTATTGATTGCATGCCTATTATGAGTAGCTAAACTTATCGTTGGTGGTAGTATGTGAATTCTTAGCGAAGGGAAGATAATCATGCTAATGGCTATATCGCGCATTATACTCCGTGTCATTGCTTTATTTCGTTGATCAGGCACAACCTAAATTCTCGTATGTTGTATGAATTATTATGCACAATTGGACACTTGTCGACCATCAGACCAATTATCTTCGTAGTGTTGAATAATTACGGAACACATTAGGACAATAGTGATTGACTTGTCAGACCAATTATCTTCGTAGTGCTTAATATTTGCAACCGGACACTAGATTGATTCAAAGATCTCTATGCAAGACCGAGGAATTTATGCATGATTATCGACCCGTTATGTTAGAAGGACCATACTATCACCAATCTCCATTATCTGCTAGAAACCCCCTTTTGGTATCTGTCTGCTGTTTTATATTCTCTCGTTAAATAGATAAAACTAGTTATAGTCCTGAGAGAACGACACTCGAGTCATTCTACTGCTACACTACGGTTTTCGTTGTAGTTGTGGATTGCCTTTGGCTAATTACAAATATTATTTGATTGAATCGGGACCCGACAAATTCCGGTTCATCAAATTGGCGCCGTTGCCGGGGACTATACTCCTTTTTTCTATTTAATTTGTTTATATTTTCAGCATTCAATTCCTAATTCTATTAGTTTAATTTTCCTATTTAATCTATCTTTGATACTCCTTTCCTAGCTTGTCACAGATATTCAGGTCTTGTGATGGCTCGCCCACTTTTGAAATCATGGGTTCAACCCAACAAAGCACTGATGAGAGGTCCAACTATTGTTCTTTCTGCTGCAACTCGAGATTTGGAAATCAAAAGTTGCATGTACCAGCAACTCCCGAGGTTCTATGGGTTGGCTAGGGAAGATGTCATGGGATACCTGAATGATATTGACGACTTTATCAACAATCTTCCAAGGCCCGGAGCAGGGATAACGGACGATGAGCTAAGGATGAAGGTTTTTGCTTTGGGGCTTGGTGATAAAGCCAAGGCATGGTTAGGCTCTCTGGAAGCCGGATCACTAGACACCTGGGACAAGGTGTATTCTGCTTTTATGGAGAAATACTTTCCTCACACATTGACTACCGCGCTTAAGGCGCAAATCACAGGATTCAAACAGGACTATAATGAGACCATCTACACCGCTTTCGAGAGGTTCAAGGACCTCATGCACAAGTGTCCACACCATGGTTTTGGGCTTCCTGATCTTGTCCAGCACTTCTACAATGGACTCACATATGAGAGTCAATAGGTGGTGGATTCCAATGCCGTGGTACTATCTGGGAAGAGACCGCCGAGGATGTGTGGGCGTGTTTTGAAAGGCTTGCTAAAGGATCTCAATCCAAGGATCCAAGAGCAATGGTTAGAAGGCGTGGACCTGAGGCCCCACCAAACCAGGAGATCCCAATGCATGAAGTGAATGGTGTGAGTGGCGATAGGTTCGAAGGTTTCGCCAATCAGATGAGGCAAGCTCTAAGTGGCCTAATCGGAACTTCTCTCTCCAACGAGGTATGTAGGGTGTGCAAGAATTATGGGCATGGGGCTCATATGTGTAGATCAGATCTAGCACGAGAAGATGTTCACATGGGAAACCGTAGTAATCCTACTCCTAAGGACAAAGCATCTACATCCAAGTCAGCAACTCTCATGGATAATTTACAGAAATTGGTGGATTTCACCCAAGTGTTTTGAAGAGATACAAGGAGGATTCGGCAAAGATCAATGCTCGTCTGGATCAATTGGAAGCTAGAGCTAGTAGAGAGCAAGGGAAGTTACATAGCAGCACTGAGAGGACCATGTCGATCAACTTGGTGGGAGATCAACCAGTGGAAATCACCATTAAGCAAGTTGCTAAGTGCGAGTGTTACAAGGATGAAGAGCCTCCACTAGCCAAGGAAGAAGAGAAGGACCTTGGTACTGATGAGAGTGGAAAGAAGCAAGAGAATCCCGAGCCACTCCCTCAAAGTTTCGATGTTAAGGTCGGGATTGGCGAACTTGAAGATGTCCGTGCCACACTAGACACGCTCGAACGTGCTCCCTTTGAATGTGTTTGAAGAGTAACCTTGGAAAACTATCTGACCATAGGGCTATTGTGCAACTGGCGGATGGATCCTTTGTGAGACCCGAAGGCGTTGTGAAAAATGTGTTGGTCAAGATTGGTGAAGCATCTGTATACACCAATTTTGTAGTTATGCCGGCGTCTGCACCTGGGACGGGGGATGTCATTCTCTTGGGACGAACGTTCTTGACTAAGCTACGCTCCGTGATGGACATCTGCCAAAGAACTTGCACTATTGAAGTGGAGGCAAGCAACATGTGTTGCAAGCCATATCTGATCCACCTGATCCGCCTGATAATTCTTTCACTACTCACTACTGTGGTCTTGCAGCCTATATTCTTTCTTATTCACAGGTTCGTGGCATGGAGAGGAGATCGATGAAGGGGAAGTCTAGTACCCGCAGAAAGAAGAGATAGGCGCGGACAGGAGTCGAGTCAAAGACTTTAAACAATGGCGCTATCCGGGAGGCAACCCGGAGATTTTATCGCTTTCTTTACCGCTTTAGATTTTATCTCACGAGTTTGATTGAGTATTATAGGTCACTTATACAAGCATTAGCTCTCATCTTGGATCCACTTTCGACGTTCGGGACGAGCGACGACGTTCAGGTTTGGGGAGGAGGTTATCGCTGGTTATCTCTACACTTATCTTGCTTATGATAAACTCGTGAAATTTTTGCATTTGCACGTTTACTGCTTTCCTAGGATAGTCTTGCATGTTTTATATGGAGTTTATTGCCGAATTTTTTGAACTTTTTATTGGGTAGATCAACCAACTATGCCATTAATCGTATGCTTCATCTCTATGAATTTGTTTGAGGTTTTTCTCGCTTGGCTTGTCACATTTATGTATGGCACTTAGTTAAGCATGGTAGTCTCGACATCACTTAGTGGTGTTTTCTCTACTGCGGTTCACGAAGGCCTTTATAATAGGATGATGCATGTTAGGGTCTTATGGTTGTTTCCCGAGTAATTATGTACCTAAGGGCAACAAGTCTTCACCATGCTTTGAGATTGCTAAATGCCTAGGAAGGAGGTAGTGTGAGGTTGTGTGATCCTTTGTTTATAACCTATTCTTCCGAATAGGTTTGGGGAGGGGGTTACACCATCATTAGACTTGTTTCTGTTTTTCATTTTCGTATCGTGAGTTTATTTTTCTTTTTCGTAATTTTGTGCTCCAACCTATTCTTTCGAATAGGTTGGGGAAGTCGTGTGAGTCATTTTGTTTCTCTCTTTGTTATGCTACTGCTGGCTAGAAAAAATCGAAAAAAAAGAAAGAAAAAATCCAGAAAAAAAGAGAGAAAAGAAAAAAAAAAGAATCTGGAAAGAAAAAAGAAAAAAAGAAGAGAAAAAGACCCAAAAAAGCAAAGAAGGGTCCAAAAAAGAAAGCCAAATAGCAGTTTAGCAAAGTGTTGAGTCTTTTCCATTTTTGTAATGTTCGTAATCGTGTTTTTTATCTTTTATCTTTTTTGTCTTGAGTGTCATCTGTTCTAGACCACCCTCGTCCTGCCATTCAGGAAGTGGTGAATAGCTTAAGACTTTACTTGAGAGATGGGTAGAATAGGGGAGTGTTATCTTTTATAGGGAACCCTCCTTCGTTTGATGAGAGCCAGTACTGGTTCGACCTCTTTGAGGAAAAGTCTTAACATGGTGGAACAGCAGTAAGTCCTCAGTTTCATAGGCACGGGACAACCATTCGTATCTTAGCATGCTTCATTACGTCGTCACTGACTAGGTCCAGGTAGAGAATGTTACGAGAGACTATCTTGTCTTGACATAAGTGCTTATGTGGATGTGTATAAGTCAATCGAGGTATTCTTCAACCTATATTCATGCTTTGATTTATATGGTTTTTGTTCATATGTTAATTGGTAGATTCAGTAGATTAGTTCATTTTATTTGGCATGAAACTCCATTTTGTGTCTTGCATGTTTTTGTATTAGAGTCTAGCTTAGTTGCTTGAGGACAAGCAAAGGTTCGGTTTGGGGAGTTTGATGAATGTGTATTTTACACTTTCATTCGAGTCTTTTTCACCTATTTTAGCTATCCTCTATGTTAATTTAGCTATATTTTAATGCATTTTATTAGAATAGTGTCACGTTTCCCTTTAGATTTTATTTTACAGGTTTTGGTTGAAATTCGAGATTTCCGGGCAATTATATTGAAGTTGACAAGGAATTGGTGTTCCAGAAGCCTATTTGGAGTATCTGAAGGTTTCCGGATAGGATTTGGAGTCTAGGGGCCGAATCTGGAGGTTAGAAGGCTACTAGAAGTCAGAAACCGAGTCCGAAAAGGGGAAGAAATCCAAACCGCATCGAAAACGCGGAATCCGCGAAAAAGGACGAACCGCCGCGGAGCTGGGGCGAACCGCCCCACACCGGGCGAACACCGGGCTGTGGGGCGAACCGCCCCGTGGTTTTGGGCCTATATATAGTTGCTCAGTTTTCTCCGAAATCATATCTTTCCAGACCTACTTCTCACCTCTCTCTATAGTTTTAGGTAGGAACTTCCCGGGGCCTGTCCTGGGAGTTCTGTAGCTTAGGGGATACTTTTTCATAGCAGATTGGAGCTCGTAGGATCGCAATCTTCGGAGATTGACACCTTCGGTAACTTGTATCTTACAGTTTAATCTACTTATTTTATATATCTTTCAATATGTTTTCTTCTATGATTTCTATTGATTGCCTGCCTATTATGGGTAGCTAAACTTATCGTTGGTGGTAGTATGTGAATTCTTAGCGAAGGGAAGATAATCATGCTAATGGCTATATCGCGCATTATACTCCGTGTCATTGCTTTATTTCGTTGATCAGACACAGCCTAAATTCTCGTATGTTGTATTAATTATTATGCACCATTGGACACTTGTCGACCATCAGACCAATTATCGTAGTGTTGAATAATTACGAAACACATTAGGACAATAGTGATTGACTTGTCAGACCAATTATCTTCGTAGTGCTTAATTATTTGCAACAAGACACTAGATTGATTCAAAGATCTCTATGCAAGACCGAGGATTTATGCATGATTATCGACCCGTTATGTTAAGAAGGACCATACTATCACCCAATCTCCATTATCTGCTAGAAACCCCCTTACACTATCACTACTGTGGTCTTGCAGCCTCGTTGTTTCTTATTCACAGGTCGTGGCATGAAGAGGAGATCAGTGAAGGGGAATTCTAGTACCCGCAAAGGGAGAGCTAGGCGCGGACAGAGTCGAGTCAAAGACTTTAAACATGGCGCTATCGGGAGGCACACCCAGAAGATTTTATCGCTTTCTTACCGCTTTCGATTTTACTCTCACGAGTTTGATTGATATATGGTCACTTTACAAGCATTAGCTCTCACCTGGTCCACTTCGACGTTCGGGACGAGCGACGACGTTCAGGTTGGGGAGGAGGTTATCGCTGGTATCTCTATACTTATCTGCTTATGATAAA
>CM051458.1:32723818-32742993 GCA_028274465.1 Plantago ovata
CAGGAGTCGAGTCAAAGACTTTAAACAATGGCGCTATCCGGGAGGCAACCCAGAGATTTTATCGCTTTCTTTACCGCTTTAGATTTTATCTCACGAGTTTGATTGAGTATTATAGGTCACTTATACAAGCATTAGCTCTCACCTTGGATCCACTTTCGACGTTCGGGACGAGCGACGACGTTCAGGTTTGGGGAGGAGGTTATCGCTGGTTATCTCTATACTTATCTTGCTTATGATAAACTCGTGATAGTATGAACTTATCGCTGGTTATCTCTATACTTATCTTGCTTATGATAAACTCGTGAAGTTTTTTGCATTTGCACGTTTACTGCTTTCCTAGGATAGTCTTGCATGTTTTATTTGGAGTTTATTGCCGAATTTTTTGAACTTTTTTATTGGGTAGAATAACTAACTATGCCTTTAATCGTATGCTTCATCTCTATGAATTTGTTTGAGGTTTTTCTCGCTTGGCTTGTCACATTTATGTATTGCACTTAGTTAAGCATGGTAGTCTCGATATCACTTAGTGGTGTTCAAGGCTTTCGTGCTCAAAGCTCCCGGGATGGTGGCAAGAGGAAGCATCCAAGCTGCCCAAAGGATTCTGATTCTAATAAGAAGTTTGGTGGGGATTGTTACGTGTGTGGCAAAGCTGGCCACAAGGCTAGGGACTGTCGCAACGGTGCACATAATCGCAAGAGCTGCAACAATAAAAACCACCGTAACAATGGAAATGGCAACAATGACAATGGTGGAAATATATGAGGTGGTGGTGCTGGCCAAGAAAATGTGGCTGAGGTCGGAAGTTTGAACCAAGGTATGGAGGAAATGCACCTTACTGTTTTGGTTTCCGAGGTGAACTTTGTGGAGGAACCTCTATTGATTGGTGGGTGGACACTGGGGCCACTCGTCATATTTGTGCTTATGAGTGGATGTTCAAAACATACGAAGCTCGGACTGATGAAGTGTGCTACATGGGAAACTATGTTGCCTCCAAAGTAGCTGGCAAGGGAACTGTGACCCTGAAATTGACCTATGGGAAAGAGCTCACTCTTACTGAAGTGCTCCATGTGCCTGAGATCCGCAAGAATCTCATTTCTGGATCAGTTTTGAACAAGAAAGGCTTTTGTATATGTTTCGAAGCTCACAACTTTATTCTGACTAAGAATGGCTCTTTTGTAGGACAGGGTTATTGTTGTGAAAACCTGTTTAAAATGATGGCTACTACGGTATTGCCTCGTACTGAGCCTTATGGCGTGAATAATGTAACTGAGGCTTCCACTAGCTCAGCCGTAAAAAATGCCCAAGAGGCTAATGAATTTAAATAGTTTGCTTATTTGTCCAACTCTTTTACTTTATGGCATGGTAGACTAGGTCATGTGAACAATAGAAGTTTACAAAAATTTAGTTTCACTTGACTTACTACCAAATTTAACATAAACAAACTATACAAGTGTGAGACTTATGTCGAGGAAAAATTAGCGAAGTCATCCTTTCATTCAATTTAAAGAAGCTATGAGCCTTTGGACTTGGTACATACTGATGTGTGTGATTTAAAGTATGTACAAACAAGAGGCAGTAAAAGTTACTTCATAACTTCAATAGATGATTGCACGAGATATTGTTGTGTTTACTTAATGAGAAGTGCCCTATGTCGACCTGATGTCCGTCTATGAGGCAGTAGAGGAGCTCAGCGTAGTAGGGCTGAATCCATGTGTCATTCTTCCTCGGGATCAAGTCAGAGATGCAAAATTCCATCATCACCTTAGCTTCGATGCTAAGGTCGCTATAACTGATCCGACCAGGTGCTACCCCAACTCCAGGATATCTGTACTCCCTGTTGCAGATCACATCGGTAATGTCTCTCCCTATCCCCCTAGCGGTCCTCGAATACAAGTAAGCGTGGGCGCTCTCTGTGAATTCCAAGTTCCCGAAATGGATGAAGGAAGATATGTACTCTGGGTTCCATTGTATAATCAGGCCTCGGACAAATACCCCATTTTTCTCGTCGAGATCCGTGTACCCAGTGTAGAAATCTCTGAGGAGGCTTTCGTCGTAGCCTTTGAATCTGTCTGAACTGTACCATGCCCAATTCCTTTGTGACCCCAAACTTGACAGCGTCCTATACCCCGCTCTATTTGCTGCAGACACAGGAATGTCAATCCTCCTGTCGGGAATGATAGACCTTCCTTCGTCGTCCATCTCCACCTCTAGCCGTTGTCGCACCTCTATCGCAGCGGCAGACAACTCGTACAAATCATGAGATGGTTGGGAGCTTGATGCCACTCCTTTTCCCTTTTTCCTAGAGCCGGCTCTCCTTGTCCTTAGTGCCATGATTCCTACAAACAACAATTAGTATCTTGTACAATGCAAAACAGACCTATGCATACGTAAATAAACGAGCGAACAAACGAGTAAAATTCTCAAAAAACCAACTCCTCAAAATCCCAAAGCCTAGTCTAGCTTATTCATTACGTAACATATTAATGTACCTACTACAATAACACATCACATTATGCTCTTGCTAACAACAAATGCCTTGAATCACAAGGTTCAATCCATATCATAAAAATCAATTTCTAGCATAAATCCTTAATTTCAACCATCATGCATTCTACCAATACATTCATCAATTTCATATCAATAAACACATGTTTAAACAAGGAATGAAAGCAATAGAGATAAATTCCTAACAAGACATATATCATCTAATTAGCAAAATCTCAAATCATCAAACCAAGCCTAATTGAACATGTAATTGACAATGAATAATGAATCTAAACACATAAATCATCAACCCATACATCATACAAGTCTAATTGAAGCATAAATCAAGAAATCCCCAAGTTGTAAAAATTAGGGTTCATGTGACAATACCTCAAATCCGGAAATTGAATGAGCTAGGAAGAAATTTGTTCGGATAGAATGATAGAGCACGTAACGGGCTTCGAATGAAGCTAAAGAACACACAAAATGATGGAGAAATGAAGAAGTTATGAAGATTTGAAGATATTTTGAATATGGAGGAAATTTTGGAGTTTGAAGGATGAAAATGGAGAAAAATGGGGGTTTGGGGAAGAAACCCCCGATTTGAAGTCTCTGGAGGTGTGGGGCGGTTCGCCCCTCACCTGGGGCGGACCGCCCCGTGCGGGGCGAACCGCACCGCGCGCGCGTGCGCTCTCTGGTCGTGGGGCGATTCGCCCCCCACTTTTAGGTGGGAGACGAACATTTTTTGAAAAATAAAAATGCGATTTTAAGTCCCCGAAAAAAAACTTTAGTCCCCGAAAAATTATTTTCCTCACAAAATTACTCGAAAAGTCGCACTCGAACACAACATAAGCATAAACGACACAGAACCAAACAAATTCACATATAAAAAGCAAATTGTTCAAGTATGAATGCATGCAATAAAGCGGTAAAGAAAGCGATAAAAACCCCGGGTTGCCTCCCGAATAGCGCCATTGTTTAAGGTCTCTGACTCGACTCCTGTCATCGCCTATCTTTTCCTTCTGAGGGTACTAGACTTCCCCTTCATGATTCTCCTTCCCGTGCTTTGATCCTGTGAATAAGAGTGAACATAAACGTTAAGACCACTGTAATCAATAGTGTTAGAAGTATCGGGTGGATCAGGTGGATCAGATATGGCTTGCAACACATGTTGCTTGCCATCCACTTCGATAGTGCAAGTCCTTTGGTAGATGTCCATCACTGAGCGTATTTTAGTCAAGAATGTTCGTCCTAAGAGTATGACATCCCCCGTTCCTGGTGCTGATGCTAGTATAATTACAAAATCGGTGTGGACAGAGGCTTCACCAATTTTGACTAATACATTCTTCACAACGCCTTCGGGCTTCACAAGGGATCCATCCGCCAGTTGTACAATAGCCTTATGCACAGTTAGTTCTCCAAGGTTACTCTTCTCGAAAACGTTCAAAGGGAGCACATTTGAGTAGGATCCAGTGTCTAGTGTGGCTCGGACATCTTCAAGCTCCCCAATCCCGACCTTAATATCGAAACTTTGAGGGAGTGGCTCGGGATCCTCTTGCTCCTCTTCACTCTTGTTAGTACCAAGGTCCTTTCCTTCTTCTTCGGTCTGTGGGGGCAGTTACCTCTTGCAACTCTCGCACTTAGCAACCTTCTTGATGGTGATTTTAACAGGTAGATCACCTACTAAGCTAATGGACAATGACTTCTCAGTGTTGCTAGGCAGTTTGCCTTGTTCCCTACTCGCTCCTCGGTCGATCAACTCTTGCATCTTTTGATGGGAAAGCCTAGTGCTCTCTTCCAACTTATCAAGCCTTGCCCTAGTCTTCTCAGAATCTTCCTCATAACGTTTGAGAAAACTTTGTGTGTGATCAACCATCTTTTGCAAGTTCTCCATCAGTAGAGCCGACTTCGACTTCGGTGGCTCTTTCGGAGCAGGGTTTTCGCAGTGATCATTACCATAGTTCAGCCTGCTACGGTCTTGGTTAGGTCCATAAGTTTGGTTAGCCGGTGCATATCCTTGATTGTTACGGTATCCTCTTCTCCAAAATCCACCTCGAGGATTCCTACCGTCTTGTCCGTAGCTAACTTCTTGAGTGCCAAACTCCGTAGCAAAGGCTTCTTCTTCTACTCCTCGAGCCCAGTTGCCATCATCGTATGCCAGCTCCGATCTACACATATGAGCCCCATGCCCATAGTTCTTGCATATTCGGCATACTTCGTTCGAAACAGTTGTTCCGGTGGCGCTCTTAAGGACTTGCTTCAATTCGTTGGTAAAGCACTCGAATTGATCCCCATTCCCCCTGTACATAGGGGCTTCTTGAGCCTTAGCAAGCCTTTCGAAAACAGCCCAGACGGCTTCTGCGGTTTCCTCCCAAATATTGCCTCGGCATTGGAAATCCACCACTTGTTGGTTCTCGAAGGTTAGTCCATTGTAGAAGTGTTGGACTAAGTCGGAAAGTTCAAAACCATGGTGAGGGCACTTGTTCGTGAGATCTTGGAACCTCTCGAATGCGGTGTAGATGGTCTCATCATAGTCTTGCTTGAATCCAGTGATCTGCGCCTTAAGCGCGGTAGTCAGAGTGTGTGGGAAGTATTTCACCATGAAAGCTGAAAAAACCTTTTCCCAAGTGTCCAGCGAGCCTGCTGGAAGAGAGCTCAGCCATGACTTGGCTTTGTCGCCAAGTCCCATAGCAAAAACCTTCATCCTCAACTCATCCGTTGTTATGTCAGCTCCGGGTCGTGGGAGTTGGTTGACGAAATCATCGATATCGTTCAAGTACCCCATCACATCTTCCCTTGATAAGCCATAGAACCTCGGAAGTTGTTGGAATGCGTGGTTCTTGATTTCCAGATCTCGGGTTGCGGGCGAAAGAACAATCGCTGGTCCCCTCATACGATCCTTGGTGGGTTGTACCCATGCCTTCAGTGGTCTAGCTTCTGCCATTCCGTCGATTTCCTTGAATAGACTAATTAGAGATTCAGAGAACCTCGACATCCACAAGTAAGGACGTGGAATCCAAGCTAAGCACTGAGGAGACTTCATCAATGGATTCTTCTCCACATTCCTCTTCATCGGCAATGTCGATTTCTGGTGGCTCACTACTGAAGCGAGACGTCCATGCCCCTATCCGGGAGGTGACTCCCTATCCCAATGTTCCAGAAACTTGCTGGTTACTTCACCCTAAGTGCGCAACGATTTTTCCGGCGGTATTCTGAGCCATCTTCGAGCGTACCCTTCCAAGGCTCCCATAAATCCTCTCATACAAAGTTGCTCATGTGATAAAATAACCCCCTCCTCATTCTCACGAGGTATCCTCAACACACCTTCCTTGTATGTGTCTAAGAACCCTCTTGGATCATCACCCATTGAAAACGTGGAGAGAATGGAGTAGTACGCAGGATCAAAGTCATAATTCCTGCAATCGTCATCCAATGTTATGCAAGGCCCTCGAGGCATCACATCCCGGGGCAACGGTGGTTGACTCATCCTTCATATAACTAGTTTCTGCATAGGAGGAAACAAGAAACCAAGGAGCAGAATCCACAAAAGAAAAACAAAAACTTGCAAAGAAAAGCACAAAGAGTGCAAACAAACACAATGTAACCAAGAACTACGAGAGCGCAAGCACGTAAGGTAACCGAGATCAGATTAGATGAATTTTCTGAAAAAGATAGGGGGGAAGAAATAGGGTAAGAAAGTGAGATTTCCTGAGAGCAAACCCCCAGAGCCCGTTCTTCTGTAGGGAACCAAATGCTGAAAATATAAACAAATTAAACAGAAAAAAGGAGTACAGTCCCCGGCAGCGGCGCCAATTTGATGAACGCGCGGATTTTCGTGTTCCAACGCGAATCAAATAAATTTGTTATTTAGCCAAAGGCAATTCACAACTACAACGAAAACCGTAGTGTAGCAGTAGAATAACCTCGAGTGTCGATCTCTAAGGACTATAACTAGCTTTATCTAATCTAATTTAGAATATAAAACAGCAGACGGTTTAGCAAAGGTTTTTCTTAACAAATAATGGAGATTGGTGATACTATGGTCCTTCAAAGCATAACGGGTTAATAATCATGCGTAAATTCCTCGGTTTTGCATGGAGATCTTTGATCAACGAATTGTCCTGTTGTAATTATCAAACACTACGAAGATATAGATTTTGATAGGTCAAAGACCAATGAATTGTCCAATTGTGTGCAATAATTAATCAACAATACGAAGATATAGATTTAGATAGATCAAAGAAATAAAGCAATAACACGGAATATAATGCGCGATATACCCATTAGCATAATTATCAACCCTTCGCTAAGAATTCACATATTATAACCAACGAGAAGTTTAGCTACTCATAGTTGTCATGAAATCAACAGAAATCATAGAAGAAACATGTTGAAAGATATATAAAAATAAGTAGAAAAACTGTAAGATACAATGTTACCGAAGGTTGTCAGTCTCCGAAGAATCTCGATCTTAAAAGCTCCAAACTGCTATGAAAAAGTATCTCCTAAGCTACGAACCCCCAGAACAGGCTCTGGGAAGTTCCTACCTAAAACTACAGAGAAAGGTGAGAGAATAGGTCTGGAAAAGTATGAAAATCGGAGAAAAACTGAGCAACTATATATAGGCCTCGAAATAGTGTGGGGCGAAGGGCCCCACACACCGGGCGAGTCGCCTGGTGTGGGGCGATTCGCCCCACATCCCGGGCGATTCGCCCTGGAGTAATTTTCGGGAATTTACGCGTTTTCGACGCGTTTTTGGATTTCTTCCCCTTTTCGGACTCGGTTTCTGACTTTAGTGGCCTTCTAACCTCCAGATTCGACCCCTCGACTTCAAATCCTATCCGGAAACCTTCAGATACTCCAATTAGGCTTCTGGAACACCAATTCCTTGTCAACTTCAATATAATTGCCCGGAAATCTTCTGGCCTTTGGGGTGTGTGTGTGTGAGGGTCCGAGTCGCTACATAGGTTGAGTGGTCATTGTTTTGTCTCTTTCACTGTCTAGTTTTTCGTGCTAACTCTGAGTCGTTCTACTGTTGAGGTTTCTGAGATTGCCCTACCATTGTTACTGTTTGACCTTTGACTAAATTATTGACTGCTTTACTCCGTACTTTCTTTGTAGTTTCCGAATGACTTATTTGTCTGTTTAGTTGGAATTTTTGTACTTTCTCTTTTTGCATGATACTACTGTTGACTTTGTTCGCTTTTATTGAGACTATCCGATTGATTATGTTGCCTTAAATGCATGTTGTTTATGTGTTCTATTTAAAAGTATGGTACTTTTTACGTTATTGATTGCATGCTTTAAACTTTCATTTATGTAATAGTTGACTTAAGTTTGTGCCTTAGTTCAAGCAACGCCTTAGGCTAGTCACACTCGAGGACGTTACTTGCGTTACTGACCTTAGACTAATTGCGATAGGATGGCTCCAAGAAACAACACTCGCAACGGCAACAACAACACCAACAACAGCAGCACCATCAATGGCAACAAAACAATGCTGACACTTCGGACCAAGTTGAGCGGATCATTGCAGCTTTGGGCAACTTCAGTGAGAGCATGCGCAACACTAGGCCGCCTCCTGCTCAGCCGGTTACACCGCCACCGCCACAACCATTATCGATCGACCAAAGCAACCGAACGATTTGCTCGTTTCCATCCTAAGAGATTTGATGGGGGCACCGAATGCCCGTAAGGCCGAGCTTTGGTTGGAGAGCATGGAGAATTTGTTCTCGATTTTGCATTACCCTGATGAACGGAAGATTGAGTTAGCAGCTCTCCAGTTCGAGGGAGCAACGTGAAATTGGTGGAGAATAGTGGAAGCGAAGTGGAGACAAGGACAAGTTGACCGCACTTGGGTGAATTTCGAAAAGGATTTCACTGACAAGTTCGTGCCGCGTTTGGTTCGTGAGAACAGGACAAACGAATTCCAAAACCCGGTGCAAGGAAGGATGAACGTCGCAAACTATGACTCAGAGTTCACTCGACTGTTGAAGTATGTGCCGCACTTTCAGAATGACGAGAGGGAGAAGGTACGTCACTTTGTGAAAGGTTTGAAGTCGGAAATCCGATACAGCCTGTTTGGGATCGAGTTGACAACCTACGCGGAAGCCGTAGAAATAGCTAGTGAAGTGGAGAGTGATTTAGGGGAACTTGAGAGCTATGAACCCCAACGATCTCGAAAAAGGAATTCTGATCGCAGGAGTAGCAAAGATAACAAGGATCATCGGTCTCCATCCATGTATCCTCGCAATCAGCGGGAAAGTCGACCTCGCCAAGCTGCCGATAATATTGGACATTCATCTAGGGGGAAATGCAACTTTTGTGGAGAAACGAATCACGAGGAAAGCAACTGCTGGAAGAAGAAGGGTTGGTGTTTGGCTTGTGGCAGTAGGGATCATAAGGTGAACGATTGTTCGAGACGTCACTCTCTGGCTGAAGAAGGATGGTCTGAAGGCACAACTTCTAAGAGCCAAGGAAGTGGTACTAAATCCAAGGCGAGAGTCTACAATATGTTTGCACGTGAGCCTTCCTCGGAAAATGTAGCAAAAGGTACGCTTCATTAAGTCAAATTTCTTCTAAGATTATGGTTTGCTGCTCTGACGCTTTTTGTTTATTAGGTTAGACAAACCTAAAGTTTAAGTCATCGACGGCTTATTGAGGACTTGTTACTTTGAATCGTTTGGTTGAAGAAGTGGGCTCTGTTTCCTGTAGTCTAGTTTCGACTTTTATTAACTTTTAGCTTGCGAGCTTGTTCTTTCATGCGGCATTTGAAGCTGAAGGCTTTCGATTTTCCTGATCCCTGTTCGATGGTTTTACGTTAGTTAAGTTTCGAGTACAAAACTTCTTTTAAGGGTGGTGGAGTGTAACATCCCGTTTTTTTATTTGTTTATTTAATTAATTAATTATCGAATAATTTAATTACTTGGTAATTTAATTAATTTTCCTTACCGCGTTATCGAATTCGGACTAAAAGACTTTTTATTATTAGTGGCTAATTTATGACTTTTTTTTGGGGTAGTAATATTCAGCCATGCAAGACATAGCTAGGCCCATTTACGTAGCCCAATCCTCAAGCCTGGCCCATGTCTTCTAAACCCTAACCCTAGACTCATTACTTGCCTCCTTTTTTTCACTCTTTTCTATTTTTTTCTTCTCCCTTCTCTTCCTCACCCTTCCAGCCTATGTTTTAAAAACGGAGCCGGAGGTTGAGCCGGACACCCCCCAAAAAAGGTTTAACCGGGGTCGGACCTGTTGATCCGTTTTATGAGCCGGTTGAGCCGGTGTACCACTATAATATGAATATATATATAATATACGAATACTAATATATTTATACTATATTATTATTCATATTTTCGTCCAAAATCACACTAAACAATATTAAATGATCACCAATCAAGTAAAATGACTTGGTGAAGATCCATATTCAATCAAGATATAGATGAAAATAGGTTTTTTTTTTTTTTTTGGATTTTTTTTTTTTTTGCAATTTTACCCAAAAACGGCTCAACCTCCGGCTCACCGGTTTTGCCGTTTTTCGTCCGTTTTTTCCGGTTTTAGGGCCTCCGGCTTTTTAGCGTTTAAATAGAGACTTCAGACCGTCAAGCTCCGGTTTCCACGGTTAGACCGGTCCGACCGACCGGCTCAACCCGACTTTTAAAACATAGCTTCCAGCCGCCACCACCGGACTCTCCACCGGAAACCACTACTGCCACACCACCATATATCATCCATCAACATTATCACCACCGTAAGATCATCAACATCATCCATCTTGTTCATCACATCATCCCCATCATCATCGTTTTTCATCAACATTATCATCAAATCATCACCAACGCCACTCCTCAACCTCCACCACCACGACCGTAGCATCACCACCGGATCTCATCCATCGTCATCACCATTTTCTCAAGATCTCAGTTCAATCATCATCATTTCCAGATCGTCTCCATTCAGTTCGGTTCATTTCCGTCCCTGTTCCATTCGTTCTCCGGCCTGATCGGTTCTACTCGACTTCTCCGGCAGGTCTGCTGCGATCTCTTCTCCGGTAAGGCGTCCCCTGATTCGCTTCATCCTCATCTCTTCTAATTTTCATCTCTTCATCTTCTTGATACTGACTCGCGATTGGGATTAAATCCCGTGTTTGTTTGTTTGTTTTGTCGTTGGGTTATCAGATTCGAACTAGCATTTCAATTCCAAGAGGTAAAATTTTGATCTCTGATTCATCTCTTCCTGCTTTGTTTTTCTTCTTCATTTTTCGTATTCACCGTTTTACCCTTGGGCTCAATTTATGATTTCACCCCTGGGCATGTTTTGACCTTTTTACCCTTGAACGATTGGACTATTGACTGTTATGCCCTTCCCTATTAAACTGGATTTGGACTGTTCTGATCTAGTAGGGCTTGAATTGGTTTTGAATTTTTTGCCCTTTTGTATTTTGTGGCTATGTTGACCATTGACCTAGGGTTCTGAAATTACAGTTTGGCCCTTGAGTTACTTCTTTGACTTTTAAAACCCTAGTTGACCTTGTGAAGTTACAAAATTTCCCCTGTTGACTATGAATTGACGTTTTTACCCTTGGACAGAACTGGACTGTGATTGATTAGTAAGACTGTTGACTGAAGTAGACTTTTGCACTTCCTTTATTCGGTTGTGAACCTGCTTAAGGTTCTTGCGTATTTATTAGACTGGTTTTGTTAAACAACAGAGCTTAACCTTTCTACTTAATCAAAATCAAATTGTTTTACTGAATACATTTTTACAAAGCTTTACGAGTTTATTGTTTTCTAAAATTAACCTTGAAGTCCTTTTCTTAAATGTTTTTCAACTAATTGACTCACTAGCCTAGTTGGTTTGGTGCTAACTAGTTTAACCTTAAGGTCCTGAGTTGGAGCCCCACCTTTGACGTGTTTTGTTCGATTGATTAGCTTTTACCGTTTAGACTTCTGTTTTGACTTTTAGTTGGTAACGATAGTCTTCTTCTCTAGGTGATTCGTCCATTGCTCCGTGACCTTCTGTTCTCTTTGTGGTTTTCGCTCGCCCGTGCTAAGGTGAGTGTTACTGTCTGTTTTTAAAACTACAAGGATGTTATGTGTTAACTACTTATTATATTACTGTATTTATTGTCTGTTCATGCTTCATATGTATACCTCCTTGCAAGTTACTTTCTGAAGTATAATCGCACGTTTGAAATACTATGCATAACCGTCTTAATTCACTGAACTTTCAGAATTGATTAATGTACTGTTACATGCTATTGTTGTTGTCTTACTGACTCTTCAACTGCCCACTGCTTTCTTAACTGTCAATTGTTTTCTAAAACCTTCTCGGTCTACGAGCACTGTTTACTGTTAACTATTTGACCGGTCGATTAGGTTGATGATTGGGTGGACTTGGGTAGGGTTGACTATCAGGTTTATTTATGAGTCGCCTAATCTAATCCCTTAAGACGCGAGGCAGAAGAAGCTGAGGTCTATTTGGGTCGTAGGACTTTTCCTGAATGTACACAGGACACTGTACTGGCTAGAATTGAATTCCTTCTAGATCGGGTGATAAGGGCTATTGGGAGTAGGAGCAATAAGGCGGGCTGTACCAACTGTTATTGTACTGTTTCCAAAAGAATTGAGTTACTGTTTCTGATCTCTGAACTGATTGATCTACTTGCTTCCTCAAATGATTGTATTGTTCATCTGTTACTGTTGTCTAAATTTAGTTCTTGTAATTTGCCTTTATGTCTTTAAACTGAAATCTTGTCTACAAAAATGCATGAAATCACCACTGCATGAGCACCACTAAGATCCTTTATCTCACCACTCTTTCAAAATACTTCCTTATAGGTTCGACATTCGATGAGCTCTAGTAGGCGTCTGGCGACTCGAGAGTGTGGGGGTTTTACTTGCTTTGGGGTTATTTTTAAATAAGAAGAAACTTTGTCTTCACTTGTTATTTTCCATTGAACTTAATTATCTTTTAGCTTCCGCATTTATTTTCTCTTTGAATTGTGAGCTCGTTTGAGAGCCAAAACCTTTACTTGCCGTTATTTTAAAAGACCATTTGATTTTCCGATTAAAATATTATTTTCAAAAATTACCGTATCGTTACAGGTCATGCACCTTCTTATAAATTTCTCAAAGTGTGGAGGTGTTTATCTAAGGTTCCTATTCCTCCTCCCAAGCGAACAAGGATTCGACCAAAGACGGTAGATTGCGTGTTTATTGGATATGCTCAAGATAGTAGTGCATACAGATTTCTGGTTCAAAAGTCAAATCATTCTAAGATGCATGCTAAAACTATCGTTGAGGCCAGAGATGTTTCTTTCTTTAAGGGGACATTTCCCTACATTAGTGATGAATGTGTATTTTACACTTTCATTTGAGTCTTTTTCACCTATTTTAGCTATCCTCTATGTTAATTTAGCTATATTTTAGTGCATTTTATTAGAATAGTCTCACGTTTCCCTTTAGATTTTATTTTACAGGTTTTGGCTGAAAATCGAGGATTTCCGGGCAATTATATTGAAGTTGACAAGGAATTGGTGTTCCAGAAGCCTATTTGAAGTATATGAAGGTTTCCGGATAGGATTTGGAGTCTAGGGGTCGAATCTGGAGGTTAGAAGGCCACTAGAAGACAGAAATCGAGTCCGAAAAGGGGAAGAAATCCAAAAACGCGTCGAAAACGCAGAATTCCACGAAATATTCTCCCGGGCGAACCGCCCGGGACGTGGGGCGAATCGCCCCACACTATTTCGTAGCCTATATATAGTTGCTCAGTTTTTCTCCGAAATTCATACTTTTCCAGACCTATTCTCTCACCTTTCTCTGTAGTTTTAGGTAGGGACTTCCCAGAGCCTGTTCTGGGGGTTCGTAGCTTAGGAGATACTTTTTCATAGCAGATTGGAGCTTGTAGGATCGCAATTCTTCGGAGATTGACAACCTTCGGTAACATTGTATCTTACAGTTTATTCTACTTATTTTTTATATCTTTCAACTTGTTTTCTTCTATTATTTCTGTTGATGGCATGCCTATTATGAGTAGCTAAACTTATCGTTGGTGGTAGTATGTGAATTCTTAGCGAAGTGAAGATAATCATGCTAATGGCTATATCGCGCATTATATTCTGTGTTATTGCTTTATTTCGTTGATCAGGCTCAGCCTAAATTCTCGTATGTTGTATTAATTATTATGCACAATTGGGCCCTCGTCGACCTATGCGCATGTTTATCTTCGTAGTGTTGAATAATTGCGGAACACAATAGGACAATAGAGATTGACTTGTCAGTATCATTATCTTCGTAGTGCTTAATAATTGCAACAGGCCATTAGATTGATCAAAGATCTCCATGCAAGACCGAGGAATTTACGCATGATTATTGACCCGTTATGCTTTGAAGGATCATACTATCACCAGTCTCCATTATCTGTTAGAAAAACCTTTGCTTTTACGTCTGCTGTTTTTATATTCCTAGTTAAATAGATAAAGCTAGTTATAGTCCTTAGAGAACGACACTCGAGGTCATTCTACTGCTACACTACGGTTTTCGTTGTAGTTGTGAATTGCCTTTGGCTTAATAACAAATTTATTTGCTTGAATCGAGACCCGAAAAATCTCCGTTCATCAAATTGGCGCCGTTGCCGGGGACTATACTCCTTTTTTCTGTTTAATTTGTTTATATTTTCAGCTTTCGAATCCTAATTCTATTAGTTTTAGTTTTCCTTTTTTATCTCTCTCTGATACTACTTTCCTAGTCTGTTACAGATAGTGTATGCCACATACACGATCTAGAGGAACACCGCTTGCTGATTCAATTGCTGAGATCGACAGAGTCTACCACCAAAGAAGGCGACTAATTCAAAGGCGTGAGCTAGAGGAAATAGAGGATACCGATTTCTCTGAATCTCTACACAGTCTTTTCAAGGAAATCGACGGAATGGCAAAAGCTAGACCACTGAAAGCATGGGTTCAACCCACCAAGGATCGTATGAGAGGACCGGCGATTGTTCTTTCGTCTACAACCCGAGATCTAGAAATCAAGAACCACGCGTTCCAACAACTTCCAAGGTTCTATGGCTTAGCAAGGGAAGATGTGATGGGGTACTTGCACGATATCGATGATTTCGTCAACCAACTCCCACGACCCGGAGCTGAAATAACAACGGATGAGTTGAGGATGAAGGTTTTTTCTATGGGGCTTGGCGACAGAGCCAAGTCATGGTTGAGTTCTCTACCAGCAGGCTCGCTGGACACTTGGGAGAAGGTTTTTTCAGCTTTCATGGAAAAATACTTCCCTCACACCTTGACTACCGCGCTAAAGGCGCAAATCATTGGATTCAAGCAGGACTATGATGAGATCATCTACACCGCATTTGAGAGGTTCCAAGATCTCACGAACAAGTGCCCTCACCATGGTTTTGAGCTTTCCGACCTAGTCCAACACTTCTACAATGGACTAACCTTCGAGAACCAACAAGTGGTGGATTTCCAATGCCGAGGCAATATTTGGGAGGAAACCGCAGAAGCCGTCTGGGTTGTTTTCGAAAGGCTTGCTAAGGGTTCGCAGTTCAAGGACCCAAGAGCGATGGTTAAGAGACGTGGACCTGAAGCTCCACTGACTCAAGAAGCCCCTATGTATAGGAGGAATGGGGATCAATTCGAGTGCTTTACCAACGAATTGAAGCAAGCCCTCAAGAGCGCCACTGAAACAACTGTTTCGAACGAAGTATGCCGAATATGCAAGAACTATGGGCATGGGGCTCATATGTGTAGATCGGAGCTTGCGTATGATTATGGCAACTGGTCTCGAGGAGGCGAAGAGGAAGCCTTTGCTACGGAGTTTGGTACTCAAGAAGTTAGCTACGGACAAGACGGTAGGAATCCTCGAGGTGGATTTTGGAGAAGAGGATTCCGAAACAATCAAGGATATGCACCGGCTAACCAAACTTATGGCCCTAACCAAGACCTTAGTAGGCTAAACAATGGTAATGATCACTGCGAAAACCCCGCTCCGAAATAGCCACCGAAGTCAAAGTCAGCTCAACTGATGGAGAACTTGCAAAAGATGGTTGATCACACACAAAGTTTTCTCAAACATTATGGAGAAGATTCCGAGAAGACTAGGGCAAGGCTTGATAGGTTGGAAGAGAGCACTAGGCTTGCCCATCAAAAGACGCAAGAGTTGATCGACCGAGGAGCAAGTAGGGAGCAAGGCAATCTGCCTAGCAACACTGAGAAGTCGATGTCCATTACCTTGGTGGGTGATCTATGATAAACGTGGATTTGTCAGGTCCAGATTCAGCAAATAAATTTGTTATTTAGCCAAAGGAAATTCACAGCTACAACGAAAACCGTAGTGTAGCAGTAGAATGACCTCGAGTGTCGTTCTCTCAGGACTATAACTAGCTTTATCTATTTAACTAGGAATATAAAAACATCAGACTTAAAAGCAAAGGTTTTTCTAACAGATAATGGAGATTGGTGATAGTATGATCCTTCAAAGCATAACGGGTCAATAATCATGCGTAAATTCCTCGGTCTTGCATGGAGATCTTTGATCAATCTAATGTCCTATTGCAATTATTAAGCACTACGAAGATAAAGATACTGACAAGTCAATCACTATTGTCCTATTGTGTTCCGTAATTATTCAACACTACGAAGATATAGATGCGCATAGGTCGACGAGGGTCCAATTGTGCTTAATAATTAATACAACATACGAGAATTTAGGCTGAGCCTGATCAACAAAATAAAGCAATAACACGGAGTATAATGCGCGCTATAGCCATTAGCATGATTATCTTCCCTTCGCTAAGAATTCACATACTACCACCAACGATAAGTTTAGCTACTCATAATAGGCATGCAATGAACAGAAATCATAGAAGAAACATGTTGAAAGATATATAAAAATAATTAGAATAAACTGTAAGATACAATGTTAGAGAAGGTTGTCAATCTCCGAAGAATTGCGATCCTACAAGCTCTAATATGCTATGAAAAAGTGTCCCCTAAGCTACGAACCCCCAGAACAGGCTCTGGGAAGTCCCTACCTAAAACTACAGAGAAAGGTGAGAGAATAGGTCTGGAAAAGTATATATTTCGGAGAAAAACTGAGCAACTATATATAGGCTACGAATAAGTGTGGGGCGATTCGCCCCACGTCCCGGGCGGTTCGCCCGGGAGTATTTTTCACGGAATTCCGCATTTTCGACGCGTTTTGGATTTCTTCCCCTTTTCGGACTCGGCTTCGACTTCTAGTGGCCTTCTAACCTCCAGATTCGACCCCTAGACTCAAAATCCTATCCGGAAACCTTCAGATACTCCAAATAGGCTTCTGGAACACCAATTCCTTGTCAACTTCAATATAATTGCCCGGAAATCCTCGATTTTCAACCAAAACCTGTAAAATAAAATCTAAAGAGAAACGTGACACTATTCTAATAAAATGCACTAAAATATAGCTAAATTAACATAGATGATAGCTAAAATAGGTGAAAAAGACTCAAATGAAAGTGTAAAATACACATTCATCAAACTCCCCAAACCGAACCTTTGCTTGTCCTCAAGCAACTAAGCTAGACTCTAATGCAAAAACAAATGCAAGACACAAAATGGAGTCTTATGCCAAATTATATGAACTAATCTACTTAATCTATCAAAAAACATATGAACAAAAACCATATAATCAAAGCATGAATATAGGTTGAAGAATACCTCGATTAACTTATACACATCCACATAAGCACTTATGTCAAGACAAGATAGTCTCTCGTAACATTCTCTACCTGGACCTAGTCAGTGACGACGTAATGAAGCATGCTAAGATACGAATGGCTGTCCCGTGCCTATGAAACTGAGGACTTACTGCTGTTCCACCATGTTAAGACTTTTCCTCAAAGAGGTCGAACCAGTACTGGCTCTCATCAAACGAAGGAGGGTTCCCTATAAAAGATAACACTCCCCTATTCTACCCATCTCTCAAGTAAAGTCTTAAGCTATTCACCACTTCCTGAATGGCAGGACGAGGGTGGTCTAGAACAGATGACACTCAAGACAAAAAAGATAAACAATAAAAAATTACAACACGATTACGAACATTATAAGAATTGGAAAATGAGACGCAACACTTTGCTAAACTGCTATTTGGCTTTCTTTTTTGGACCCTTCTTTGCTTTTTTGGGGTCTTTTCATTTTTTTTCTTCTTTTTTCTTTCCAGTTTCTTTTTCCCCTTTTTTTTCATTTTTCCTTGAATTTTTCTTTCTTTTTTTTCGATTGTTTTAGCCAGCAGTAGCATAACAAAAAGAGAAAAAATGACTCACACGACTTCCCAAACCTATTCGAAAGAATAGGTTGGAGTACAAAATTACGGAAAAGGAAAAATAAACTCACGATACGAAATGAAAAACGAAAAACAAGTCTATGATGGTGTAACCCCCTCCCCAAACCTATTCGGAAGAATAGGTTATAAACAAAGGATCACACAACCTCACACTACCTCCTTCCTAGGCATTTAGCAATCTCAAAGCATGGTGAAGACTTGTTGCCTCTTAGGTACATAATTACTCGGGGAAAACAACCATAAGGTCCTAACATGCATCATCCTATTATAAAGGCCTTCGTGAACCGCAGTAGAGAAAAACACCACTAAGTGATGTCGAGACTACCAAGCTTAACTAAGTGCAATACATAAATGTGACAAGCCAAGCGAGAAAAACCTCAAACAAATTCATAGAGATGAAGCATACGATTAATGGCATAGTTGTTGATCTACCCAATAAAAAGTTCAAAAAATTCGGCAATAAACTCCATATAAAACATGCAAGACTATCCTAGGATGAATGTAGTGAATGCAACCTAAAAAATCTAAGAAAGCAGTAACGTGCAAATGCAAATGCAGACGGATAAAACATGCGAGGTAGTATACTCAGCCTACCAATGTCAAGCTCCAAACTAACAATACTAGATCACTTTACATCCCACCCCCCTCATGAAATTAACGCTAGTCCCTAGAGTAAGAAAATGAGGAAATAGATGTGATACTAGATGTTACCCCAGGTTGGCCTCGGTCGGCTGAGATGCGTTTGTGCGTTATTGGGGACTGCTCTGGGGCTTTACTAACATGTCATCAGTCTTCTGGTAGGCTTGTTAGTTTTCAATATAGGCCGGATAGGAACACTCCTCCATTAGTATTATCATTGTCCCGTTGCCTTCATTGTCACTATGTCACGCACATCTCACTAGTAGAGTTGCCCATCGTGTCTAGTCGAATCTTCAAGATTACGCCGCTTGTTATGGTCCTCATCCTGTAGCCCTCCAATAGGATTGTGAACTGTGAAGGGGAAAGAGCCAAGTTGTTCAGGACCTCCCCCCCAACGTTTTACAGCCCGAGGTGGTTTTGGTGGTACATAAAGCTGCCGGATCTCAGGAAGTCTCTACCATCTTTTCCAATGTCGCCCACATTCTCTACGGTTGATCCGCCCGATTCTATATGATGCTCCCTTTAGAGGCGTCAGGGGCACCCCAACGAGGGGGGGCACCCATGTCATTATGTTTTGGACCAAGCTAGCGCTTCGGAACCCTTCTAGCAACTGCCGACTCAAGATCGAATCCGTTCGCGGCAAGATGTCCCGTGTGGCCTTCCAGTCACTAGAACTTTGCGTCTTGATGGATTGCTGACGTATAATGGTTT
>CM051458.1:32743093-32818732 GCA_028274465.1 Plantago ovata
GACCTATTCTCTTCACCTTTCTCTGTCGTTTTAGGTAGGGACTTTCCCAGAGCCTGTTCTGGGGGTTCGTAGCTTAGGAGATACTTTTTCATAGCCGATTGGGCTTGTAGTATCGCATTCTTCGGCGTTGAAACTTCGGTAACATTGTATCTTACGTTTATTCTACTTATTTTTTATATCTTCAACTTGTTTTCTTCTATTATTTCTGTTGATGAGCTCATTATGGTAGCTAAACTTATCGTTGGTGTAGTCGTGTGAATTCTTAGCGATAGTTGAGATAATATCATGCTAATGCTATATCGCGCATTAATTCTGTGTATTGACTTAATTTCGTTTTGATCAGGCTCAGCCGAAATTCTCGTTCGTGTATTAATTTTATGCCACAATTGGCCCTCGTCGACCTCTGCGCATGTTTATCTTCGTAGTGTTGAATATTGCGGCAACACCATAGACAATAGCGATTGACTTGTCAGTTCATTATCTTCGTGTGCTTAATAATTGCAACAGGCTCATTTAGATGATCAAAGATCTACATGCTAAGACCGAGGATTTACGCATGATTATTGACCCGTTATGCTTTGAAGGATATACTATCTACCAGTCTCCATTACTGCTTTAGAAAAACCTTTGCTTTTACGTCTGCTGTTTTTATATTCCTAGGTTAAATTAGATAAAGATAGTTATAGTCCTTAGAGAACGACACTCGAGGTCATTCTACTGCTACACTACGGTTTTCGTTGTAGGTGTGAATTGCTTTGGCTTACTAACAAAATTTATTTGCTGATCGGACCGAAAACTCTCCGTTATCAATTGGGCCGTTGCCGGGGGGACTATACTCCTTTTTTCTGTTAATTTGTTATATTTTCAGCTTCTTTCATCCTACTTCTATAGTTAGTTTTCCTTTTTAATCTCTCTCTGAGTCACTACTTCCTATTCTGTTACATATAGTGTATGCCACATACACGATCTAGAGGACAACCGCTTGCTGATTCAATTGCTGAGATCGACAGAGTCTACCACCAAAGAAGGCGACTAATTCAAAGGCGTGAGCTAGAGGAAATAGAGGATACCGATTTCTCTGAATCTCTACACAGCTTTTCAAGGAATCGACGGAATGGCAAAGCTAGACCACTGAAAGCATGGGTTCAACCCACCAAGGATCGTATGAGAGACCGGCGATTGTTCTTTCGTCTACAAACCCGAGATCTAGAAATCAAGAACCACGCGTTCCAACAACTTCCAAGGTCTATGGCTTAGCAAGGGAAGATGTGATGGGGTACTTGCACGAGATCGATGATTTCGTCAACCAACTCCCACGACCCGGAGCTGAATGAATAACAACGGATGAGTTGAGGATGAAGTTTTTTCTATTGGGCTTGGCGACAGAGCCAAGTCATGGTTGAGTTCTCTACCAGCAGGCTCGCTGGACACTTGGGAGAAGGTTTTTTCAGCTTTCATGGAAAAATACTTCCCTCACACCTTGACTACCGCGCTAAAGGCGCAAATCATTGGATTCAAGCAGGACTATGATGAGATCATCTACACCGCTTTGAGAGGTTCCAAGATCTCACGAACAAGTGCCCTCACCATGGTTTGAGCTTTCCGACCTAGTCCAACCACTTCTACAATGGACTAACTTCGAGAACCAACAAGTGTGTGGATTTCCAATGCCGAGGCAATATTTGGGAGGAAACCGCAGAAGCCGTCTGGGTTGTTTTCGAAAGGCTTGCTAAGGGTTCGCAGTTCAAGGACCCAAGAGCGATGGTTAAGAGACGTGGACCTGAAGCTCCACTGACTCAAGAAGCCCCTATGTATAGGGGGAATGGGGATCAATTCGAGTGCTTTACCAACGAATTGAAGCAAGCCCTCAAGAGCGCCACTGAAACAACTGTTTCGAACGAAGAGTATGCCGAATATGCAAGAACTATGGGCATGGGGCTCATATGTGTAGATCGGAGCTTGCGTATGATTATGGCAACTGGTCTCGAGGAGGCGAAGAGAGGAAGCCTTTGCTACGGAGTTTGGTACTCAAGAAGTTAGCTACGGACAGACGGTAGGAATCCTCGAGGTGGATTTTGGAGAAGAGGATTCCGAAACAATCAAGGATATGCACCGGCTAACCAAACTTATGGCCCTAACCAAGACCGTAGTAGGCTAAACAATGGTAATGATCACTGCGAAAACCCCGCTCGAAATGCCACCGAAGTCAAAGTCAGCTCAACTGATGGAGAACTTGCAAAAGATGGTTGATACACACACAGTTTTCTCAAACATTATGGAGAAGATTCCGAGAAGACTAGGGCAAGGCTTGATAGGTTGGAAGAGAGCACTAGGCTTGCCCATCAAAAGACGCAAGAGTTGATCGACGAGGAGCAAGTAGGGAGCAAGGCAATCTGCCTCGCAACAGAGAAGTCGATGTCCATTACCTTGGTGGGGTGATCTATGATAAACGTGGATTTGTCAGGTCCGATTCAGCAAACAAATTTGTTATTTAGCCAAAGGAAATTCACAGCTACAACGAAAACCGTAGTGTAGCAGTAGAATGACCTCGAGTGTCGTTCTCTCAGGACTATAACTAGCTTTATCTATTTAACTAGGAATATAAAACATCAGACTTAAAAGCAAAGGTTTTTCTAACAGATAATGGAGATTGGTGATAGTATGATCCTTCAAAGCATAACGGGTCAATAATCATGCGTAAATTCCTCGGTCTTGCATGGAGATCTTTGATCAATCTAATGTCCTATTGCAATTATTAAGCACTACGAAGATAAAGATACTGACAAGTCAATCACTATTGTCCTATTGTGTTCCGTAATTATTCAACACTACGAAGATATAGATGCGCATAGGTCGACGAGGGTCCAATTGTGCTTAATAATTAATACAACATACGAGAATTTAGGCTGAGCCTGATCAACAAAATAAAGCAATAACACGGAGTATAATGCGCGCTATAGCCATTAGCATGATTATCTTCCCTTCGCTAAGAATTCACATACTACCACCAACGATAAGTTTAGCTACTCATAATAGGCATGCAATGAACAGAAATCATAGAAGAAAACATGTTGAAAGATATATAAAAATAATTAGAATAAACTGTAAGATACAATGTTAGAGAAGGTTGTCAATCTCCGAAGAATTGCGATCCTACAAGCTCTAATATGCTATGAAAAAGTGTCCCCTAAGCTACGAACCCCCAGAACAGGCTCTGGGAAGTCCCTACCTAAAACTACAGAGAAAGGTGAGAGAATAGGTCTGGAAAAGTATATATTTCGGAGAAAAACTGAGCAACTATATATAGGCTACGAATAAGTGTGGGGCGATTCGCCCCACGTCCCGGGCGGTTCGCCCGGGAGTATTTTTCGCGGAATTCTGCATTTTCGACGCGTTTTTGGATTTCTTCCCCTTTTCGGACTCGGCTTCGACTTCTAGTGGCCTTCTAACCTCCAGATTCGACCCCTAGACTCAAAATCCTATCCGGAAACCTTCAGATACTCCAAATAGGCTTCTGGAACACCAATTCCTTGTCAACTTCAATATAATTGCCCGGAAATCCTCGATTTTCAACCAAAACCTGTAAAATAAAATCTAAAGAGAAACGTGACACTATTCTAATAAAATGCACTAAAATATAGCTAAATTAACATAGATGATAGCTAAAATAGGTGAAAAAGACTCAAATGAAAGTGTAAAATACACATTCATCAAACTCCCCAAACCGAACCTTTGCTTGTCCTCAAGCAACTAAGCTAGACTCTAATGCAAAAAACAAATGCAAGACACAAAATGGAGTCTTATGCCAAATTATATGAACTAATCTACTTAATCTATCAAAAAACATATGAACAAAAACCATATAAATCAAAGCATGAATATAGGTTGAAGAATACCTCGATTAACTTATACACATCCACATAAGCACTTATGTCAAGACAAGATAGTCTCTCGTAACATTCTCTACCTGGACCTAGTCAGTGACGACGTAATGAAGCATGCTAAGATACGAATGGCTGTCCCGTGCCTATGAAACTGAGGACTTACTGCTGTTCCACCATGTTAAGACTTTTCCTCAAAGAGGTCGAACCAGTACTGGCTCTCATCAAACGAAGGAGGGTTCCCTATAAAAGATAACACTCCCCTATTCTACCCATCTCTCAAGTAAAGTCTTAAGCTATTCACCACTTCCTGAATGGCAGGACGAGGGTGGTCTAGAACAGATGACACTCAAGACAAAAAAGATAAACAATAAAAAATTACAACACGATTACGAACATTATAAGAATTGGAAAATGAGACGCAACACTTTGCTAAAATGCTATTTGGCTTTCTTTTTTGGACCCTTCTTTGCTTTTTTGGGGTCTTTTCATTTTTTTTTCTTCTTTTTTCTTTCCAGTTTCTTTTTCCCCTTTTTTTTCATTTTTCCTGGAATTTTTCTTTCTTTTTTTTCGATTGTTTTAGCCAGCAGTAGCATAACAAAAAGAGAGAAAATGACTCACACGACTTCCACAAACCTATTCGAAAGAATAGGTTGGAGTACAAAATTTACGGAAAAGGAAAAATAAACTCACGATACGAAAATGGAAAACGAAAACAAGTCTATGATGGTGTAACCCCCTCCCCAAACCTATTCGGAAGAATAGGTTATAAACAAAGGATCACACAGCCTCACACTACCTCCTTCCTAGGCATTTAGCAATCTCAAAGCATGGTGAATACTTGTTGCCTCTTAGGTACATAATTACTCGGGAAAACAACCATAAGGTCCTAACATGCATCATCCTATTATAAAGGCCTTCGTGAACCGCAGTAGAGAAAACACCACTAAGTGATGTCGAGAATAGCAAGCTTAACTAAGTGCAATACATAAATGTGACATGCCAAGCGAGAAAAACCTCAAACAAATTCATAGAGATGAAGCATACGATTAATGGCATAGTTGGTTGCTCTACCCAATAAAAAAGTTCAAAAAATTCGGCAATAAACTCCATATAAAACATGCAAGACTATCCTAGGATGAATGTAGTGAATGCAACCTAAAAAATCTAAGAAAGCAGTAAACGTGCAAATGCAAATGCAGACGGATAAAACATGCGAGGTAGTATACTCAGCCTACCAATGTCAAGCTCCAAACTAACAATACTAGATCACTTAAATCCCACCCCCCCCTCATGAAATTAACGCTAGTCCCTAGAAGTAAGAAAATGAGGAAATAAGATGTGATACTAGATGTTACCCCATGGTTTGGCCTCGGTCGGCTGAGTATGCTGTTTGTGAGTTATTGGGACTGCTCTGGGAGCTTTATAGGGTGTCATCAGGTCTTCTGGTAGGCGTGGTAGTTTCAATTATAGGCCGGATAGGAACAACTCCTCCATTAGTATCATCATTGCCCGTATGGCCTTCATTGTCACTACTGTCACGCACATCCTCACTAGTAGAGTTGCAGTGTCTAGTAGAATTCTCAAGATTAACCGCCGCTGTTATGGAATCCTCCATCCTGTAGCCCTCCAATAGGATGTGAACTGTTGAAGGGGAAAGAGCAGTGGTATCAGGACCTCCCCCTCCAACGTTTTACACCCCGAGGTGGTTACAGTAAGCTGCTCGGATACTCAGAAGTCTTCTACCATCTTTTCCAATGTCGACCACATTCTCTACGGTTGATCCGACCGATGTCTATATGAGGCTCCCTTTAGAGGCAGTCAAGGGGCACCCCAACGAGGGGCTGGGCACCCATGTCATTATGTTTTGGAACCAATCTAGCGCTTCGGAACCTTCTAGCAACTGCGAACTCGAGATTGAATCCGTCGCGGCTAGATTGTCCCGGTGCCTTCCAGTTCACTCGAACTTTGCAGTCCTTGTGATGGATTGCTGACGTAATAATGGTTTCTGTCCCTTCGGTGGTGCATGAATAGGCATAGGAGTCCTTACTCCAGGTGTACTCTAGCTCCTCCTCTTGGATAATCCACGACGTTGTTGCTAAACCCCTTGGCTCGAACGCACATCTAACGAGGTCACTCTTCTTGACATGGTTGTAATCGATCCCCCTCCAATACTTCATAGTAATCATACGGGAATGCTCCTTTCCCTTGGCATGGTTCCTACAAACAACAGTTAGTACCTCGTATGACACAAAACTGACTCATGCACATGCTAGTGTAAGAACGAAACACACAAGTGACAGAATCAACAATCGAGCCCCCCAAACCTTTAATGTCTAGCCTAACTTCTTCATTATGCAACATACCAATGTAACTACTACATGCAATACATCACATTATGCTCTTACTAGACAACCAATATCCTAGATAACAAGGCTCAATTCATACCATAGTAGCGAAAAATTCTAGCATCATAAATCCTCATACTCAACAATTAAGCATTCTACCTTCAAATCCACCATCATCACATCAATAAACACAATCATATGCAAGAAATCAAAGATAAAGACATAATGCAAAACAAGATATATCATCTAGTAGCAAAATTCCCAAATCAACAATCCAAGCATAATTGAGCATGCAATTGATAGTAAATAACGCTTCTAATCACACAAACAACATACCCATGCATCAAATAAGCATAATTGAAGCTCAAATTAGAAAACCCCCAAATTCGAAAATTAGGGTTCATAAGAAGATACCTCAGATCTGAAAATCTAATGCATTAGGACGAAATCTGTTCGGATGAAAAGATAGATCATGTAATAGGCTTCGATTGAAGCTAAAGAACACTAAATTTGGTGAAGAAATGAAGAAGTTATGAGGTTTTGAAGGTAAAATCGCAATTTTTGGTTTTTGGGGAAGAAGAATGATGAAGATATGAAAAAAATGAGGTAAAGAGGGGAGATCCGCGTTTTTGGTCTTCTGGGACCGTGGGGCGAGTCGCCCCACGCGGGGCAATTCGCCCCGCGCTCCCCGATGTGGGGAGTCGGTCCTTTCATCCGAAAACGCGGTTTTTAATCCCCGAAACCAATTTTCTCACAAAACCACTTGAAAAATCTCACTCAAACATAAGCATATACGACACAGAAATGAACAAATTCACATATGAGAAGCAAATTGTTCAAGAATGAATGCATTCAATAAAGCGGTAAGGAAAGCGATAAAAACTCCGGGTTGCCTCCCGGATAGCGCCATTGTTTAAAGTCTTTGACTCGACTCCTGTCTGTGCCTATCTCTTCTTTCTGCGGGTACTAGACTTCCCCTTCATTGATCTCCTCTCCATGCCACGAACCTGTGAATAAGAAAGAATATAGGCTGCAAGACCACAGTAGTGAGTAGTGAAAGAAATATCAGGCGGATCAGGTGGATCAGATATGGCTTGCAACACGTGTTGCTTGCCATCCACTTTAATAGTGCAAGTTCTTTGGTAGATGTCCATCACGGAGCGTAGTTTAGTCAAGAATGTTCGCCCTAAGAGTATGACATCCCCCGTTCCAGTTGCAGACGCCGGCATAACTACAAAATTGGTGTATAAAGAAGCTTCACCAATCTTGACCAACACATTTTTCACAACGCCTTCGGGTCTCATAAAGGATCCATCCGCCAGTTGCACAATAGCCCTATGCTCAGATAGTTTTCCAAGGCTACTCTTTTCAAACACATTCAAAGGGAGTATGTTTGAGTAGGATCCAGTGTCTAGTGTGGCACGGACATCTTCAAGCTCACCAATCCCTACCTTAACATCGAAACTTTTAGGGAGTGGCTCGGAATCCTCTTGCTCCTCATCACTTCCATCAGAACCAAGTTCCTTCTCTTCTTCCTTAGCCTGTAGAAGTTCTTCCTTCTTGCAACACTCGCACTTAGCAACCTTCTTGATGGTGATTTCGTCAGGTAGATCACCAGCCAATGTAATGGAATTCGACTTCTCAGTGTTGCTAGGCAGCTTGCCTTGCTCCCTACTTGCTCCTCGGTCGATCAACTCTTGCATCTTTTGATGGGCAAGCCTAGTGCTCTCTTCCAACCTATCAAGCCTTGCCCTAGTCTTCTCAGAATCTTCTTCATAACGTTTGAGAAAACTTTGTGTGTGATCAACCATCTTTTGCAAGTTCTCCATTAGTTGAGCCGACTTGGACTTCGGTGGCTCTTTCGGAGCGGGGTTTTTGCAGTGATCATTACCATAGTTTAGCCTACTACGGTCTTGGTTAGGGCCATAAGTTTGGTTAGCCGGTGCATATCCTTGATTGTTTCGGAATCCTCTTCTCCAAAATCCACCTCGAGGATTCCTACCGTCTTGTCCATAGCTAACTTCTTGAGTACCAAACTCCGTAGCAAAGGCTTCCTCTTCGCCTCCTCGAGCCCAATTGCCATCATCGTATGCAAGCTCCGATCTACACATATGAGCCCCATGTCCATAGTTCTTGCATATTCGGCATACTTCATTCGAAACAGTTGTTCCGGTGGCGCTCTTGAGGACTTGCTTCAATTCGTTGGTAAAGTACTCGAATTGATCCCCATTCCCCCTATACATAGGGGCTTCTTGAGTTGGTGGAGCTTGAGGTCCACGTCTCCTAACCATTGCTCTTGGGTCCTTGAACTGCGAACCCTTAGCAAGCCTCTCGAAAACTGCCCAGACGGCTTCTGCGGTTTCCTCCCAAATATTGCCTCGGCATTGGAAATCCACCACTTGTTGGTTTTCGAAGGTTATTCCATTGTAGAAGTGTTGGACTAGGTCAGAAAGTTCAAAACCATGGTGAGGGCACTTGTTTGTGAGATCTTGGAATCTCTCAAACGCGGTGTAGATGGTCTCATCATAGTCCTACTTGAATCCAGTGATTTGCGCCTTTAGCGCGGTAGTCAAGGTGTGAGGGAAGTATTTCTCCATGAAAGCTGAAAAAACCTTCTCCCAAGTGTCCAGCGAGCCTGCTGGTAGAGAACTTAACCATGACTTGTCTCCGTCGCCAAGTCCCATAGCAAAAACGTTCATCCTCAACTCATCCGTTGTTATCTCAGCTCCGAGTCGTGGGAGTTGGTTGACGAAATCATCGATATCGTGCAAGTACCCCATCACATCTTCCCTTGAGAAGCCATAGAACCTCGGAAGTTGTTGGAATGCGTGGTTCTTGATTTCCAGATCTCGAGTTGCAGACGAAAGAACAATCGCCGGTCCCCTCATACGATCCTTTGTGGGTTGAACCCATGCTTTCAGTGGTCTAGCTTCTGCCATTCCGTCGATTTCCATGAAAAGACTGTGTAGAGATTCAGAGAAATCGGTATCCTCTATCTCTAGTGCACGCCTTTGAAGTAGTCGCCTTCTTTGGTGGTAGACTCTGTCGATCTCAACAATTGAATCAGCAAGCGGTGTTCCCCTAGATCGTGTATGTGGCATACACTATCTGTAATAGACTAGGAAAGCAGTATCAGAGAGAGATTAAAAAGGAAAACTAAAACTAATAGAATTAGGAATCCTGAAAATATAAACAAATTAAACAGAAAAAAGGAGTATAGTCCCCGGCAACGGCGCCAATTTGATGAACGTGGATTTGTCAGGTCCCGATTCAGCAAATAAATTTGTTATTTAGCCAAAGGCAATTCACAACTACAACGAAAACCTTAGTGTAGTAGTAGAATGACCTCGAGTGTCGTTCTCTCAGGACTATAACTAGATTTATCTATTTAACTAGGAATATAAAAACAACAGACGTAAAAGTAAAGGTTTTTCTAACAGATAATGGAGATTGGTGATAGTATGATCTTTCAAAGCATAACGGGTCAATAATCATGCGTAAATTCCTCGGTCTTGCATGGAGATCTTTGATCAATCTAATGTCCTATTGCAATTATTAAGCACTACAAAGATAAAGATACTGACAAGTCAATCACTATTGTCCTATTGTGTTCCGTAATTATTCAACACTACGAAGATATAGATGCGCATAGGTCGACGAGGGTCCAATTGTGCTTAATAATTAATACAACATACGAGAATTTAGGCTGAGCCTGATCAACGAAATAAAGCAATAACACGGAGTATAATGCGCGATATAGCCATTAGCATGATTTTCTTCCCTTCGCTAAGAATTCACATACTACCACCAACGATAAGTTTAGCTACTCATAATAGGCATGCAATCAACAGAAATCATAGAAGAAAACATGTTGAAAGATATATAAAAATAAGTAGAATAAACTGTAAGATACAATGTTACCGAAGGTTGTCAATCTCCGAAGAATTGCGATCCTACAAGCTCCAATCAGCTATGAAAAAGTGTCCCCTAAGCTACGAACCCCCAGAACAGGCTCTGGGAAGTCCCTACCTAAAACTACAGAGAAAGGTGAGAGAATAGGTCTGGAAAAGTATAAAATTCGGAGAAAAACTGGGCAACTATATATAGTGTTCGAATTTGTGTGGGGCGAAGGGCCCCACACACCGGGCGAGTCGCCTGGTGTGGGGCAATTTGCCCCACGTCCCGGGAGCTTTTTTCGGGATTTTGCGCGTTTTCGACGCGTTTTTGGATTTCTTTCCCTTTTCGGACTCGGTTTCTGACTTCTAGTGGCCTTCTAACCTCCAGATTCGACCCCTAGACTCAAAATCCTATCCGTAAACCTTCAGATACTCCAAATAGGCTTCCGGAACACCAATTCCTTGTCAACTTCAATATAATTGCCCGGAAATCCTCGATTTTCAACCAAAACCTGTAAAATAAAATCTAAAGGGAAACGTGACGCTATTCTAATAAAATGCACTAAAATATAGCTAAATTAACATAGAGGATAGCTAAAATAGGTGAAAAAGACACAAATGAAAGTGTAAAATACACATTCATCAATCTACCTGTTGAAATCACCATCAAGAAGGTTGCTAAGTGCGAGAGTTGCAAGAGGGAAATGCCCCCACAGGTCGAGGAAGAAGAGAAGGACCTTGGTACTGACAAGAGCAAAGAGGAGCAAGAGGATCCCGAGTCACTCCCTCAAAGTTTTGATGTTAAGATCGGGATTGGGGAACTTGAAGATGTCCGTGCCACACTAGACACGGGATCCTACTCTAATGTGCTCCCTTTGAATGTTTTCGAGAAGAGTAACCTTGGAAAACTATTTGTGCATAAAGCTATTGTGCAACTGGCGGATGGATCCCTTGTGAAACCCGAAGGCGTTGTGAAGAATGTATTGGTCAAGATTGGTGAAGCTTCTGTATACACCGATTTTGTAGTTATGCCGGCGTCTACACCTGGGACAGGGGATGTCATTCTCTTGGGGCGAACGTTCTTGACTAAGCTACGCTCCGTGATGGACATCTACCAAAGAACTTGCACTATTGAAGTGGATGGCAAGCAACATGTGTTGCAAGCCATATCTGATCCACCTGATCCACCTGATACTTCTAACACTATTGACTACAGTGGTCTTAATGTCTATGTTCATTCTTATTCACAGGTTCGAGGCATGGGAAGGAGATCCGTGAAGGGGAAGTCTAGTACCCTCAAAAAGAAAAGCTAGGCGAAGACAGGAGTCGAGTCAGAGACTTTAAACAATGGCGCTATCCGGGAGGCAACCCGGGGTTTTTTATCGCTTTCTTTACCGCTTTATTGCATGCATTCATACTTGAACAATTTGCTTTTCATATGTGAATTTGTTCATCTCTGTGTCGTATGTGCTTATGTTATGTTCGAGTGCGATTTTTCGAGTGATTTTTTGAGAAAAATGGTTTTCGGGGACTAAAAACCGCATTTTATTTCGAAACGATCGTCTCCCCACCTCAGGAGGTGGGGGGCGATTCGCCCCTCATGGGGTCGCCCCCCATGAGGGGCGAATCGCCCCCCATGAGGGGCGAATCGCCCCACGTTTTGCAGATTAGAAAAACGGGGTTCTCCCCCATTTTTCCTCATTTCACTTCTCCTTCTTCCCTTAAACTCAAAAAAATCCTCCATTTTCACAAAACCTTCAAACCTTCATAACTTCTTCATCTTTCCATCAATTTTTGTGTTATTTAGCTTCAATCGAAGCCCGTTACGTGCTCTTTCTTTTCATCCGAACAAATCTCTTCCTAGTCCATTCAAACTCCGGATTTGAGGTATTATCACATGAACCCTAATGTTTCAAATTTGGGGGTTTTTTAATTTATGATTCAATTAAGCTTGTATGATGTATGGGTTGATGTTTTATGTGATTAGATTCGTTATTCATTATCAATTGCATGTTCAATTAGGCTTGGTTTGTTGATTTGAGATTTTTCTATTAGATGATATATCTTGTTAGGAAATTTATCTCTTACTATCATTCCATGCTTAAACATGTGTTTGTTGATATGATAATGATGGATGTATTGGTAGAATGCATGATTGATGGAGTTGAGGATTTATGTTAGATTTTTGATTATTATGGTATGGATTGAACCTTGTGATTCAAGGCATTTGTTGTTTAGCAAGAGCATAATGTGATATGTTATTGTAGTAGTTACATTGGTATGTTGCGTAATGAAATAGCTAGACTAGACTTTGGGTTTTTGAGGAGTTGGATTTTTGAAGATATTGCTCGTTTGTTCGCTCGTATATTTACATATGCATAGGTCTGTTTTGCATCGTACAAGATACTAATTGTTGTTTGTAGGAATCATGGCACCGAGATCGAGGAGAGCCGGCTCGAGCAGAAAAGGCAAGGGAGTAGCATCAAGCTCCCAACCATCTCACCATATGTACGAGTTGTCTGTAGCTGCGACAGAGGTGCGTCAAAGGCTAGAAGCGGAGCTGGCCGACGGGGGAAGATCGATCATCCCAGACAGGAGGATTGATATTCCAGAGTCAGCAGTTGATACAGAGGGGTATAGGACGCTATCACGATTGGTGTCAAGAAGGAATTGGGTATGGTACAGTTCCAACAGGTTCAAGGGGTACGACGAGAGCCTCCTCCAAGAGTTCTACACTGGATACACAGATCTCGAGGAGAAGAATGGGGTACTAGTCCGAGGCCTGGTAATACCGTGGACACCAGAGCACATTTCTTCATTCATCCATTTTGGGCATCAGGAATTCACAGGAAGCGACCATGCCTACCTGTATTCAAGGGCCTCTAGGGGGATAGGAAGACACATCACAGACGCGATCTGCAACAGGGAGTACCGATATCCAGAAATCGGGGGAGAACCTACACGGATCAGTTAGAACGACCTTAGCATTGAAGCTAAGGTGATGATGAAATTTTCCATCTCCAACTTGATCCCTAGGAAGAATGACTCGTGGATTCAGCCCTACTACGCCGAACTCCTCTACTGCTTCATCTCTATGAATTTGTTTGAGGTTTTTCTCGCTTGGCTTGTCACATTTATGTATTGCACTTAGTTAAGCTTGGTAGTCTCGACATCACTTAGTGGTGTTTTCTCTACTGCGGTTCACGAAGGCCTTTATAATAGGATGATGCATGTTAGGGTCTTATGGTTGTTTTCCCGAGTAATTATGTACCTAAGAGGCAACAAGTCTTCACCATGCTTTGAGATTGCTAAATGCCTAGGAAGGAGGTAGTGTGAGGTTGTGTGATCCTTTGTTTATAGCCTATTCTTCCGAATAGGTTTGGGGAGGGGGTTACACCATCATTAGACTTGTTTTCGTTTTCATTCCCGTATCGTGAGTTTATTTTTCCTTTTCCGTAAATTTTGTACTCTAACCTATTCTTTCGAATAGGTTTGGGGAAGCCGTGTGAGTCATTTTGTTTCTCTTTTTGTTATGCTACTGCTGGCTAGGAAAAAATCGAAAAAAAAAGAAAGAAAAAAAGAATCTGGAAAGGAAAAAAAAGAGACAAAAAGAAAAGACCCCAAAAAAGCAAAGAAAGGGTCCAAAAAAAAAAGAAAGCCAAAATAGCAGTTTAGCAAAGTGTTGTGTCTCATTTTCCAATTCTTGTAATGTTCGTAATCGTGTTGTAATTTTCTATTTTTTATCTTTTGTTTGAGTGTCATCTGTTCTAGACCACCCTCGTCCTGCCATTCTGGAAGTGGTGAATAGTTTAAGACTTTTACTTGAGAGATGGGTAGAATAGGGGAGTGTTATCTTTTATAGGGAACCCTCCTTCGTTTGATGAGAGCCAATACTGGTTCGACCTCTTTTGAGGAAATGTCTTAACATGGTGGAACAGCAGTAAGTCATCAGTTTCATAGGCACGGGACAACCATTCGTATCTTAGCATGCTTCATTATGTCGTCACTGACTAGGTCCAGGTAGAGAATGTTACGAGAGACTATCTTGTCTTGACATAAGTGCTTATGTGGATGTGTATAAGTCAATCGAGGTATTCTTCAACCTATATTCATGCTTTGATTTATATGGTTTTTGTTCATATTTTTTTTGATAGATTCAGTAGATTAGTTCATTTAATTTGACATGAGACTCCATTTTGTGTCTTGCATTGGTTTTTTGCATTAGAGTCTAGCTTAGTTGCTTCAGGACAAGCAAAGGTTCGGTTTGGGGAGTTTGATGAATGTGTATTTTACACTTTCATTTGAGTCTTTTTCACCTATTTTAGCTATCCTCTATGTTAATTTAGCTATATTTTAGTGCATTTTATTAGAATAGTGTCACGTTTCCCTTTAGATTTTATTTTACAGGTTTTGGCTGAAAATCGACGATTTCCGGGCAATAATATTGAAGTTGATAAGGAATTTGTGTTCCAGAAGCCTATTTGGAGTATCTGAAGGTTTCCGGATAGGATTTGGAGTCTAGGGGTCGAATCTGGAGGTTAGAAGGCCACTAGAAGACAGAAACCGAGTCCGAAAAGGGGAAGAAATCCAAAAACGCGTCGAAAACGCGGAATTCCGCGAAATATTCTCCCGGGTGAACCGCCCGGGACGTGGGGCGAATCGCCCCACACTATTTCGTAGCCTATATATAGTTGCTCAGTTTTTCTCCGAAATTCATACTTTTCCAGACCTATTCTCTCACCTTTCTCTGTAGTTTTAGGTAGGGACTTCCCAGAGCCTGTTCTGGGGGTTCGTAGCTTAGGAGATACTTTTTCATAGCAAATTGGAGCTTGTAGGATCGCAATTGTTCGGAGATTGACAACCTTCGGTAACATTGTATCTTACAGTTTATTCTACTTATTTTTTATATCTTTCAACATGTTTTCTTCTATGATTTCTGTTGATTGCATGCCTATTATGAGTAGCTAAACTTATCGTTGGTCGTAGTATGTGAATTCTTAGAGAAGGGAAGATAATCATGCTAATGGCTGTATCGCGCATTATACTCCGTGTTATTGCTTTATTTCGTTGATCAGGCTCAGCCTAAATTCTCGTATGTTGTATTAATTATTATGAACAATTGGTCCCTCGTCGAGCTATGCGCATGTTTATCTTCGTAGTGTTGAATAATTACGGAACACAATAGGACAATAGAGATTGACTTGTCAGTATCATTATCTTCGTAGTGCTTAATAATTGCAACAGGACATTAGATTGATCAAAGATCTCCATGCAAGACCGAGGAATTTACGCATGATTATTGACCCGTTATGCTTTGAAAGATCATACTATCACCAATCTCCATTATCTGTTAGAAAAACCTTTGCTTTTTGTTAGGAAACTTGTAATTTTGATGAGCAATTAACCATGCTAAATTAAGGAAAGTCCAGTAACTAGTACTCTTAAGGTCCATAGGAATTTAGAATTTTAAGGACATTGTAAAAGAGGAACGTTTGCTGAAGACTTAGATTAGGTGTTAGTTAAGTTGGTTTTTACCGCGTATGATGTATTTTATTTTCTAAAAAGAAAATAACTTATTGATGCTTTAGCTTATGATGTATCTTATTTTCTGAAAAGAAAATAACCTATTGAAGCATTTGCTGACGATGTACTTTGTTTTTACAAACAAACTATTGAAGCATTTAGAAACCGCTCAGAATCTTGAAGATTATTGAAGATCTGAAGACTTGAAGAATTCGAAGATCTGAAGAATTGAAGATTGCTGAAAACTGGTATCTAGAAAGGCACATGTTGCTCAGAAAGTGGAAACTTCAGCAACAGCATTGCATAAGTGAAAATCTGAAAGACAGAGTAGGTTGTGCGTGCTGAAACTGAGACTAACCACTTGCTGATGGAACATATGTGACCTCTTGCTGAAAGTACTTAAATTTGCGCTCCAATGTTACTGTTTGAATTCTATTCAAATATGCATTAAATGCAAAGCTTACACGCGAAGGACATGAAGACTAGAAGACAAACAAGGACGCTGCTGAAAGTACAAAAGCAAGATAGTGACATCTTAAGGATCAAAAGCCTTGGAATTTAAAATTCAAACGGCTCCTTACTTGCACTATAAATTGAGGTCATCCGGCAAAGAGTTGAAGTGTGTCAATAACGTGATCAAACTCTCACTTGTGCTTAAACTCACATACCTTCAAATTCTCTATACTGCCATTGATCCGTTCCAAGACTTAAAGCTTGAAAAAGCTACTTGTGAAGAAGTAGAACAAACTCGACAAAGAAATTAGTTAAGTGTTCTTTCATTCGAACAAGAACAAGTCTTGACACCAGAAACAATCAAACTTGTTTACTGCAAAGTATTCAAAGTTGTGTTTCTTAGATTACTTGTTGTAACTGAATAAGTTATAATTAAGTTATCTCACCCCAAAACTCTCAAACTGAAAATACACCCTTTCAGGCGTGATATTCAGGGGGAACTTAATCGAGCATAGTTTTGCTGATTAAAAGTACCAAGTTTGGTGGAGAAGAAGGTTACATTCTCTAGATTAGGTTTGAAACAAAGCAAGTGTGCTTTGGTTTCTGTTGAATCGCTCTAGATAGGAGATTGTAAGGAACCTCAATCATATCTTAGTGGATTCAGTCCTAGAGAGGACAAAGTGGATTAGTTGAGAGATTACGCCACTCTCAGATACCACTATAAAAGTGTTTGTGTGATTTACTTACTGTACTTAGTTTTCAGCAAATCATATCTGTCTGTACACAATCACTCACATCACTTGCTGAAACCTTTACTTACTGAAAGAGCACTTATTGTATCAAAGACTTCCGCTCTCTGATTTTAAGTATCAGCAAACCAAGCTACTGAAAAGTAACTTACGCTTGCTGAGAAAGTTAAGTACCAGCAAACTCATTACTTAAAAGTAATAAGTACTTGTTGAGAAAGTTTTAAACGACGAAAGTTTGAAAAGACTATTCACCCCCCCCCCTCTAGTCTTTTCTTGTTGTTTAAAGGGACCAACAAGTGGTATCGGAGCTGGAGGTTCTTTAACCTTCAGCACTGAACCAAGATCCCCTTAGGTGCTTTCCGTAAATCACTCTCACTTGATCAGTTTGGTAGTGCTTTGCTGACAGGATGTCTTTAGGAGATGCTCCCTTGCTGAAGCTGGAAAACTATGAGAAATGGCGAAACAACATGATGCTACATCTTGAGGCCATTAGTGATGAGATGGTTACTGTCATTAATGATGGACCTATCAAGATCACTAAGATTGAGAAAAGCTTTCCTCACAAAACCACGGATCCTACTGGTAAGCAAACCATCTTAGGAGAACCGGTTGACACCGTCGTTCCAAAACCAAGAGAGGAATGGACTTCTGACGAAGCTAAGAGATTCCGTCTTGATGGCCAAGCAAGAAATATCATCATTCGATCAACTCCAGATACCATACAGTGCAAACTGTGGGGTTCTAAGACTGCAAAGGAAGCTTGGAAAATGGTTCAAGATCTTTGTGCTGGATCTGACAAAACCAAGGAAAACAAACTTGAAGTACTTAAATTAAAGTTTCAAAACTTTAAGCAAGGTACAAACGAGTCACTGGAAGACTTGGATTTCAGATTCACAACTCTTGTTAGTGAAATGGCAGCCTTGGGTGTTGGAAACCGTTACTCAGATTCTGAGAAAGTGAAAACTATCATCAGAAGTCTGAATCAAGAATGGATCCACACTCAGAATTTCTATTATAATCAAGGAATGCCAGACATTACACCAACAGAGTTGTTCTCTCATCTTGCTACTGTCAACTATGAGACAAAGCAAAGAGGAAATGTATTTGCTGGAAAATCGCAAAACATTGCTCTTGTTGCAAAACCGTCATCTTCTGAAAAGAAGAATGAAAAAGAACCTACTGATGAAAACTCTTTGGTTGCCAAAAACATGAAGAAATTCATCAGCAAGGAACTTGAAAGGCGAAAAGCAAAAGAGAAGCTGAAAAAGCATCTTGGTAACAACTACCATAAGTACAAGAATGAGACTAGCTCGCTGAACAAGCAAGCCCAGCAAGCTACTTCATCAGAAGAACCAGCAGTTGGAAATGATCTATGTTTTTACTGCAAAAAGCCTGGACACTTCAAAGCTAATTGCCATTTGCTGAAAGGCAAATCTACTGAAAAGAAGAAGAAGTTCAAAAGAGCTTTTATTGCTGAAGAAAAGAAGAAGCTTCAAGCAAAAATCGATGCATTGTGTATTGATACTAGCTCTGAAGACAGTGAGGATGAAAGTTCAGACACCGACGATGAAGAAGCCACTCTAGACGTGGAGATTGGCAAAGAAGTTTGTGGAATAGCTATGGAAGCTTATCCAGATGTGTCAAACTACGAATTCTGCCTCATGGCCGGTCAGGTAAACAACCCTACCTCTGACTCAGACTCAGAAAGTGAAGACGAGATTGACCTTGACAAGATTCAAGGAGAAATCGAAAGATTTGAGAAAACTCTGAGCAGACAGCAAGAGAAACTACAATTTGCTGAAATTTTGACCAATCAGACTACTGAAAAGTACGTCTTGCTGAAGGAAGAAACAGAAGAAAAGGATGCTGAAATAAGGCGTCTTAAGAAGTTGATTGCTGAGCTACAGAGAAGAATTCTCAAATGGCATTAGAATTGGAAGAATATCAGTCCTCAATTCTAAAGTTACTTGCTGAAATTCAAGAGATGAAAATCAATTTCAAATCTTATGTGGATGCAAGTAATACGCTGACTGAACTAAACTCTTATTTGAGAGACCCATCTCAGAAAGAAGGTTTAGGCGCAATGTATGAAGGTGATGACGTAGAAATCATGAGTAAAGATAAATCACCTATCTCCTTTGTACGTGCTACTGATAGTGGTCTACCAGAAATCTATCAGTTTGGTCAATCTAAGGTTGCTGAAACAAGCAATCAAGTACCTATGACCATAAAGCCCGCTGTTGCTACTCAAAGTAACAAGACTTTAAAAGGAAAACAGGTTGCTGAGAAGCAAACTGGAAAGAAAAAGGATGTTGTGAAGCATCCCGCCAAACAAGTTGCTGAAAAGCAAGTTGTTAAGACTAAAGGCAAGATTACTAAAAGTAATCAGAAGTCCTTTGCTGACAAACCTGAATCAAGTAAGGTTGCTGACGCTAAAGCTCAGCATTCTCCGAAAAGTGGACTCGGTTTCAAAACCAAGCAAAGTCAACTCTTTCATGAGTATAAGCAAAGTCAACAAAGATACTTCAAAGAGATGAATAAAATCAGGCCTAAGAATTCTGAAAAGAATCTTAATGCTAGGGCTAGAAGGAACCTTGCTAGAAAAGAACTTACTGAAAAGTAGGTTCAGCAAAAAGGTCAACCGAGCAAAACACCACATCAGAAAGTGGATTTGACCAGCACGAGTCAAAACTCTTTCAGCTCAAAACCTCCTAGTTCCTCAGCAAGTAGAAAACAAGTCAAAGTTGAAAAACTTAAGACTTGTGTTTCCACTGGACGCATTCTTGAACATGTTAATGGACATCCATTATTGGATAATTAACTTGTTTGCTCTTGATTGTGCAGACTTCAGCCACGGAGACAAACGATGCAATCTGGCACTTTGATAGTGGTTGTGGAAAGCACATGACGGGCAACAAGAATAACCTTATAAACTATAGACGGTGGTCTAAAGGTCCAACAATAAGGTTTGCTGGTGGAGGCTCCGGTTCTACAAAAGGCTATGGTGATGTGAAGTTAGGATGCATAACCATTACTGGAGTTCTTTATGTGAAAAATCTTAAGTTTAACCTTTTCAGCATGAGTCAGTTTGCTGACAAAGGATACTTCATCAAAATTAAAAGTGATGAATGTAAACTTATAGATTTCGAGACTAAAAAGGTAATAATGATTGCAAGAAGATCAGGAGGCTTGTACACCGTTGATTGGTCTTCAGCAATTGTTGAAAAATGCCTTGTCTCAGATCATGATTGCCTTGCTGAAAAAGCATGGTTATGGCATAAACGAACAATTCATCTAAACTTCAAGACGCTGAATAAGCTGTCTAAAAAGGCACTTGTAGTTGGATTACCTAGGGTTACTTTTAAGAAGGATGGTGTTTGCAATGCTTGTCAGCAAGGAAAGCAAACCAAATCCTCTTTCAAGAACAAGGCAGTACCGTCAACTACAAAACCTTTACAACTCTTGCAATGGTCTAGTAGTGGTAGATGACTATTCAAGATTCACTTGGGTAGTATTCATCAAGCACAAATCGGAAACCAAGACTGAAATACCTAACTTGCTGAATAAGCTTGAAGTCATGAAAAATGACAAGGTAAAAGTCATAAGGACAGACTATGGTACTGAGTTTGTAAACCAGTACATAACTGAATATTTTACCTCAAAAGGGATACAACATCAGTTATCCTCAGTAAGAACACCACAACAAAACGGTGTTGCTGAACGGAAGAATCGTACCCTGAAATAAGTGAGGCTTATTGGGTTGAAGCGATTAATACCGCCTGTTATACTCAAAACAGATGTTTGATTACTAAGGAATACAACAAAACTCCTTATGAATTGTTTGTTGGAAGACCTCCTAACATCACTCATCTAAGAGTATTTGGTTGCAAGTGTTTCGTTCTAAACAATGGTAGAGAATACCTAAGAACATTTCTACCAAAGGCAGACGAAGCGATATTTCTCGGCTACTCCTTGCGTAGTAAAGCTTATAGAGTTTACAACAAAAAGGCACAAAAGATTGAAGAATCAGTGCATGTTGTATTCTACGAAAAGTCACAAGGTGTGCCTGCTGAAGAAGAAATATCAGAATGTATGAAAAAGCTAATCATACATGAGCAAAGAACTGAATCTGATGCTAGGCAAATCAAGTCAATTGAACTAAATGATGATTCTAACAATGATTCTCCTCCCCCGAGTCATGACAAGATAAATATAGTTCACGACAAAGAATTTCGAGCAAAAGACGCGGTTGCTCTGAAAGTTGCTGAAATTACGCAATCTCCAGTGCCTGCTGATGAACTACCTCAATCGAGCAATGCTGAACAAGCAGTTGCTGATGAACAAATCTCAGCAGAGACACAGATTCCCAGTAGTACTGAACAAGTACATACTGAAGAGTCACATGCTGATGAGCAAACATATCCTGATCCAACAAACAGAAAACCTGTTAATAAATGGATTAGAGATCATCCCTCTACGGATATGTTTGGCGACATTAATAAACGCCAAGTGACTAGATCCAAAGCTACTCATGGACTTGCTGAAGAAGCAATCTTCGTAGAAGTAGAATCATTGTTCTCTTGCTTTGTGTCAGAAATTGAACCTAAAACCATAGAAGAAGCTTTAAAGCATTCTGAATGGATAAAGGCAATGCAAGAAGAATTGGATCAGTTTGAAAGAAACAAAGTCTGGAAACTTGTGCCACTTGCTGAAGACAAGAAAGCTATTGGTACAAAGTGGGTGTTCAGAAACAAGCTGAGGGAGTCTGGTGAAGTAACAAGAAATAAAGCACGTTTAGTTGCTCAAGGTTACTGTCAGACTGAAGGATTGGACTATGATGAGTCTTATGCACCAGTTGCAAGGTTGGATGCAATTAGGCTTTTCTTGGCCTTTGTTGCTCACAATGACTTCATTGTTTACCAAATGGATGTTAAAAGTGCATTCTTAAATGGTGAACTTGCTGAAGAAGTCTACCTAGAACAACCCCCTGGCTTTGAACTTCCCTCAGAAATCAAGATGGTATACAAGCTTCAGAAAGTTGTATATGGTCTAAAGCAAGCACCAAGAGCATGGTATGATACCTTGGCTAAGTTCTTGCTGGAAAATGGTTTCAAGAAAGGTGAAGTTGACAAAACCTTATTTACCATGAACCATGATGGTAAAATACTCTTAGTTCAAATTTATGTGGATGACATAATTTTTGGATCTAAGGACAAGCAACTTTGTGATGATTTTGCCAAACTCATGACAAATAAGTTTGAAATGAGTATGATGGGAAAATTGAATTATTTCCTAGGATTGCAAGTCAAGCAACTCAAAGATGGAATATTCATAAATCAAGCAAAGTATGCGAAAGAAATGCTCATAAAGTTTAGGATCAAAGAGGATGAGAAACCTGAAAAGATCCCTATGAGTGTTGGTACCAAATTGGGCTATACTAAAGAGGACAAAAGTGTTGAAGAACACAAGTATAGGAAGCTCATTGGTTCCTTGTTGTATTTAACAGCAAGTAGACCTGACATTCAGTATGTTGTTTGTGTGTGTGCAAGATTCCAATCTGATCCAAGAGAATCACACTACAAAAAGGCATTCAAGATACTGAAATATGTTAAAGGTACAGTCAATTTATGGTATCCTAAAGATTCTGGACTTGAATTGGTTGGTTATTCTGATGCTGATCATGGAGGATCAACTATTGATAGAAAAAGTACCTCTGGAACTTGTCAGTTTTTGGGTACTAGATTAATATCATGGTTCAGCAAGAAGCAAACTTGTGTTGCCAATTCATCTACTGAATCTGAATACATTGCAGCTGGTTGTTGCACAGCTCAAATCCTATGGATTCAGCAACAATTAAGAGATTATGGTATTTCTGCAAAGAAAACACCAATCTTTTGTGATAATACAAGTGCTATTGCAATCACGCAATATCCTAAGTTTCACTCAAGGACTAAGCACATTGATATTAGACATCATTTCATTAGAGATCATGTGGAAAAAGGTGATATTGAGGTTGTGAAAGTAGGCACTGATGATCAGCTTGCTGACATCTTCACCAAGCCCCTACCGGATAATAGGTTCGCACTGCTAAGGTATAACCTTGGATTGATTGAACTACCTCAATAAAGGATACACTTGGCAGAATGCTGAAACAGGTATTCAGCAAGCCAAAGTATTCCTGTTTAAAAGACTCAGTCACTGATTTCTTCTAAGAAATGATAAGTCACTACATGTTTGCTGAAACAGGCATTCAGCAAGTAATTCCTTCAAAACGGGTATTTGTTAGGAAACTTGATCACTTGTTGAGATAGGTACTCAGTAAGAGAAAGAGCTTAAGGATTGCTGAGACAGGCACTCAGACAATCAAAGATACTGAAACAGGTATTCAAGTATCAAAGGAATTTTCTGAGACGGGAACTCAGAAAAAGAGCAAAGCTCATCTCTCAGATTTTACCAAAGGATATCTCAAGTACAAAAGAATTTACTGATACGGGAAATCAGAAATATTTTTTAAACTTAAGAAAATATGAGATATCTAAGTAAGGGGGAACTTTCAGCAAGTATCTAGGTTGATAATTCAAACTCGCTGAAAAGATTCTTGTCTATTTCAGCAAGCAATCTATCCCTTAAAACTCGGTAAAATCAATTTGTGACGTTAATCGGGCACAAATAAACTCGTAATAATCATGACATGAAATTCAATCGTGGCCATTGATTAAAAGGAGTTACTAATCTAACGTTTAATAAAACAAAGAGAGAGAGTGCTCTGACGGTTTCAAGTTAGTGGGCCACTACGCATTTAATGCAAAGGCTCCACTAACTCCAGTGTTTCCCTGTTTTACCCTTGCTGAGATCTCAAATCGATTGAGTTTCTCACACACCAGAGACACTATATAAAGAAGGAGTTAGAGAAATGACAAAATTCTTTAACTCACATTTCCCTTCTCTGCAATTTTTAGCCTGAATCTACTGTACCTCCGGTCAAAAAGCAAACTATCTCTTTTCGTACACATTTCCTTGCTCTATAAAAGAAATGGCTCTCAAGAGACAGTCTTCTAAGTCCTCAAAGTCATCAAAGGTTGACAGTGCTGAAACACGCACTGCACTGGTGACTACTCCGGCCACAAACACAACGAAAGTTGTGTTGAAAAACGACCGCATATCCTAAAAACCTATGCCTCCATCATATCTTGACACTGCAAAGTGTGAGATGTTGATGCAATGGGGAGGCTTTGCAAAAGAAAAGTACATTAGGTACTTTTATGAACAAGAACTCGATGACGAAAATGAAGAGGCGCTTGAGCTTATCAAGCAGCAAGGCCTCATGAACTTTATGTCTGCTCGCACTAAGCAAGTGAGCATGATTGACACAATGGAATTCTACAACAATGCAGAAATCCAGTCCCTTACTGATAGTAAAGGAGTCACTGAAAAAGTGATCTTTACTACAGTTCAGAACACGCAAATCGTCCTGAAATGGACTGATTTAGCGGAGATATTTTAGATTCCAACTACTGGAACTGAAGATGATGTCACTGCCACTGACGAAGAAATTGAAGCTTTCTACAGTGACGTCAGAAATGAGAAAATGAAGAAAGGCGAGATTGCTCCCGTGACTTGGACAAAGCACGTTAAGAGAAAGTATCTCTGCCATTCACTTGGTCTAGTAGCTCTGCTACTAATAAAAGTTCTTGACTCCCAAGTTGGAGGAATTGACCAAGTAGGCCTGAGAAGATGGCCATTGCTGATGCATATCCATGAAAATAAAACGGAACTTAACTGGGCTAAGTACATTTTCAACAGGCTTGTTGATTGTGTTACTAAGTTTAAGGTAAAGGTAGAAGACAACAAGGTCTCACCTTCCTTTCCATTTATGTATGGAATCAAGATATGCTACATCCTTGAACATTTCAGGATTCAGCTAAGAAACCCATTGCCAATCAAGAAATCTGTGTGCAATGTGGGAAGATCATTCTACAAGCAGAATGTACCTAAGACTGCTGGAAAGAAAACTAAGAAGACAACAACTGCAAATGTTGTCAGCACAAGCCAGCAAGAAAGGTATACAACAGCTGCAGATGTTACCACTCAGCAACTTAGAGATGAAACTGCTGGTGGTGGTGGTAACACAAATGAAACTGCTGTAGAAAATCAACAAGGTACGTGTACAAGAGCCGTTGCTGAAAATGCAACTATAGATGACTCTGGGAAACTGGAGAAATCTAACAAGAAAAAGAGGAAAGCTGATGATGACACTCAGACTGCAGCGTCATTAGCAAACCCCGTACCTAAGAGGAAACGGACCAGCAACAAAATGAAGAAAACACTGGCCTGCAAGTCAGTCCCTGCTGTCCAAGACCTCTCAGACAAATGCTGAAACGCATTTGCCAGTAGATGTTGCTGAGGTGATCACTGAAACCTATGTCAGCAATGTTGAAGTGTTTGCGGAAGCCTTCAACAATCAACTTAACGTTGATACCTCTACTGAGAATAGACCACAAGGCAGTGGAAATGAAATTCCTGCCCAAGTCCCAGATATCTACATTGTAGATAATTTAGATGATCCAACTTTGGAACCAACAAGTTTGCTTCCGAACTTAAAGTTCATTCCTTGACACCACATTTAGTGCCGCTCCTGATGAACGTATTTTTGACGCGTTCATCTTGTCTTTTTTACCTTCTTTTGCTATCTTCTAGCCTTGTTTTTTGGTTAGTTTTGTAGAATAGTGTCACGTTTTGTGTTTTCTGCATTTTCAGGCACTTAGGTACGAAACGGCGTTATTGGAGCTAAAAACGAGCCTTTTTTGATGGAAAAGATGGCCCCGTTGAAGTTCCCCAATCTCCGTGGCTTGTTCGTGAGTGTTTGAGCATCAATAAGCATTGAGAAGGATGAGTCCAAGGCACCCGAGGGCCGTACGAGGGCAAAAAGATTGAGTTTGAAGACAAAAATCTACCCAGGAGCCAAGCTAAGCGCCTGGAATAGTGAAGCGCTCCGCTTCATTTTCCAGGAGCTTTGGCACAGCAGCCAAGCGAAGCGCTTGGAGGGCCAAAGCGCTTCGCTTGCCAAGCGCTCCGCTTGGCCTCTCCAAGCGGTCCGCTTGGCAACGGTTACGTTTTCGGATTTTCCTTCTTAGATCTGATCTTCTGTTACTTTTTGAATACTTTTTGAACTGTAGCTTCGTTTTGGAGAGCTCCTAAGCCCCAAAACTCAGAGAAAACTCAGATACATTGTATTTTTAGATTGGATTAAAGGTTTTGGCATAGGATTTCATCCATTGTTTCATCTACGGAGAGGTTTTCATCAATACCCACCGATTAGTGACAGCTTGGTGGTAACATTGTATCATTATCTCTTGTCTAGTAGTTTGATTTGATGTATTCTATTTACAATTCATATGATTTGATGTCTATGTTGATGAATATGAGTAGCTAAATCCTTTGTGTTGGTGGTAGAATGTAGAATATGCATGCTATGGGTTATGTTTATGCTTACATGAGATTGTGATTCAATCTTGCTGCAAATTCCTTCATATGATTCTTAGTTGCCTATAAAATATATTCGAATTGAGTATAGTGACAAACTCTTGGTCAATGAAAGCTATAGGATTGTATGTTAGAGATTCGCAGCATGCTAGATAAATGGTGTTAGTGACAAGCACCTCTAAAGTATTGATAGTGGTCTTTTATGATGTGTGTCTTGAAAGTTACCTAGACGAGTTGCTTAGCAGACTTGATCGAAGGTTTTACGCACTAAACTTGTGAGCATATTCGTAACCCATGCATGTGTATTTTATTTCTACCACCAACCGTTTTCCAAACTTGATTACAACAATCTAATTTCTCGTTGCTTTGTTCTAAAAAAGCGATTCTACAAACATTTGAACTCGTTGTCTGAAATTACTAGCAAAAACCTCAAACAAAGCCACGTTAGGTCCCGAGAGAACGACACTCGGGGACAACTTTCCATTGCACTCTAGTTTGTGTAGTGATAAGTGTTCTTTGACTTTTTAAACAAATTTAATTGGTGAAAAACGACATCATCAATTTGGCGCCGCTGCTGGGGACTTAACTCCTTTGGTTGGTGTTTTTGTTTTGGTTTTTCAGCCAACATCTCTTCTTTGTCTCATTTCTGTCTTTTCTTTCTTTTTGACTTGGAAACTCACTACTCTTCATTTCATGTGAGTGCATGCCTAGAACCCGAACGGGTAGACCTATTATTGAACCTTTTGTAGACGAGATCGATCGTTTGTTTCAAAGGAGAAGGAGGAATTTGAATCTCGAGTTTGAAGGAGTAGCATCTAGAGCTTCCACTTTTGGTATTCGGGAAGAGTCTACTTCTTATCTTTTGGAGCCAATTCTTGAATCTGTTTACTTGGAAGGTGAAATGGCGGAGCGGCCTATACGTACACTTACTAAGCCTACGGTTGGGGCTAGAGGACCAGCAATTGTCCTCAATGATGCCACAAGGAACTTGGAGATCAAGAATCACATGTTCCAACAACTTCCCAAATTCTATGGGATGGCTAATGAGGACGTGATTGGGTTCTTGAATGAGCTAGAGAATTTTGTTCTCCATCTTGGGCGACCAGGAGCTGGTGTTACGGATGATGATCTCCGTTTGAAGGTCTTCTCTATGGGGCTAGGTGATCGTGCAAAGGCTTGGCTTAATACTTTGGAGGCCGGGTCTTTGACAACATGGGATCTTTGTTTTGATAAGTTCATGGAGTGTTACTACCCCGCTTCCAAGACGATGGCTATGAAGAGCCAAATTAGCTCCTTCGAGCAGAGGTATGATGAGCCTTTCCACGAGGCCTATGATCGATTCATGGGGTTGCATCATCGATGCCCACATCACAGGTATGATAAAGGTCAACTTCTCCAATTCTTTTACAATGGTTTACATCCCGAGATTCAATCTCAAGTGGATAGTATTTGTGGAGGTAGTATGGGGGAGTTGCTTCCTTCTCAAGCTCAAGTGAAGCTGGACATGATGTACCGGAATTCCCAAAACCGGAATGTGAGGGCTCGTGTGCTCCAAAAGGAGCAAAGAGGTGAGGCCAAGGTAGTGGTAGAACAAAATGCCTTCGATGGGTTCGCCCATGAAGTGAAGCAAGCTTTGAGGAAAAGCGTTCCTTCTCCTTCTACGGAAGTTTGTGGTGTGTGCAAGAACTATGGGCACCCGGCCTATTTATGCCGTTCTGAATTTGCTAGAGAGCAATATATCACGAACGATGTCCGTCAAGAAGTGTATGCTGTTGAGGGAGAGCAAGTAGTTGGAGATGTGAACTACGGGCAAGGGTATGGCAATATGAGGCCACAAAACCGTGGACCCCGAGGTGGGTACCAGAATCAAGGCAACCGTGGTTATCTTCATAACCCGGATCAAAATGCCTATGGGCCTAATCAAGATAGAAGTCGTCTCAGCTATGGGAACAATTGGTATGAAGGAGCACCACCTTCTAATCCTACACCTCCACCTCAGGTTGCTAGTTCGGGACCACAAGGTGGAGGGGTGCTTCCTTCACCTCTTGTCTCTTCTCTCAACGATCTTGTGTTGAAGACGAATAAGTTTATGGAGCATTACTATCGTAATGAAGCTACTAACAATCAGCGGTTTGAGAAGCTTGAGGCTAGTAGTAGCAACCTCCATAAGAAGTTGCAAGAGCTGATAGATCGGGGGGCTAGTAGAGAGCAAGGGAAGTTTCCCGGGAACACGGAGAAGGCTATGGCCATAACCGTGGTGACTGATTTGCCCGTGGAGATCACGGTTGTGAGAGACAATGCACTAGTCGAGGTGCCAAGTTGCAAGATAACTGAAACTTGCAAGGTGAGTGAGGAGGTCGAGACTCCTAAGGTGGTTATGGAAGAGGAAGTTGTCGCACAATCTGATGCGATAGTTGAAGAGGTAAAAGAAAACTCATCGTCTGAGGATGAGATGGTGGATATGGTGGAAGTGCCCATCCAAGAGAGCTTCGATGTTGAAATCGGCTTGGGGAAGAAGGACGGAATAGTGGCAACTCTAGACACGGGAGCGGGTGTGAATGTTATACCCTTGAACGTGTATGAAGAGTCGGGTTTGTCTGGCTTGAGACCTATGAAATGCATGGTGCAATTAGCGGATGGGTCCATGAAAAAGCCGTTGGGTGTGATTGAAAACTTGGCGGTGAGGGTTGCCGGTGTAGAGGTGAAGACTAATTTCATCGTTATGCCTACATCTTCTGCTAAGCTCAAGGATGTGGTTCTCTTGGGTAGAGCCTTCATCAACAAAGTGCGTATGGTCATAGACATGTATCGCCGAACATGTCACTTTGAGGTAAATGGCAAGCAACACACGTTGCGAGCCATTGTTGATTCATGTGCTTATGTTGATACTAACGAACTTGTAGGATTTTTTGGTCCACTTTATGTTCGTCAAGATGTGCAGGGAATTGATGCTTTGAGAGGCAATTGGAGGGGGAAGTCTAGAACCCAAGGCGAAATCAATCCCGCATGAGTTGTGAAGAGTCGAGCCAACGACTTTTAAACAAAGGCGCTTCTCGGTAGGCAACCCGAGGTGGTAAGTGTTTTGCATTTAGTTAGCTTTATTTGTTTTTGTAGTTGTGGCCTGTGTGCCTTTTGTCGTGTTTAGAGTAGCTTAGCCTTTTGTCTTGGTGCCTTAGGTGATTAAGATAGGTAAAAACATCGAAAATCCGGAAACAGAGCCAAGCGAAGCGCCTGGAAAGCCCAAGCGGTCCGCTTGGAATTCCAGTAAGAATTTCATTCTTACTGGAATTTCAAGCAGAGCGCCTGGAGCCTCCCAAGCGCTCCGCTTGACAAGCGAACCGCTTGGCTCCCGCCAAGCGGTCCGCCTGGACCCTGTACCCAGATTTTCCTCGTTTTTTCCATTCTTCTCACCATTGCGCACCCGTTTTCACTTGTTTCTTGAGTCCTTTCAGGTACTACTCATATATAGGAGATTGGACACGAACCTTTATCTCAGGGAAGTGTACTTTCAATCCAATTTTTCCTTTTTATTCAACTTTTCTTTGCTCGAGGACGAGCAAAAGTTTAGGTTTGGGGAGGGGGTATTGGATTTTCAGTACTATATGCTTGTGTGGTTCGTACATGCCTGATTTTACTCAAGTTCATGTGATTTGTCGTGATTTTTCAAATTTTTGCATGCATATCATCCATAGATTAGTTGTTGCACGTTGTTGTGTGTGGAGTTTATTGCCACGTCTTTTGAACTTTTTTATTGAGTAGACTAAGTGTTTATGACCATTGATCATATGTTGCATCACTTTGCAAGTAGTTTGAGGCTTGTCTCGCTTGGTTTGTCACATTCGCATGTGCACTAGTTAAGCTTAGTAGTCTCGACATCATCTTGAGTGGTGTTTCTTCTGCTGCGGTTCACGATGGCCTTATGAAATGATGCACGTTTGAGTCTATGGTTGTAACCCGTGTAATTATGTACGTAAGAGGCGACAAGTTCTTCACCTCGATTAGAGATTGCCAAATGCCTAGGAAGGAGGTAGTGTGAGGTGTGCGATTCCTTGTATTAAACCTATTCTATCGAATAGGTTTGGGGAGGGGGTTGCCTTGTTGATCTTGTCTTTCATCTTTGAGTCGTTGTAAAGTTTCCTTTTTCTTTTTTCTTTTTGTTTTGTGTCCCAACCTATTCTTTCGAATAGGTTTGGGGAGGTGTCTTTGTAAAAGAGTCTTTCCTTTTTCTTTTCGTCTTTGTGCTCAAACCTATTCTTTCGAATAGGTTTGGGGAGGTGTTTTTGACACTTAGTACTGCTGCTTGCCCCTATATTAAAAAAAAAGGAAAAGAAAGAGAAAAAGAAAATAAAAAAAAAGAAAAAAAAAAGAGAAAAGAAAAAGAGAAAATAAAAAAAAAGGGGAATAAAGAAAATAAAGAATAAGACCCAAAAGCAAAAGAAGGGTCGTTGCAAGCCAAAAGCAGTCTCGTAGTGTCAAGTGTCATGTAAATATTTTGTCCTTGTGAAGTATCGAGTTGTAAATTCTATCTTTCGTTTCGTGTCGCCTTTGTCCAAGGCCTGTTCTTGACTGCCCTCATCTTGCTATTCAAGAAGTGGTTGAAAGAGGCTCATTCTTGAGAGTCTGGGTAGAATAGGGGAGTGTTATCTTTCTAAGGGAACCCTCCTTCGTTTGATGAGAGCCAGTATTGGTTCGCCCTCTCTTGAGGAAAATTCTCGCTTGGTGAACAGTTGTAAGCCCTCGGTTTCATAGGCACGGGGCAATTGTAGTATGATAACATGCATCATTGTGTCATCACTGACCAGGTCCAGGTAGAAGATGTTATGAGAGACTCCTTTGCTTAACCAAGTGCACATGAGAATGTGTATATTCGCAATCAAGGCATTTTTCAACCAACTTGCATGTCATGCTCATTTGGTTTTGTTCATAAGCATTTGGTAGATTCAATAGATTAGTTCACTTTACTTGGCATGAGACTCCTATTGTGTTGCATTTAGGATAGTTTGTTGCTTGAGGACAAGCAAAGGTTTGGTTTGGGGAGTTTGATGAACGTATTTTTGACGCGTTCATCTTGTCTTTTTTACCTTCTTTTGCTATCTTCTAGCCTTGTTTTTTGGTTAGTTTTGTAGAATGGTGTCACGTTTTGTGTTTTCTGCATTTTCAGGCACTTAGGTACGAAACGGCGTTTTTGGAGCTAAAAACGAGCCTTTTTGATGGAAAAGATGGCCCCGTTGAAGTTCCCCAATCTCCGTGGCTTGTTCGTGAGTGTTTGAGCATCAATAAGCATTGAGAAGGATGAGTCCAAGGCACCCGAGGGCCGTACGAGGGCAAAAAGATTGAGTTTGAAGAAAAAAATCTGCCCAGGAGCCAAGCTAAGCGCCTGGAATAGTGAAGCGCTCCGCTTCATTTTCCAGGAGCTTTGGCACAGCAGCCAAGCGAAGCGCTTGGAGGGCCAAAGCGCTTCGCTTTCCAAGCGCTCCGCTTGGCCTCTCCAAGCAGTCCGCTTGGCAGCGGTTACGTTTTCGGATTTTCCTTCTTAAATCTGATCTTCTGTTACTTTTTGAATACTTTTTGAACTGTAGCTTCGTTTTGGAGAGCTCCTAAGCCCCAAAACTCAGAGCAAACTCAGATACATTGTATTTTTAGATTGGATTAAAGGTTTTGGCATAGGATTTAATCCATTGTTTCATCTACGAAGAGGTTTTCATCAATACCCACCGATTAGTGACAGCTTGGTGGTTACATTGTATCATTATCTCTTGTCTAGTAGTTTGATTTGATGTATTCTATTTACAATTCATATGATTTGATGTCTATGTTGATGAATATGAGTAGCTAAATCCTTTGTGTTCGTGGTAGAATGTAGAATATGCATGCTATGGGTTATGTTTATGCTTACATGAGAATGTGATTCAATCTTGCTGCAAATTCCTTCATATGATTCTTAGTTGCCTATAAAATATATTCGAATTGAGTATAGTGACAAACTCTTGGTCAATGAAAGCTATAGGATTGTATGTTAGATATTTGCAGCATGCTAGATAAATGGTGTTAGTGACAAGCACCTCTAAAGTATTGATAGTGGTCTTTTATGATGTGTGTCTTGAAAGTTACCTAGACGAGTTGCTTAGCAGACTTGATCGAAGGTTTTACGCACTGAACTTGTGAGCATATTCGTAACCCATGCATGTGTATTTGATTTCTACCACCAACCGTTTTCCAAACTTGATTACAACAATCTGATTTCTCGTTGCTTTGTTCTAAGAAAGCGATTCTACAAACATTTGAACTCGTTGCCTGAAATTACTAGCAAAAACATCAAACAAAGCCACGTTAGGTCCCGAGAGAACGACACTCGGGGACAACTTGCCATTGCACTCTAGTTTGTGTAGTGATAAGTGTTCTTTGGCTTTTTAAACAAATTTAATTGGTGAAAAACGACATCATCAGCTCCCAAGAGTTGAGGAGTTTACTCCTAGAATTTTAGCACTAAAGGAAGTCCATAATGCCTGCAAAGCTGAAGATGAGGCATTGCTTGCTGAGAGCCCACTTGACTTTGGAAAGATTTTGGCTACAGTGCTAAGACGCACTACTACTTTGACCATAGCTCAGAAAGACATCAGTCTTTATCACAAAAGCTATGAAGAAGATGTAAGTCAAGCTCTAAAGCTAGCAAAGACCGCTCTCGTGAAGGCACAGACTTTCATGAATGAGAAGGCCGCAACAGAGAAAAGACATGAAGAGAACATGATGAGTATTCAAAGAGAGTTGTCAAAAATGACTTCTGACCAACAACAAATCATCATGAAGTATAACAGTTTAAGCACTCTTGCTGAAAATTGCAATGAGTTTTATTCTCTACACATCACTCCGATGTTGCAATCCATGTCTAAGGGGGAAAAGAAGAGTACCAGAAAAAGAAACCAAACCCCTCCTGTTGTTGATGAGCCACTGCCCATAGAACCACTTGCTGAAAAAGAGCAAAGTTCTAAAAGGCAAGCAGAATCTGAGTTGAATTCAGCAAGTACCAAAAAGAGAAAAACTGCTGCTGAAACTCAAGATTTTTGACATACTGAAAGTCATCACAATCTGAATGAAGATGATGAAGATGATGACAATCAAACAATAGCTCAATCCATAAGAGCTAGACCCTTAACAGCCTTGACTCCGTCTGGCCACTCAAAGCATTTCTCGTCTGACTCTTCAGCAAGAGATCAAGACAATGCTAAAACAAGAAGAAGAAGGCAAAGACAGGAAGAAAAGAGGCTGGCCAGCATTGCTATTGGCTCCGGCATTGAATACACAAAGACCAGCAATGAAGAAACCACTCAGAATGTAATCAGAAACATTCATGGTTGCTGGATCTTAAAGCTGGAAGACTTGCTGGTAAATGAGTTCTTTCCTACAGCCATTTTGAATCAAATGTTCAAATGGATTGAACTCAAAGTCGAAAGAAATCAAAGGGAAGAATCCCTCCTAAGAAATATTGTTGGGAGATGGTTGAATCTTGAGGTCTCAGTAAGAAGAATCGCCATTGGTAAAACTTACAAACAAGAACCAAATCTGATCAAACCACCTGGCATTGCTTACTACTCTGACCCAGTAACAAAGAAAACAAAGAAGAGACTTGGATTGATTCCTTATGAGTACTTCTATCTCACTGCTAAGGATCAAGAAGAAGATCTTCTCTGGCTAAGAAAGATTCATCCGAAAAGCATTTCAGATACACAGCTTCTCCATGCCAGCAATTGGGGCATGCATTTGTGGGTGACTAATTACATGGAAATGAATGCTGAAAAGCATCATCATACCGCCTGCAAAAACGCAAGAATTCTTCAACTACAAGTCCGTAGGCTTTTGGAAAACTACGAAAAGGACTGTGTTGAATTTACTGCACTTGCTGAGAAGAGTGTAAGAGAGATTTTGAGAAAATTTTCTGGAAGAGCTTAACTCTCTGTAATACTTCTTGTTAAAGTTTTTGTTTGCTGATTCTGTTTAAGTTATCTCTGCCTTTTCATGTAAACTTCTGAAAGATAACTATCAGCAATGAAACTTTTGACTCTTATTGGTTTTTGATTATGCAATTTACTAATGCTTACTGTTTAATTATTCAAGTATGCTTGCATTAATCAACTGATTTATTCAACATCAGAAACCTCTAAAAGGGTAACAATTAATTTAGCCATGGATTGCTAACATCAAAAAGGGGGAAATTTGTTAGGAAACTTGTAATTTTGATGAGCAATTAACCATGCTAAATTAAGGAAAGTCCAGTAACTAGTACTCTTAAGGTCCATAAGAATTTAGAATTTTAAGGACATTGTAAAAGAGGAACGTTTGCTGAAGACTTAGATTAGGTGTTAGTTAAGTTGGTTTTTACCGCGTATGATGTATTTTATTTTCTGAAAAGAAAATAACTTATTGATGCTTTAGCTTATGATGTATCTTATTTTCTGAAAAGAAAATAACCTATTGAAGCATTTGCTGACGATGTACTTTGTTTTTACAAACAAACTATTGAAGCATTTAGAAATCGCTCAGAATCTTGAAGATTATTGAAGATCTGAAGACTTGAAGAATGCTGAAAACTGGTATCTACAAACGCACATGTTGCTCAGAAAGTGGAAACTTCAGCAACAACATTGCATAAGTGAAAATCTGAAAGACAGAGTAGGTTGTGCTTGCTGAAACTGAGACTAACCACTTGCTGATGGAACATATGTGACCTCTTGCTGAAAGTACTTAAATTTGCGCTCCAATGTTACTGTTTGAATTCTATTCAAATATGCATTAAATGCAAAGCTTACACGCGAAGGACATGAAGACTAGAAGACAAACAAGGACGCTGCTGAAAGTACAAAAGCAAGATAGTGACATCTTAAGGATCAAAAGCCTTGGAATTTAAAATTCAAACGGCTCCTTACTTGCACTATAAATAGAGGTCATCCGGCAAAGAGTTGAAGTGTGTCAACAACGTGATCAAACTCTCACTTGTGCTTAAACTCACATACCTTCAAATTCTCTATACTGCCATTGATCCGTTCCAAGACTTAAAGCTTGAAAAAGCTACTTGTTAAGAAGTAGAACAAACTCGACTAAGAAATTAGTTAAGTGTTCTTTCTTTCGAACAAGAACAAGTCTTGACACCAGAAACAATCAAACTTGTTTACTGCAAAGTATTCAAAGTTGTGTTTCTTAGATTACTTGTTGTAACTGAATAAGTTATAATTAAGTTATCTCACCCCAAAACTCTCTAACTGAAAATACACCCTTTCAGGCGTGATATTCAGGGGGAACTTAATCGAGCATAGTTTTGCTGATTAAAAGTACCAAGTTTGGTGGAGAACAAGGTTACGTTCTCTAGATTAGGTTGGAGACAAAGCAAGTGTGCTTTGGTTTCTGTTGAATCGCTCTAGATAGGAGATTGTAAGGAATCTCAATCATATCTTAGTGGATTCAGTCCTAGAAAGGACAAAGTGGATTAGTTGAGAGATTACGCCACTCTCAGATACCACTATAAAAGTGTTTGTGTGATTTACTTACTGTACTTAGTTTTCAGCAAATCATATCTGTCTGTACACAGTCACTCACATCACTTGCTGAAACCTTTACTTACTGAAAGAGCACTTATTGTATCAAAGACTTCCGCTCTCTGATTTTAAGTATCTGCTAACCAAGCTACTAAAAAGTAACTTACGCTTGCTGAGAAAGTTAAGTACCAGCAAACTCATTACTGAAAAGTAATCAGTACTTGCTGAGAAAGTTTTAAACGACGAAAGTTTGAAAAGACTATTCACACCACCCCCTCTAGTCTTTTCTTGTTGTTTAAAGGGACCAACACTTTTACGTCTGCTGTTTTTATATTCCTAGTTAAATAGATAAAGCTAGTTATAGTCCTTAGAGAACGACACTCGAGGTCATTCTACTGCTACACTACGGTTTTCGTTGTAGTTGTGAATTGCCTTTGGCTTAATAACAAATTTATTTGCTTGAATCGAGACCCGACAAATCTCCGTTCATCAATTAGTCGCATGACTATTGATCCAAAATTCAATAGGGAGGCTACTAATGTGGGGGGAAGTGGAACCTATGAAAGAAGTAGAGGATTAAATAGAAGATCCAAGGCGTGGAAATAGGACTAAAAAGAAGAAAAGTTTTGGTCCAGACTTTGTTATGAATTTCTTAGTTGATAAGGACCCGATTACCAGAGGCAATCACTGTTAGGAAAAGTGAGAAAATTTGCCTCTAAGGTTAAGCAGCGGAAGTTTAATTTTTTTTTTTAATCTCACTAAACTGATATGACTATATTGTTTATTATACTAGAAGAAATCACTTACGTGTCCTCAGAAGATAAGCAAATTCACCGGACAGCTGTTCCTCAATCTCCAAACAGAGCCTTGCTATCTCCTCGCCTGACAACTGGTTGATTTCTTCGTCTTCAGAAAAATCTCCAAGATGGCTCATCAACGGTTGATTGCCTTCCTTTGACCTTGGTATCCACGGGCAATGTTTCCACAAGAACGCTAGGAGGTTCTTCTGTGTTTTTGAGCTTTTTATGAAAATTTTCTTTCTGACTATCAGAGAAGAATATTTTTCACGTGTGTTTTAGAATAATATGGAATACTAAAGAAGACTTCTCTTCTTTCTGATTTAGTTAATTTGTTTGTTCAGAAAATCACGTAAGATTTTTCTCCCAAGAAATCTAATTGACTAGGAGACTTCTTTCTTTCTTTCTGATTTAGTTAGATAGATTGTTCAGAATATTACGTTAGATTTTTATCCCAGCAAATCTAATTGACTAGGAGACTTCAAAAGTCATCAACTAACTAACAAACAGATAAATCAAATTACTAAAGGAAAGAATTAAAGGAAAGGAACAAAATAAAATAAATAAATAAATAAAACATGTTTGCTGCCCCCTATACTCCACGCCAGCAGCTGGGTTTGACCCAGCTGCCTGGTTCTGTTTTATTTATCAATTTTAATTCCCTTTTTTTTTATTTGGACCTCATTCTAAATCCCGTCCAAATACACAAGTCTTCAATTAATTAATTAATTAAATCCAATTCAATTCAATTAATTATATTTCTAAAATATATTCCAATGAATTAATATTAATCTAATTAATAACAATTTCATCATATTTATATATATATAGTAATTTAACATTAATCTAATTAATATTTAATCCTATATATATATATATAGCTCGTTTGTAGAAACACCACCTTGAAGTGTGACCCATAGGGCCTTGCATATTAAGCAACAATCTAATTAAGGTCATAATAAATTCCTAGACAATTTATCAGACAATATTAATATGCAAGGAAAGTTTGTGAGGAAAACAAACCACATGTAGCATAGCGTACTTTGATGATACGGTCCCTTCATTCACGAATACTCGAATGAGTCTAGAATATGGTTATGTGTCTATTCTAATAACTCCATTCATTGTCTCACAATCTTATAAGTCGATCTATGAATTATGCCCAAACACCATTTTGACATATTCACATAGTGGCCACCGGTTTTGTGATCGCACTAAATATGAGAAGTGAGTATTCTCTCCCGTATCTATTACGGAGGAATGAATCCTATCTTGGACCAATCCCTCACACCATATGCTTCCGAATGTACCCAACGCATGTCGTATCTACCCTACTTTAAGAGTGCAAGCGTTGCGCATGGTCAAAGTACATTATTTCACATATGATGTAGTATTGGCCTCAAGTCTAAGGACTACTAAGACCGCCTGCACCGGTGGCGGCGTGGGTGCCGGCGTGGGTGCACGGCGTCGGACGCCGCGATATCCAGCCGCACCGGTGCAGGGACGCCGGGGCAACAGCCCCGGCGTTTGTGAAAACATTGCACCGCGTCGTGAGACGACGCGGTGTTGTTTTCACGGGTTTTAGTGAGGGGTTGCCACTTGACAGCCCCTCAATGGACCCTTTTTTATTTTTTTTTTGTTTTTTTTTCTTTATTTACTTTCATACTCCAACGGACAAAAACGGCTATAACTCGAAAAATAAAAATGCAAAAAATAAATAAAAATCACCAACAGCTCTATTTTTTCGAGATCTATAAATAGAGACCAATCTCGGCTATGTTTGGAGCACCCCATCTCCAGCCCCCATTTCTCTCTTAATTAAACTCAAAATACACTCTTAATATCAAAACCCCCCTTAACCCTCCATTTTTTTGTCCGGTGAGATGGAGTTCAACGGTCAGCTTTACACTCGTGAAACTCTTGCATATATGAAGGAATATGAGAAAGAGTTGTACGCAGAGCTCATGGACCAACTTCGCAAACCGTTGTTGAACTCTACCTCACCGAATGTCGTTCGCCCTTTGTTTCAAAATGAGCCCGAAGAGCCAAACACACAAAGGACGACAAGGTCTTACGTTGAGGATTTCGATCGTGGAATTCATATTCGAAGGACGACTGATTAATGTGTATTTTACACTTTCATTCGAGTCTTTTTACCTATTTTAGCTATCCTCTATGTTAATTTAGCTATATTTTAGTACATTTTATTAGAATAGTGTCACGTTTCCCTTTAGATTTTTATTTTACAGGTTTTGGTTGAAATTCGGAGATTTCTGGGCAAATATATTAAAGTTGACAAGGAATTGGTGTTCCAGAAGCCTATTTGGAGTATCTGAAGGTTTCCGGATAGGATTTGGAGTCTAGGGGCCGAATCTGGAGGTTAGAAGGCTACTAGAAGTCATAAACCGAGTCCGAAAAGGTGAAGAAATCCAAATCCGCGTCGAAAAACGCGGAAATTCCGCGAAATACTGGGGGGCGAACCGCCCCAGAAGAATTTCGGGGCCTATATATATAGAGTTCAGTTTTTCTCCGAAAATCATATCTTTCCAAGCCTACTTTCTCACCTCTCTCTATAGTTTTAGGTAGGAACTTCCCGGGGCCTGTCCTGGGAGTTCCGTAGCTTAGGGGATACTTTTTCATAGCAGATTGGAGCGCGTAGGATCGCAATCATCCGGAGATTGACAACCTTCGGTAACTTTGTATCTTATAGTTTTTATCTACTTATTTTATTCTTCTTTCAATATGTTTTCTTCTATGATTGCTATTGATTGCATGCCTATTATGAGTAGCTAAACTTATCGTTGGTGGTAGTATGTGAATTCTTAGCGAGGGAAGATAATCATACTAATGGCTATATCGCGCATTATACTCCGTGTCATTGCTTTATTTCGTTGATCAGTTGCAACCAAAATCCTCGTATGTTGTATTGATTATTATGCACGCATGGACACTTGTCGACCAATCAGGCCAATTATCTTCGTAGTGTTGAATAATTACGGAACACATTAGGACGTTAGTTGTTGACGAGTCAGACCCATATTATCTTCGTAGTGCTTAATACTTGCAACAGGACACAAGATTGATTCAAAGATCTCTATGCAAGACCGAGGAATTTATGCATGATTATCGACCCATTATGTTAAGAAGGACCATACTATCACCAATCTCCATTATCTGCTTGAAAACCCCTATTGCTTTCTATTTGCTGTTTTATATTCTTAATTAGATTTGATAAAGCTAGTATAGTCCTGTGAGAACGACACTCGAGTCATTCTACTACTACACTACGGTTTTCGTTGTAGTTGTGGATTGCCTTTGGCTAAATAACAAATATTATTTGCTGAATCGAGACCTGACAAATCTTCGTTCATCAAATTGGCGCCGTTTCCGGGGACTATACTCCTTTTTTCTATTTAATTTGTTTATATTTACAGCTTTAGATTCCTATTACTTTTAGTTTTAGTTTTCCTTTTTAATCTCTCTCTGCTTTCCTAGTTTGTTTCTAATCACCTTTCCTAGTCTGTCACAGATAGTGTATGCCGCATACACGTTCTGCAGGAATACCACTTGCTGATTCAATTGCTGAGATCGATAGAGTCTACCACCAAAGAAGGCGACTCCTTTTCAAGGAAATCGACGGAATGGCAGAAGCTAGACCACTGAAGGCATGGGTACATCCCACCAAGGATCGTATGAGGGGACCGGCGATTGTTCTTTCGCCCGCAACCCGAGATCTGGAGATCAAGAACCACGCATTCCAACAACTTCTGAGGTTCTATGGCTTATCAAGGGAAGATGTGATGGGGTACTTGAACGATATCGATGATTTCGTCAACCAACTCCCACGACCCGGAGCTAACATAACAACGGATGAGTTAAGGATGAAGGTTTTTGCTGTGGGACTTGGCGACAGAGCCAAGTCATGGCTGAGTTCTCTACCAGCCGGCTCGCTGGACACTTGGGAAAAGGTTTTTTCAGCTTTCATGGAGAAATACTTCCCACACACTCTGACTACCGCGCTTAAGGCGCAGATCACTGGATTCAAGCAAGACTACGATGAGACCATCTACACCGCGTTCGAGAGGTTCCAAGATCTCACGAACAAGTGCCCTCACCATGGTTTTGAACTCTCCGACCTAGTCCAACACTTCTACAATGGACTAACCTTCGAGAACCAACAAGTGGTGGATTTCCAATGCCGAGGCAATATTTGGGAGGAAACCGCAGAAGCCGTCTGGGCTGTTTTCGAAAGGCTTGCCAAGGGTTCGCAGTTCAAGGACCCAAGAGCAATGGTTAGGAGACGTGGACCTGAAGCTCCACCGACTCAAGAAGCCCCTATGTACAGGGGGAATGGGGATCAATTCGAGTGCTTTACCAACGAATTGAAGCAAGTCCTCAAGAGCGCCACTGGAACAACTGTTTCGAACGAAGTATGCCGAATATGCAGGAACTATGGGCATGGGGCTCATATGTGTAGATCGGAGCTGGCATACGATGATGGCAACTGGGCTCGAGGAGGCGAGGAAGAAGCCTTTGCTACGGAGTTTGGCACACAAGAAGTTAGCTACGGACAAGACGGTAGGAATCCTCGAGGTGGATTTTGGAGAAGAGGATACCGTAACAATCAAGGATATGCACCGGCTAACCAAACTTATGGACCTAACCAAGAACGTAGTAGGCTGAACTATGGTAATGATCACTACGAAAACCCCGCTCCGAAAGAGCCACCGAAGTCGAAGTCGGCTCTACTGATGGAGAACTTACAGAAGATGGTCGATCACACACAAAGTTTTCTCAAACGTTATGAAGAAGATTCTGAGAAGACTAGGGCAAGGCTCGATAAGTTGGAAGAGAGCACTAGGCTTGCCCATCAAAAGATGCAAGAGTTGATCGACCGGAAACTACCTAGCAGCACTGTGAAGTCGAATGCCATTACATTGGCTGATGATGTACCTGACGAAATCACCATCAGGAAGGGTGTTAGGTGCAAGTGTTGCATGGAGGAAGAACTTCTACAGGCTGAGGAAGAAGCGAAGGGCCTTGGTTCTGACGCAAGTGATGAGGAGCAAGAGGATCCCGAACCACTCCCTAAAAGTTTCGATGTTAAGGTAGGGATTGGTGAGCTTGAAGATGTCCGTGCCACACTAGACACGGGATCCTACTCAAACATAATCCCTTTGAATGTGTTTGAAAAGAGCAACCTTGGAAAACTATCTGAGCAAAGGGCTATTGTGCGACTGGCGGATGGATCTTTTATGAGACCCGAGGGCGTTGTGAAAAACGTGTTGGTCAAGATTGGTGAAGCATCTATATACACCAATTTTGTAGTTATGCCGGCATCTGCACCTGGGATGGGGGATGTCATACTCTTAGGGCAAACGTTCTTGACTAAATTACGCTCCGTGATGGACATCTACCAAAGAACTTGCACTATTGAAGTAGATGGCAAGCAACACGTGTTGAAAGCCATACCTGATCCACCTGAACCGCCTGATATTACTACTCACTACTGTGGTCTTGCAGCCTATATACTTTCTTATTCACAGGTTCGTGGCATGGAAAGGAGATCAATGAAGGGGAAGCCTAGTACCCGCAAAAAGAAGAGATAGGCGCAGACAGGAGTCGAGTCAAAGACTTTAAACAATGACGCTATCCGGGAGGCAACCCGGAATTTTTAACGCTTTCTTTACCGCTTTAGATTTTATCTCACGAGTTTGATTGAGTATTATAGGTCACTTATACAAGCATTAGCTCTCACCTTGGATCCACTTTCGACGTTCGGGACGAGCGACGACGTTCAGGTTTGGGGAGGAGGTTATCGCTGGTTATCTCTATACTTATCTTGCTTATGATAAACTCGTGAATTTTTTTGCATTTGCACGTTTACTGCTTTCCTAGGATAGTTTTGCATGTTTTATATGGAGTTTATTGCCGAATTTTTGAACTTTTTTATTGGGTAGATCAACTAGCTATGCCATTAATCGTATGCTTCATCTCTATGAATTTGTTTGAGGTTTTTCTCGCTTGGCTTGTCACATTTATGTATTGCACTTAGTTGAGCTAGGTAGTCTCGACATCACTTAGTGGTGTTTTCTCTACTGCGGTTCACGAAGGCCTTTATAATAGGATGATGCATGTTAGGGTCTTATGGTTGTTTTCCCGAGTAATTATGTACCTAAGAGGCAACAAGTCTTCACCATGCTTTGAGATTGCTAAATGCCTAGGAAGGAGGTAGTGTGAGGTTGTGTGATCCTTTGTTTATAACCTATTCCTCCGAATAGGTTTGGGGAGAGGGTTACACCATCATAGACTTGTTTCTGTTTTTCATTTTTCGTATCGTGAGTTTATTTTCCTTTTCCGTGAATTTTGTACTCCAACCTATTTTTCGAATAGGTTTGGGGAAGTCGTGTGAGTCATTTTGTTTCTCTTTTTGTTATGCTACTGCTGGCTAGAAAAAAAATCGAAAAAAAAAGAAAGAAAAATTCCAGAAAAAAAAAGAGAAAAAGAAAAAAAGAATCTGGAAAGAAAAAAGAGAAAAAAAAGAAGGCCCTAAAAAAAGCAAAGGAGGGTCCAAAAAAGAAAAAGCCAAATAGCAGTTTAGCAAAGTTTTGAGTCTTTTCCATTTTTCGTGATGTTCGTAATCGTGTTTTTCTATTTTTTATCTTTTTTGTCTTGAGTGTCATCTGTTCTAGACCACCCACGTCCTGCCATTCAGGAAGTGGTGAATAGCTTAAGATTTTTACTTAAGAGATGGGTAGAATAGGGGAGTGTTATCTTTTAGGGAACCCTCCTTCGTTTGATGAGAGCCAGTACTGGTTCGACCTCTTTTGAGGAAAAGTCTTAACATGGTGGAACAGCAGTAAGTCCTCAGTTTCATAGGCACGGGGCAACCATTCGTATCATAGCATGCATCATTACGTCGTCACTGACTAGGTCCAGGTAGAGAATGTTACGAGAGACTATCTTGTCTTGACATAAGTGCTTATGTGGATGTGTATAAGTCAATCGAGGTATTCTTCAACCTATATTCATGCTTTGATTTATATGGTTTTTGTTCATATGTTATTTGGTAGATTCAGTAGATTAGTTCATTTTATTTGGCATGAAACTCCATTTTGAGTCTTGCATGTATTTTGTATTAGAGTCTAGCTTAGTTGCTTGAGGACAAGCAAAGGTTCGGTTTGGGGAGTTTGATGAATGTGTATTTTACACTTTCATTCGAGTCTTTTTCACCTATTTTAGCTATCCTCTATGTTAATTTAGCTATATTTTAGTACATTTTATTAGAATAGTGTCACGTTTCCCTTTAGATTTTATTTTACAGGTTTTGGTTGGAGTTCGGAGATTTCTGGGCAAATATATTAAAGTTGACAAGGAATTGGTGTTCCAGAAGCCTATTTGGAGTATCTGAAGGTTTCCAGATAGGATTTGGAGTCTAGGAGCCGAATCTGGAGGTTAGAAGGCTACTAGAAGTCATAAATCGAGTCCGAAAAGGTGAAGAAATCCAAATCCGCGTCGAAAAACGCGGAAATTCCGCGAAATACTGGGGGGCGAACCGCCCCAGAAGAATTTCGGGGCCTATATATATAGAGTTCAGTTTTTCTCCGAAAATCATATCTTTCCAAGCCTACTTTCTCACCTCTCTCTATAGTTTTAGGTAGGAACTTCCCGGGGCCTGTCCTGGGAGTTCCGTAGTTTAGGGGATACTTTTTCATAGCACATTGGAGCGCGTAGGATCGCAATCATCCGGAGATTGACAACCTTCGGTAACTTTGTATCTTACAGTTTTTATCTACTTATTTTATTCTTCTTTCAATATGTTTTCTTCTATGATTGCTATTGATTGCATGCCTATTATGAGTAGCTAAACTTATCGTTGGTGGTATTATGTGAATTCTTAGCGAGGGAAGATAATCATGCTAATGACTATATCGCGCATTATACTCCGTGTCATTGCTTTATTTCGTTGATCAGTTGCAACCAAAATCCTCGTATGTTGTATTGATTATTATGCACGCATGGACACTTGTCGACCAATCAGACCAATTATCTTCGTAGTGTTGAATAATTACGGAACACATTAGGACGTTAGTTGTTGACGAGTCAGACCCATATTATCTTCGTAGTGCTTAATACTTGCAACAGGACACAAGATTGATTCAAAGATCTCTATGCAAGACCGAGGAATTTATGCATGATTATCGACCCATTATGTTAAGAAGGACCATACTATCACCAATCTCCATTATCTGCTTGAAAACTCCTATTGCTTTCTATTTGTTGTTTTATATTCTTAATTAGATTTGATAAAGCTAGTATAGTCCTGTGAGAACGACACTCGAGTCATTCTACTACTACACTACGATTTTCATTGTAGTTGTGGATTGCCTTTGGCTAAATAACAAATATTATTTGCTGAATCGAGACCTGACAAATCTCCGTTCATCAACGACATCAACAATAAACTCTCTGAATGAGTACATGAATATTAACCGACAGATGCATAGCATCAACACGCATGAACGACTAACTTCAGACCTCATGGAACATATCTGGAGGTGTTAGTGATTGATTGTGCGAGCTTCATCAATCGTGTGTCTTATTTGTTTTAAGTTGCATGCATTTTATGTTTGTGTGTTGTGTGGTTGTTGCATCTCAATTCGTTAGATTTTGTGTTTTAAATTTGATGTGAACTCGTTGTATAATTAGTATGATTCTGTGTTATGTGTTTAAATTTGATGTAAGTTATTTCACATAAACTATTAAATATATTTTGTTTTAATTTTAGTTCATCTTATCATAATATAATTATCAAAAAAAAAAAAAAAAAAAAAAAAAACCACCATGCCGCTGCATCGTGGCCACCAATGCAGAAACAAGCCACGATGTCGCGGCATGGAGGCAAAATAGTGCATGGTGCCATGGCATGGGATGTCACCAATGCAAATGGTCTAACATCACCCCACACATCGATACTACCATAGACACTTAAATAGATTTACCAAATGGTTTCTCGATTGGGTATGCCAACACTCTCCAAAGTGTTCATATGCTCATTATGAATAACCAAGTTCATTCGTAGCAGTGAGACCTACTACATCCTCAAAGGATCTAATGCAGCATATGCTAGCTTCAACCGCATCATTGATATCCGTATCTCAATGACCTTCAGCTAGTGGCTTATTTTAGGACTTAATTATTGACACACAAGCTCCCACTAACTTGGTGATTACCTTGAATCCTTGGGAACATTTTATTGAATAATTCAAACAACCAAATATATTATTCATAAAATGCAATGCCAATTGTATTTAATAATATATAAATAAATACAATAACTGAATGTGATCAAAAACATATCGTCCCTATCGTAGGTTGTCTCTAGGACATATATACTTTCAATCTCCCACTTGGCCTAGAGTCAATCACCTACGTGTCTAACACTTGTGTTGAAATGTCTAACATGTTTATCCGAACACAACATTTTGGTGAAAGGTTCAGCCACAATTTCCTCAGTGGGAACTCGTTCTACAAATATTTCCCCTCCATCTATCATCTATCCAATCAGATGATACTACCTCTGTACATGCTTGTTCCAGTTTATGGATCTTGGTTCCTTTGTTTGTGCAACAACACCTTGGCTGTCGCAGTAGACCTTGATGGGACTACTATTAGGAACTACTCCTAGTTCCTTCAGGAATTCTGGAATTCAGACAACCTCCTTGAGGCTTCTGCATCAGCTATGTACTCGGACTTAGCAATAGAATCATTTAAGGTGGGTTGCTTGGAACCTTTCCAAGTGACGGCACCACCAATGAGTGTAATCACATACCTAGTTTGTGATTCGAAGTCGTCCAGGTCAATTTGCATACCAGTATTGACATAAACACTCATTTGCAACTCTCGGTTTCCACCATCTATCATAAAGGAATCTTTAGTTCTTCTAAGACACTTAAGATTGCTTTCATATCATTCTAGTGTTTCATAACTAGATTCTGGTGGTATTGACAAGTACAACCAAATGCATAAGCCACATTTGGCCTTGAGCATTTCATCGCATACATGATAGATCCAATTGCCAATGCATATAGGATCTTTCTTCATGATTTATATATATATATATATATATATATATATATATATATATATATATATATATATATATATATATATATATATATATATTCTCACGTGGAAGGACTATCCTCTTGAGTGAGAGTTATGCCATGCCTAGTTGATAAGAAACCTTTATTTGAACCATCAACATTAAAGCGTTTCATTACTTTGTCAATATTTGTGGAATGTGACAGCCCTAACAGTTCCTTCGGTCTATCCTTATGGATTTTGATGCCAAGGATGTAATAAGATTCAGCTAAGTCTTTCCCCAAGGAAGCCTTAGATAACCAATGTTTTGTGGATCGTAACATTGGAATATCATTTTCATAATTAGTATGTTATCAACATAAATAACCATGAAAACAATTCCAGCATCGCTGCGTTTGATATACACGCATGAATCTTTACGCTTCTGATGTAGTGAAACGATTTGACAAGTTCATTCAAGCGAATGTTCCAACTCCTCGAGTTTTGCTTGAGTCCACATAGGATCTCTTATAGTTTGCAAACTTAGTTGGGATTTGCTTTGGATGTAGAATCTTCCAGGTCGTATCATATACACCTATTGCTCAAGATTCTCATTAAGGAAAACAATTTTCACATCCATATTCCAAATCTCATAATCATGTTGTGCAACTATAGCAAGTAAAATTCGAATAGACTTAAGCTTGTCTACTGGTGGAAAGGGTTTCGTCATAAACGATACCATATCGTTGACTAAAGCCTTTTTATACCAGTCTAGCTTTGTATGTTTGTATGTTGCCAACGGCATCGGTTTTCTTCTTGAAAACCCCTTTGCATCCAATGGGTCTAACCTCTTATGGTGCATCAACCAAGTCCCATACTTGATTTTCATACATGAAGTCTATTTCAGATTTCATGGCTTCTTGCCACCTCTTTGAATCAATGTCTAACATTGCTTCTTTGCAAGTCTTAGGGTACCTTGTTGAGATAAGTCAATATCAAAATTTTCATCATCCAAGAGTAAAATTATTATTTCGGGAGCTTCCCCATTAACCTCTTAGACTTACGAAGTGCGACATATATTTCGTTTGTACAGGCAGTTTATTCTGATTGTGAGAATGTTGAACTGATTCAGTCCATTGAATAGTTGTAGAAGAATCAGGAGCAACCATTGCGGCTGAATTTCGAGTGGTTAGCCTCAAGTAAGTCGGTCGAACCGTTCCCGTCGGTTTGACCGATCGAACCATTCCTGTTGGTTCGGTCGGTTGAATCGCTCCCACTGACTCGGCCGTCTAAACCGTTCCTGTCGATTGGCCGGGTTGAACCATTCTCGTCGGCTCAGTCAAAGGGTCGAGGTTTGATGGGGCATCTCTGAAATTCTCAAAATTTCTTAAAATGCTCCCACTGGCTGGCAAATATCTACCTAGAGATGTGCCTTGGTCCATAAGACCTTTCTTGAGCTCCCACTAATTCAATGTTGTCACAACCATTTGACAACCTTTCTACCTAAGTGTTATTCTTGTGATTTCCACAAGTTCTATATTATTGCCTCCACTTTGGTTGAAAAACATAATCATCTTCTAGAAAGGCCGCCTGTCTAGATGTGATGATATTATGTATTTCTGGCATATAGAATCAGTAACCTCCTGGTTTCATTTTGATATCCTACAAAATAACATTTCTCACTTTTAGGTTCCAATCATGTCAACGAGCATTCTTTTCACAAATGTTTGACAACCCCAGGTTCCAATATGTGATAAGTTTGGCCTCATGCCATCCCATAACTCATATGGTGCTTACTCGACTGACTTAGATGAAACTCTATTCAGAATATGGATTGAGTTTGATAATACGTATCCCCATGAATAAGTTGGAAGAGTACTGAAATTCATCATTGATCTAACCATGTCTAACAAGGTTTGATTTCTCCCTTTCGAAACACCACTCATTAGTGGTGTTCTAGAAGAAGTCAATTCTGATCGAATTTCATATAGTTTTAAATAATCCAAAACCTCACCACTTAAGTATTATGCTCCTTGATCTAATCGAAGAGTCTTAATACTTCATTAAGGTGGTTTCTCTACTTCAGCTTTGTACTCAATGAATTTCTCCAATACTTTAGATTTGTGTTTCATAAGATACACATGTCCAAATATAGAGAAATCATCAGCAAAAGTTATAAAGGAAGAGTAATCATCTCTAGCTTGAGTTTCAAATGGTCCATACACATTGTATGAATTAACTCAAGTAGTTGTTGTGCACGTATGCCTTTTCCTTGAAAAGGATTTCTTGAATAATTTACCTTTGAGACAGAATTCTTAACTCCAACGTGATTCTAAATCAAATGGTGCTAAGTAGTGTTACCTCTTTAGCCTAGCAATTCTTGTCTCATTGATATATCAAGTCTACAGTGCAACAAGTAAGCGGTGTTTCTAGGATTATTGAGCCTAGCTCGTTTGTTTTGAAGATGTAGTAAAGTATGTCTACAGTTTAGCAAATATAAACCATTCATATTTGCTAGTAATATAATGAACGAAATAACAATTATCAAGTTCCAAATAAATCTGAGGATAAATCAAATTTATGATTTCCTATACGCTAATAAGTAATGGACGATCCATTTCTTATGCGTAGGTCAATTCTTCTTGGTCTAATCGATCTGCTGTCAAATAGCCCTTGTACATTATGTACCAGCCACAAGTTGTATCCTATACTCAGCAGTTCAAGTTTCTGCAGACATATTTATCTCCACGACAAACATATTGATTTGAGATGGATGCACAATGCATTGCTCCATTAGCCCCTTGTGTTTGGGCAATATCTCTTCCAGTGTCATTTCTGCTTACAGTAAAGACATGTCTCCTTCTCCATGTTACTACCTTCTCGTAATTTCCAGTCTTATTGTATTTAGCTTACCTTTCGAGCCTTTGCTCCTTAAGGTGAGCTTTCACAGACAGTCCAACCATTAAAACAGGTTACCTCTTAGGTTGAGCCTGTTCATAAGCTAACCTTAAGCATATTATGGAATTCAGGTAGTGTAGCATCCTTGGCATTCATATTGTGATTCATCATGAACGTTGAATATGAATCCTGTAATGATTGAAGGATGATGATGACTGAAACACGTTTCTCAAATGCAATCCCAGCACTAGCTGGTTTCTCGATGAATCTAATCATCTTGAGCACGTGATCAGATACATTCCTCATTTGTAAAATCTCATTTTGAAGATTTCTCTAAGAAAATCAAATTCAACACTCTTGGAAACAGTTTCAAAGAGGCTTTTGAGATGTAGCAGCATTTTAAATGGCATTATGTTACCATGCTGCCTTTGTTGTTCCATAGTCATTACAACTAGCATAACACACTATGCATTAGCAGCTTAATCCTTACGCTTTTGATGAGCTTCTTTGTCAAACGCAGCAAGCTCAATAGGATTAGTGAGAGGAGTAGGGATTGGCTTGTCCAAGACATACTCAATCTTCTCTTGCCTTAGTACCAAAACGATCGTTACGGATCCAATCCACGAAGTTCGGACTAGTAAGAGTGCATTTCTCGAAGATAATTCAACAGATAAGTTGGTCATCTTAATTAACCAAAGAAGTAAATAATAAAACTGAAATTAAAACTCTAAAATTAATTTCTATGATCACAATCAGCGACTAAATAAACTAGGACTTTAGCTTTATTTAGTTCTCACTATTTTCACATACTCTTGACCCCTATAAAGAGTACGAACCAATATCTTATAATAATCGTAGTGAGCCAAGATCCACGCTTGCAGTATTATAGCCCCAGCTATGGCTGATCACTATAATAGTCAAACAGGTAGGTCTCCAAACCAATTGTACAATACAACTCTTGGTTTGATCAAAACTATTTTGATCGATGTCCTTAAATTATGCCTGACGCTATGGCGACTCGACATAATTCAAGTAATTCATAACCATCACACGACACCAATAATGGTCCTATGAAGGCAACTTTCCTACGGCAGACGGAGTAAGCATTATGGTGCATATTACCCACGAGATTAGTAAGTCCATTTAACCTTCAATTATGATGGGTGACATCATGCGATTTAATCGAGACTTAAATTGGTTGGGGAACCTTTAAATGGGGTATTTAATCGCTTGATCAAGATCCCTAACGTGCATCACATAATGGGTGCTGCCTACCCAAGGCTCATGCAATGCGGTCCAACAAGTAATGAGTGCCGCCTACTCATACATATCAATTGCGGACTAGCAAGTAATGGGTGCCGCCTACCCATGCATATGACAGATGCGGTCCGGAAACTAATGGGTGCCGCTAACCCATACAATAAATGCGGACTAACAGTATTTAAATACAATATTTAAATATTAAACTGCTCATGTAGACATTCAACACATGTGATACAACCAAGTTGGAGCATATAAGTAGTTGTTGTGGATTATTATCATTATATGTAAGTTAAAATCTAATTTATAAATTCTCTATGAATTTTCAAAACATTTAAAACAAGTTTTAATAATAATATAATCTTCCAAAGCATTACATTACTAGTAAAATGTAGTATATAAACTATTTATAAACTAACAAACATGTAACTAAATATTATAAACTTATATTTATGTCTCTAAACATTTTAATCACTTTCCAAAAGTATTAATGGGGTTTAAATGTAATTTATAAACCATTTATAAATTAAATAACAAGTTTCTAAAACTCCAGGGACCTATTTACAATTCTCAGAAAGTTGAAATTAAGTTTCTAGGCCAATTTGAAACTTGCAGTAAATTTTGGAGTCAATTAGCAATACTCAGAAGTTCAAGGGTTTGAGCTCCAATAAGACAGAAACTGTCAAATTGGAGAACAAGTCCCTGAAGTTACCTTTCTTCCCTATTAGCCACCCACGAATTTTCTGAAAATATTCAATCAAGTCCCTGTAACACTGAAAAGTTTCCAAAAACTTTAATCTTCATTTCAACTACGAATTCAAGGTCCTAATCATGTTCTAAACACAATATATCATCCAAGATGAATTCGTAAGCAATTAATTTGTCCAAAATCGAAATTTTTTATTTTTTTTTAAATTCGGTCGTGTGATCGACCTTGGACATTTATTGCTTAATTCGATCCGTTCAACATCCTATGTTGTTCCCCATGTTTCCACGAATCTATTACACCCAATTTTTGTTTAGTTTGATTCAAGAACACAAAGTTTGGAAGAAACCCATTAATGGAGTTTCAAGCTCCATGAACCCTAAACTAAACTTTATCTACGAATCTCTAAACCCGAATTTGAAGGGTGCAACAAAAAGAGGGCGAAAAATGGAGAAGCTTGATATATAGAACCCCTAGGGAGATGAAGAAAAGGGAGGGAGCTCAAAGCTCCATCATCCTCCAACAATGGTGGATGAATAGTAACCCGCGGGTTACTATTCATCATCTTCTCCAATTTTTTTTTTTTTTTTGATTTGATTTAATTTTTCTTTTTCTTAAAATCCAATTATAAGAATCTGAAAATTAAACATAAACATACATATAATAATCCACAACAACAGTATAAAATGAAATATAAACGAATATAGTCATTAAATCAGCCTAGCTCCGATACCACTGTTAGGAAAAGTGAGAAAATTTGCCTCTAAGGCTATGCAGCGGAAGTTTAAATTTTTTTAATCTCACTAAACTGATATGACTATATTGTTTATTATACTAGAAGAAATCACTTACGTGTCCTCCAGAAGATAAGCAAATTCACCGGACAACTGTTCCTCAATCTCCAAACAGAGTCTTGCTATCTCCTCGCCTGACAACTGGTTGATTTCTTCGTCTTCAGAAAAATCTCCAAGATGGCTCATCAACGGTTGATTGCCTTCCTTTGACCTTGGTATCCACGGGCAATGTTTCCACAAGAACGTTGGAGGTTCTTCTGTGTTTTTGAGCTTTTTAAGAAAATTTTCTTTCTGACTATCAGAGAAGAATATTTTTCACGTGTGTTTTAGAATAATATGGAATACTAAAGAAGACTTCTCTTCTTTCTGATTTAGTTAATTTGTTTGTTCAGAAAATCACGTAAGATTTTTCTCCCAAGAAATCTAATTGACTAGGAGACTTCTTTCTTTCTTTCTGATTTAGTTAGATAGATTGTTCAGAATATTACGTTAGATTTTTATCCCAGCAAATCTAATTGACTAGGAGACTTCAAAAGTCATCAACTAACTAACAAACAGATAAATCAAATTACTAAAGGAAAGAATTAAAGAAAGGAACAAAATAAAATAAATAAATAAATAAAACATAACATGGGGCAGCAAACGCTGCCCCTATACTCCACGCCAGCAGCTGGGTTTGACCCAGCTGCCTGGTTCTGTTTTATTTATCAATTTTAATTCTCTTTTTCTTTAATTGGACCTCATTCTAAATCCCGTCCAAATACACAAGTCTTCAATTAATTAATTAATTAAATCCAATTCAATTCAATTAATTATATTTCTAAAATATATTCCAATGAATTAATATTAATCTAATTAATAACAATTTCATCATATTTATATATATATATAGTAATTTAACATTAATCTAATTAATATTTAATCCTATATATATATAGCTCGTTCGTAGAAACACCACCTTGAAGTGTGACCCATAGGGCCTTGCATATTAAGCAACAATCTAATTAAGGTCATAATAAATTCCTAGACAATTTATCAGACAATATTAATATGCAAGGAACGTTTGTGAGGAAAACAAACCACATGTAGCGTAGCGTACTTTGATGATACGGTCCCTTCATTCACGAATACTCGAATGAGTCTAGAATATGGTTATGTGTCTATTCTAATAACTCCATTCATTGTCTCACAATCTTATAAGTCGATCTATGAATTATGCCCAAACACCATTTTGACATATTCACATACGGTGGCCACCGGTTTTGTGATCGCACTAAATATGAGAAGTGAGTATTCTCTCCTGTATCTATTACGGAGGAATGAATCCTATCTTCGCCCAATCACTCACACCATATGCTTCCTAATGTACCCAACGCATGCCGTATCTACCCTACTTTAAGAGTGCAAGCGTTGCGCATGGTCAAAGTACATTATTTCACATATGATGTAGTATTGGCCTCAAGTCTAAGGACTACTAACATCACCCCACACATCGATACTACCATAGACACTTAAATAGATTTACCAAATGGTTTCTCGATTGGGTATGCCAACACTCTCCAAACTGTTCATATGCTCATTATGAATAACAAAGTTCATTCGTAGCAGTGAGACCTACTACATCCTCAAAGGATCTAATGCAGCATATGCTAGCTTCAACCGCATCATTGATATCCCGTATCTCAATGACCTTCAGTTAGTGGCTTATTTTAGGACTTAATTATTGACACACAAGCTCCCACTAACTTGGTGATTACCTTCAGTCCTTGGGAACATTTTATTGAATAATTCAAACAGCCAAATATATTATTCATAAAATGCAATGCCAATTGTACTTAATAATGTATAAATAAATACAATAACTGAATGTGATCAAGTACATAGCGTCCCTATCGTAGGTTGTCTCTAGGACATATATACTTTCAATCACGTCCTCAGATTCTAATCTCTGAAAAGAGGCAATTGATAGTGACATCAATTCGATTCTTCAGAATCATACATGGGAATTGGTGGATCTTCCACCAGGTCGTAAACCTCTGGGTCATAAGTGGATTTTCAAGAAGAAAATGAGACCAGATGGTTTTGTGGATAAATACAAGGCGAGACTTGTAGTTAAAGGATACATGCGGACAGAAGGTGTCGACTACTTCGACACGTATGCTCCTGTATCTAGAAAAACATCCATATGGTTGATAATTGCTTTTGCAGCATAATTCAATCTAGAAATTCATCAAATGGATGTGAAGACGACTTTCCTCAATGGAGATCTTGAAGAGGAAATCGATATGGAACAACCCGAGGGGCATGTGGTTCCTGGAAAAGAGAATAAAGTGTGTAAACTTGTTAAATTCATGTATGCATTAAAACAAGCTCCTAAAAATTAGCATGAGAAGTTTGATAGTGTTATTCTCTCAAATGGGTTTAGGATAAATCAATGTGAAAAGTGCGTCTACATAAAAGGTGATGAAAAGAATTATGTCATAGTGTGTCTTTATGTGGGTGATACGATATGTTGGTCCCTTTAAACAACAAGAAAAGACTAGAGGGGGGGTGAATAGTCTTTTTTCAAACTTTCGTCGTTTAAAAACTTTCTCAGCAAGTGCTTATTACTTTTCAGTAATGAGCTTGCTGATACTTAACTTCTCAGCAAGTACTAGTTACTTTTCAGTAACGAGTCTTACTGGTACTTTAAAAACAGAGTGCGGAAGTCTTTATACAATAAGTGCTTTTCAGAGAGTGCTAGTTTCAGCAAATGAGCAGAGTGGCAGTGTACAATAAGTAAAGCTTGCTGAAAACTAAATGCGGTAAAGTAAATCACACAAACACGTTGATAGTGGTATCTGAGAGTGGCATAATCTCTCAACTAATCCACTTTGTCCTTTCAAGGACTGAATCCACTAAGATAGGTTTGAGGTTCCTTACAAATCCTATCTATAATGATTCTTCAGAAACCAAAGCACACTTGCTTCATTTCCAACCTAACTAGAGAACTGTAACCTTGTTCTCCACCAAAATGGGACTTATAATCAGCAACACAATGCTTGATTAATTCCCCTGAATTCCACGCCAGAAAAAGGATGTTTATCAGTTAGAGAGGTTTGGGATGAGATGACTTGAGTATAACTTTTTCAGCTATAACAAGTTATCTAAAGAAACACAACTTGTAATACTTTTCAGTAAGCAAGTTAACTTGTTTCTGGTGTCAAGACTTGTTCTTGTTTGAAAGAAAGAACACTTAACTAATTTCTTAGCCGTGAATGTTCTACTTCTTCACAAGTAGCTTTTGTGTCAAGCTTAAGTCTTGGAACGGATCAATAGGCAGTAAAGAGTATGGAAGATTGAGTGTTTAAGCACAAGTGAGAGTTTGATCACGTTGTTGATACACTTCAACTCTTAGCCGGATGACCTCTATTTATAGTGAATCAAGGGAGCCGTTTCAAATTCTAAGGCTTTGTTCCTTAAGATGTCACTATCTTGTTTTTGTACTTTCAGCAGCGTCCTTCATTTGTCTTCTAGTCTTCATGTTCTTCGCGTGCCTACTTTGCATTTAATGTTCATTTGAATCGAATTCAAATGTGAACGTTGGAGCCAAAATGCAAGTACTTTCAGCAAGGAGGTCACATATGTATTTCAGCAAGTGGTCGGTCTCAATTTCAGCAAGAACAACCTACTTTGTCATATAGATTTTCACTTATGCGACATGTTGCTAAAAATCTCACTTTCTAAGCAACATGTGCCTTTGTAGATACCTTGAAGATTCGAAGACTGAAGTTAATCTTCCCTTGATTTATTTATTTGGTAAATTAATTACTTCCCTTCCCGCATTATCGAATTTGAACTAGAGAGTTCGTTTGGTTAGTTGACCTTTTCCTTTCCCATCTTTGGGCTAGCTAAAGAATCTGAATTTTATTTTTCCTTGGCCCAATTCAATTACCATTCTGCTAGCCCAATCTTTATTTCGTGGCCCACTAGACAAGCCCAAGCTTGTAAGGCCTGATCCAAGTATCAAACTTAACCCTAAAACCTCTTTCCATCTTTTCCCCTTTCTCATTTTCATTTCTCCTTCTCCTCCTCTCATTGAAACGGCAGCCACCACTCCCTCCCTCTACTTCTCGTTTTTCGGCGTCCATCATCAGTTCAATATCATCATCACCACCATCTCCCTACCTCTACTCGAAGACCACTACCAATCGGCCACTACCTCTTCTCCTCTGTTCTGTTTCGACTATACAATCATCATCATCATTCGGTTTCTTCACACCACCACCGTACCACCCTGCCGCCGCCGCCTGAGCTGCTCCGTTCTGCTCGTCCCGGCATCTCTGTTCCGTTCGTGTCGATCTGAGTGTGCTCTGCTCCGTTTCTGTCTGACCAGCCTACGTACTCCTCTGCCCGTTTCTATTCCAGTCCCGGTAAGTAATGTGCTTCGTTTTTGTTCGATTGGATTCAATTCGTAAATTGAATCTTCTCCTAACATCCTGTTTCTTTGCAAATTCTCAGTTCAATCCACTCCTGCCCGCTTCGAAGGTAAAATTTTGGCCCCTGTTCGTTTTTATTTTTTCCCTTTTATGACCATTTTACCCTTGTACCAAATCCGGCCGTGAAACTAGAACCCTATGTCGACTCGGGACCAATCAGGACTGATCTTGGATTATACTATAGACTGGATTTTATGAATTTTGACTAACAGTGGCTCGAATACAATTGTTGTGGGTTCGTTTGGACTATTTTGATATGTTTTAGTTACTGTAAGGACCATTTGTAGTTTCTAGAAAATGTGAGGACTTAAAGGCAATTATGTGTTGACCGTAGTTGACTGCAGTGGACTAGAGTGGGAGATTTGTGAGTTTTTGTGGATTCTTATGTTGATTTTGAAAGTTTGTGGGGTTAATGTTTGATTTCTGAAACTTGAGAGGTTTTTCTACAATTATTTGCTGGAGGGTAAAATGGTAATTTCATGTCTTTCTGGACTGAACTGAGAGGTTATGTAATTCTTGTGGGTCTGCTTGATTTTAAAACCTGAGGTACTCGTTTGGTTTTCGAAATTTAAAGAGGGGTTTTTCTGTAAATGTACCTTGAAGGGCAAAATAGTAATTTTACTAAACAGTAAGAAGTTTCAAACTGGTTCTTTTTGCTGAAAAAGGTTATTCTGTCTTACTGCAATTTTATTGAGAGTTACTTCTGTCTTTTCAAATTGAGGTTAAAGGTCTTTTATCAAAATTATTCATGTTTAAATACATTTTGTCTTAATGTAAGATTATTAGTTGTCTTCTAGCTTAGTTGGTTGAGGGTTGAGCGACTAACTTAGAGGTCCAGAGTTCGAGCCCCTCCTTTGCCAATTATTCACCGACCTTTTTATTTTCATTTGTTTGGCTTTTTGTTCAACTTCTAGTTAGTGACTAGGCAATTTCTGTTTAGGTGCTCCGCCCGTTAGCTCTTAGTGCGCTCTGCTTTTGTGGATCATTGCTTGCAGGGCTTAATGTGAGTGTTCACCCCCAAAACTTATCTATTTGCGAAAAACTGGAAGGCTCTGTGGTAATCTGTATCTAATAATATATGTTCTGTTTTACCGTATGCTTCCGCGTAAAAGTAACTAAGTCCTAAGTATGACTTTTCATTTATCTCTGTTTGTTACTACTCTGTTCTGGACTAATTCTTCTGCAGGAACATTTCTCGATGTCTCGAGAACTGATTATCGTTGTCTGTTTGCTCTGTTCTCTGTATTTGTATCTGTTCTGTCTGTTTCTGTGTGACCGGTCGATTAGGTCGTAATTAGGTAGACTTGGGTAGTGAGGACTATCGGGTTTATTTGGTTATTGCCTAGTCTAATCCCTTTTAGGCGCGAGGCAGAAGTCGTTGAGGTCTATTAGGGTCGTAGTTTCTGTTTCCCCAAAGTACACGGGGCTCTGTTCTGTCTAGAGTTGTTAACCCTCTGGAGGGAGTTACAAGGGCATTCTGGGAGTAGGAGTAACAAGGCGGGCTGCACCAACGGACTTCACTTATCTGTTTCTGTCTGTCTCTGTTCTATTATATGTTTCTGTTACTGTTTGCTTGCTACAAATGTTTGTCTTTCAAAAATGTTTACTGTTCCTTTAAACTTAGAACCTCACTGAGATCCTTTATCTCACACTCTTTCTGTTTTAAAAAATTCCTTCCTTCCAGATCCCTCCGAAGGCACGCATGAGTAGATGTCCAGCGACTGAGTGATGGGACTGGGCTTCTGTTTGGGGTTTTTATCTTTTGATTAAGAAGAGATGACCTTGGAATTCTTCATCTTTCATTATTTTGACTTTGTTACCGTTGCTTGTTTAATTTTGTAAACTCGTTTGAGCGCCAAAACCCGTTTCTTATTATTTTGAAGACCGTTGTTTTTGAATTTTAAAACACTTTTAATTTTGAAAAATATTTCATTTTAAAAATCGGTACCGTTACAGTTGGTATCAGAGCTTGAGTTCAAACCCAAGCTTGCTAGGATAGGATATTTTGACCTTTGGGGGTGTGTGAGTGTCCGAGTCGTTGGATTTAGTTGCACGTTTTCTGTTTACTTTTGCTTCTGTTTGAGTCTTTCGCACTAACTCTGAACTGTCATTCTATTCTGATTCTGAGACTACTTTTAACGTTTGATTGATTATTAAGCTGATTGCTTTGTTTTGTCCCATTAATTATGCTGCTTTAAGTTAATCGCATGTTATTCTGTTTAAAAGTGGTTATTTATTATGCCATTATTAGTTGCATGCCTTACACTTTCATTTATGCAATAGTTTGACCTTAAGTTTATGCCTTAGTTCTCGTTACTCCTTAGGATAGTCTCACTTGAGGACGTTAACTCCGTTACTTACCTTAGACTAATTGCGATAGGATGGCTCCAAGGATCAACACTCGCAACGACAACAACAACACGAACAACGGCAACAACAACACCAACAGCGGCAACCCCAGCAGTGACAACAACAACAATGATGGCACTTCGGACCCAGTTGAGCGGATCATTGCCGCCTTGGATAACTTCAGCGAGACCATGTGCCGTTTTAGGCCGCCCCTGCTCAGCCTGTTGCACCGCCACCGCCACCGACGCAAACGATCGATCAAGCTGCTGAACGATTCACCCGTTTTCATCCTGACAATTTCAATGGAGTGCCTGACGCCCGCACGGCTGAGCTCTGGCTAGAAAGCATGGAGGACTTGTTCTCGATTCTGCACTACCCGGACGAGAGAAAGATCGAACTTGCAGCATTCCAGTTTGTGGGAGCAGCTAGAAACTGGTGGAAGTCCATGGACGCTAGATGGAGACAAGAGCAATTTGGCCGTACCTGGGAGAACTTCGAGAAGGAGTTTATGGACAAGTTCGTACCCCGTTTGGTTCGTGAGAACAGGAGGGACGAATTCCAAAACCTGGTGCAAGGAGGGAGGACCGTCGCCGACTATGACTCAGAGTTCACTCGGCTGTTGAAGTATGTGCCGCACTTTCAGAATGACGAGAGGGAGAAAGTATGTCACACTGTGAAGGGTTTGAAATCGGAAATCCGATACAGCCTATTTGGGATCGAGTTGTCAACCTACGCGAAAGTCGTGGAAATAGCTAGTGAAGTGGAAAGTGGTTTAGGAGAACTTGAGAGCTATGAACCCCGACGATCTCGTAAAAGGAGTTCTGATCACAGAAGTAGCAAGGATCGTCATTCTCCATCTAAGTATTCTCGCACCGAGCAGAAAAGTCGATCTCGTCATGTGGCTGGAAGTACTGAACAACCATCTCGAAGAAATTGCAATTTCTGCGGAGGCACAAGTCATGAAGAGAAGAACTGTTGGAGGAAACAAGGTGTATGCTTGGCATGTGGAAGAAAGGAGCATAAGATCAATGTTTGTCCGCGACGCAACTCCTTTGTTGAAGGAAGATCTGGAGACACCGCTTCTAAGAGTCAGGAAGTAGTGCGAAGGCCAAGCCAAGAGTCTATAGTATGATAAGACATGAGACTCCCTCAACAAGTGTGCCAAAAGGTACGCTCATGTGGACAAACTTCTTTTAAGTTTTTTTTCCTGTTACCGTGCTGCTTTTCTTTCGTTAGGGTAGATTCACTTGAAGTTTAAGTATCGACTATTTATTGAGGACTTATGGTTTATATCGTTTGGTTGAAGAAGTAAGCTTCATTTCCGTTAGGCTAGTTCCAAGTTTTTTTTAACTTTTGGCATGCGAGCTTGTTCGTTTCATCCGGCGTTTGAAGTTTGAAAACTTTCGATTCTCCGTTCCTTGTTCGTTAGATTTACGCTAGTTAAGTTTCGAAGACGAAACTTCTTTTAAGGGTGGTGGAGTGTAACATCCCGTCTTTTTTTCTAATTTTCTTTAATTTAATTAGTTACCCGAGTAATTTATTTATTTGGTAAGTTAATTACATCCCTTCCCGCATTATCCAATTTGAACTAGAGAGTTCGTTTGGTTAGTGGACCTTTTGCTTTCCCATCTTTGGGCTAGCTAAAAAATCTGAATTTTATTTCTCCTTGGCCGAATTCAATTACCATTCTGCTAGCCCAATCTTTATTTCGTGGCCCAATAGACAAGCCCAAGCTTGTAAGGCCTAATCCAAGTATCAAACCTAACCCTAAAAGCTCCATCCATCTTTCCCCCTTTCTCATTTTCATTTCTCCTTCTCCTCCTCTCATTGAAACGGCACCCACCACTCCCTCCCTCTACTTCCTGTTTTTCGGCGTCCATCATCAGTTCAATATCATCATCACCACCATCTCCCTACCTCTACTCGAAGACCACTACCTATCGGCCACTACCTCTTCTCCTCTGTTCCGTTTTGACTATACAATCATCATCATCATTCGGTTTCTTCACACCACCACCGTACCACCCTGCCGCCGCCGCCTGAGCTGCTCCGTTCTGCTCGTTCCCGGCATCTCTGTTCTGTTCGTGTCGATCTGAGTGTGCTCTGCTCCGTTTCTGTCCGACCAGCCTACGTACTCCTCTGCCCGTTTCTAGTCCAGTCCCGGTAAGTAATGTGCTTCGTTTTTGTTCGATTGGATTCAATTCGTAAATTGAATCTTGTCCTAACATCGTGTTTCTTTGCAAATTCTCAGTTCAATCCACTCCTGCCCGCTTCGAAGGTAAAATTTTGGCCCCTGTTCATTTTTATTTTTTCCCTTTTATGACCGTTTTACCCTTGTACCAAATCTGGCCGTGAAACTAGAACCCTATGTCGACTCGGGACCAATCAGGACTGATCTTAGATTATACTATAGACTGGATTTTATGAATTTGGACTAACAGTGGCTCGAATACAATTGTTGTGGGTTCGTTTGGACTATTTTGATATGTTTTAGAAATTGTAAGGAGCATTTGTAGTTTCTAGAAACTGTGAGGACTTAGAGGCAATTATGTGTTTACCGTAGTTGACTGCAGTGGACTAGAGTGGGAGATTTGTGAGTTTTTGTGGATTGTTATGTTGATTTTGAAAGTTTGTGGGGTTAATGTTTGATTTCTGAAACTTGAGAGGTTTTTCTACAATTATTTGCTGGAGGGTAAAATGGTAATGTCATGTCTTTCTGGACTGAACTGAGAGGTTATGTAATTCTTGTGGGTCTGTTCTGCTTGATTTTAAAACCTGAGGTACTCGTTTGGTTTTCAAAATTTAAAGAGGGGTTTTTCTGGAAATGTAACTTGAAGGGCGAAATAGTAATTTTACTAAACAGTAAGAAGTTTTAAACTAGTTCTTTTTGCTGAAAAAGGTTATTCTGTTTTACTGCAATTTTATTGAGAGTTACTTCTGTCTTTTCAAACTGTGGTTAAAGGTCTTTTATCAAAATTGTTCATGTTGAAATACATTTTGTGTTGTGTTGTTGTAAGGTTATCAGTTGTCTTCTAGCTTAGTTGGTTGATGTTTGAGCGACTAACTTAGAGGTCCTGAGTTCGAGCCCCTCCTTTGCCAATTCTTCACCGACCTTTTTATTTTCATTTCTTTGGCTTTTTGTTCAACTTCTAGTTTGTGACTAGGCACTTTCTGTTTAGGTGCTCCGCCCGTTAGCTCTTAGTGCGCTCTGCTTTTGTGGATCATTGCTTGCAAGGCTTAATGTGAGTGTTCACCCCAAAACTTGCAAGGCTTAATGTGGGTGTTCACCCCAAAACTTGCAAGGCTTAATGTGAGTGTTCACCCCAAAACTTTTCTGGACTAATTCTTCTGCAGGAACATTTCCCGATGTCTCGAGAACTGATTATCGTTGTTTGTTTGCTCTGTTCTCTGTATCTGTATCTGTTCTGTCTGTTTCTGTGTGACCGGTCGATTAGGTCGTAATTAGGTAGACTTGGGTAGTGAGGACTATCAGGTTTATTTGGTTATTGCCTAGTCTAATCCCTTTTAGGCGCGAGGCAGAAGTCGCTGAGCTCTATTAGGGTCGTAGGTTCTGTGTCCCCAAAGTATACGGGGCTCTGTTCTGTCTAGAGTTGTTAACCCTCTGGAGGGAGTTACAAGGGCATTCTGGGAGTAGGAGTAACAAGGCGGGCTGCACCAACGGACTTCACTTATCTGTTTCTGTCTGTCTCTGTTCTGTTATATGTTTCGGTTACTGTTTGCTTGCTACAAATGTTTGTCTTTCAAAACTGTTTACTGTTCTTTTAAACTTAGAACCTCACTGATATCCTTTATCTCGCACTCTTTCTGTTTTCAAAAATTCATTCCTTCCATATCCCTCCGAAGGCACGCATGAGTAGATGTCCAGCGACTGAGTGATGGGACTGGGCTTCTGTTTGGGGTTTTTATCTTTTGATTAAGAGGAGATGACCTTGGAATTCTTCATCTTTCATTATTTTGACTTTGTTACCGTTGCTTGTTTAATTTTGTAAACTCGTTTGAGCGCCAAAACCCGTTTCTTATTATTTAAAAAAAACACTTTTAATTTCGAAAAATATTTCATTTTAAAAATCGGTACCGTTACAGCTTCAATAGTTCATTTGTAAAAACAAAGTACATCATCAGCAAATTAAAGTACCTAACTAGTATACCTACACTAAGACTTCAACAAACGTTCATGTTTTACAATGTCCTTAAAATTCTAAATTCCTATGGACCTTAAGAGTACTAGTTACTGGACTTTCCTTAATTTAGCATGGTTAATTGCTCATCAAAATTATAAGTTTCCTAACAAATTTCCCCCTTTTTGATGTTAGCAATCCATGGCTAAATTAATTGTTACCCTTTTAGAGATTTCTGATGTTGAATAAATCAGTTGATTAATGCAAGCATACTTGAATAATAAAACAGTAAACATAAGTAGTTTGCATAATCAAAAACCAATAAGAGTCAAAATTTTATTGCTGATAGTTATCTTTCAGTAAGTTTACAAGAAAGTTCATAGATAACTAAAGTGATCAGCAAACAAAACAAACAAAGCTTTTACAAGGGACTTACGCTATTCCAGCAGAAGATTTCCTAAGAATCTCCCTTACACTCTTCTCGGCAAGAGCAGAGAATTCAACACAATCCTTCTCGTAATCTTCAAGTAGCTTACGGACTTCAAGTTGAATAATCCTTGCATTCTTGCAGGCAGTATAATGATGGTTTTCACCATTCATTTCTTTGTAGTGAAGTACCCACAAGTGCATGCCCCAATTGCTAGCATGGAGAAGTTGAGTATCTGAAATGCCCTTGTTGGCATGAATTTTTCTTAACCAGAGAAGATCTTCTTCTTGATCCTTAGCAGTGAGATAAAAATACTCATAAGGAATAAAACCATATTTCTTCTTGGACTTCTTGGTTATAGGATCACTGTAGTAAGCAACATCAATTGGTTTGATTAAATCAGGCTCTTGCTTTATCTTCGTGCTGATTGAAGTTCTTCTTACTAAGATCTCTAAATTCAGCCATTTTATAGCAATGTTTCTTGGGTAGGGAGGAGGATCCCTTTCTTTTCTTTCCACTTTTAAATCAATCCAAGTGTAAATTTGATTAAGTACAACAGTTGGAAAGAAATCATTGGCCAAAAGATCTTCCAGCTTTATGATCCAGCAACCATGTAGGTTTCTGATCACATTCTGAGTTGTTTCCTCATTGCTGGTCTTTGTATATTCAATGCCAGTGCCAATTGCTGGCTAGCCTTCTTTCTTCCTGTCTTTGCCTTCTTCTTCTTGACTTAGCATTTTCTTGATCTCTTGCTGAAGATCTAGAGTCAGAAGAGAAGTGTTTGGATTGGCCAGATGGAGTTAAGGCAGAAATAGACTTAGCTCTTATAGCTTGAGCTATTATTTGGTCATCATCATTATCATCATCTTCATTCAGATCTTGATGACTCTCAGCGTGACAAGTATTCTTGAGTTTCAGCAGAAGTTCTTCTCCTTTTTGGATTTGCTGAACTTCTCTCAGAATCTGTTTCAGCTCTTTTCTTAGAACTTTGCTCTGTTTCAGCAAGAAGTTCTCTGGGAGGTGGACCAGGAAAAATCAATGGCGCTTCAGCAGAGGATTTTGTTGATCTTGAAGACTTTCTTTTTCTATCTTCCCCCTTAGACATGGATTGCATCATAGGTCTGAAGTGTAGAGAAAAAACTCATTGCAATTTTCAGCAAGAGTACTTAGGTTGTTGTATTTTAGAATCATGTCTTGCTGACCTGTGGTTAGCTTAGACAATTCTTCCTTAATAAACGCCAAATTCTCCTCATGTCTGCGCTCATTTTCGACTTTTTCTTCAACAAAAGCCTGAGCCTTTTTCAATGCACTTTTAGCAAGTTTGAGTGCTTGACTGACATCTTCTTCATAGCTTTTGTGATGTAGATTGATGTCTTTCTGAGCTATGGTAAGTGTAGTGGTGCGTTTCAGCACTGTAGTCATTATTTTGCCAACGTCAAGCTGACTCTCAGCAAGCAAGGCATCATCCTCTTCTTGGCATGCTTTGTGAATAACCATTAGTGCCTTTATTCTGGGAGTAAAATCCTCAACGTTTGGAAACGGCACTAGAGAGGGAGTAAGTGAATGAGCTTTGATCTCAGTAGCGAATTGATCATCATTTCTCAGCAAGTGACTTCTCTCAGCATCTCCTTCATCAGTTTGGAGAGATGGTGGAGGAATGTTAACCTCTGTAGGTTCAACTTTCTTTGTCTTTTCTTCTTCATTTGCTGAGAAGTTAGATAGATCTTCTTCGTCATCAGACTTGTCAAGGCCAACAACCTTGATTCCCAAATTCTTAGCTTCAGACACTTGTGGTTGAGTGGTTGCTGAGGGCAACTCTTTGGACTCAACAACTGGAGTTTAACCAGTAGTAGGTGGAAGGGAGGAGACTTCCGTGTTGTTCACTCCTGAAGATTGAGCAATATCCAAATTCTGCGTATGTCTAGCATGAATCTGTAGGCTATTTTGTAAAGCTCTTTGATAATCTTCATCCATTTCTTCTTCTTCTCCAAGGTTTGGATCAGTGACCTTAGCTTCGAGTGTTGTTAACTCGGCATCAGAAAGCTTAGCTTTTCCAGTGTGCATTTCAGCACGCTTTCCGGCGTATTCTTCTTCAGTTTCAGCAACTTGTTCAGTTGCTTGAGTACTTGTCTCAGCAGGAGCGGGAGTAGATTCTTAGTGCTGACTGGGAGTTTGATCAGCTTGTTGATTCTCAGTGTTTTGATGTTCAGTTTCAGCAACTGTCATTTTTACTCCGCCAGCATCAGGACTAGGACCTTGATTATCATCATCATCGTCCTTGCTGTCCTTAGAACCTTTGGCTTCATCATCACTGGTATCTTTAGGGATATTTTCATCCTCTTCTTCTTCATCATCGTCCGTCAGTATGACTAACTCAAGATGTTTGTACATTGCAGCACTTGTAACTTCCTCTTCTTCATTGATTTTGTGGGGATCAGCCACCACGGGTACAAAGGAACCCTTGAGCATCACAGCTTGTTCAGCTGGAGAGGCACTCTTGAACTTTGCTTTCATATGATAGTGTATATGTCCTAGAGACAGTCCTTATTAAGGGCATGCAGCCCTTATAGAGGGCATATATGTACTATTACACAAGTCAACGTAATATAATATATGATTGTTGTTTGACTATTGAGTATCTCTTTCATATTTATATTACACCAGGCATGCAGCATGTCATATCTCTATTTCTGTCTGTATTGATATTAAACATGTCCCCTCGGATAGATAACCGATCACACAGATAGTGGGAGCTATGTGAGTTATCATCTATCCCAAACTCTCCCTAGTCGAGGTTCATCTCGGATGTAGGGGTCTGGATGAACCAGCTGAGACTAGTATGCGTGGAGGTTATACTTGTTGGAGCAAGTGTGAGCCGATCCCACGACCACGGAACGATTGTTGGACAATCAAGAAACGTTCCCATAACTGCGCATAGTTGTACGATGGGCGATTACCGAACAATGGAAGTACCCACCGGACACTCCCATCGATGTATACTCTACACCGAAGTGTCTATGGGAACTGGGAAGTTGGCGAAGTGATGCCAGTCGTCCTTTGAACTTACAGGACTTTATCATCACATTTGTTGCCCCATATCCTTGGTGGACCCGTCGATGTCAGCTCTGAATAAGCAGTTGACCTAAGACACGATCCAGGATTATGGCTACATACAAATGGGGATAATAAGTGATTCTGTGAAGGATTCATCTCTCATGTGTAGCACAGGAGAGCACTGCTCATAGTCGTTCATAGTTGTGATTGGTAAAACCGCTGGCCAGCGTATCAATGTTATTATGATGGTCATAATAGATATTGGATTCACCATGCAACTCACTGAAGACGCCCGTGGATGTATTATTGGGATAGACACTTCATCGATCCTAGGTACATTCGAGTCAGTCAGATGAAGGGACGTTACCATCGCCGCGTTGAGCGCAACAGATTTCGCAACGAAAGGGTTTGCTTTGAGAAACCTCTCAAACGTCCTCATGTATTAATATTGCAAATGGAACCGTCTAGGAATTCCATTTTGCCTAGTCTAGGACTTGCTTAATACAATGAGGCCCTATGGGTCACACTATGTGGTGATTCAGCTTATCCGAATATCCTTAAAGATGGAATCACAATTAATTTGGAATTAATTGTGATTGATGGATTATAATTAATTTGGAATTAATTATAATATTTAGTGGCTCAATTAATAATTTGGAATTACTAATTGAATTGGCTAATTAATTGTATTTTATGTAACTACAGTTAAAGATTATATTTTAGAAATATAATAGAGGTTTGATTTGAAAGGATATGTTAATTTAGAATTAACATATGCACATGGGCAAAATCTACTTGGAGTTTGAATTGCCTTAGAGAGCTTTTGACATAGATTTTCACACAGTTGAAGAATGAAATTCTTAGAGAATTATTCTACCTTTCTTAGAGAAAACAAAAGCTCTTCCCCACCTCACCTAAGCCACGCGCGCGCCACCTACCGGAGGAATCGCCGCCCCATCTTCATGGCCACACAAAGAATATCCTAGCATTCTTTCTGATAGTCTGTTCATCCGTGGATACCAAGGTTGAGGTTCTAGGAGCTGGAAACTAACTTTTATTGTCTTGCAGATAATCAAAGTATTGCAGATATCTTCGACTTCGACGAAGGAGAAGATACACCGGATTATTACGAAGACTTGGAAGCTGTGCTTGCTTTGGAAGTAAGGTTAGTCTTCTAATTGACGTGTTTAAATATATACGACATACACATAATCAATTAACCTGCATGTTAAGAAATTTTTTGAAATTCCGCTGCGTACCCTAGGGGTAACTCTGATCGTATTTTCGTACATCATATTCTCTTTGATTGTAGCAATCAGATTTGAACTCATTAGCTGAGAATATGTAAGTTCTTCTTGAAGTATGGAGTGTACAAATGTCTCAAGTTTCAGTAGAGAGATTCTCTTTTTCTCATTGGACAAATGGCTGTGAAGATCGGAAAAATCCATCCTTCTATACCTTTGCCAGATGCTGACAGACTTAGCAACTCTGGTCAAGGTGTTCTTTTTGAAGTTTGAATAAAGTTCTTCAGAACTAACTTCAAGATCTTCAGTGATGTGAACCACTTCATCGGTCTCCTGTTTTAGCCTGAATAAGAATAAAGTTAAGTTCAGGAAAGTTTTGGAAAATAGTTTTAGAGTCTAAAACTGTAACATGATTTACCTGCTGACTTTCAGCAAGCTCATGTTGCACACTAAGTTGTGCTGGTACTATTTCCATTGTTTCAGGAGCTTGGCAGCGTCCTTGAATTGTTCATCCTGAAATAACTTTATATTAGATACAAGTACTAAGTTTTTAAACTTAGTAGAAATACCAAAATTTTCATCTACCTGCTGAACAAGAGTTGTGGATTCTGGTGCAGAAGTTTCAACAATATTCTGACTTGTATCTTGAGAAGTCTGTAAAGAAATAATTATATTAGCTAAATATAAAGTCTCAGATAGTGAAGTTTTGCTTATAACTGAGTTAACTACCTGCTGAAGAAGGGCAGGTGGTGACTCAGTCCTTTCATTAATGATAGCAGCTTCATTATCTGGGACTTGTTCTTCAGCAGACTTCTTTTCTTGCTCTAACTGAGAAGGCTGTGCAGATTCAACAATCTCCCTTGTCTCTAAATTGACAAGTTGAGCAGAGACATCTTGACCTCTAAGTTCACTACTTGTCATGAACATGTCTACTGACTTGTTGGATTTGTCTTCAATCTCCAAGTCCATTTGCTGGCTTAGGTCAGTCAGCACCGGTTGAACTTTGTCAATAGAGGTCATTGGTGAACTAGGTCTAATATTCTCAGCATCTTGAGATGCGTCGTCAAATACTGTCTCTTGTTGTGTTTCAGCAACCTCTGGAACTTGAACCATTGTAGTTTCAGCAAGTGGTTCTTCAGCAATTGCAGCTTCAACAATTTCTTGGACCGAACTAGTTTCTTTTTCAGCAACTGTCTCTTCAACAACATTTTCAGCAAGTGCAGCTCTTCTCAAATCTGCAGCGATGTCACTTGCTGGTTCCAGAGTGTTGTCATCAAGATTATCTACAATGTAGATATCTTCTAAGGGGACTTGGGCAGGATTTTCATTTCCACTGCCATGTGGTCTCGCTTCAGCAGATGAATCCAAGTGAATTGGATTGCTGAAGGCTTCTGCAAACACTTCAACAACATCTACTATAGTGGCTTGCGTTTCAGCAACCACTGGGACATCGTCATCCTGAATGACATGGACAATTGGAACGGACTTACGTGCCGTTGTTTTCTTTCTTGGGTAAGTCTTTGTCCGTGCCTTCTTAGGAATAGGATCAGCTGATGAAGCTGCAGTTTGAGTGTCATCATCAACTTTCCTCTTTGTCTTCTTAGATATCTCACTGGGTGCATTAGTTTCAGCAACCGCAGTGGTATCAGCAGCAACATTTGAAGCTGTTGGATACCTAGCTTGCTGATCAATATCTGCAACATTTGCAGCTGTTGCATTCATGGACTAGTTATCAGTCTCAGCAACATTTGCAGCTGTTGGCTTCTTTGACTTCTTGTCAGCAACCTTAGGTCCATTCTACTTGTAGAAAACTCTTCCCACATTGCATAATGATTTCTTAATCGGCAATGGGTTTCTTAGCTGAATCCTGAAATGTTCAAGGATGTAGCATATTTTCAATCCATACATCATTGGAAAGGAAGGTGAGATTGTGTTGTCTTCAACCTTGACCTTGAACTTTGTAACACAATCAACAAGTCTGTTGAAAATGTACTTAGCCCAGTTGAGTTCAGTTTTATTTTCATGGATATACATCAGCAATGGCCACCTTCTCAGGCCAACTTGGTCAATTCCTCCATCTTGGGAGTCTAAGAACTTTGATGAGTAGCAGAGCTATCAGACCAAGTGAATGACAGAGATGCTTCCTTTTTACGTGCTTTGTCGAAGTCACGGGAGTAATCTCGCCTTTCTTCATCCATTCATTTCTGACATCACTGTAGGAGGCTTCAATTTCTTCATCAGTGGCAGTGATGTCATCTTCAGTTCCAGAAGTTGGAATCTGAAAGATGTTTGCTAAATCAATCCATTTCAGGATGATTTGCACTCCTTGAACTGAGGTAGAAATCACTTTTTCAGTGACTCCTTGTCCATCAGTAAGGGTTTGGATTTCTGCATTGTTGTAGAATTCCATAGTGTCCAGCATGCTCACTTTCTTAGTGCGAGCAGTAATGAAGAAAAGGAGGCCTTGTTGATTAATCAAGTTCAACGCCTCTTCGTTTTCTTCGTCCAGTTCTTGTTCATAGAAGTATCTAATGTACTTCTCTTTGGCAAATCCGCCCATTGCATCATCTGCTCACACTTTGCAGTGTCGAGATATGCAGGCGGCATGGGTCATTCAGTTATACGGTCGTTTTTCAACACAATTTTCACTGTGTTCTGCACCGAATTTTCAACCGAAGTAGTGCTTTTTCCAGCACTGTCTGCCTTTGATGATTTTGAGGTCTTGGAGGATTGTCTTTTGGAAGCCATCTCTTATATAGTAGTTTGAGGTTTAAGAGTTGTACGAAAAAGAGTTTTTCTTTACTGAGTACCCATCTTAGCAAGTGATCAAGTTTCCTTAACAAATACCCGGTTTGAAGGAATTACTTGCTGAATGCCTGTTTCAGCAAACATATAGTGTACAATCATTTCTTTTAGAGAAATCAGTGGAAGGAACACATGTAAGCAAACATTGGTTTGCTGAATGCCTGTTTTAGCAATCCACCAAATGTATCCTTTATTATTGAGGTAGTTCAATCAATCCAAGCTTATACCTTAGCATTGCGAACCTATTATCTGGTAGGGGCTTGGTAAAGATGTCAGCAAGTTGATCATCAGTACCTACTTTTACAACCTCAATGTCTCCTTTTTCCACATGCTCTCTAATGAAATGATGTCTAATATCAATGTGCTTTGTCCTTGAGTGGAACTTAGGCTTTTGCGTGATAGCAATAGCACTTGTAGTATCACAAAGGATTGGTGTTTTCTTTGTAGAAATACCATAATCTCTTAATTGTTGCTGAATCCATAAGTGAGTTGTGTAACAACCAGTCGCAATGTATTCAGATTCAGTGGATGAATTGGCAACACAGGTTTGCTTCTTGCTGAACCATGATATTAGTCTTGTACCTAGAAACTAACAAGTTCCAGAAGTACTTTTTCTATCAAGAGTTGATCCTCCATGATCAGCATCAGAATAACCAACCAATTCCAATCCAGAATCTTTTGGATACCATAATCCAACATTAACTGTACCTTTGACATATTTCAGTATCTTAAGTGCCTTTTTGTAGTGTGATTCTCTTGATAGAACTGAGTGATGGGACTGGGCTTCTGTTTGGGGTTTTTATCTTTTGATTAAGAAGAGATGACCTTGGAATTCTTCATCTTTCATTATTTTGACTTTGTTACCGTTGCTTGTTTAATTTTGTTAACTCGTTTGAGTGCCAAAACCGTTTCTTATTATTTTGAAGACCGTTGTTTTTGAATTTTAAAAAAACACTTTTAATTTCGAAAAATATTTCATTTTAAAAATCGGTACTGTTACAGTTGGTATTAGAGCTTGAGTTCAAACTCAAGCTTGCTAGGATAGGATCTTTTGACCTTTGGGGGTGTGTGAGGGTCCGAGTCGCTGGATTTAGTTGCACGTTTTCTGTTTACTTTTGCTTCTGTCTAAGTCTTTCGCACTAACTTTGAACTGTCATTCTATTCTGATTCTTAGACTACTTTATGTTATTCTTATTTAACGTTTGATTGATTATTAAGCTGATTGCTTGTTTTGTCCCATTAATTATGCTGCTTTAAGTTAATCGCATGTTATTCTGTTTAAAAGTGCTTATTTATTATGCCATTATTAGTTGCATGGCTTACACTTTCATTTATGCAATAGTTTGACCTTAAGTTTATGCCTTAGTTCTCGTTACGCCTTAGGATAGTCTCACTTGAGGACGTTAACGACGTTACTTACCTTAGACTAATTGCGATAGGATGGCTCCAAGGATCAACACTCGCAACGGCAACAACAACACCAACAACAGCAACAACAACACCAACAGCGGAAGCCCCAGCAGTGACAACAACAACAATGATGGCACTTCAGAACCAGTTGAGCGGATCATTGCCGCCTTGGGGAACTTCAGCGAGACCATGCGCCGTTTTAGGCAGCCCCCTGCTCAGCCTGTTGCACCGCCACCGCCACCGACGCAAACGATCGATCAAGCTGCTGAACGATTCGCCCGTTTTCATCCTGACAATTTCGATGGAGTGCCTGACGCCCGCACGGCTGAGCTCTGGCTAGAAAGCATGGAGGACTTGTTCTCGATTCTGCACTACACAGACGAGAGAATGATCGAACTTGCAGCATTCCAGTTTGTGGGAGCAGCTAGAAACTGGTGGAGGTCCGTGGACGCTAGATGGAGACAATAGCAATTTGGCCCTACCTGGGAGAACTTCGAGAAGGAGTTTATGGACAAGTTCGTACCCCGTTTGGTTCGTGAGAATAGGAGGGACGAATTCCAAAACCTGGTGCAAGGAGGGAGGACTGTCGCCGACTATGACTCAGAGTTCACTCGACTGTTGAAGTATGTGCCGCACTTTCAGAATGATGAGAGGGAGAAAGTACGTCACACGGTGAAGGGTTTGAAATCGGAAATCCGATACAGCCTATTTGGGATCGAGTTGTTAACCTACGCGAAAGCCGTGGAAATAGCTAGTGAAGTGGAAAGTGGTTTAGGAGAACTTGAGAGCTATGAACCCCGACGATCTCGTAAAAGGAGTTCTGATCACAGAAGTAGCAAGGATCGTCATTCTCCATCTAAGTATTCTCACACCGAGCAGAAAAGTCGATCTCGTCATGTGGCTGGAAGTACTGAACAACCATCTCGAAGAAATTGCAATTTCTACGGAGGCACAACTCATGAAGAGAAGAACTGTTGGAGGAAACAAGGTGTATGCTTGGCATGTGGAAGAAAGGAGCATAAGATCAATGTTTGTCCGCGACGCAACTCCTTGGTTGAAGGAAGATCTGGAGACACCGCTTCTAAGAGTCAGGAAGTAGTGCGAAGGCCAAGCCAAGAGTCTAAAGTATGATCGGACATGAGACTCCCTCAACAAGTGTGGCAAAAGGTACGCTCATGTGGACAAACTTCTTTTAAGTTTTTTTTCCTGTTACCGTGCTTCTTTTCTTTCGTTAGGATAGATTCACTTGAAGTTTAAGTATCGACTATTTATTGAGGACTTATGGTTTATATCGTTTCGTTGAAGAAGTAAGCTTCGTTTCCGTTAGGCTAGTTCCGAGTTTTTTTAACTTTTGGCGTGCGAGCTTGTTCGTTTCATCCGGCGTTTGAAGTTTGAAAACTTTCGATTCTCCGTTCCTTGTTCGTTAGTTTTACGCTAGTTATGTTTCGAGGATGAAACTTCTTTTAAGGGTGGTGGAGTGTAACATCTCGTCTTTTTTTCTAATTTTCTTTAATTTGATTAGTTAGCCGAGTAATTTATGTTGGTCCCTTTAAACAACAAGAAAAGACTAGAGGGGGGGGGTGAATAGTCTTTTCAAATTTTCGTCGTTTAGAAACTTTCTCAGCAAATGCTTATTACTTTTCAGTAATGAGTTTGCTGATACTTAACTTTCTCAGCAAGCGTAAGTTACTTTTCAGTAGCTAGGTTTGCTGATACTTAAAATCAGAGAGCGGAAGTCTTTGATACAATAAGTGCTCTTTCAGTAAATGAAGGTTTCAGCAAGTGATGTGAGTGACTGTGTACAGACAGATATGATTTGCTGAAAACTAAGTACAATAAGTAAATCACACAAACACTTTTATAGTGGTATCTGAGAGTGGCGTAGTCTCTCAACTAATCCACTTTGTCCTTTCTAGGACTGAATCCACTAAGATACGATTGAGGTTCCTTACAACTCCTATCTATAGCGATTCAAACAGAAACCAAAGCACACTTGCTTTGTCTCCAACCTAATCTAGAGAACTCAACCTTGTTCTCCACCAAACTTGGTACTTTTAATCAGCAAAACTATGCTCGATTAAGTTCCCCCTGAATATCACGCCTGAAAGGGTGTATTTTCAGTTAGAGAGTTTTGGGTGAGATAACTTAATTATAACTTATTCAGTTACAACAGGTAATCTAAGAAACACAACTTTGAATACTTTGCAGTAAACAAGTTTGATTGTTTCTGGTGTCAAGACTTGTTCTTGTTCGAAAGAAAGAAAGAACACTTAACTAATTTCTTAGTCGTGTAAATTCTACTTCTTCACAAGTAGCTTTCTCAAGCTTTAAGTCTTGGAACGGAACAATGGCAGTATAGAGAGTTTGAAGGTATGTGAGTTTAAGCACAAGTGAGAGTTTGATCACGTTGTTGACACACTTCAACTCTTCGCCGGATGACCTCTATTTATAGTGAAAATAAGGAGCCGTTTGAATTTTAAATTCCAAGGCTTTTGATCCTCAAGATGTCACTATCTTGCTTTTATACTTTCAGCAGCGTCCTTGTTTGTCTTCTAGTCTTCATGTCCTTCGCGTGCGATCTTTGCATTTAATGCATATTTGAATAGAATTCAAACAGTAACATTGGAGCGCAAAAGTAAGTACTTTCAGCAAGAGGTCACATATGTTCCATCAGCAAGTGGTCAGTCTCAGTTTCAGCAAGCACAACCTACTCTGTCTTTCAGATTTTCACTTATGCAATGCTGTTGCTGAAGTTTCCAATTTTTGAGCAACATGTGCCTTTGTAGATACCAGTCTTCAGAAATCTTCTAGTCTTCAGATCTTCGAATTCTTCAAGTCTTCAGATCTTCAATAATCTTCAAAATTCTGAGCGGTTTCTAAATGCTTCAATAGTTTGTTTGTAAAAACAAAGTACATCGTCAGCAAATGCTTCAATAGGTTATTTTCTTTTCAGAAAACAATATACATCATAAGCGGTAAAAACCAACCTATCTAGCACCTAAACTAAGTCTTCAGCAAACGTTCCTCTTTTACAATGTCCTTAAAATTCTAAAATCCTATGGACCTTAAGAGTACTAGTTACTGGACTTTCCTTAATTTAGCATGGTTAATTGCTCATCAAAATTACAAGTTTCCTAACAAATTTCCCCCTTTTTGATGTTAGCAATCCATGGCTAAATTAATTGTTACCCTTTTAGAGGTTTCTGATGTTGAATAAATCAGTTGATTAATGCAAGCATACTTGAATAATTAAACAGTAAGCATAAGTAAATTGCATAATCAAAAACCAATAAGAGTTAAAAAGCTTCATTGCTGATAGTTATCTTTCAGAAGTT
>CM051458.1:32818832-32929856 GCA_028274465.1 Plantago ovata
TGTACAATTTCATCCTTGAGGACGCTTGACTGCATCCCCATTGTTCATCTGCAAATAAAATTTGAGTTCTAGATAAAAGTACTATAGTGTCAAACTTCTTTTATTACCAAAACAATAACTACCTGCTGAGGCAGTGAGTGTTGGTTCTGGTGCAGAGGCTGCAACCATCTGACTTGCATTTCTGAGAAGTCTGTAGAGATAACATAATATTAGCAAAAGAAAATGTTTCAGAAATTGAAGTTTTACTGATGGTTGAATTAACTACCTGCTGAAGAAGGACAGGTTGTGGCTCAGTCCTCAAGATCAACGTTTCTTCAGCTTCTTGGACTGTTTCTTCAGCACGACTCTTGTCTTGCTCTATTTGAGGAAAGATGTGCGGTTTCGCAATCTCCTTGCCTCTGAAAGACCAAGTTGAGCAGAAGCATCTTACCCTTGAGCTCACTGCTTGTCATGAAGACATCAATGGATTGTTGGATGATTCTTCAATCTCCAACCCCATTTGTTGCTTATAGCTTCCATTACAAGATGGACTTTGTCTATTGATGTCTTGGGTGAACTTGGGCCAGTATTCTCAGCATCACGAATGCGTCGGTTGATAGTGCTTCTTGTGTTTCAGCAACTTCTGGAACTGGAACCATTGCTGTCTCAGCAACTGGTCCTTCAGCAAGCGGGGTTTCAGCAACTTGATGAGTTGCTTGTTCATTAACCATTTTCAGCAGCATCAGCAAGTGCCGCTTTTTGCAGATCAGCAGCAATGTCACTTGCTGGTTCCATCGTTGTTTGTCATCTAAATTATACAATGTGATATCTGGGACTGGGCAGGAATTTCATTCCACTGCCTTGTGGTCTATTCTCAGTAGAAGATCAACGTTCAGTGATCATGAAGGCTTCCGCAAACACTTCACTTGCTGACATAGGTTTCAGTAATCACCTCAGCAACATCTACTGGCAAATGCGTTTCAGCATTTGTCTGGGAATTGTCTGAGAGGTCTTGGACAACAGGGACTGACTTGCGAGCCAGTGTTTTTCCTTGTTTTGCTGGTCGTTTCCTCTTAGGTACGGGATTTGCTGATGACGCTGCAGTCTGAGTGTCATCATCAGCTTTCCTTTTTCTTGTTAGATTTCTCCAGTTTCCCAGAGGCATCCTTAGTTGCATTTTCAGCAACGGCTGTTGTACACGTACCTTGTTGATTTTCTACAGCAGTTTCATTTGTGTTACCACCACCAACAGCAGTTTCATCTCTAAGTTGCTGAGTGGTAACATCTGCAGCTGTTGTATACCTTTCTTGCTGCTTGTGCTGACAACATTTGCAGTGTTGTCTTCTTTGATTCTTTCCAGCTCTTAGGTACATTCTGCTTGTAGAATGATCTTCCCACATTGCATACAGATTTCTTGATTGGCAATGGGTTTCTTAGCTGAATCCTGAAATGTTCAAGGATGTAGCATATCTTGATTCCATACATAACTGGAAAGGAAGGTGAGACCTTGTTGTCTTCTACCTTTACCTTAAACTTAGTAACACAATCAACAAGCCTGTTGAAAATGTACTTAGCCCAGTTAAGTTTCGTTTTATTTTCATGGATATGCATCAGCAATGGCCATCTTCTCAGGCCTACTTGGTCAATTCCTCCAACTTGGGAGTCAAGAACTTTTATAGTAGCAGAGCTACTAGACCAAGTGAATGGCAGAGATGCTTTCTCTTAACGTGCTTTGTCCAAGTCACGGGAGCAATCTCGCCTTTCTTCATTTCTCATTTCTGACGTCACTGTAGAAAGCTTCAATTTCTTCGTCAGTGGCAGTGACGTCATCTTCAGTTCCAGTGGTTGGAATCTGAAATATCTCCGCTAAATCAGTCCATTTCAGGACGATTTGCGTGTTCTGAACTGTAGTAAAGATCACTTTTTCAGTGACTCCTTTACTATCAGTAAGGGACTGGATTTCTGCATTGTTGTAGAATTCCATAGTATCTATCATGCTCACTTGCTTAGTGCGAGCAGAGATAAAGTTCATGAGGCCTTGCTGCTTGATAAACTCAAGCGCCTCTTCATTCTCGTCATCAAGTTCTTGTTCATAAAGTACCTAATGTACTTTTCTTTTGCAAAACCTCCCCATTGCATCAACATCTCACACTTTGCAGTGTCAAGATATGACGGAGGCATAGGTTTTTCTGAGATTCGGTCGTTTTTCAACACAACTTTCGTTGTGTTTGTAGCCGGAGTAGTCACCGGAGCAGTGCGTGTTTCAGCACTGTCAACCTTTGACGACTGAGGACTTAGAAGACTGTCTCTTGGGAGCCATTTCTTTATAGAGCAAAGAAAATGTGTACGAAAAGAGATAGTTTGCTTTTTGACCGGAGGTACAGTAGATTCAGGCTAAAATTTGCAGAGAAAGGAAATGTGAGTTAAAGAATTTTGTCATTTCTCTAACTCCTTCTTTATATAGTGTCTCTGGTGTGTGAGAAACTCAATCGATTTGAGCTCTCAGCAAGGGTAAAACAGAGAAACACAGGCGTTAGTGGAGCCTTTGCATTAAATGCGTAGTGGCCCACTAACTTGAAACCGTCAGAGCACTCTCTCTCTTTGTTTTGTTAACCGTTAGATTAGTAACTCCTTTTAATCAATGGCCACGATTGAATTTCATGTCATGATTATTACGAGTTTATCTGTGCCCGATTAACGTCACAAATTGATTTTACCGAGTTTTAAGGGATAGATTGCTTGCTGAAATAGACAAGAATCTTTTCAGCGAGTTTTGAATTATCATCCTAGATACTTGCTGAAAGTTCCCCCTTACTTAGATATCTCATATTTTCTTAAGTTTAAAAGATATTTCTGATTTCCCGTATCAGTAAATTCTTTTGTACTTGAGATATCCTTGGTAAAATCTGAGAGATGAGTTTTGCTCTTTTCTGAGTTTCGTCTCAGAATATTCCCTTGATACTTGAATACCTGTTTCAGTATCTTTGATTGTCTGAATGCCGTTTCAGCAATCCTTAAGTTCTTTCTCTTACTGAGTGCCTGTCTCAGCAAGTGATCAAGTTTCCTAACAAATACCCGTTTTGAAGGAATTACTTGCTGAATGCCTGTTTCAGCAATCATGTAGTGACTTATCATTTCTTAGGAGAAATTAGTAGATGGAGCTTTTAAGTAAGAATACTTTGGCTTGCTGAATACCTGTTTCAGCATTCTGCCAAGTGTATCCTTTATTGAGGTAGTTCAATCAATCCAAGGTTATACCTTAGCATTGCGAACCTATTATCTGGTAGGGGCTTTGTAAAGATGTCAGCAAGCTGATCATCAGTGCCTACTTTCACAACCTCAATATCTCCTTTTTCTACATGATCTCTAATGAAATGATGTCTAATATCAATGTGCTTAGTCCTTGAGTGAAACTTAGGATTTTGCGTGATTGCTATAGCACTTGTATTATCACAAAAGATTGGTGTTTTCTTTGCAGAAATACCATAATCTTTTAATTGTTGCTGAATCCATAGGATTTGAGCTGTGCAACAACCAGCTGCAATGTATTCAGATTCAGTAGATGAATTGGCAACACAGGTTTGCTTCTTGCTGAACCATGATATTAATCTAGTACCCAAAAACTGACAAGTTCCAGAGGTACTTTTTCTATCAAGAGTTGATCCTCCATGATCAGCATCAGAATAACCAACCAATTCAAGTCCAGAATCTTTAGGATACCATAATCCAACATTGACTGTACCTTTGACATATTTCAGTATCTTGATTGCCTTTTTGTAGTGTGATTCTCTTGGATCAGATTGGAATCTTGCACACACACAAACAGCATACTGAATGTCAGGTCTACTTGCTGTTAAATACAACAAGGAACCAATGAGCTTCCTATACTTGTGTTCTTCAACACTTTTATCTTCCTTAGTATAGCCCAATTTGGTACCAACACTCATAAGGATCTTTTCAGGTTTCTCATCCTCTTTGATCCTAAACTTTATGAGCATTTCTTTCGCATACTTTGCTTGATTTATGAATATTCCATCTTTGAGTTGCTTGACTTGCAACTAGGAAATAATTCAATTTTCCCATCGTACTCATTTCAAACTTATTTGTCCTGAGTTTGGCAAAATCATTACAAAGTTGCTTGTCCTTAGATCCAAAAATTATGTCATCCACATAAATTTGAACTAAGAGTATTTTACCATCATGGTTCATGGTAAATAAGGTTTTGTCAACTTCACCTTTCTTGAAACCATTTTCCAGCAAGAACTTAGCCAAAGTATCATACCATGCACTTGGTGCTTGCTTTAGATCATATACAGCTTTCTGAAGCTTGTATACCATCTTGATTTCTGAGGGAAGTTCAAAGCCAGGGGGTTGTTCTAGGTAGACTTCTTCAGCAAGCTCACCATTGAAGAATGCACTTTTAACATCCATTTGGTAACGATGAAGTCATTGTGAGCAGCAAAGGCCAAGAAAAGCCTAATTGCATCCAATCTTGCAACTGGTGCGTAAGACTCATCATAGTCCAATCCTTCAGTCTGACAGTAACCTTGAGCAACTAAACGTGCTTTATTCCTTGTTACTTCACCAGACTCGCTCAGCTTGTTTCTGAACACCCACTTTGTACCAATAGCTTTCTTGTGTTCAGCAAGTGGCACAAGTTTCCAGACTTTGTTCCTTTCAAATTGATCCAGTTCTTCTTGCATTGCCTTTATCCATTCGGATTGCTTTAAAGCTTCTTCTATGGTTTTAGGTTCAATTTCTGAAACAAAGCAAGAGAACAATGATTCTACTTCTACGACAATTGCTTCTTCAGCAAGTCCGTGAGTAGCTTTGGATCTAGTCACTTGGCGTTTATTAATATCACCAATCATATCCGTAGAGGGATGATCTCTAATCCATTTATTAACAGGTTTTCTGCTTGTTGGATCAGGATATGTTTGCTCTTCAGCATGTGACTCTTCAGTATGTACTTGTTCAGTACTACTGGGAATATGTGTCTCTGCTGAGATCTGTTCATCAGCAACTGCTTGTTCAGCATTTCTTGATTGAGGTGGTCCATCAGCAGGCACTGGAGATTGCATAATTTCAGCAATTTCCGGAGCAACCGCGTCTTTTGCTGGAAATTCTTTGTCGTGAACTATATTTATCTTGTCATGACTAGGGGGAGGAGAGTCATTGTCAGAATCATCATTTAGTTCAATTGACTTGATTTGCCTAGCATCAGATTCAGTTCTTTGCTCATGTATGATTAACTTTTTCATACATTCTGATATTTTTTCTTCAGCAGGCACTCCTTGTGACTTTTCGTAGAATACAACATGCACTGATTCTTCAATCTTTTGTGCCTTTTTGTTGTAAACTCTATAAGCTTTACTATGCAAGGAGTAGCCGAGAAATACCGCTTCGTCTGCCTTTGGTTGAAATGTTCTTAGGTATTCTCTACCATTGTTAAGAACGAAACACTTGCAACCAAATACTCTTAGATGAGTGGTGTTAGGAGGTCTTCCAACAAACAATTCATAAGGAGTTTTGTTGTATTCCTTAGTAATCAAACATCTGTTTTGAGTATAACAGGCGGTATTAATCGCTTCAACCCAATAAGCCTCACTTATTTCAGTGTCAGCAAGCATTGTTCTTGCGGCTTCTTTCAGGGTACGATTCTTCCGTTCAGCAACACCGTTTTGCTGTGGTGTTCTTACTGAGGATAACTGATGTTGTATTCCTTTTGAGGTACAATATTCAGTTATGTACTGGTTTACAAACTCAGTACCATGGTCTGTCCTTATGACTTTTACCTTGTCATTTTTCATGACTTCAAGCTTATTCAGCAAGTTAGGTATTTTAGTCTTGGTTTCAGATTTGTGCTTGATGAAAACTACCCAAGTGAATCTTGAATAGTCATCTACCACGACTAGACCAGACTTCTTACCGGCATAGCTTGTTGAAGAAGATTCAAACAAGTCCATGTGCAAGAGTTGTAAAGGTTTCGTAGTTGACGGTACTGCCTTGTTCTTGAAAGAAGATTTAGTTTGCTTTCCTTGCTGACATGCATTGCAAACACCATCCTTCTTAAAACTAACCCTAGGTAATCCAACTACAAGTGCCTTTTTAGACAGCTTATTCAGCGTCTTGAAGTTTAGATGACTTGTTCGTTTATGCCATAACCATGCTTTTTCAGCAAGGCAATCATGATCTGAGACAAGGCATTTTTCAACAATTGCTGAAGACCAATCAACGGTTTACAAGCCTCCTGATCTTCTTGCAATCATTATTACCTTTTTAGTCTCGAAATCTATAAGTTTACATTCATCACTTTTGATTTTGATGAAGTATCCTTTGTCAGCAAACTGACTCATGCTGAAAAGGTTAAACTTATGATTTTTGACATAAAGAACTCCAGTAATGGTTATGCATCCTAACTTCACGTCACCATAGCCTTTTGTAGAACCGGAACCTCCACCAGCAAACCTTATTGTTGGACCTTTAGACCACCGTCTATAGTTTATAAGGTTATTCTTGTTGCCCGTCATGTGCTTTCCACAACCACTATCAAAGTGCCAGATTGCATCGTTTGTGTCCGTGGCTGAAGTCTGCATAATTAAGAGCAAACAAGTTAATTATCCAATAATGGATGTCCATTAACATGTTCACGAATGCGTCCAGTGGAAACCCAAGTCTTAAGTTTTTCAACTTTGACTTGTTTTCTACTTGCTGAGGAACTAGGAGGTTTTGAGCTGAAAGACTTTTGACTTGTACTGGTCAAATCCACTTTCTGATGTGGTGTCTTGCTCGGTTGACCTTTTTGCTGAACATACTTTTCAGTAAGTTCTTTTCTAGCAAGGTTCCTTCTAGCCCTAGCATTAAGAGTCTTTTCAGAACTCTTAGGCTTGATTTTCTTCATCTCTTTGAAGTATCTTTGCTGACTTAGCTTATACTCATGAAAAAGTTGACTTTGCTTGGTTTTGAAACCAAGTCCACTTTTCGGAGAATGCTGAGCTTTTGCGTCAGCAACCTTACTTGATTCAGGTTTGTCAGCAAAGGACTTCTGATTACTTTTAGTAATCTTGCCTTTAGTCTTAACAACTTGCTTTTCAGCAACTTGTTTGGCGGGATGCTTCACAACATCCTTTTTCTTTCCAGTTTGCTTTTCAGCAACCTGTTTTCCTTTTAAAGTCTTGTTACTTTGAGTAGCAACAACGGGCTTTATGGTCATAGGTACTTGATTGCATGTTTCAGCAACCTTAGATTGACCAAACTGATAGAGTTCGGTGATTTATCTTTACTCAAGATTTCTACGTCATCACCTTCATACATTGCACCTAAACCTTCTTTCTAAGATGGATCTCTCAAATAAGAGTTTAGTTCAGTCAGCGTATTACTTGCGTCCACATAGGATTTGAAATTGATTTTCATCTTTTTCATCTCTTGGATTTCAGCAAGTAACTTTAGAATTGAGGGTGATATTCTTCCAATTCTAATGCCATTTGAGAATTCTTGTCTGTAGCCTCAGCAATCAACTTCTTAAGACGCCTTATCTCAGCATCCTTTTCTTCTGTCTCTTCCTTCAGCAAGACATACTTTTCAGTAGTCTGCTTGGTCAGAGTTTCAGCAATTTGTAGTTTCTCTTGCTATCTGCTCAGAGTTTTCTAAAATCTTTCGATTTCTCCTTGAATCTTGTCAAGGTCAATCTCGTCTTCACTTTCTGAGTCTGAGTCAGAGGTAGGGTTGTTTACCTGACCGGCCATGAGGCATAATTCGTAGTTTGACACATCTGGATAGGCTTCCATAGCTATTCCACAAACTTCTTTGCCAATCTCCACGTCTAGAGTGGCTTCTTCATCGTCAGTGTCTGAACTTTCATCCTCACTGTCTTCGGAGCTAGTATCAATACACAATGCATTGATTTTTGCTTGAAGCTTCTTCTTTTCTTCAGCAATAAAAGATCTTTTCAACTTCTTCTTCTTTTCAGCAGATTTGCCTTTCAGCAAAGGGCAATTAGCTTTGAAGTGTCCAGGCTTTTTGCAGTAAAAGCATAGATCATTTCCAACTGCAGGTTCTTCTGATGAAGTAGCTTGCTGAGCTTGCTTGTTCAGCGAGCTAGTCTCATTCTTGTACTTATGGTAGTTGTTACCAAGATGCTTTTTCAACGAGAAAGTGTATTTGCTGAAAAATCGCAAAACATTGCTCTTGCTGCAAAGCCGTCATCTTCTGAAAAGAAGAATGAAAAAGAACCTACTGATGAAAATGCTTTGGTTGTCAAAAACATGAAGAAATTCATCAGCAAGGAACTTGAAAGGCGAAAAGCAAAAGAGAAGCTGAAAAAGCATCTTGGTAACAACTACCATAAGTACAAGAATGAGACTAGCTCGCTGAACAAGCAAGCTCAGCAAGCTACATCATCAGAAGAACCAGCAGTTGGAAATGATCTATGTTTTTACTGCAAAAAGCCTGGACACTTCAAAGCTAATTGCCCTTTGCTGAAAGGCAAATCTGCTGAAAAGAAGAAGAAGTTCAAAAGAGCTTTTATTGCTGAAGAAAAGAAGAAGCTTCAAGCAAAAATCGATGCATTGTGTATTGATACTAGCTCCGAAGACAGTGAGGATGAAAGTTCAGACACCGACGATGAAGAAGCCACTCTAGACATGGAGATTGGCAAAGAAGTTTGTGGAATAGCTATGGAAGCTTATCCAGATGTGTCAAACTACGAATTCTGCCTCATGGCCGGTTAGGTAAACAACCCTACCTCTTACTCAGACTCAGAAAGTTAAGACGAGATTGACATTGACAAAATTCAAGGAGAAATCGAAAGATTTGAGAAACTCTGAGCAAACAGCAAGAGAAACTACAATTTGCTGAAATTCTGACCAAGCAGACTACTGAAAAGTACGTCTTGCTGAAAGAAGAAACAGAAGAAAAGGATGCTGAAATAAGGCGTCTTAAGAAGTTGATTGCTGAGGCTGTAGAGAAAAATTCTCAAATGGCATTAGAATTGGAAGAATATCAGTCCTCAATTCTAAAGTTACTTGCTGAAATCCAAGAGATGAAAAAGATGAAAGTCAATTTCAAATCTTATGTGGATGCAAGTAATACGCTGACTGAACTAAACTCTTATTTGAGAGACCCATCTCAGAAAGAAGGTTTAGGTGCAATGTATGAAGGTGATGATGTAGAAATCTTGAGAAAAGATAAATCACCTATCTCCTTTGTACGTGCTACTGATAGTGGTTTACCAGAAATCTATCAGTTTGGTCAATTTAAGGTTGCTGAAACAAGCAATCAAGTACCTATGACCATAAAGCCCGTTGTTGCTACTCAAAGTAACAAGACTTTAAAACGAAAACAGGTTGCTGAAAAGCAAACTGGAAAGAAAAAGGATGTTGTGAAGCATCCCGCCAAACAAGTTGCTGAAAAGCAAGTTGTTAAGACTAAAGGCAAGATTACTAAAAGTAATCAGAAGTCCTTTGCTGATAAACCTGAATCTAGTAAGGTTGCTGACGCGAAAGCTCAGCATTCTCCGAAAAGTGGACTTGGTTTCAAAACCAAGCAAAGTCAACTCTTTCATGAGTATAAGCAAAGTCAGCAAAGATACTTCAAAGAGATGAAGAAAATCAAGCCTAAGAGTTCTGAAAAGACTCCCAATGCCAGGACTAGAAGGAACCTTGCTAGAAAAGAACTTACTGGAAAGTATGTTCAGCAAAAAGGTCAACAGAGCAAGACAACACATCAGAAAGTGGATTTGACCAGCACGAGTCAAAAGTCTTTCAGCTCAAAACCTCCTAGTTCCTCAACAAGTAGAAAACAAGTCAAAGTTGAAAAACTTAAGACTTGGGTTTCCACTGGACGCATTCTTGAACATGTTAATGGACATCCATCATTGGATAATTAACTTGTTTGGTCTTGATTGTGCAGACTTCAGCCACGGAGACAAACGATGCAATCTGGCACTTTGATAGTGGTTGTGGAAAGCACATGACGGGCAACAAGAATAACCTTATAAAATATAGACGGTGGTCTAAAGGTCCAACAATAAGGTTTGCTGGTGGAGGCTCCGGATCTACAAAAGACTATGGTGATGTGAAGTTAGGATGCATAACCATTACTGGTGTTCTTTATGTCAAAAATCTCAAGTTTAACCTTTTCAGCATGAGTCAGTTTGCTGACAAAGGATACTTCATCGAAATTAAAAGTGATGAATGTAAACTTATAGATTTTGAGACTAAAAAGGTAATAATGATTGCAAGAAGATCAGGAGGCTTGTACACTGTTGATTGGTCTTCAGCAAACATTGAAAAATGCCTTGTCTCAGATCATGATTGCCTTGCTGAAAAAACATGGTTATGGCATAAACGAACAAGTCAACTAAACTTCAAGACGCTGAATAAGCTGTCTAAAAAGGCACTTGTAGTTGGATTACCTAAGGTTACTTTTAAGAAGGATGGTGTTTGCAATGCATGTCAGCAAGGTAAGCAAACCAAATCTTCTTTCAAGAACAAGGCAGTACCGTCAACTACAAAACCTTTACAACTCTTGCACATGGACTTGTTTGAATCTTCTTCAACAAGCTATGCTGGTAAGAAGTATGGTCTAGTCGTGGTAGATGACTATTAAAGATTCACTTGGGTAGTATTCATCAAGCACAAATCTGAAACCAAGACTGAAATACCTAACTTGCTGAATAAGCTTGAAGTCATGAAAAATGACAAGGTGAAAGTCATAAGGACAGACCATGGCACTGAGTTTGTAAACCAGTACATAACTGAATATTGTACCTCAAAAGGTATTCAACATCAGTTATCCTCAGTAAGAACACCACGGCAAAATGGTGTTGCTGAACGGAAGAATCGTACCCTAAAAGAAGCCGCAAGAACAATGTTTGCTGACACTGAAATAAGTGAGGCTTATTGGGTTGAAGCGATTAATACCGCATGTTATACTCATAACAGATGTTTGATTACTAAGGAATACAACAAAACTCCTTATGAATTGTTTGTTGGAAGACCTCCTAACATTACTCATCTAAGAGTATTTGGTTGCAAGTGTTTCGTTCTTAACAATGGTAGAGAATACCTAAGAACATTCCAACCTAAGGCAGACGAAGCGATATTTCTTGGCTACTCCTTGCATAGTAAAGCATATAGAGTTTACAACAAAAAGGCACAAAAGATTGAAGAATCAGTGCATGTTGTATTCTACGAAAAGTCACAAGGTGTGCCTGCTGAAGAAGAAATATCAGAATGTATGAAAAAGCTAATCATACATGAGCAAAGAACTGAATCTGATGCTAGGCAAATCAAGTCAGTTGAACTAAATGATGATTCTGACAATGACTCTCCTCCTCCTAGTCATGACAAGATAAATATAGTTCACGACAAAGAATTTCCAGCAAAAGACGCGGTTGCTCCGGAAGTTGCTGAAATTACGCAATCTCCAGTGCCTGCTGATGAACTACCTCAATCGAGCAATGCTGAACAAGCAGTTGCTGATGAACAAATCTCAGCAGAGTCACAAATTTCCAGTAGTACTGAACAAGTACATACTGAAGAGTCACATGCTGATGAGCAAACATATCCTGATCCAACAAACAGGAAACCTGTTAATAAATGGATTAGAGATCATCCCTCTACGGATATGATTGGCGATATTAATAAACGCCAAGTGACTAGATCCAAAGCTACTCATGGACTTGCTGAAGAAGCAACTATCGTAGAAGTAGAATCATTGTTCTCTTGCTTTGTTTCAGAAATTGAACCTAAAACCATAGAAGAAGCTTTAAAGCATTCTGAATGGATAAAGGCAATGCAAGAAGAACTGGATCAATTTGAAAGAAACAAAGTCTGGAAACTTGTGCCACTTGCTGAAGACAAGAAAGCTATTGGTACAAAGTGGGTGTTCAGAAATAAGCTGAGCGAGTCTGGTGAAGTAACAAGAAATAAAGCACGCTTAGTTGCTCAAGGTTACTGTCAGACTGAAGGATTGAACTATGATGAGTCTTATGCACCAGTTGCAAGATTGGATGCAATTAGGCTTTTCTTAGCATTTGCTGCTCACAATGACTTCATTGTTTACCAAATGGATGTTAAAAGTGCATTCTTAAATGGTGAACTTGCTGAAGAAGTCTACCTAGAACAACCCCCTGGCTTTGAACTTCCCTCAGAAATCAAGATGGTATACAAGCTTCAGAAAGCTGTATATGGTCTAAAGCAAGCACCAAGAGCATGGTATGATACCTTGGCTAAGTTCTTGCTGGAAAATGGTTTCAAGAAAGGTGAAGTTGACAAAACCTTATTTACCATGAACCATAATGGTAAAATACTCTTAGTTCAAATTTATGTGGATGACATAATTTTTGGATCTAAGGACAAGCAACTTTGTGATGATTTTGCCAAACTCATGAAAAATAAGTTTGAATGGGCTCGAGGAGGTGAAGAGGAAGCCTTTGCTACAGAGTTTGGTATTCAAGAAGTTAGCTACGGACAAGACGGTAGGAATCCTCGAGGTGGATTTTGGAGAAGAGGATTCCGAAACAATCAAGGATATGCACCGGCTAATCAAACTTATGGCCCTAACCAAGACCGTAGTAGGCTAAACTATGGTAATGATCACTGCGAAAACCCCGCCCCGAAAGAGCCACCGAAGTCGAAGTCGGCTCAACTGATGGAGAACTTGCAAAAGATGGTTGATCACACACAAAGTTTTCTCAAACGTTATGAAGAAGATTCCGAGAAGACTAGGGCAAGGCCCGATAGGTTGGAAGAGAGCACTAGGCTTGCCCATCAAAAGATGCAAGAGTTGATCGACCGAGGAGCAAGTAGGGAGCAAGGCAAGCTGCCTAGCAACACTGAGAAGTCGATGTCCATTACCTTAGTGGGTGATCTACCTGTTGAAATCACCATCAAGAAGGTTGCTAAGTGCGAGAGTTGCAAGGGGGAAATGCCCCCACAGGCCGAGGAAGAAGAAAAGGACCTTAGTACTGACAAGAATGAAGAGGAGCAAGAGGATCCCGAGCCACTCCCTCAAAGTTTCGATGTTAAGATCGGGATTGGGGAACTTGAAGATGTCCGTGCCACACTAGACACGGGATCCTACTCTAATGTGCTCCCTTTGAATGTTTTCGAGAAGAGTAGCCTTGGAAAACTAATTGTGCATAAGGCTATTGTGCAACTGGCGGATGGATCCCTTGTGAAACCCGAAGGCGTTGTGAAGAATGTATTAGTCAAGATTGGTGAAGCTTTTGTTTACACCGATTTTGTAGTGATGCCGGCGTCTATACCTGGGACAGGGGATGTTATTCTCTTGGGGCGAACGTTCTTGACTAAGCTACACTCCGTGATGGACATCTACAAAAGAACTTGCACAATTGAAGTGGATGGCAAGCAACATGTGTTGCAAGCCATATCTGATCCACCTGATACTTCTAACACTATTGACTACAGTGGTCTTAATGTCTATGTTCATTCTTATTCACAGGTTCGAGGCATGGGAAGGAGATCAGTGAAGGGGAAGTCTAGTACCCTCAAGAAGAAAAACTAGGCGAAGACAGGAGTCGAGCCAAAGACTTTAAAGAATGGCGCTATCCGGGAGGCAACCCGGGGTTTTTATCGCTTTCTTTACCGCTTTATTGCATGCATTCATACTTGAACAATTTGCTTTTCATATGTGAATTTGTTCGTTTATGTGTCGTATGTTCTTATGTTGTGTTCGAGTGAGATTTTTCGAGTGATTTTTTGAGAAAAATGGTTTTCGGGGACTAAAAACTGCATTTTATTTCGAAACGTTCGTCTCCCCACCTCAGGAGGTGGGGGGCGAATTGCCCCACGTCCAGAGCGCGCGCGCGCGCTCCGGACGTGCGGGGCGATTCGCCCCAGGCGTGGGGCGAATCGCCCCACGGCCTGCAGAACTAAAAGACGGGATTTCTCCCCATTTTTCCTCATTTCACTTCTCCTTCTTCCCTTAAACTCAAAAAAATCCTCCATTTTCACAAAACCTTCAAACCTTCATAACTTCTTCATCTTTCCATCAATTTGTGTGTTCTTTAGCTTCAAACGAAGCCCGTTACGTGCTTTTTCTTTTCATCCAAACAAATCTCTTCCTAGTTCATTCAAACTCCGGATTTGAGGTATTATCACATGAACCCTAATTTTTCAAATTTGGGGGTTTTTTGATTTATGCTTCAATTAAGCTTGTATGATGTATGGGTTGATGTTTTATGTGATTAGATTCGTTATTCATTATCAATTGCATGTTCAATTAGGCTTGGTTTGTTGATTTGAGATTTTTTACTATTAGATGATATATCTTGTTAGGAAATGTATCTCTTACTATCATTCCATGCTTAAACATGTGTTTGTTGATATGATAATGATGGATGTATTGGTAGAATGCATGATTGATGGAGTTGAGGATTTATGTTAGATTTTTGATTATTATGGTATGGATTGAACCTTGTGATTCAAGGCATTTGTTGTTTAGGAAGAGCATAATGTGATATGTTATTGTAGTAGTTACATTGATATGTTGCGAAATGAAATAGCTAGACTACACTTTGGGTTTTTGAGGAGATGGATTTTTGAAGATATTGCTCATTTGTTCGCTCGTATATTTACACATGCATAGGTCTATTTTGCATCGTACAAGATACTAATTGCTGTTTGTAGGAATCATGGCACCGAGATCGAGGAGAGCCGGCTCGAGCAGAAAGGGGAAGGGAGTAGCATCAAGCTCCCAACCATCTCACCATATGTACGAGTTGTCTGCAGCTGCGGTAGAGGTGCGTCAAAGGCTAGAAGCGGAGCTGGCCGACGGAGGGAGATCGATCATCCCAGACAGGAGGATTGATATTCTAGAGTCAGCAATTGATACAGCGGGGTATAGGACGCTATCACGATTGGGGTCACGAAGGAATTGGGTATGGTACAGTTCCAACAGGTTCAAGGGGTACGACGAGAGCCTCCTCCAAGAGTTCCACACTGGATACACAGATCTCGAGGAGAAGAATGGGGTACTAGTCCGAGGCCTGATAATACCGTGGACACCAGAGCACATTTCTTCATTCATCCATTTTGGGCATCAGGAATTCACAGGGAGCGACCATGCCGACCTGTATTCGAGGGCCTCTAGGGGGATAGGAAGACATATCACAGACGTGATCTGCAACAGGGAGTACCGATATCCAGAAATCGGGGGAGAACCTACACGGATCAGTCAGAGCGACCTTAGCATTGAAGCTAAGGTGATGATGAAATTTTGCATCTTCAACTTGATCCCTAGGAAGAATGACTCGTGGATTCAGCCCTACTACGCCGAGCTCCTCTACTGCCTGATAGACAGACATCGGATCGACATAGGGCACATCATGTATGAGGAGTACGAGCGCCACTGGGAAAAGAAGAGGAAGCCCTTCATCTTCCCAAGCTTCATCACAGCCTACTGCAAATATCATGGGGTCGATGACATTGAGGAGGGGGATTGCGAGGTCGCTGCCCTTTCACCCTCAACCATTGAAGTGCAGCTGAGTAGGTATCAGTTGAAGAACCCCACGGCTGCCGCTGCTGATGTAGGAGCACCCTTCCAGCCGAGTGATTCCGATCATGAGGATGCTATGCAGGCAGATGTTGGCCAAGCCCCTATCCCAGATATCCCGTTTGTCCATAGAGCACCGCATGCACCGCCTCGAGCACCACAGGGGTCTAGAGGATTTGACTTCTCTGAATTCCGTACCTACCTCGACGGCCGTTTCGACAGAATTGACACCAACAACGCGGCCATGCGACAGGACCTCGACAGGCACATTGCCCAGCACAACCGCGATTGGGAGACATTCGAGGATCATCGCCGAGAGGATAGGCAGCAAAGGTGGGAGCAGCAACAGCTCATCCAGCAGCAGCAGGAGGCTCTACGTCAGTCGAATGAGCTCATGTCTGACATGTGGAGGGACTTTTATGGGGATTACCATCCCGGTGATTAGTCCTTTCACATGTCCATTCTCAGCCAAACCGTTCGGTAACATCTAGTATCACTTCTTATTACTCATTCTCTTTTGCTAGGGGGCTAGCTTAAGAATCGTAAGGGGGATGAGATGTGAACCGTGATGTTAAGTATTGTTTGGCTTTGTGTTGATTAGTATCTTGTTCTTTGTTTGCATTTGCATTTGCACGTTTACTGCTTTCTTAGATTTTTTAGGTTGCATTCACCACATTCATCCTAGGATAGACTTGCATGTTTTATATGGAGTTTATTGCCGAATTTTTTGAACCTTTTTATTGGGTGGATCAACTAACTATGCCATTAATCGTATGCTTCATCTCTATGAATTTGTTTGAGGTTTTTCTCGCTTGGCTTGTCACATTTATGTATTGCACCTAGTTAAGCTTGGTAGTCTCGACATCACTTAGTGGTGTTTTCTCTACTGCGGTTCACGAAGGCCCTTATAATAGGATGATGCATGTTAAGATCTTATGGTTGTTTTCCCGAGTAATTATGAACCTAAGAGGCAACAAGTCTTCACCATGCTTTGAGATTGCTAAATGCCTAGGAAGGAGGTAGTGTGAGGTTGTGTGATCCTTTGTTTATAACCTATTCTTCCGAATAGGTTTGGGGAGGGGGTTACACCATCACTAGACTTGTTTTTCGTTTTTCATTACCGTATCGTGAGTTCATTTTTCCTTTTCCGTAAATTTTGTACTCCAACCTATTCTTTCGAATAGGTTTGGGGAAGTCGTGTGAGTCATTTTGTTTCTCTTTTTGTTATGCTATTGCTAGCTAGAAAAAAAATCGAAAAAAAAAGAAGGAAAGAAAATTCCAGAAAAAAAAGAAAAAAAAAAAAGAGAAAAAGAAAAAAGAATCTGGAAGGAAAAAAAGAAAAAAGAGAAAAGACCCCAAAAAAAGCAAAGAAGGGTCCGAAAAAGAAAGCCAAATAGCAGTTTAGCAAAGTGTTGTGTCTCATTTTCTAATTCTTGTAATGTTCGTAATCGTGTTGTAATTTTCTATTTTTTGTCTTTTGTCTTGAGTGTCATCTGTTCTAGACCACCCTCTTCCTGCCATTCAGGAAGTGGTGAATAGCTTAAGACTTTACTTGAGAGATGGGTAGAATAGGGGAGTGTTATCTTTTATAGGGAACCCTCCTTCGTTTGATGAGAGCCAGTACTGGTTCGACCTCTTTGAGGGAAAGTCTTAACATAGTGGAACAGCAGTAAGTCCTCAGTTTCATAGGCACGGGACAACCATTCGTATCTTAGCATGCTTCATTACGTCGTCACTGACTAGGTCCAGGTAGAGAATGTTACGAGAGACTATCTTGTCTTGACATAAGTGCTTATGTGGATGTGTATAAGTCAATCGAGGTATTCTTCAACCTATATACATGCTTTGATTTATATGGTTTTTGTTCATATGTTTTTTGGTAGATTCAGTAGATTAGTTCATTTTATTTGGCATGAGACTCCATTTTGTGTCTTGCATTGTTTTTTGTATTAGAGTCTAGCTTAGTTGCTTGAGGACAAGCAAAGGTTCGGTTTGGGGAGTTTGATGAATGTGTATTTTGCACTTTCATTTGAGTCTTTTTCACCTATTTTAGCTATCCTCTATGTTAATTTAGCTATATTTTAGTGCATTTTATTAGAATAGTGTCACGTTTCCCTTTAGATTTTATTTTACAGGTTTTGGTTGAAAATCGAGGATTTCCGGGCAATTATATTGAAGTTGACAAGGAATTGGTGTTCCAGAAGCCTATTTGGAGTATCTGAAGGTTTCCGGATAGAATTTGGAGTCTAGGGGTCGAATCTGGAGGTTAGAAGGCCACTAGAAGTCAGAAACCGAGTCCGAAAAGGGGAAGAAATCCAAAAACGCGTCGAAAACGCGGAATTCCGCGAAAATTACTCCCGGGCGAACCGCCCGGGACGTGGGGCGACTCGCCCCACACCGGGCGAACCGCCCGGTGTGTGGGGCGAATCGCCCCACACTTTTTCGTAGCCTATATAGTTGCTCAGTTTTTCTCCGAAATTCATACTTTTCCAGACCTATTCTCTCACCTTTCTCTGTAGTTTTAGGTAGGGACTTCCCAGAGCCTGTTCTGGGGGTTCGTAGCTTAGGAGACACTTTTTCATAGCAGATTGGAGCTTGTAGGATCGCAATTCTTCGGAGATTGACAACCTTCGGTAACATTGTATCTTACAGTTTATTCTACTTATTTTTATATATCTTTCAACATGTTTTCTTCTATGATTTTTGTTCATTGCATGCCTATTATGAGTAGCTAAACTTATCGTTGGTGGTAGTATGTGAATTCTTAGCGAAGGGAAGATAATCATGCTAATGGCTATATCGCGCATTATACTCCGTGTTATTGCTTTATTTCGTTGATCAGGCTCAGCCTAAATTCTCGTATGTTGTATTAATTATTATGCACAATTGGACCCTCATCGACCTATGCGCATGTTTATCTTCGTAGTGTTGAATAATTACGGAACACAATTGGACAATAGTGCTTGACTTGTCAGTATCATTATCTTCGTAGTGCTTAATAATTGCAACAGGACATTCGATTGATCAAAGATCTCCATGCAAGACCGAGGAATTTATGCATGATTATTGACCCGTTATGCTTTGAAGGATCATACTAACACCAATCTCCATTATCTGTTAGAAAAACCTTTGCTTTTACGTCTGCTGTTTTTATATTCCTAGTTAAATAGATAAAGCTAGTTATAGTCCTGAGAGAACGACACTCGAGGTCATTCTACTGCTACACTACGGTTTTCGTTGTAGTTGAGAATTGCCTTTGGCTAAATAACAAATTTATTTGCTGAATCGGGACCCGACAATCCCAGTTCATCATTTTGCCTGATAGCAATAGCACTCGTATTATCACAAAAGATTGGTGTTTTCTTTGCAGAAATACCATAATCTCTTAACTGTTGCTGAATCCATAGGATTTGAGCTGTGCAACATCCAGCCGCAATGTACTCAGATTCAGTAGATGAGTTGGCAACACAGGTTTGTTTCTTGCTGAACCATGATATCAATCTAGTACCCAAAAACTGACAAGTTCCAGAGGTACTTTTTCTATCAAGAGTTGATCCTCCATGATCAGCATCAAAATAACCTACCAACTCAAGTCCTGAATCTTTAGGATACCATAATCCAACATTGAATGTACTTTTGACATATTTCAGTATCTTAATTGCCTTTTTGTAGTGTGATTCTCTTGGATCAGATTGGAATCTTGCACACACACAAACAGCATATTGAATGTCAGGTCTACTTGCTGTTAAATACAACAAGGAACCAATGAGCTTCCTATACTTGTGTTCTTCAACACTTTTATCTTCTTTAGTATAGCCCAATTTGGTACCAACACTCATAGGGATCTTTTCAGGTTTCTCTTCCTCTTTGATCCTAAACTTTATGAGCATTTCTTTCGCATACTTTGCTTGATTTATGAATATTCCATCTTTGAGTTGCTTGACTTGCAATCCTAGGAAGTAATTCAATTTTCCCATCATACTCATTTCAAATTTGTTTGTCATGAGTTTGGCAAAATCATCACAAAGTTGCTTGTCCTTAGATCCAAAAATTATGTCATCCACATAAATTTGAACTAAGAGTATTTTACCATCATGGCCCATGGTAAATAAGGTTTTATCAACTTCACCTTTCTTGAAACCATTATCCAGCAAGAACTTAGCCAAGGTATCATACAATGCTCTTGGTGCTTGCTTTAGACCATATACAGCTTTCTGAAGCTTGTATACCATCTTGGTTTCTGAGGGAAGTTCAAAGCCAGGGGGTTGTTCTAAGTAGACTTCTTCAGCAAGTTCACCATTCAAGAATGCACTTTTAACATCCATTTGGTAAAGAATGAAGTCATTGTGAGCAGCAAAGGCCAAGAAAAGTCTAATTGCATCCAATCTTGCAACTGGTGCATAAGACTCATCATAGTCCAATCCTTCAGTCTGACAGTAACCTTGAGCAACTAAGCGTGCTTTATTTCTTGTTACTTCACCAGACTCACTCAACTTGTTTCTGAACACCCACTTTGTACCAATAGCTTTCTTGCCTTCAGCAAGTGGTACAAGTTTCCAGACTTTGTTCCTTTCAAATTGATCCAGTTCTTCTTGCATTGCCTTGATCCATTCAGAATTCTTTAAAGCTTCTTCTATGGTCTTAGGTTCAATTTCTGAAACAAAGCAAGAGAACAATGATTCTACTTCTACAACAGTTGCTTCTTCAGCAAGTCCATGAGTAGCAGAAACTTTGGATCTAGTCACTTGGCGTTTATTAATATCACCAATCATATCCGTAGAGGGATGATCTCTAATCCATTTATTAACAGGTTTTCTGCTCGTTGGATCTGGATATGTTTGCTTATCAGCATGTGACTCTTCAGCATGTACTTGTTCAGTACTAATGGAACTTTGTGTCTCTGCTGAGATTGGTTCATCAGCAACTGCTTGTTCAGCATTGCTAGATTGTGGTAATTCATCAGCAGGCACGGGAGGTTGCATAGTTTCAGCAACTTCCGGAGCAACTGCGTCTTTTGCTGGAAATTCCTTGTCCTGAACTATATTTATCTTGTCATGACTTGGGGGAGGAGAGTCATTGTCAGAATCATCATTTAGTTCAATTGACTTGATTTGCCTAGCATTAGATTCAGTTCTTTGCTCATGTATGATTAACTTTTTCATACATTCTGATATTTCTTCTTCAGCAGGCACTCCTTGTGTCTTTTCGTAGAATACAACATGCACTGATTCTTCGATCTTTTGTGCCTTTTTGTTGTAAACTCTGTAAGCTTTACTATGCAAGGAGTAACCGAAAAATATCGCTTCGTCTGCCTTTGGTTGAAATGTTCTTAGGTATTCTCTATCGTTATTAAGAACGAAACACTTACAACCAAATACTCTTAGATGAGTGATATTAGGAGGCCTTCCAACAAACAACTCATAAGGAGTTTTGTTGTATTCCTTAGTAATCAAACATCTGTTTTGAGTGTAACAGGCGGTATTAATCGCTTCAACCCAGTAAGCCTCACTTATTTCAGTGTCAGCAAGCATTGTTCTTGCGGCTTCTTTTAGGGTACGATTCTTCCGTTCAGCAACACCGTTTTGTTGTGGTGTCCTTACTGAGGATAACTGATGTTGTATGCCTTTTGAAGTGCAATACTCAGTTATGTACTGGTTTACAAACTCAGTACCATGGTCTGTCCTTATGACTTTTCCCTTGTCATTTTTCATGACTTCAAGCTTATTCAGCAAGTTAGGTATTTCAGTCCTAGTTTCAGATTTGTGCTTGATAAATACTACCCAAGTGAATCTTGAATAGTCATCTACCACCACCAGACCATACTTCTTATCAGCATAGCTTGTTGAAGAAGATTCAAACAAGTCCATGTGCAAGAGTTGTAAAGGTTTTGTAGTTGACGGTACTGCCTTGTTCTTGAAAGAAGATTTGGTTTGCTTTCCTTGCTGACATGCATTGCAAACACCATCCTTCTTAAAAGTAACCTTAGGTAATCCAACTACAAGTGCCTTTTTAGACAGCTCATTCAGCGTCTTGAAGTTTAGATGACTTGTTCGTTTATGCCATAACCATGCTTTTTCAGCAAGGCAATCATGATCTGAGACAAGGCATTTTTCAACGATTGCTGAAGACCAATCTACGGTGTCCAAGCCTCCTGATCTTCTTGTAATCATAATAACCTTCTTAGTCTCGAAATCTATAAGTTTACATTCATCACTTTTGATTTTGATGAAGTATCCTTTGTCAGCAAACTGAATCATGCTGAAAAGATTAAACTTAAGATTTTTGACATAAAGAACTCCCGTAATGGTAATGCATCCTAACTTCACGTCACCATAGCCTTTTGTAGAACCAGCTCCTCCACCAGTAAACCTTATTGTTGGACCTTTAGACCACCGTCTATAGTTTATAAGGTTATTCTTGTTGCCCGTCATGTGCTTTCCACAACCACTGTCAAAGTGCCAGATTGCATCGTTTGTCTCCGTGGCTGAAGTCTGCACAATCAAGAGCAAACAAGTTAATTATCCAATATTGGATGTCCATTAACATGTTCAAGAATGCGTCCAGTGGAAACCCAAGTCTTAAGTTTTTCAACTTTGACTTGTTTTCTACTTGCTGAGGAACTAGGAGGTTTTGAGCTGAAAGACTTTTGATTCGTGCTGATCAAGTCCACTTTCTGATGTGGTGTCTTGCTCGGTTGACCTTTTTGCTGAACATACTTTTCTGTAAGTTCTTTTCTAGCAAGGTTCCTTCTAGCCCTAGCATCTAGAGTCTTTTCAGAACTCTTAGGCTTGATTTTGTTCATCTCTTTGAAGTATCTTTGCTGACTTTGCTTATACTCGTGAAAAAGTTAACTTTGCTTGGTTTTGAAACCGAGTCCACTTTTCGGAGAATGCTGAGTTTTTGTGTCAGCAACCTTACTTGATTCAGGTTTGTCAGCAAAGGTCTTCTGAGTACTTTTAGTAATCTTGCCTTTTGACTTAACAAATTTCTTCTCAACAACTTGTTTGGCGGAATGCTTTACAGCATCCTTCTACTTTACATTTTGCTTCTCAGCAACCTGTTTTCCTTTTAAAGTCTTGTTACTTTGAGTAGCAACAGCGGGCTTTACGGTCGTAGGTACTTGATTGCATGTTTCAACAACCTTAGATTGACCAAACTGATAGAGTTCTGGTTGACCACTATCAGTAGCACGTACGAAGGAAATCGGTGATTTGTCTTTACTCAAGATTTCTACGTCATCACCTTCATACGTTGCACCTAAACCTTCTTTCTGAGATGGATCTCTCAAATAAGAGTTTAGTTCAGTCAGCGTATTACTTGCGTCAGCATAAGATTTGAAATTGATTTTCATCTTTTTCATTTCTTGAATTTCAGCAAGTAACTTTAGAATTGAGGACTGATACTCTTCCAATTCTAATGCCATTTGAGAATTCTTCTCCGTAGCTTCAGCAATCAACTTCTTAAGACGCCTTATTTCAGCATCCTTTTCTGTCTCTTCCTTCAGCAAGATATACTTTTCAGTAGTCTGCTTGGTCAGAGTTTCAGCAATCTGTAGTTTCTCTTGCTGTTTGCTCAGAGTTTTCTCAAATCTTTCGATTTCTCCTTGAATCTTGTCAAGGTCAATCTCGTCTTCACTTTCTGAGTCTGAGTCAGAGGTAGGGTTGTTTACCTGACCGGCCATGAGGCAGAATTCGTAGTTTGACACATCTGGATAAGCTTCCATAGCTATTCCACAAACTTCCTTGTCAATCTCTACGTCAAGAGTGGATTCTTCATCGTCAGTGTCTGAGCTTTCATCCTCACTGTCTTCGGAGCTAGTATCAATGCACAATGCATCGATTTTTGCTTGAAGCTTCTTCTTTTCATCAGCAATAAAAGCTCTTTTGAACTTCTTCTTCTTTTCAGCAGATTTGCCTTTCAGCAAAGGGCAATTAGCTTTGAAGTGTCCAGGCTTTTTGCAGTAAAAGCAGAGATCGTTTCCAACTTCTGGTTCTTCTGATGAAGTTGCTTGCTGAGCTTGCTTGTTCAGCGAGCTAGTCTCATTCTTGTACTTATGGTAGTTGTTACCAAGATGCTTTTTCAGCTTCTCTTTTGCTTTTCGCCTTTCAAGTTCCTTACTGATGAATTTTTTCATGTTTTTGACAACCAAAGAGTTTTCATCAGCAGACTCTTTATCATTCTTCTTTTCATAAGATGACGGCTTTGCAGCAAGAGCAATGTTTTGCGATTTTTCAGCAAACACATTTTCTCTTTGCTTTGTCTCATAGTTGACAGTAGCAAGATGAGAGAACAACTCTGTTGGTGTAATGTATGGCATTCCTTGATTGTAGTAGAAGTTCTGAGTGTGGATCCATTCTTGGTTCAGACTTCTGATGATGGTTTTCACCTTCTCAGAATCTGAGTAAAGATTTCCAACACCCAATGCTGCCATTTCACTAACAACAGTTGTGAATCTGAAGTCCAAGTCTTCCAGTGACTCATTTATACCTTGTTTAAAGTTCTGGAACTTTAACTTCAGCACTTCGAGTTTGTTTTCCTTGGTTTTGTCAGATCCAACACAAAGATCTTGAACCATTTTCCAAGCTTCCTTAGAAGTTTTAGCACCCCACAGTTTGCACTGTATAGTATCCGGAGTTGATCAAATGATGATGTTTCATGCTTGGCCATCAAGACGGAATCTCTTAGCGTCGTCGGAAGTCCATTCCTCTCTTGGTTTTTGAAGAACAGTATCAACCGGTTCGCCTAAGATAGTTTCCTTTCCAGCTTCAGTGGTTTTGTGAGGAAAACTTCTTTCAACCTTAGTGATCTTGATAGGTCCATCATTAATGACAGTGACCATCTCATCACTAATGGCCTCAAGATGTAGTATCATGTTGTTTCGCCATTTTTCGTAGTTTTCCAGCTTCAGCAAGGGAGCGTCTCCTAAAGACATCCTGTCAGCAAAGCACTACCAGACTGATCAAGTGAGAGTGATTTACGGAAAGCACCTAAGGGGATCTAGGTTTAGTGCTGAAGGTTAAAGAACCTCCAGCTCTGATACCACTTGTTGGTCCCTTTAAACAACAAGAAAAGACTAAAGGGGGGGTGAATAGTCTTTTCAAACTTTCGTCGTTTAAAAACTTTCTCAGCAAGTACTTATTACTTTTCAGTAATGAGTTTGTTGATACTTAAGTTTCTCAGCAAGCGCTAGTTACTTTTCAGTAACTCGTTTTGCTGATACTTAAAATCAGAGAGCGGAAGTCTTTGATACAATAAGTGCTTTGTCAGTAAGTGATAGTTTCAGCAAGTGAAGTGAGTGACTGTGTACAGATAGATATGCTTTGCTGAAAACTAAGTGCAGTAAGTAAATCACACAAACACTTTTATAGTGGTATCTGAGAGTGGCGTAATCTCTCAACTAATCCACTTTGTCCTTTCTTGGACTGAATCCACTAAGATAAGATTGAGGTTCCTTACAACACCTATCTAGAGCGATCCAAACAGAAACTAAAGCACACTTGCTTCGTTTCCAACCTAACTAGAGAACGTAACCTTGTTCTCCACCAAACTTGGTACTTTTAATCAGCAACACTATGCTTGATTAAGTTCCCCCTGAATATCACGCCTGAAAGGGTGTATTTTCAGTTAGAGAGGTTTGGGATGAGAAAACTTGATTATAACTTATTCAGTTACAACAAGTAATCTAAGAAACAAAACTTTGAATACTTTGCAGTAAACAAGTTTGATTGTTTCTAGTGTCAAGACTTGTTCTTGTTCGAAAGAAAGAAAGAACACTTAACTAATTTCTTAGTCGTGTAAGTTCTACTTCTTCACAAGTAGCTTTTTCAAGCTTTAAGTCTTGGAACGGATCAATGGCAGTAAAGAGTATTTGAAGAGTATGTGAGTTTAAGCACAAGTGAGAGTATGATCACGTTGTTGACACACTTCAACTCTTTGCCGGATGACCTCTATTTATAGTGAAATAAGGAGCCGTTTGAATTTCAAATTCTAAGGCTTTTGTTCCTTAAAATGTCACTATCTTGCTTTTGTACTTTCAGCAGCGTCCTTGTTTGTCTTCTAGTCTTCATGTCCTTCACGTGCATGCTTTGCATTTAATGCTCATTTGAATGAAATTCAAACAGTAACATTGGAGCGCTAACACAAGTACTTTCAGCAAGATGTCACAAATGTTCATCAGCAAGTGGTCAGTCTCAGTTTCAGTAAGCACAACCTACTCTGTCGTTTAGATTTTCACTTATGCAAGTTGTTGCTGAAGTTTCCACTTTCTGAGCAACATGTGCCTTTGTAGATGATGAACGTATTTTTGACGCGTTCATCTTGTCTTTTTTACCTTCTTTTGCTATCTTCTAGCCTTGTTTTTTGGTTAGTTTTGTAGAATAGTGTCACGTTTTATGTTTTCTGCATTTTCAGGCACTTAGGTACGAAACGGCGTTTTTGAAGCTAAAAACGAGCCTTTTTTATGGAAAAGATGGCCCCGTTGAAGTTCCCCAATCTCCGTGGCTTGTTCGTGAGTGTTTGAGCATCAATAAGCATTGAGAAGGATGAGTCCAAGGCACCCGAGGGCCGTACGAGGGCAAAAAGATTGAGTTTGAAGACAAAAATCTGCCCAGGAGCCAAGCTAAGCGCCTGGAATAGTGAAGCGCTCCGCTTCATTTTCCAGGAGCTTTGGCACAGCAGCCAAGCGAAGCGCTTGGAGGGCCAAAGCGCTTCGCTTGCCAAGCGCTCCGCTTGGACTCTCCAAGCGGTCCGCTTGGCAGCGGTTACGTTTTCGGATTTTCCTTCTTAGATCTGATCTTCTGTTACTTTTTGAATACTTTTGAACTGTAGCTTCGTTTTGGAGAGCTCCTAAGCCCCAAAACTCAGAGAAAACTCAGAAACATTGTATTTTTAGATTGGATTAAAGGTTTTGGCATAGGATTTCATCCATTGTTTCATCTACGGAGAGGTTTTCATCAATACCCACCGATTAGTGACAGCTTGGTGGTAACATTGTATCATTATCTCTTGTCTAGTAGTTTGATTTGATGTATTCTATTTACAATTCATATGATTTGATGTCTATGTTGATGAATATGAGTAGCTAAATCCTTTGTGTTGGTGGTAGAATGTAGAATATGCATGCTATGGGTTATGTTTATGCTTACATGAGATTGTGATTCAATCTTGCTGCAAATTCCTTCATATGATTCTTAGTTGCCTATAAAATATATTCGAATTGAGTATAGTGACAAACTCTTGATCAATGAAAGCTATAGGATTGTATGTTAGAGATTTGCAGCATGCTAGATAAATGGTGTTAGTGACAAGCACCTCTAAAGTATTGATAGTGGTCTTTTATGATGTGTGTCTTGAAAGTTACCTAGACGAGTTGCTTAGCAGACTTGATCGAAGGTTTTACGCACTGAACTTGTGAGCATATTCGTAACCCATGCATGTGTATTTGATTTCTACCACCAACCGTTTTCCAAACTTGATTACAACAATCTGATTTCTCGTTGCTTTGTTCTAAGAAAGCACTTCTACAAACATTTGAACTCGTTGTCTGAAATTACTAGCAAAAACCTCAAACAAAGCCACGTTAGGTCCCGAGAGAACGACACTCGGGGACAACTTGCCATTGCACTCTAGTTTGTGTAGTGATAAGTGTTCTTTGGCTTCTTAAACAAATTTAATTGGTGAAAAACGACATCATCAGTAGATACCAGTCTTCAGAAATCTTCTAGTCTTCAGTTCTTCGAATTCTTCAAGTTTCTGAACGGTTCTAAATGCTTCAATAGTTTGTTTGTGTAAACAAAGTACATCATCAGCAAATTCTTCAATAGGTTGTATTTCTTTTCGGAAAACAAGATACATCATAAGCGGTAAAACCAACCTATCTAGCACCTACTCTAAGTCTTCAGCAAACGTTCCTCTTTTACAATGTCCTTCAAATTCTAAATTGCTATGGACCTTAAGAGTACTAGTTACTGGACTTTCCTTAATTTAGCATGGTTAATTGCTCATCAAAATTACAAGTTTCCTAACAGGGACCAACACTGTGCCTCCGCTAAGGAATCTGGTTATGTACCTAGCTCTCAATGTCCGAATGCTAGAGCGAATCTAGTTGAGCATGGAAGAAGCAACAAGAAGGCTTTTCCGAAAGGATCCAAAATGAAACCAACTGGTGGCGTTGAGAAGAAGAAGTTTAAGGGGAAATGCTTCAATTGTGACATGGTTGGTCACAAATCCTCTAAGTGTCGTAAACCCAAGAAGAAGAATCTTACGAATGTGGTTGAGGCTGTCTCTAAAGAAGCTGTTGAACTCAACCTTGTTGCTGTAATTCCGAGGTGAATTTGGTTGGAACCAATACTCGTGAATGGTTCATTGATATCGGTGCCACTAGGCATGTTTGCTTCAACAAAGACATGTTTGCTCAGCTTGAAGAAACTGAGAATTGTGAAAAGCTCTATATGGGGAATTCTGCTACTTGCGATGTCAAGGGTCATGGGACCGTGGTCTTGAAGTTGACTTCGTGGCACAAGCTCACTTTGAATAATGTGCTCTATGCTTTCGAGATTAGGAAGAACTTGGTTTCTCGCTCTCTTTTGATTCAACACGGTTTTCTTGTTGTGCTTGAGTCCGATAAGGTCACTTTGACCAAAGGTAGTACTTAAGTCGGCCATCTCTATGTAACCAATGGCATGTTTAAAATGAGTGTAATGGTTGTTGATGCCAATGCTAATAAAACCACTATGAATTCCACTTATATGCTTGAGTCTTTTAATTTGTGGCATGGTAGACTTGGACATGTTAATTATGATACATTGCGTAAATTAATTAACTTAAAATGTTTACCAACGTTTCATATTGATACTTCACACAATTGTGAAATGTGTGTTGAAGCAAAATTAACACGAACCTCTTTTAAATCGATTGAAAGAGAAACGAAAACACTTGATTTAATCCATACCGATGTATGTGATTTGAAATCAACTCCAACACGTGGAGGTAACAAGTTCTTTGTGACTTTTATAGATGATAGCACAAAATTTTGCTATGTGTATCTTCTTAAAAGCAAAGATGAAGTAATAGAGAAATTTTTTCTCTATAAGAATGAGGTTGAGAATCAACATAACAAAAAGATCAAAGTAATAAGGATTGATCGAGGTGGAGAGTATGTTTCTCCACTTGAACAATTATGTGCCTCAAGTGGTATAAAACATGAAACCACTGCTCCTTATTCACCACAAAAAAATGGCATAGCGGAAAGGAAAAATCGTACATTGAAAGAAATGATGAATGTCATGTTGATTACTTATGGGATGAGTCAAGGAATGTGGGGGAAGCTGTTTTATCGGCTAACTACATTCTAAATAAAATTCCCAAAAAAAAGTTGGATAAGAGCCCTATGAGTTATGGCATGGAAGGGTACCTTCCTATGATCACTTGCGAGTATGGGGTTGTCTTGCAAAAGTTATGGTTCCTTTGCCTAAAAAGGTGAAATAGGACAAAAAACCGTTGATTGCATCTTTTTGGGATATGCACACAATAGTCGAGCGTATCGATTCTTAGTGGTGAAATCTGAAATTTCCGATATAGACAAGAATACGATAATGGAGTCTCGTAATGCTTCATTCTATGAGAATGTGTTCCCATGTAAAGGAATAGAAGAAGTTGGTAGTAGCTCTTCTAAACGAACACATGAGGAAACATAAGAAACGAATGAAGAAACGGATAAGGAAGAGGTTGAACCAAGACGTGGCAAACGTGTGAAAGTTGCCAAAGATTGGGGTCCTAATTTTGTAACAACTTTCATACTTGAAAGTGAACCTCAAACCTATCAAGAGGCGGTGACCTCAATAGAAGGACCTTCATGGAAAGAAGCTATCAATAGTGAGATTGAATCTATCTTGCAAAATCATAGTTGGGAACTAGTGGACTTTCCGCAAGGATGCAAACCACTAGATTATAAATAGATTTTCAAGAGGAAAATAAAGCCGGATGGAACAATTGATAAGTATAAAGCTAGATTGGTGATTAAGGGTTATCGCCAAAAGTATGGTCAAGACTATTTTGACACATATTCTCCTGTGTCGAGAATAACCTCCATTAGAATGATCATTGCATTTGCTTCATTGCGCAATCTTGATGTTCATCAAACGGATGTAAAAACCGCTTTTCTAAATGGTGATTTAGAAGAAGAGATCTATATGGAGCAACTTGAAGGATTTTCTGCACCTGGTCAAGAAAATAAGGTTTGCAAATTGGTAAAGTCTTTGTAAAGATTGAAACAAGCGCCAAAACAATGGCAAAGTTTGACAATGTCATGATGTCAAATGGTTTTGTCATCAACGAAAGTGACAAGTGTGTCTATATCAAAGAGACTGAAAATGGCTATGTCATTCTATGTCTCTATGTAGATGACATACTAATCATTGGAAGCAATGATAAGATGGTCAAATCCATGAAGGGCATGTTGAGATCTCGATTTGATATGAAAGACATGGGTTTAGCCGATGTAATCCTTGGGATTAAAATTCATAGAACACCCGATGGGTTGATGTTGAGCCAAGCTCATTATGTGGACAAGATCCTAGAAAAGTTCAACAAGGATGACCTCGAGTTGGTTGAAACACCACTTGATCCAAGGGTTCATCTTGTGACGAACAAACATGAAGGAGTATCCCAAGTTGAATACTCTAGAATCATCGAAAGTCTAATGAACTTGATGAATTGTACTAGGCCTGATCTGGCCTTTGCAGTAAGTAGATTGAGTCGCTTCACGAAGAATCCAGGATCGAGTTACTGGAAAGCTATAAAGAGAGTACTACTTGAGATTTTCTCGTGATGTTGGGCTGCAATATACTAGATATCCAACGGTACTAGAAGGATATGCCGATGCAAACTGGATCACAGATTTAAGGAACGCAAAAGCCACTAGTGGATATGTTTTCACTCTTACGGTGCGGCTGTTTCTTGGAAATCTTCCAAGCAAACTGTGATAACAAAATCGACGATGGAAGCTGAATTTGTTGCGTTGGACTCATGTGCGGAGGAAGCCGAGTGGCTACGCATATTCTTGGAAAGCCTTCCAAGTTGGCCTAAGCCCGTGCCAGCTATATGTTTGCATTGTGATAGTCAAACAACGATTATTAGAGCAAAGAGTAACTTGTATAACGGTAAGTCTAGACATATTCGTCGAAGACATATGTCTGTTAGACAACTTCTTACAACCGGTGTTATCTCATTAGACTTTGTAAGGTCTAGAGAAAATTTAGCGGATCCGTTAACCAAAGGGTTAGGTTGTGAGATGGTGGCAAAGTCTTCCGCTGGAATGGGATTGAAGACTTTGATCGACAATTGAAGCGAAGGAAAAACCCAACCTAGTTGACTGGAGATCCCAAGATCTAGGTTCAAAAGGGACAACCTAATTGCATCAAGGGAAGGAGTGCACTGTGGGGTTTCACCTATATAGTGACTCGAGGTAAACAGGTTAACCGCAAGGGTTTTAATGATTCCTATTAGTAATAGAGTTACACGGAATAGAGAATCACCTATGTTAGAGTGAAGTGAGGGCCGCTTCAATAAGAATTAGATCTCAAACTTGATAGTGTATATGTCCTAGAGACAGTCCTTACTAAGGTCATAGTGCCCTTATAGAGGGCATATATGTACTATTACACAGGTCAACGTAATATAATATATGTTTGTTCCTTTTACTATTGAGTATCGCTTTCATATTTATATTACACCAGGCATGCAGCATGTCATATTTCTATTACTGTCTGTATTGATATTAAACATGTCCCCTCGGATGGATGACCGATCACACAGATAGTGGGAGCTATGTGAGTTATCATCTATCCCAAACTCTCCCTAGTCGAGGTTCATCTCGGATGTAGGGGTCTGAATGAACCAGACGAGACTAGTATGCGTGGAGGTTATACTTGTTGGAGCAAGTGTGAGCCGATCCCACGGCCACGGAACGAATTGTTGGACAATCGAGAAACGTTCCCATAACTGCGTATAGTTGTTCGAAGAAGGATTATCGAACAATGGAAGTACCCACCGGACACTCCCATCGATGTATACTCTACACCGAAGTGTCTATGGGAACCGGTAAGTTGTCGAAGTGATGCCAGTCGTCCTTTGCACTTACAGGACTTTATCATCACATTTGTTGCCCCATATCCTTGGTGGACCCGTCGATGTCAGCTCTGAATAAGCAGTTGACCTAAGACACGATCCAGGATTATGGCTACATACAAATGGGGATGATAAGTGATTTTGTGAAGGATTCATCTCTCAAGTGTAGCACAGGAGAGTACTGCTCATAGTCTGCATAGTTGTGTTGGTAAAGTCACTGGCCAGTGCAAATGATATATTATGATGGTCATAACTATATCATAACCAAGAAACTCCCTGAGACGCCCGTGGATGTATTATTGGGATAGACACTTCATCGATCCTAGATGCATTCGAGCAAGTCAGATGAAGGGACGTTACCATCGCCGCGTTGAGCGCAACAGACTTCGCAACGAAAGGGTTAGCTTTGAGAAACCTCTCAAACGTCCTCATGTATTAATATTGCAAATGGAACCGTCTAGGAATTCCATGTTGCCTAGTCTAGGACTTGCTTAATACGATGAGGCCCTATGGGTCACACTATGTGGTGATTCAGCCTATCAGAATAACCTTGAAGATGGAATCGCAATTAATTTGGAATTAATTGTGATTGATGGATTATAATTGATTTGGAATTAATTATAATATTTGGTGGCTCAATTAATGATTTAGAATTATTAATTGAATTGGCTAATTAATTGTATTTTATGTAAATACAATTAAAGATTATATTTTGGAAATATAATAGAGGTTTGATTTGAAAGTATATGTTAATTTAGAATTAACATATGCACATGGGCAAAATCTACTTAGAGTTTGAATTGCCTTAGAACTAAAAGTGGGTCCCAAAATCGGGACCCACCTATTGTCCCTGGGAGAGCGCGCGCGCGCGCGTAGGCTGGATAGGGGAAGGAGTTCGACTCCTTCTCTATTAGAAGTCCAAGGGATAAGTTAGATTTTCCTGATTGAGTTTTAATTTGATTGGGAATGAATCTAGACTTGATATTGGTTTCCTAGTGCAATAAGAATTAGATTCTTATTCCTTTATGAAGTCTAATTGCTTATGCTTTAGGCTTCTATTGACTACTATATATAGTAAACTATGAGAGAGTTTTAGACATACACTTTCACAGTCATTCTACCCAGTTTTCTTAGAGAAAATAAAAACTCTCACCTCCTCTATAGTCATCCGCGCGCGCCACCTCACCGGAGGAATTGCCGCCCCGTCTTCTTGGTCACACAAAGAATATCCTAGCATTCTTCCGATAGGCTGTTCATCTGTGGATACCAAGGTTGAGGTTCAAGGAGTTGGAAACTAACTCTTATTGTCTTGCAGATAATCAGAGTATTGCAGCTATCTTCGACTTCGGCGAAGGAGAAGATACACCGGATTATTACGAAGACTTGGAAGCTGCTTTGGAAGTAAGGTTAGTCTTCTAATTGACGTGTTTATATATATACGACATATACGTAATCAATTAACCTGTATGTTAAGAAAATTTTTGAAATTCCGCTGCGTACCCTAGGGGTAACTCTGACCATATTTTCTTACAAAACTCTTGTAAACTCTCGCAGAACTAGGAACGGTGTTCCAAGGCCAAAATGGACACAAGCATGAGGACTGAACAATGCTAGCGAGAATTTGTGTCGTATGTGTTATCATTTACACAAAGATCAGATCAGTTCAAAGACATCGCGTCCACTGTTAGCTAGTAAAGAAGCTATATACCTACAAGGGAAGGTTCAAAGGTGTTTACCTACCTATCCTATGAAGATATCAATCGACGAGTTGTGCTACGTGAAGGTTGTTAGGAAACTTGTAAATTTTGATGAGCAATTAACCATGCTAAATTAAGGAAAGTCCACTAACTAGTACTCTTAAGGTCCATAGGAATTTAGAATTTTAAGGACATTGTAAAAGAGGAATGTTTGCTGAAGACTTAGTGTAGGTACTAGTTAGGTGCTTTAGTTTGCTGATGATGTACTTTGTTTTTACAAATGAACTATTGAAGCACTAGAACCATTCAGAAACTTGAAGAATTCGAAGACTGAAGACTTAAGAAGATTTCTGAAGATGGTATCCACAAAGGCACATGTTGCTCAGAAAGTGGAAATTTCAGCAACAGCTTGCATAAGTGAAAATCTATATGACAGAGTAGGTTGTGCTTGCTGAAACTGAGACTGATCGCTTGCTGAAATACATATGTGACCTCCTTGCTGAAAGTACTTGCATTTGCGCTCCAACGTTCATATTTGAATTTTATTCAAATGAACATTAAATACAAAAGTAAGCATGCGAAGAACATGAAGATTAGAAGACAAATGAAGGATGCTGCTGAAAGTACAAAAGCAAGATAGTGACATCTTAAGGAACAAAGCCTTAGAATTTGAAATTCAAACGACTCCCTTGATGCACTATAAATAGAGGTCATCCGGCAAAGAGTTGAAGTGTGTCAACAACGTGATCAAACTCTCACTTGTGCTTAAACTCACATACCCTTCAAACACTCTTTACTGCCATTGACCCGTTCCAAGACTTAAAGCTTGAAAAAGCTACTTGTGAAGAAGTAGAACATACACAACTAAGAAATTAGTTAAGTGTTCTTTATTTCGAACAAGAACAAGTCTTGACACCAGAAACATTCAAACTTGTTTACTGCAAAGTATTCAAAGTTTTGTTTCTTAGATTACTTGTTGTAGCTGAATAAGTTATAATCAAGTTATCTCATCCCAAACCTCTCTAACTGAAAATACACCTTTCAGGCGTGAAATTCACTGCTGAAGTGGAGACAGTTTCTTGTTTCTTTTATTGTGCATTTTCTATTTGTAATTCAAGTTATATTCTTTGTATTTACTCTCATACTTAGAACAAAAATAATATTTTTAATGTGTGAAATAAGTTGAATTTGATTTGATGAAATGTGTAATATATTTTGACATACCCAAATGCCCAAATAAGAAAAGTCCTTAAAACTTTATGGAAAGTAGGAAGTAGAGTTTATCTGGCTGTTTGGAGCTCGATTCCAAAATTCAATTTGGCAAAACTACTTTAAGGTGGAATAGTAAAGTCTATTAAGGAGATGGAGATAAATTGTGTTTGGAGTTAAATTTAGGGAAAAATAGATGTATAGAGTAGGGTAATAATTAGGTTTAAGAAGAAATATTTTTTTATTTTGTATGGGATACGGAATTTGAGGAGAATTTGTGGTGGAGGTTTTATTTGTTGATGTAAAATAATAGTAAAAGTAAATTAAAAAAAAGTTAAAATCTGAAAAAAAAAAAATCTCGAGTAGAATTTTAGGATGAATAATACTGAATCTATTTTGAAATTGAAGTTCAAAGATGAAAGTCAATTGAAACTCAATTAAGGAATTAAGGAGCTCCAAAAGATTTCAGCTCCAAAAGGTACCGTATATATTTATTTATGACAAAACAAGGAAACTATAGAGAAGACACATACATATACATTTATCAAAAGAAAAAAAACAAAAGAAAAAGGAAAATGCTCTCCCTAAACTCATTAACAATCCCATCAACATCGTCACCCCGTCGCAATTGGCACTGTAAAAAACCTGCAACAACAACCAGAAGACGAAGAAGAAGAAGAATAACTAGCTGCTCTCAGAACACAGAGCAGCAGCAGCAGCTTAACCTCTCGGTTCTTCGCTTCACTTTAGGGATACCCGGTTTAGACGAATCCTACTTGCCCAGATACATTGGATATGGATTCGGGTCCCTTTTATTACTCAATCATTTTCTTGGCTCCGATTATTCTTCCATTACTCAGCCTCAGCTCGTAAGTAACTTTTTTATTTAAGCTTCTCTCTTAATTTCAATGATTTCTTTTTTCTTTTTTATTAATAATAATATTAATTATTTTCTTTTTTTTATCTTTCTGCTAAAGAGAACTGAGGCCTTGGGTCTTTCTCTAGCTGCCTTCTCTTCTCTTGTTCCTTATCTTGGCAAATTCCTTAAGGTAATGTATGTAGTCTATTTCTTTTTGTCTTTATATAATTTCTTACCTCTCTTCATGCTCAGTTTCAGGTTTAATTTGTCATGTGCTGTTACTTTTTGCCCGGTAATAATAATACCCCTCCGTGCCAATGATATGATAGTTTTGATTTTTATCACGGTTTTTTTAATGATGAACGGTTTTGTTTGGATTTGTTTGGTAGTGTATTATTATTATTATTATTATTTTTTTTTTTATTTTTTTATTATTGTTATTATTATTATTATTATTATTAATATAAACAAAGAATGTTTACACAAAATTAGAGGTCAGCCGAGAAACAAGCTGCACAAGCTGGGCTCCCACTCCCTTTGCTTAATCGTAGGGAAAATATGATGAGCACCACGCCTTCCAGTATCCTGAGCCAAAGCGAAACCCCGAACTCTAACAAGCAACTCAACAGCATCAACATCCAACTCCCCAAGAGTCGAGAAAGAGAAAGGAAGGAATCCATAAGCCTTAGCTGCGCACAAGTCCCGATACTTCGCACACTTGCGTTTGGCCGCATCAGTAACCGCATGCCCAGGCACAAAGTACACCAACCCAAACCGGGTCCAATGATATGATAATGATATGATAGTTTTGATTTTTATCACGGTTTTTTTAATGATGAACGGTTTTGTTTGGATTTGTTTGGTAGTGTATTATTTATTATTATTATTATTATTATTACTATTATTGAATCATTCTAGATTCTAGTTACGTAATGTGGGAAATGTGGGGTTGTCCATTAAAATTAAAATAGTGTGTGATATATGAGTGAGATAAAAATTGTAAAGTGGGGTCTACACTGTTTTAAATTTTTGTGGTGAACATAATTTAATTATTTAATTGAAGTTTGACTACAAATTTAGTTTTAAATTATAATGGTAAAACTACATATTAAAAATTTAGGATGGAAACATAATTTTAATTTTGATAAGGTTCCATTGATTTTTTATACCCTCTTAGCGTCCCTAATAACGAAATAACGAAATGAACCACCTTAGTTTATTAATTACATTTTAGTCCAAAGTCAACAAAAATTCAATATTCCAAAATTGAATTTTGAACCAAACAAAACTTAGTGTTTTCAAATAAAAAGATAAAGAATTAAAATAAAAACTGAGTAAAATACTAAAATAATAAAATAAATTTTAAAGAAAAAAACTTAACTAAAATAAAAAAAAAAAATTATCTTCATCCCCAAAGTTTCGGTACCGTAATTTTTTCTGATATCGGAACTCCAGCGTCGAAAACGGTGGAGCAAACACCATTAACGGTGCAGCAATCAGCTTGCTCCACCACCAGATCGGTGGAGCTGAGCTGCTGCTCCACCATTGCTCCACCGTTACCGGCATCGGAGCTCCGATATTAGAATTTTTCAGTCCCGAAGCTTTAGCGAAGAAGAAGAATAAGATGGATGGATCTTGTTAAATATTTAATTTTATAATTCTATTTAGATTTTTTAATCTTTAAATTAATTTTTTGATTGAAAATATTTATTTTTATTGAGTCATGTTTGGTTGGAAGGTGTTTAAAGTGTTGTAAACTCAAATGGACTAAAATATAATGGATAACACACCAAGGAACCTTTACGAGAAAGACAGTGATCCCTTATAATCAATTTTATCTTTTGATAAATATTTTGCAACTGTTCCGGATATGGAGGGAGTAGGAATACCATAGATTGGATTTGTGGATTTGGGTTACTTTCCAAAGATGCAAGGGAATTGATTGGACAAATAATGAGTACTTAAAAAAATACCTATAGAAGAATTTTGTTGGCCTACTTGCACAAATAGTCACCAACAATATTTCAATTTACAAACAGTATGTTATTGTGGAGTGTATTTGCAGGGGACTTCTCGAACTGAACAGAAGAGTATCCCTGAAGATGCTGAGCAAATATTCGTAATGCCCCTTGATATGGCAGATACACTGAAGGATGACTTGGCTTGGGCAACGTATGTTCTGTTACGCAATACAAAGTCAATATCAGTGGTGTGTTTTGGCTTACGCCTGTATTCGTATACTCTGGCTAGTCACATGAAAGATTCAAGAACTTACTTCTAATTGTCCAAACTTTCTTATCGTTGTAGCTCATCTTCGTTGAAGATTCATTCTGTGTGCGTGGTTATTGGAACATACCGAAAGATGTATCTAAAGAAATGTATCCGGACTGGTTCAGAAAACAACTCCAGAGTATTATGTTCGGCGACTTGAAGACTGCAACATACTTACCACTGAGTGCAGGTATTAGTTCACTTTCCTTATTGCTGCAAACATGCATTTATCCTTTTGATGATATTACAATAATTTTTAACGTCTTTCTTATTTCACGTGTGTGAATTCTGTAGAATCTGAAATCATGGAGATGGTCCCTGATGGAACTCGGTCTCTTCTTGTCCAACCTATCATGGGATCTCGACAGGAAAGCTCTGGTGAAAGGCAGAATAGTAAAGGTTTTGTAATGTTGGCTTCTAGCATCGATTATGTTTATAATGATAAAGATAAAGGCTGGATAGCTGCTGTTGCTAATAAATTTTGAGGTAAGAGCACACTTTAAGGCATGTTTAACTTAAATTTTTGTGAATACGAATAGCGGCCTTTATATACATCTTCTTGTGAACGGTTTGCTTTTCCACATTCCATATGTGAAACTATTGATGGGAAAAGCCGTAACAACTTCGAACCCCCTGCCTGAAGCAGCATATATGTTTATTAAGTGGTCAACCTAGTGTATAGTAATGTTTGAAATGTAGAAAGATTGGCTTGGGGGTCGGGAGTAATTTGCCAAAATAGTGAAACTTAAAGAATCGAGACATTAGTAAAAAGGGATATACATGATGAATTAAGAGGGAAGGATGAGTATTATCATTGAAACATGCTGTATTAAAGCAGACGGTATGGAAAAGGGGCATGTCGAAAAGGTCAGTCATTTGCTGCCTATCTGTCATTGTTTGGCAAGCTACTCTCTCTGTTATGCCGCGGCACATTGGAGAAAGTATAGTATAGGTAGGGATGGGGTAATATCACATACATTTTTTGAAATCACATACATTGATCATTATAGCTTGTGTGAATGTTCAAATGAAGGCGCTGGTTACACCGGTGGGGAAAATATTTAGGTAGGTTCAGGTTTATAAACCAAATATAGACCATGTGGCTGTTATTTGTCATTCATTTGCTATGGTAATCAAACTTTCCAAAATGATATGAATGGAAATAATGACCATGTGGGACTACATTTGATTTGTAGACCCGATCTACCTAAGTATTCTCCCGCTGGCTAGGGCTGGGCATTGGGTCCGGGTAATCCGACCCGACCCGACCCGAGTAAAAATTTACCCTCACGGGTAGTGAGTTTCGGGTTTTTAAACCTGATGGAAAAAACCCAATAAAATTTGTGGGTATATGGGTCGGGTATCGGGTCTTGATACTTAATGACGGGTACCCGAATTGTCAATAAATGATCTCGATTTAAAAATAAATATAATAGCATGTTATGTTGTTAATGGAAAAATAATACTAATTGATGGATTCACTTTCCCAATTTCAACTCTTCCATCGTTATAGTTTCTGACTCTATTCTCTCAAATATCCATATTTCCATTTGCTAATTGCAATCATGGATTCTTATTCCTTCTTACAAATATCAATCAAAATTCAAATTTGTTTAAAATCCCAATCAATTCCTATACTGCTGAGATTCCTATATCATTTCCTTATTAATCCTCACAGTATAAATGGTGACAATTAGGGTTGATGCACTCACTCTACTTACAACAAGCAACAACTCAAAGCAGTCAATTGCTCTGCTTCTTTTTATCACCCAAGGTAATTCACTTCCTCTCCTCAATTTTCGATACGGGGTTTTTAGTTTATGCTTTTTATATTAACTAATGATATAATGTCAAATCCAGAATCATTATTTGAGTTCACTGTGAAATTATGAAGCAGGGATATGTAGTTAGTAGGCTTGTGTTGTGTATTTATTTGCTGAAATATTAACCTTGTATGATACTGTATATGTTGTTTGAACTAAAAAATAAATATATATATAGTTTAGGTTTGGAATTGCAAAGAATGATAGCATTGAAATTTAGTTTGATTGGACCTCACGTAGATGATAACATGATGTAGTTGTTCCTTTATTTATTTGTTTTGTTAACTAACAGTAGAATAGCAGATGATTAGTTATTATATCTGTAGAAAATTTCTGTTCAATTTTTTTGATCCAAACAGTGATGTTAAATCCTTGATTCTGCTTTATAATTTTCTTAATCATCAACTGTGTCCCTATTTTGATTATGTTATGTGTGCAGATGTCGTCAATGGTGAATGACATTGAGTGTGGGTTTTAACATGAATTGGACATGAACTTTGACATTCTGGATCACAGTGAGGTTCTTCCGTCACCAGCTGAAACTGAAACTGAAGCTCCTACAGTAGACGCTTCCGTTGCAAATATTGAGGTTGTTAACTTGGATGGTACTAATGGTGAGGACAGTGAGGGTGATGACGAGCATGCTGGTGAAGGCAAGAAAGGGAAGAATCGCTCTTGGGTTTGGGCTTACTTTGATGAGTTTTACGACAAAGAAGAAGGCAACCTTCGTAAAGGAAAGTGCAAGTATTGTTCCCGGGTGATTAAGGCTGGACAGAAGAAGCATGGTACTAAGAGTCTAATCAACCATGTCAAAATCTGCAAACGCATCCAAACTGAAAAGAAGCAAATGAAAATCAGCATTTCACAATTTGCAAAACATGGAGGAGAAAATAGCTCTCTGTGGAAGCACGATGAAGCGAAGTGTAGGAAAGCATTGGTCTACATGATTGTTATGGATGAGCTTCCATTCAGAACTGTGGAACATTTGGGATTCAAGTACTTTGTTACAATACTTCATCCCCAGTTCAAAATTCCTTCAAGAAAAAACATAGGATCTGATATCTTGAAGCTATACTTGGAAGAGAAGGAAAAGCTTAAGGCTTTGATAAAGAATTCGTCTCAAAGAGTAAGCATAACTACAGACACTTGGACGTCATCTTAGAAATTAAACTACATGTGTGTCACAGGTCACTTTGTTGACAACGAATGGAACCTTCAGAAAAAGATTTTGTGCTTTCGCCCAATCAAGGGACACAAAGGAGTTGAGCTTGGCCATGCATTGGAAAGATGTCTCCGTGAATGGGGTATTGATAAAATATTTACGATTACTGTTGATAATGCTTCCTCCTCTAATGATGGTTGTGTTGCACACATAAGAAAGAAGATGGATACCTGGAAGACAAGTATTCTGGGGGGTACTTATATCCATATGAGGTGCATTAAACACATAATGAATCTGATCGTGCAAGATGGCCTCAATGAGGAGGAGAGTGTTGTTAAAAGTATCTGAGGTTTTGTTAGATATATCAGGAGCTGGCCCTCGAGGTACCAAGCTTTTCTCCATTGCGTGACAAATGAGCTCATTGAATCAGAGAAGTTGTTATCTCTTGATGTTCCGACTAGGTGGAATTCCACCTATCTTATGTTAGAGGTTGCTACTACTCTGCAAAGTGCTTTTGAGTCTTATGAAGCAAGTGATGATAATGTGAGGAAAGATCTAATGAAGTCGCATAGCGGAGTTCCGACAGATTCTGATTGGAATAGAGCTAAGTGTTTTGTTAAATTCCTTAGTCATTTCTATGAATTAACTGTTTCTGTTTCTGGATCACATTATGTTACTTGCAACATCATATTTCATGAAGTTAGTATGGTTGAGACTCTTCTTCAAGATTGGATAAAAGAAGAAAGTGACATGGAATTCAAGCGCATGGCAGAAAGCATGCAAAAGAAGTATGACATGTATTGGGGATCAAGCGACAAAATGAATAAGTTGATCTATTATGTTGTAGTTTTGGATCCACGCTGTAAGTTGAACTTTCTTGTTAATTTTGCATTTCAAAAGTTGTTCAAGGATGAGCCAACACGTACAAAAAGGAAAAGGGATGTCAAGGATGGACTTGAGGAACTGTTTAATGAATATGCAAAGTTGTATGATGATGTGGATAAGTCCTCAACCCAGAATTTGTCTTCCTCAAGTTCTGATATGTCCACGAGCTTTGAGAGAGGTGCTAAGAGGGCAAAGACTTACTTGTGGACTGATTAACAAAAGGAAATGAATGAATCTGTAGGTGATCAAGTGAAATCTGAATTGCAAAAGTACTTGGCTGAAGATGTTGAACGTCCAAAAGAGGGGGATAAGTTTGATATTCTGAAGTGGTGGTCTAAGAAGGCTGAATGGTTTTCCTTTCTCTCTAAGATGGCCAGGGATATTTTGGGTGTTCCAGCTTCTACAGTTGCTTCTAAATCCGCATTTAGTACTGGTGGACGTGTTCTTGATCCCTTTAGAAGCTCACTGTTGAGCAAGACTGTTGAGGCTCTTGTTTGCACTCAAGATTGGCTTAGAGGATCTGCAACTTTTGGATCACTTGAAGAGGATATCCAAGAAATCTACAATTTAGAGAAAGTTACTTATTTTTTGATAGTTACTTTTGTATTAGAATTTTTTTAATTGAATTTATATTTTATTCATAATACTTCTTTATTTCCTCACATGTTGTCAATCTATTACTTTCTCAGAGTATGAAAAGCTCCTTATCAAGTGAAGTTGGAATGCAACAGAAATAAATCAGCACTCCACCTCTAACTTTTGAGGTATTCTTTTAGTTATTTTGGCATCAGTGTTCACTTAATTACCTTCATTTACTCATTTTATACCAGCAATTTGGTCTCTGAAGATATTTGGTAATTGCTTTTTTATATTTAGCCAGTAACCTTTTTCTTGCTGTTACTGTTTTGCAGGGTACAACTGTTATTAGGGGTGGTGCGAGTTGCTGTTATTAGGGGTGGTGCGAGTTGCAAGAAAGGAGAGGTTAGGAAACTTGTAATTTTGATGAGCAATCAACCATGCTAAATTAAGTAAAGTCCCGTAACTAGTACTTTTAAGGTTCATAGGAATTTAGAATTTTAAGGACATTGTAAAAGAGGAACGTTTGTTGAATGACTTAGTATTTGTACTAGTTAGGTTCTTAAGCTTGCTGATGATGTACTTTGTTTTTACAAACCAACTATTGAAGACCTAGAACCGCTCAGAAAGTTGAAGATTCGAAGACTGAAGACTTAGAAGAATTCTGAGAAAAGTATCTACAAAGACACATGTTGCTTCAGAAAGTGAGATTTTCAGCAACAGCTTGCATAATTGAAAATCTATATGACAGAGTAGTTTGTGCTTGCTGAAACTGAGATCAATCACTTGTTGACAACATATGTGACCTCCTTGCTGAAGAGTACTTGCATTTTGGCTCCAACGTTCATATTTGAATTTGATTCAAAAGAACATTAAATGCAAAGTAGGCACGCGAAGAACATGAAGACAAGAAAACAAATGAAGGACGATGCTGAAAGTACAAAAGCAAGATAGTGACATCTTAAGGTACAAAGCCTTAGAATTTGAAATTCAAACGGCTCCCTTGCGACACTATAAATAGAGGTCATCAGGCAAGAGTAGAAGGTGTGTCAACAACGTGATCAAACTCTCACTTGTGCTTTAAACACTCAAATCCTTCTCTACTCTTTACTGCCGATGATCCGTTCCAAGACTTAAGCTTGAAACAAAAGCTACTTGTGAAGAAGTAGAACATTCACGGCTAAGAAATTAGTTAAGTGTTCTTTCTTTTAAACAAGAACAAGTATTGACACCAGAAACAATCAAACTTGCTTACTGCAAAGTATTACATGTTGTGTTTCTTTAGATAACTTGTTATAGCTGAAAAGTTATACTCAAGTCATCTCATCCCAAACATCTCTAACTGATAAACACCCTTTACAAGCGTGAAATTCAGGTGGAATTAATCAAGCATAGTGTTGCTGATTATAAGTCCCAAGTTTGGTGGAGAACAAGGTTACAGTTCTCTAGTTTAGGTTGGAAACGAAGCAAGTGTGCTTTGGTTTCTGAGAATCATTAGTGATATGATTTGTAAGGAACCTCATATCTTATCATAGTGGATTCAGTCCTAGAAAGGACAAAGTGGATTAGTTGAGAGATTATGTCACTCTCAGATACCACTATAAAAGTGTTTGTGTGATTTACTTTACTGCACTTAGTTTTCAGCAAGTTACATGTTAGGAAACTTGTAATTTTGATGAGCAATTAACCATGTTAAATTAAGGAAAGTCCAATAACTAGTACTCTTAAGGTCCATAGGAATTTAGAATTTTAAGGACATTGTAAAAGAGGAACATTTGCTGAAGACTTAGAGTAGGTGCTAGATAGGTTAGTTTTACCGCTTATGATGTATCTTGTTTTCTGAAAAGAAATACAACCTATTGAAGCATTTGCTGATGATGTACTTTGTTTACACAAACAAACTATTGAAGCATTTAGAACCGTTCAGAAACTTGAAGATTTCGAAGAACTGAAGACTAGAAGATTTCTGAAGACTGGTATCTACAAAGACACATGTTGCTCAGAAAGTGGAAACTTCAGCAGCAGCTTGCATAAGTAAAAATCTAAACGACAGAGTAGGTTGTGGTTGCTGAAACTGAGACTGACCACTTGCTGATGAACATTTGTGACCTCCTTGCTGATAGAACTTGCATTTGCGCTCAACGTTCATGTTTGAATCTCGTTCAAATGAACATTAAATGCAAAGCATGCACGCGAAGGACATGAAGACTAGAAGATAAATAAATGACGCTGCTGAAAGTACAAAAGCAAGATAGTGGCATCTTAAGCAACAAAAGCCTTAGAATTTGAAATTCAAACGGCTCCCTTGATTCACTATAAATAGAGGTCATCTGGCAAAGAGTTGAAGTGTGTCAACAACGTGATCAAACTCTCACTTGTGCTTAAAACTCACATACCCTTCAAACACTCTTTACTGCCATTGATCCGTTCCAAGACTTAAAGCTTGAAAAAGCTACTTGTGAAGAAGTAGAACATACACAGCTAAGAAATTAGTTAAGTGTTCTTTCTTTCGAACAAGAACAGTCTTGACACCAGAAACATTCAAACTTGTTTACTACAAAGTATTCAAAGTTTTGTTTCTTAGATTACTTGTTGTAGCTGAATAAGTTATAATCAAATTATCTCTTCCCAAACTTCTCTAACTGAAAATACACCCTTTCAGGCGTGAAATTCAAGGGGAACTTAATCGAGCATTGTGTTGTTGATTAAAAGTCCCAAGTTTGGTGGAGAACAAGGTTTCTTTCTCTAGTTAGATTGGAAACGAAGCAAGTGTGCTTTGGTTTATGTTTGAATCGCTCTAGATAGGTGTTGTAAGGAACCTCAAACTTGTCTTAGTGGATTCAGTCCTAGAAAGGACAAAGTGGATTAGTTGAGAGATTACGCAACTCTCAGATACCACTATACAAGTGTTTGTGTGATTTACTTACTGCATTTAGTTTTCAGCAAAGCATATCTATCTGTACACAGTCACTCTGTTCACTTGCTGAAACTATCACTTACTGACAATCACTTATTGTATCAAAGACTTCCGCTCTCTGATTTTAAGTATCAGCAAAACTCGTTATTGAAAAGTAACTTGCGCTTGCTGAGAAAGTTAAGTATCAGCAAACTAATTAATGAAAAGTAATAAGTCCTTGCTGAGAAGTTTTTAAACGACGAAAGTTTGAAAAGACTATTCACCCCCCCTCTAGTCTTTTCTTGTTGTTTAAAGGGACCAACAAGTGGTATCAGAGCTGGAGGTTCTTTAACCTTCAACACTGAACCTAGATCCCCTTAGGTGCTTTCCGTAAATCACTTTCACTTGATCAGTTTGGTAGTCTTTTGCGAAACAACATGATGCTACATCTTGAGGCCATTAGTGATGAGATGGTTACTGTCATTAATGATGGACCTATCAAGATCACTAAGGTTGAGAGAAGTTTTCCTCACAAAACCACAGAAGCTGGAAAGGAAACTATCTTAGGCGAACCAGTTGATACTGTCGTTCCAAAAACCAAGAGAGGAATGGACTTCCGACGAAGCCAAGAGATTCCGTCTTGATGGCCAAGCAAGAAACATCATCATTCGATCAACTCCGGATACTATACAGTGTAAACTGTGGGGTGCTAAAACTGCTAAGGAAGCTTGGAAAATGGTTCAAGATCTTTGTGTTGGATCTGACAAAACCAAGGAAAACAAACTCGAAGTGCTGAAGTTAAAGTTCCAGAACTTTAAACAAGGTACAAATGAGTCACTGGAAGACTTGGACTTCAGATTCACAACTCTAGTTAGTGAGATGACAGCCTTGGGTGTTGGAAATCTTTACTCAGATTCTGAGAAGGTGAAAACCATCATCAGAAGTCTGAACCAAGAATGGATACACACTCAGAACTTCTAATACAATCAAGGAATGTCAGATATCACACCAACAGAGTTGTTCTCTCATCTTGCTACTGTCAACTACGAGACAAAGCAAAGAGAAAATGTGTTTGCTGAAAAATCGCAAAACATTGCTCTTGCTGCAAGGCCGTCATCTTCTGAAAAGAAGAATGATAAAGAGTCTGCTGATGAAAATGCTTTAGTTGTTAAAAACATGAAGAAATTCACCAGTAAGGAACTTGAAAGGCGAAAAGCAAAAGAGAAGCTGAAAAAGCATCTTGGTAACAACTACCATAGGTACAAGGATGAGACTAGCTCGCTGAACAAGCAACCTCAGCAAGCAACCTCATCAGAAGAACCAGCAGTTGAAAATGATATCTGCTTTTACTGCAAAAAGCCTGGACACTTCAAAGCAAATTTTCCTTTGCTGAAAGGCAAATCTGCTGAAAAGAAGAAGAAGTTCAAAAGAGCTTTTATTGCTGAAGAAAAGAAGAAGCTTCAAGAAAAAATTGATGCATTATGCATTGATACTAGCTCCGATACTAGCTCCGAAGGCAATGAGGAAGAAAGCTCAGACACTGACGATGAAGAAACCACTCTTGACGTAGAGATTGGCAAGGAAGTTTGTGGAATAGCCATGGAAGCTTATCCAGATGTGTCAAACTACGAGTTCTGCCTCATGGCCGGTCAGGTAAACAATCCTACCTCTGAGTATGACTCAGAAAGTGAAGACGAGATTGACTTGACAAGATTCAAGGAGAAATTGAAAGATTTGATAAAACTCTGAGCAAACAGCAAGAGAAACTACAGAATGCTGAGACTCTGACCAAGCAAACTACTGAAAAGTATGTCTTGCTGAAGGAAGAGACAAAAGAGAAGGATGCTGAAATAAAGCGTCTCAAGAAGTTGATTGCTGAAGCTACAGAGAAGAATTCTCAGATGGCAATAGAATTGGAAGAGTATCAGTCCTCAATTCTAAAGTTACTTGCTGAAATCCAAGAAATGAAAAAGATGAAAATCAATTTCAAATCTTATGCTGATGCAAGTAATACGCTGACTGAACTAAACTCTTATTTGAGAGATCCATCTCAGAAAAGAAGATTTAGGTGCAACGTATGAAGGTGATGACGTAATAATCTTGAGTAAAGACAAATCACCGATTTCCTTTGTACGTGCTACTGATAGTGGTCAACCAGAACTCTATCAGTTTGGTCAATCTAAGGTTGCTGAAAATGCAATCAAGTACCTGCGACCATAAAGCCCGCTGTTGCTACTCAAAGTAACAAGACTTTAAAAGGAAAACAGGTTGCTGAAAAGCAAACTGTAAAGAAAAAGGATGCTGTAAAGCATTCTGCCAAACAAGTTGCTGAAAAACAATTTGTTAAGTCAAAAGGCAAGATTATTAAAAGTAATCAGAAGACCCTTGCTGACAAACCTGAATCAAGTAAGGTTGATGACACAAAAGCTGAGCATTCTCCGAAAAGTGGACTCGGTTTCAAAACCAAGCAAAGTCAACTTTTTCACGAGTATAAGCAAAGTCAGCAAAGATACTTCAAAGAGATGAACAAAATCAAGCCTAAGAGTTCTGACAAGACTCAAAATGCTAGGGCTAGAAGGAACCTTGCAAGAAAAGAACTTACTGAAAAGTATGTTCAGCAAAAAGGTCAACTGAGCAAGACACCACATCAGAAAGTGGATTTGATCAGCACGAATCAAAAGTCTTTTGTCTCAAAACCTCCTAGTTCCTCAGCAAGTAGAAAACAAGTCAAGGTTGAAAAACTTAAGACTTGGGTTTCCAGTGGACGCATTCTTGAACATGTTAATGGACATCCAATATTGGATAATTAACTTGCTTGCTCTTGATTGTGCAGACTTCAGCCACGGAGACAAACGATGCAATCTGGCACTTTGACAGTGGTTGTGGAAAGCACATGACGGGCAACAAGAATAACCTTATAAACTATAGACGGTGGTCTAAAGGTCCAACAATAAGGTTTGCTGGTGGAGGCTCTGGTTCTACAAAAGGCTATGGTGACGTGAAGTTAGGATGCATTACCATTACGGGAGTTCTTTATGTAAAAAATCTTAAGTTTAACCTTTTCAGCATGAGTTAATTTGTTGACAAAGGATACTTCATCAAAATCAAAAGTGATGAATGTAAACTTATAGACTTTGAGACAAAGAAGGTTATTATAATTGCTAGAAGATCAGGAGGCTTGTACACCGTAGATTGGTCTTCAGCAATCATTGAAAAATACCTTGTCTCAGATCACGATTGCCTTGCTGAAAAAGCATGGTTATGGCATAAACGAACAAGTCATCTAAACTTCAAGACGCTGAATAAGTTGTCTAAAAAGGCACTTGTAGTTGGATTACCTAAGGTTATTTTTAAGAAGGATGGTGTTTGCAATGCATGTCAGCAAGGAAAGCAAACCAAATCTTCTTTTAAGAACAAGGCAGTTCCGTCAACTACAAAACCTTTACAACTCTTGCACATGGACTTGTTTGAATCTTCTTCAACAAGCTATGCTGGTAAGAAATATTGTCTGGTGGTGGTAGATGACTATTCAAGATTCACTTGGGTAGTATTTATCAAGCACAAATCTGAAACAAGGACTGAAATACCTAACTTGCTGAATAAGCTAGAAGTCATGAAAAATGACAAGGTAAAAGTCATAAGGACAAACCATGGTACTGAGTTTGTAAACCAGTACATAACTGAGTATTGCACTTCAAAAGGCATACAACATCAGTTATCCTCAGTAAGGACACCACAACAAAACGGTGTTGCTGAACGGAAGAATCGCACCCTAAAAGAAGCCGCAAGAACAATGCTTGCTGACAATGAAATAAGCTGACACTGAAATAAGTGAGGCTTACTGGGTTGAAGCGATTAATACCGCCTGTTACACTCAAAACAGATGTCTGATTACTAAGGAATACAACAAAACCCCATATGAGTTGTTTGTTGGAAGACCTCCTAATATCACTCATCTAAGAGTATTTGGTTGTAAGTGTTTCGTTCTTAATAACGGTAGAGAATACCTAAGAACATTTCAACCAAAGGCAGACGAAGCGATATTTCTTGGTTATTCCTTGCATAGTAAAGCTTATAGAGTTTACAACAAAAAGGCACAAAAGATCGAAGAATCAGTGCATGTTGTATTCTACGAAAAGACACAAGGAGTGCCTGCTGAAGAAGAAATATCAGAATGTATGAAAAAGCTAATCATACATGAGCAAAGAACTGAATCTGATGCTAGACAAATCAAGTCAATTGAACTAAATGATGATTCTGACAATGACTCTCCTCCCCCAAGTCATGGCAAGATAAATATAGTTCACGACAAAGAATTTTCAGCAAAAGACGCAGTTGCTCCGGAAGTTGCTGAAACTACGCAACCTCCCGTGCCTGCTGATGAGTTACCACAATCTAGCAATGCTGAACAAGCAGTTGCTGATGAACCAATCTCAGCAGAGACACAAAATACCAGTAGTACTGAACAAGTACATGCTGAAGAGTCACATGCTGATGAGCGAACATATCCAGATCCAACGAGCAGAAAGCCTGTTAACAAATGGATTAGAGATCATCCCTCTACGGATATGATTGGTGATATTGACAAACGTCAAGTGACTAGATCCAAAGTTTCTGCTACTCATGGACTTGCTGAAGAAGCAAATGTCGTAGAAGTAGAATCTTTGTTCTCTTGCTTTATTTCAGAAATTGAACCCAAAACCATAGAAGAAGCTCTAAAGCATTCTGAATGGATCAAGGCAATGCAAGAAGAACTGGATCAATTTGAAAGGAACAAAGTCTGGAAACTTGTACCTCTTGTTGAAGGCAAGAAAGCTATTGGTACAAAGTGGGTGTTCAGAAACAAGCTAAGTGAGTCTGGTGAAGTAACAAGAAATAAAGCACGTTTAGTTGCACAAGGTTACTGTCAGACTGAAGGATTGGACTATGATGAGTCTTATGCACCAGTTGCAAGATTGGATGCAATTAGACTTTTCTTGGCCTTTGTTGCTCACGATGACTTCATTGTTTATCAAATGGATGTTAAAAGTGCATTGTTGAATGGTGAACTTGCTGAAGAAGTCTACTTAGAACAACCCCCTGGCTTTGAACTTCCCTTAGAAACCAAGATGGTATACAAGCTCATGACAAACAAATTTGAAATGAGTATGATGGGAAAATTGAATTATTTCCTAAGATTGCAAGTCAAGCAACTCAAAGATGGAATATTCATAAATCAAGCAAATTATGCGAAAGAAATGCTCATAAAGTTTAGGATCAAAGAGGAAGAAAAACCTGAAAAGATCCCTATGCGTGTTGGTACCAAATTGGGCTATACTAAAGAAGATAAAAGTGTTGAAGAACACAAGTATAGGAAGCTCATTGGTTCCTTGTTGTATTAACAGCAAGTAGACCTGACATTCAGTATGCTGTTTGTGTGTGTGCAAGATTCCAATCTGATCCAAGAGAATCACACTAAAAAAAAGCACTTAAGATACTGAAATATGTCAAAGGTACAGTCAATGTTGGATTATGGTACCCTAAAGATTCTGGACTTGAATTGGTTGGTTATTCTGATGCTGATCATGGAGGATCAACTCTTGATAGAAAAAGTACCTCTGGAACTTGTCAGTTTTTAGGTACTAGATTAATATCATGGTTCAGCAAGAAGCAAACCTGTGTTGCCAATTCATTTACTGAATCTGAGTACATTGCGGCTGGTTGTTGCACAGCTCAAATCCTATGGATTCAGCAACAATTAAGAGATTATGGTATTTCTGCAAAGAAAACACCAATCTTTTGTGATAATACAAGTGCTATTGCTATCACGCAAAATCCTAAGTTCTACTCAAGGACTAAGAACATTGATATTAAACATCATTTCATATTGAGGTTGTAAAAGTAGGCACTGATGATCAACTTGCTGACATCTTTACTAAGCCCCTACCAGATAATAGATTCGCAATGCTAAGGTATAACCTTGGATTGATTGAACTATCTCAATAAGGGATACAATTGTCAAATTGCTGAAACAGGCATTCAGCAAGCTAAAGTATTCTTACTTGAATAAAAGCTCCTTCCACTGATTTCTTCTAATAAATGGTCAGTCACTACATGATTGCTGAAACAAACAGGCAATCAGCAAGTAATTCCTTCAAAACGGGTATTTGTTAGGAAACTTGATCACTTGCTGAGACAGGCACTCAATGAGAGAATAACCTTAAAGATTGCTGAAACGGGCATTCAGACAATCAAAGATACTGAAACATGTATTCAAGTATCAAGGGAATATTTTGAGACGTGAACTCAGAAAAGAGCAAACTCACTCTCAGATTTTACCAAAAGATATCTCAGGATAAAAAGAATTTACTGATACGGGAACTCAGAAATTTCTTTTAACTTAAAGAAACATAAGATGTCTGATTAAGGGGGAACTTTCAGCAAGTAACAAGGCTAATAATGCAAACTCGCTGAAAAGATTCTTGTTTACTTCAACAAGCAATCAAATCCCATAAATCTCGGTAAAATCAATTTGTGACGTTAATCGGGCACATATAAACTCGCTAGTAATCATGACATGAATACAATCGTGGGCATTGATTAAAAGGCATTATTGATCTAACGGTTAACATTACAAAGAGAAAGAGTGCTCTGACGGTTTTTGTTAGTGGGCCTCTACGCATTTAATGCAAAGGCTCCACTAACGCTATTGTTTCTCTGATTTACCGTTGCTGAGAACTCAAATCGATTGAGCTTCTTGCACATCAGAGACACTATATAAACAAGGAGTTAGAGAAATACAAAATTCTTTAACTCACATTTCCTTTCTCTGCAAATTTTAGCCTGAATCTACTGTACCTCCGGTCAAAAAGCAAACAATCGTTTTCGTACACATTTCTCTTCTATAAAAAGAAATGGCACCAAAGAGACAGTCATCTAAGACATCTAAGTCATTTAAGGTTGACAGTGCTGGAAAAAGCACTGCTCCGGTGATAACTCCAGTGACTAACACAGCGAAAGTTGTGTTGAAAAACGATAGGATAACAGAAAAACCCATGCCGCCTACATATCTAGACACTGCAAAGTGTGAGATGATGATGCAATGGGGTGGCTTTGCAAAAGAGAAGTATATCTGATACTTCTATGAACAAGAACTAGACGGTGACAATGAGGAGGCACTTGACTTGATTAAACAGCAAGGCCTCACTCACTTTATAACAGCTCGCCCGAAGAAAGTGACCATGTTAGATACTATGGAATTCTACAACAATGCAGAAATCCAGTCCCTAACTGATGGTCAAAGAGTCACTGAAAAAGTGATCTTCTCCACAGTTCAAAATGTGCAAATCGTCCTGAAATGGACTGATTTAGCCGAAATCTTTCAGATTCCGACCACTGGAACTGAAGATGACATCACTGCCACTGACGAAGAAATAGAAGCCTTCTACAGTGATGTCAGAAATGAGAAAATGAAGAAAGGAGAGATTGCTCCCGTGACTTGGACAAAGCACGTTAAGAGGAAGCATCTCTGCCATTCACTTGGTCTAGTAGCTCTGCTACTAGTCAAAGTCTTAGACTCCCAAGTCGGAGGAATAGACCAAGTAGGCTTGAGAAGGTGGCCGCTGCTGATGCATATCTATGAGAACAAAACAGAGCTCAACTGGGCAAAGTACATTTTCAACATACTTGTTGATTGTGTTACTAAATTCAAGGTTAATGTTGAAGACAACAAGGTCTCACCTACCTTCCCAGTCATGTATGGACTAAAAATATGCTTTATTCTTGAACACTTCAAGATTCAGCTGAGAAACCCATTGCCGATTAAGAAATCTGTATGCAATGTGGGAAGAGCCTTCTACAAGCAAAATGCACTTAAGCTTGCTGACAAGAAACTCGAAAAATCAAAGAAGACAACAGCTGCAAATGTTGTCAGCACAAGTCAGCAAGAAAGGTATACAACAACTGCAGATGTTACCGCCACTACTCAGCAAGAGAATGTTCCAACAGCTGAAAAAGTTGTTGATGAAACTGCTGTAGATGGTGATCATGATGAAACTGCTGTAGATGGTGATCATGATGAAACTGCTGTAGATGGTGATCATGATAAGGGTACAACAGCCGTTGCTGAAAATGCAACTACTGACGCTGCTGCTGAAAAGCAACTGGAGAAATCCAAGAAGAAAAAGAGGAAAGCTGATGATGACACTCAGACTGCAGCGTCATCAGCAACCCCGTCCCCAAAAGAAAAAGGACAAGTAACCCAAGAAAGAAAACACTGGCTCGCAAGTCAGTACCAGTTGTCCATGATCTTTCGGATGATTCTCAAGCAGTTGCTAAAACACAAGCTCCAGTAGATGTTGACAAAGTGGTTACTGAGACCTATGTCAGCAATGTTGAAGTGTTTGCGGAAGCCTTCAACAATCAACTCAATGTTGATACATCTACTGAGAAAAGACCACAAGGCAGTGGAAATGAAATTCCTGCCTCAATCCCAGATATCTACATTGTAGATAATCTTGATGATCAGTTGCTGATGCTGCCGTTGCTGAAAAGATGGTTGCTGAACAAGCAACTCATCAAGTTGCTGAGACTGCAATGGTTCAAATCCCAGAGATTGCTGAAACACAACAAGAGACACTATTCGACGACGCATCTCGTGATGCTGAGAATACTGGGCCTAGTTCACCAAAAACATCCATTGACAAAGTTCAGCTGGTGCTGAAAGAACTAAGTCATCAAATGGAGTTGGATATTGAAGACACTTCCAACAAATCAATTGATGTTTTCATGACAAGGAGTGAACTCAAGGGTCAAGATGCCTCTGCTCAACTTGTCATTTCAGAGACAAGGGAGATTGCTAAACCCACACAGCTTTCTCAAACAGAGCAAGAAAAGAAGTCTGCTGAAGAAACAGTCCCAGATATTGAAGAAGCTGTCGTTGCTGAAAGGACTAAGTCACCACCTGTCCTTCTTCAGCAGGTAGTTAACTCAACCATAAGCAAATCTTCACTATCTGAAACTCAATCTTTTGCAAATATAATGATTTCTGTACAGACTTCTCAAGATACAAGTCAGAAGGTTGCTGAAGCCTCTGCACCAGAATCCACACCTCCTGCTCAGCAGGTAGATAATGTTTTTGGTAATGCAACTAAGTTTGAAAACTTAGTGCTTGTATCTAACTTACAATTATTTCAGGATGAACAAATCAATGATGCTTCTCAAGCTCCTCAAGGAATGGAAATAGTACCAGCACAAACAAGTGTGCAACATGAGCTTGCTGAAACTCAGCACGTAAATCATGTTCCAGCTTTGGACTCTAAAACTATTATCCAAACCTTTCCTGAACATAATTCTATTCTTTTTCAGGCTCAAAAGAGACCACTGAAGTGGTTCACATCACTGAAGATCCAAAAGTGAGTTCTGAAGAACTTTACTTAGACTTCAAGAGAACTACCTTGTCAAGAGTTGCTAAGTCTGTCAGCAACTGGCAAAGGTACAGAAGGATGGACTTTTCTGACCTTCATCTTCATCTATCCGACGAGAAAAAGAGAGTTTCTCTGCTGAAACTCGAGACGTTTGTCCACTCTATAGTTCCAGAAGAAATGTCATATTCTCAGCTAATGAGCTCAAATCTGATTGCTCAAATCAGAGAGAATATGAAGGCCAAATTCAAGAGTGCCTCTCCAGCTGAACAAGCTGTGATGCTCAAGGGTTCCTTTGTACCCATGGTGGCTGATCCCCACAAAATCAATGAAGAAGAGGAAGTTACGAGTGTTGCTTTATACAAGCATCTCGAGTTGGTTATACTGACGGATGATGATGAGGAAGAAGAAGATGAGAACATTCCTACTGATCCCAGTGATGATGAAGGAAAAGATTCTAAGGACAAAAAGGACGATGATGATGACAATCAAGGTCCTAGTCCTGATGCTGGTGGACTCAAACTGACAGTTGCTGAGACTGAGAATCAAGACAATCAGCAAGCTGATCAAACACCAAGTCAGCAAGAATCCCAACCTGCTCCTGCTGAAAGAAGTACTCAAGCACCTGTACAAGGCGCTGATACTGAAGAAGAGTACGCCAGAAAGCGCGCTGCATTGAAACATGGCAAAAGCAAGCTTTCTGATGCCGAGTTATCTTTACTCGATGCCAAGGTCACTGATCCAAACCTTGATGATGATGAAGAAATGGATGAAGATTACCAAAGAGCACTTCAAAACAGTCTCCAAATTCATGCAAGGCATATGCAGAATCTGGATATTGCTCAATCTTCAGGAGTAAAACCTCAGGAAGTCCCCTCCCTTCCATCTACTACTGGTGAAACTCCAGTCATTGAGTCTCAAACGTTGCCCTCAACAACTACTCAATTAAAGCTTACTACTGGTGAAACTCCAGTCGTTGAGTCTGAAGCGTTGCCATCAGCAACCACTCAACCAGAAAGGAATGAAGCTGCAGATTTAGGAACCAAGGTTGCTGGCCTTGATGAATCTGACGATGAAGACGATCTTTCAGAAAATGAGGATGATCACTCAAAGAAAAGTGATCCCAAAGTGGTCCAAATTCCTCCTCCTGATTATGAACATGATATAGGAGATGACTTGAGAAGCCATTTGCTGACAAGAGATGACCAATTCGCTTCTGAGCTCAAAGTTCATTCCTTGACCCCAAACTTAGTGCCGTTCCCAAATGTGGAGGATTTCACTCCAAGAATTTTAGCACTAATGGAAGTCCACAAAGCATGCAAAGCAGAAGATGATGCACTGCTTGCTGAGAGTCCGCTTGACATTGTAAAAATACTGGCTACTGTGCTGAAACGCACTACTACTCTTACAATAGCTCAGAAAGACTTAAGTCTTTACCACAAAAGCTATGAAGAAGATGTCAGTCAAGCACTCCGGCTAGCAAAGTCTGCATTAGTAAAAGCTCAGACTTTCATTGAAGACAAGGTCGCAACAGAGCGCAGACATGAGGAGAATCTGGTGAGTATTAAACAAGAATTGTCAAAGCTGACCTCTGATCAGCAAGCAATTATCATGAAATACAATAGCCTAAGTACTCTTGCTGAAAATTGCAATGAGTTCTTTTCTCTGCACATTACTCCAATGATGCAATCCATGTCTAAGGGGGAAGATAAGCAAAAGAGATCTTCAAGGAAGAAAACCCCTACTGAAGCGCCATTGACAATAGAACCTCTTGCTGAAAGAGAGCAAAGTTCTAAAAGACAAGCTGAAGCAGATTCTGAGTTGAATTCAGCAAGTCCGAAAAAGAGAAAAACTTTTGCTGAAACTCATGAATACTGTCACACTGAAAGTCATCAAGATCTGAATGAAGACGGTGATGATGATGACAATCAGACTATAGCTCAAGCTATAAGAGCTAGACCAATAACAGCCTTAACTCCGTCTGGCCATTCAAAGCATTTCTCTTCTGACTCAAGATCTTCAGCAAGAGATCAATAAAATGCAAAGTCAAGAAGAAGAAGGCAAAGACAGGAAGAAAAGAGGATTGCCAGCATTGCCATTGGCTCCGGCATTGAGTACACAAAGACCAGCAATGAGGAAACTACTCAGAATGTGATCAGAAATGTTCATGGTTGTTGGATCTTAAAGCTGGAAGATTTGCTGGTGAATGATTATTTTCCAACAGCTGTACTGAATCAAATGTACACTTGGATTGATCTCAAGGTGAAAAGAAAAGAAAGGGATCCTCCTTCCCTACCAAGAAACATAGCTGGGAGATGGCTGAATCTGGAAGTCTTGGTAAGAAGAACTTCAATTGGTAAAACCATGAAACAAGAACCATAATTGATAAAACCAATTGGTGTTGCCTATTACTCTGACCCTATAACCAAGAAATCAAAGAAGAAACTTGGATTGATTCCTTATGAGTATTTCTATCTCACTGCTAAGGATCAAGAAGAAGATCTTCTCTGGTTAAGGAAGATTCATGCTAAAAGCATTTCAAATACACAACTTCTCCATGCCAGCAATTGGGGCATTCACTTGTGGGTGGTGCACTACAAGGAAATGAATGTTGAAAAACATCATCATACTGCCTGCAAGAATGCAAGGATTCTTCAACTCCAAGTCCGTAAGCTACTTGAAGATTACGCAAAGGACTGTGTTGAATTTACTGCACTTGCTGAGAAGAGTGTAAGAGAGATTCTGAGAAAATCTTCTGAAAGAGCTTAAGTCCCTGTAATAGCTTTGTTTAGTTTTGTTTGCTGATTTTGTGTAGTTATCTCTGAACTTTCTTGTAAACTTACTGAAAGATAACTATCAACAATGAAGCTTTTGACTCTTATTGGTTTTTGATTATGCAATCTACTTATGCTTACTGTTTAATTATTCAAGTATGCTTGCATTAATCAACTGATTTATTCAACATTAGAAACCTCTAAAAGGGTAACAATTAATTTAGCCATGGATTGCTAACATTAAAAAGGGGGAAATTTGTTAGGAAACTTGTAATTTTGATGAGCAATTAACCATGATAAATTAAGGAAAGTCCAGTAACTAATACTCTTAAGGTCCATAGGAATTTAGAATTTTAAGGACATTGTAAAAGAGGAACGTTTGCTGAAGACTTAGAGTAGGTGCTAGATAGGTTAGTTTTACCGCTTATGATGTATCTTGTTTTCTGAAAAGAAATACAACCTATTGAAGCATTTGCTGATGATGTACTTTGTTTACACAAACAAACTATTGAAGCATTTAGAACCGTTCATAAACTTGAAGATTTCGAAGAACTGAAGACTAGAAGATTTCTGAAGACTGGTATCTACAAAGACACATGTTGCTCAGAAAGTGGAAACTTCAGCAACAGCTTGCATAAGTGAAAATCTAAACGACAGAGTAGGTTGTGCTTGCTGAAACTGAGACTGACCACTTGTTGATGAACATTTGTGACCTCCTTGCTGATAGTACTTGCATTTGCGCTCCAACGTTCATGTTTGAATCTCGTTCAAATGAACATTAACTGCAAAGCATGCACGCGAAGGAGATGAAGACTAGAAGACAAATAAAGGACGCTGCTGAAAGTACAAAAGCAAGATAGTGACATCTTAAGGAACAAAAGCCTTAGAATTTGAAATTCAAACGGCTCCCTTGATTCACTATAAATAGAGGTCATCCGACAAAGAGTTGAAATGTGTCAACAACGTGATCAAACTCTCACTTGTGCTTAAAACTCACATACCCTTCAAACACTCTTTACTGCCATTGATCCGTTCCAAGACTTCAAGCTTGAAAAAGCTACTTGTGAAGAAGTAGAACATACACGGCTAAGAAATTAGTTAAGTGTTCTTTCTTTCGAACAAGAACAAGTCTTGACACCAGAAACATTCAAACTTGTTTACTGCAAAGTATTCAAAGTTTTGTTTCTTAGATTACTTGTTGTAGCTGAATAAGTTATAATCAAGTTATCTCTTCCCAAACCTCTCTAACTGAAAATACACCCTTTCAGGCGTGAAATTCATGGGAACTTAATCGAGCATTGTGTTGCTGATTAAAAATCCCAAGTTTGGTGGAGAACAAGGTTTCGTTCTCTAGTTAGGTTGGAAACGAAGCAAGTGTGCTTTGGTTTCTGTTTGAATCGCTCTAGATAGGTGTTGTAAGGAATCTCAAACTTGTCTTAGTGGATTCAGTCCTAGAAAGGACAAAGTGGATTAGTTGAGAGATTACGCCACTCTCAGATACCACTATAAAAGTGTTTGTGTGATTTACTTACTGCATTTAGTTTTCAGCAAAGCATATCTATCTGTACACAGTCACTCTGTTCACTTGCTGAAACTATCACTTACTGACAAAGCACTTATTGTATCAAAGACTTCCGCTCTCTGATTTTAAGTATCAGCAAAACTCGTTACTAAAAAGTAACTTGCGCTTGCTGAGAAAGTTAAGTATCAACAAACTAATTACTGAAAAGTAATAAGTCCTTGCTGAGAAAGATTTTAAACGACGAAAGTTTGAAAAGACTATTCACCCCCCCCTAGTCTTTTCTTGTTGTTTAAAGGGACCAACATTACATTTCTCGTACACTGTCACTCTGCTCACTTGCTGAAACTAGCTCTCTGAGAAAAGCACTTATTGTAAAAGACTTCCGCACTCTGTTTTTAAGTACCAGCAAACTCATTACTGAAAAGTAATAAGTACTTGCTGAGAAAGTTAAGTACCATCAAACTCATTACTGAAAAGTAATAAGCACTTGCTGAGAAAGTTTTAAACGACGAAAAGTTTGAAAAGACTATTCACCCCCCCCCCCTGTAGTCTTTTCTTGTTGTTTAAAGGGACCAACAAGTGGTATCAGAGCTAGAGGTTCTTTAACCTTCAACACTGAACCTAGATCCCATTAGGTGCTTTCCGTAAATCACTTTCACTTGATCAGTTTGGTAGTCTTTTGCTGACAGGATGTCGCTAGGAGACGCTCCCTTGCTGAAGCTGGAAAACTATGAAAAATGGCGAAACAACATGATGCTACATCTTGAGGCCATTAGTGATGAGATGGTTACTGTCATCAACGATGGACCATTCAAGATCACTAAAATTGAGAGAAGTTTTCCTCATAAAACCACAGAGGCTGGAAAGGAAATTATCTTAGGTGAACCAGTCGATATTGTCGTTCCAAAACCAAGAGAGGAATGGACTTCAGATGAAGCCAAAAGATTACGTCTTGATGGCCAAGCAAGAAACATCATTATTCGATCTACTCCAGATACTATACATTGCAACCTGTGGGGTGCCAATACTACTAAGGAAGCTTGGAAAATGGTTCAAGATCTTTGTGCTGGATCTGACAAAACCAAGGAAAACAAACTCGAAGTGCTAAAGTTGAAGTTTCAAAACTTCAAACAAGGTTCAAATGAGTCACTGGAAGACTTGGATTTCAGATTCACAACTCTAGTAAGTGAGATGGCTGCCTTAGGAGTTGGAAACTTCTATTCAAATTATGAAAAGGTGAAAACCATTATTAGAAGTCTGAATCAAGAATGGATCCACACTCAGAATTTTTACTATAATTAAGGAATGCCAAATATCACTCCAACTGAGTTGTTCTCTCATCTTGCTACTGTGAACTATGAGAGAAAGCAAAGAGAAAATGTGTTTGTTGAAAAATCGCAAAACATTGCTCTTGCTGCCAAGCCGTCATCTTCTGAAAAGAAGAATGATAAAGAGCCTATTGATGAAAATGCTCTTGCAGTTAGAAACATGAAGAAATTCATCCGTAAGGAACTTGAAAGGCGAAAATCAAAAGAGGAGCTGAAAAAGCATCTTGGTAACAGCTACCATAAATACAAGAATGAAGCTAGCTCTCTGAACAAGCAAGCTCAGCAAGCAAACTCCTCCGAAGAACCAGCAGTTGGCAATGATCTTTGCTTTTATTGCAAAAAGCCTGGACACTTCAAAGCAAATTGCATTGCCCCTTACTGAAAGGGAAATCTGTTGAAAAGAAGAAGAAGTTCAAGAAGGCTTTGATTGCTGAAGAAAAGAAAAAGCTTCAAGTAAAAATCAATGCTCTTTGCATTGAAACAAGCTCTGAAGACAATGAGGTAGAAAGTTCAGACACTGAATAAGAAGACACTCTTGACGTAGAGATTGGCAAAGAAGTATGTGGGATAGCCATGGAAGCTTATCTAGATGTGTCAAACTACGAGGGTTCTGCCTCATGGCCGGTCAGGTAAATTGTCCTACCTCTGACTCTGATTCAGAAAGTGAAGATGACATTGACCTTGATAGAATTCAAGGAGAAACCGAAAGATTTGAGAAAACTCTGAGCAAACAGCAAGAGAAACTACAAAATGCTGAACTTCTGACTAAGCAAACTACTGAAAAGTACGTCTTGCTGAGCGTTGAGTCAGAAAAGAAGGATGCTGAAATATTGCATCTCAAGAAGTTAATTGTTGAAGCTAGAGAAGAATGCTCAAATGGCAATAGAATTGGAAGAGTACCAGTCCTCAATTCTAAAGTTAATTGCTGAAATACAAGAAATGAAAAAGATGAAAGTCAATTTCAAATCTTATGCGGATGCTAGTAACACGCTGACTGAACTAAACTCTTATCTGAGAGATCCATCTCAGAAAGAAGGTTTAGGTGCCACGTATGAAGGTGATGATGTAATACTCTTGAGTAAAGACAAATCACCAATTACCTTTGTTCGTGCAATTGATAGTGGTCAATCAGAACTCTATCAATTTGGTCAATCTAAGGTTGCTGAAATAAGCAATCAAGTACCTACGACCAAAAGCCCGTTGTTGCTACTCAAAGTAACAAGACTTCAAAAGCAAAACAGGTTGATGAAAAGAAAACTGTTCAGAAAAAGGATGCTGTAAAGCATTCCGCCAAACAAGCTGCTGAAAAGCAATTTGGTAAGACTAAAGGCAAGATTACTAAAAGTAATCAGAAGACCTTTGCGGACAAACCTGAATCAGGTAAGGTTGCTGATACAAAAGCTCAGCATACTCCGAAAAGTGGACTTGGATTCAAAACCAAGCAAAATCAACTTTTTCATGAGTATAAGCAAAGTCAGCAAAGATACTTCAAAGAGTTGAACAAAACCAAGCCTAAGAGTACTGACAATACTCAAAATGCTAGGACTAGAAGGAACCTTGCTAGAAAAGAACTTACTGAAAAGTATGTTCAGCAAAAGGGTCAACCAAGCAAGACACCACATCAGAAAGTGGACTTGATCAGTAATGACCAAAAATATTTCGGTTCTAAACCCTCTAGTTCCTCAGCAAGTAGAAAACAAGTCAAGATTGAAAAACTCAAGACTTGGGTTTCCACTGGACGTTTTCTTAAACATGTTAATGGACATCCAATATTGGATAATTAACTTGTTTGCTCTTGATTGTGCAGACTTCAGCCACGAAGACAAACAATGCAATTTGACACTTTGACAGTGGTTGTGGAAAGCACATGACGGGCAATAAGAAAAACCTTATAAACTATAGACGGTGGTCTAAAGGTCCAACAATAAGGTTTGCTGGTGGAAGCTTTGGTTCTACTAAAGGTTATGGTGACGTGAAGTTAGGATGCATTACCATTTCAGGAGTTCTTTATGTCAAAAATCTTAAGTTTAACCTTTTCAGCATGAGTCAATTTGCTGACAAAGGCTACTTCATCAAAATCAAAAGTGATGAGTGTGAACTTATTGACTTTGAGACAAAGAAGGTTATCATGGTTGCTAGAAGATCAGGAGGTCTCTATACCGTAGATTGGTCTTCAGCAATCGTTGAAAAATGCCTTATCTCAGATCATGATTGCCTTGCTGAAAAAGCATGGTTATGGCATAAACGAACAAGTCACCTAAACTTCAAGACGCCGATTAAGCTGTCTAAAAAGGAACTTGTAGTTGGATTACCTAAGGTTACTTTTAAGAAGGATGGTATTTGCACTGCATGTCAGCAAGGTAAGCAAACCAAAACTTCATTCAAGAACAAGGCAGTACCGTCAACTACAAAACCTTTACAACTCTTGCACATCGACTTGTTTGAATCTTCTTCAACAAGCTATGCTAGCAAAAAATATGGTCTGGTGGTGGTAGATGACTATTCAAGATTCACTTGGGTAGTGTTTATCAAACACAAGTCTGAAACAACGACTGAAATACCTAACTTGCTGAACAAGCTCGAAGTGATGAAAAATGACAAGGTAAAAGTCATAAGAACAGACCATGGTACTGAGTTTGTAAACTAGTACATAACTTAGTATTGCACCTTCAAAGGCATACAACATCAGTTATCCTCAGTAAGGACACCTCAATAAAATGGTGTTGCTGAAAGGAAGAATCTTACTCTTAAGGAAGCAGCTAGAACAATGCTTGCTGACACTGAAATAAGTGAATCTTATTGGTTTGAATCGATTAATACCGGCTATACTCAAAATAGATGCTTGATAACTAAGGAATACAACAAAACTCCCTATGAGTTATTTGTTGGAAGACCTCCTAACATCACTCATCTAAGAGTATATGGTTGCAAATGTTTTGTTCTTAACAATGGTAGAGAATACTTAAGAACATTTCAACCAAAGGCAGATGAAGCTATATTTCTTGGCTACTCCTTGCATATCAAAGCTTATAGAGTTTACAACAAAAAGGCACAAAAGATCGAAGAATCAGTGCATGTTGTATTCTATGAATAATCACAAGGAGTCCCTGCTGAAGAAGAAATATCAGAATGTATGAAGAAACTACTCTTACACGAGCAAAGAACTGAATCCAATGCTAGAAATGTCAAATCAATTGAACTTAATGATGATTCTGACAATGACACTCCTACTCCAAGTCATGACAAGATAAATGTAGTTCATGATAAAGAATTTCCGGCTAAGAACGCAGTTGCTCCCGATGTTGCTGAAACTACGCAACTTCCTGTGTCTACTGACGAGTTACCTCAAACCGGCAATGCTGAACAAGCAGTTGCTGATGAACCAATTTGAGCAGAAACACAACAAGATACCAGTAGTACTGAACAAGTACATGTTGAAGAGTCACATGCTGAAACGCAAACATATCTAGATCCAAACAGCAGAAAACCTGTTAATAAGTGGATTAGAGATCATCCATCTACGGATATGATTGGTGATACTGACAAACGCCAAGTGACTAGATCCAAAGTATCTACTAATCAAAAACTTGCTGAAGAAGCAAATGTAATTGAAGTAGAAGCTTTGTTCTCTTGCTTTGTTTCAGAAATTGAGCCCAAGACCATAGAAGAAGCTTTAAAGTATTCTGAATGCATCAAGGCAATGCAAGAAGAACTGGATCAATTTGAAAGGAACAAAGTCTGGAAACTTGTACCCCTTGCTGAAGGAAAGAAAGCAATTGGTACAAAGTGGGTGTTCAGAAACAAGCTGAGTGAGTCTGGAGAAGTAACAAGGAACAAAGCACGTTTAGTTGCTCAAGTTTATTGCCAGACTGAAGGATTGGACTATGATGAGTCTTATGCACCAGTTGCAAGATTGGATGCTATTAGACTTTTCTTAGCCTTTGCTGCTCATAATGATTTCATTGTTTAGCAAATGGATGTTAAAAGTGCATTCCTAAATGGTGAACTTGCTGAAGAAGTCTACCTAGAACAACCCCCTGGCTTTGAACTTCCCTCCGAAACCAAGATGGTATATAAGCTTCAGAAAGCTGTATATGGTCTAAAGCAAGCACCTAGAGCTTGGTATGATACCTTAGCTAAGTTTTTGTTGGATAAGGGTTTCAAGAAAGGTGAAGTTGATAAAACCTTATTTACCATGAACCATGATGGTAAAATTCTCTTAATCCAGATTTATGTGGATGACATAATATTTGGATCTAAGGACAAGCAACTTTGTGATGATTTTGCCAAACTCATGACAAACCAGTTTGAAATGAGTATGATGGGCGAATTGAATTATTTCCTAGGATTGAAAGTCAAGCAACTCAAAGATGGAATATTCATAAATCAAGCAAAGTATGCAAAGGAAATGCTCATAAAGTTCAGGATCAAAGAGGAAGAGAAACCTGAAAAGATCCCTATGAGTGTTGGTACCAAATTGGGCTATACTAAACAAGACAAAAGTGTGGATGAACACAAGTATAGGAAGCTCATTGGTTCCTTGATGTATCTAACAGCAAGTAGACCTGACATTCAGTATGTTGTTTGTGTGTGTGCAAGATTCCAATCTGATCCGAGAGAATCACACTACAAAAATGCACTCAAAATACTGAAATATGTCAAAGGCACAGTCAATGTTGAATTATGGTGTCAAAAAGATTCTGGATTAGAATTGGTAGGTTATTCTGATGCTGACCATGGATGATCAACTCTTGATAGAAAAAGTACTTCTGGAACTTGTCAGTTTCTAGGTACAAGATTAATATCATGGTTCAGCAAGAAGCAAACATGTGTTGCCAATTCATCCACTGAATCTTAATACATTGCGGCTGGTTGTTGCACCGCTAAAATCCTTTGGATTCAACAACAATTAAGAGATTATGGTATTTCTGCAAAGAAAACACCAATATTTTGTGATAATACAAGTGATATTGCTATCACGCAAAATCTTAAGTTCCACTCAAGGACAAAGCACATTGATATGAGACATCATTTCATTACAGATCATGTGAAAAAAGGAGACATTGAGGTTGTAAAAGTAGGTATTGATGATCAACTTGCTGACATCTTTACCAAGCCCCTTCCAGATAATAGGTTTGCAATGCTAAGGTATAACCTTGGATTGATTTAACTACCTCAATAAAAAGGGATACATTTGGTTGGATTGCTGAAACAGGCATTCAGCAAGCCAATGGTTGCTTATAGGTTTATTCATTCCTTGAAAAGTCCCTTTTCACTGACTTCTCTAAAAGAGATGTTTGTACATGAAATGTTTGCTGAAACAGGCATTCAGCAAGTAGTTCCTTCAAACCGGGTATTTGTTAGGAAACTTGATCACTTGCTGAGAGGGGTACTCAGTAACAACATTCAAAGATTGCTGAAACATGCATTCAGACAATCAAGGATACTGAAATAGGTATTCAAGTATCAAACGTTAAATCTGAGACGGGAACTCAACAAAGAGCAAGATTTGTTCTCACTAAAAGAGAATTTACCTAAAAATATCTCAATATAAAAAGAAATTACAGAGACCGGAACTCAGAAATATCTTTGACCCTAAGAAAAATGAGATATTTGATTAAGGGGGAACTTTCAGCAACTACAAGGCTTGTTACTTAAAAATTAATTGCTAAAGTCAGAAGGATTAAAATTGCTGAAAAGATTCTTGTATGCTTCAGCAAGCAATTAGCTTTGAAGTAAAAGAGATCAAATCCCGTGAATCAAGGTAAAATCAATTGTGACGTTAATCATGACACAGATAAACTCGCTGTAAATCATGACATGAAATACAATCGTGACCATTGATTTTAAAGCAGTTGATGATCTAACGGTTAATATTACAAAGAGAAAGCATGCTCTGACGGTTTCGTGTTAGTGGACCACTACGCATTTAATGCAAAGGCTCCACTAACTCGTTGAATCTCTGTTTTACCCTTGATGAGAGCTCAAAACCATTGAGCTTCTCACATAACACAGATACTATATAAATGAAGAGTTAGAGAAAGACAAAATTCATTAACTTACATTTCCTTTCTCTGCAAAAATTCCCTAGCCTGTGCTCTGAATTACTGTACCTCCGGTAAAAAAGAAAAGTCTCTTTTTCGTACTCCCCCAACCTTACCTACTATAAGAGATGGATCCCAAGAGACAAGCATCTAAAAACACCAAGTCCTCAAAGGCAGACAGTGCTGGAAAAAGCACTGCTCCTACTCCAGTATCAACTCCGGTGAAAAACACGGTGAAAATCGTGTTGAGAAACGACCGTATTACAGAGAGACCCATGCCTCCTGCATATCTCCACACTGTAAAGTGTGAGCAGATGATGCAATGGGGCGGATTTGCCAAAGAGAAGTATATCAGATACTTCTATGAACAAGAACTGGACGAAGAAAATCTTGAGGCGTTGAATTACATCAATCAACAAGGCCTACTTTTATTCATCACTGCTCGCACTAAGAAAGTGAGCATATTGGACACTATGGAATTCTACAACAATGCAGAAATCCAGACCCTTACTGATGGACAAGGAATTACTGAAAAAATGATTTCTACAACAGTTCAAGGAAAGCAAATCATCCTGAAATGGATTGATTTAGCAAACATCTTTGTAACGGTATCGGTTTTTGAAAACAAAATAATTTCTTGAAAGAGAAAATTCAAAATAACTTTAAAAGCAACGGTCGGCAATAAATGCCAAAATAATATTTGAGGCGCCCAGCGCTAACAAAAACAAGTAAATATCCAACGATAACTTAGAATTCAAATGAATAATCAACGAGTGAACACAGTAAAAAGTTCATCTTCTTATTTTGAAATAAATTCCCAAGACACCCCAGACCCTTCTCTCAGTTGCTAGCATCCTATTCGCGAATATCCCCAGCAGTATCTGGAAGGAAGGAATTTTGAAAACAAAGAGAGTGTGAGATAAAGGATCTCAGTGAGGTTCTAAGTTAAAAACAGAAAGTAAACAGTTTTGAAATCAAAATCCTTTTCAGCAAAGCAAACAAACAGAACAGATCACATAACAGAATAACAGAACAAATAAGTTGAATACCGTTGGTGCAGCCCGCCTTATTGCTCCTACTCCCAGAATGCCCTTATAACTCCCTCCAGAGGGTGCACAACTCCAGACAGAAACAGAAACCCCCGTGTACTTTGGGGAAACAGAACCTACGGCCCTAATAGACCTCAGCGACTTCTGCCTCGCGTCTAAAAGGGAATAGACTAGGCAATAATCAAGCAAACCCGATAGTCCTCTACTAACCAGGCCTACCTAATTACGACCTAATCAACCGGTCACACAGAAACAGAACAGATACAGAACAAACAGATACAGATAATCAAACACCGAGAAGTGTTCCTGCAGAAAAGTTAATCCAGAACAGAGTAGCAATAAAAAGAGAAAGTAAATAGTCATACTTAGGACTTAGATACTTTTACGCGGAAGCATACAGTAAGACAGTATATATAGTAATAAGTACAAGTTGTCACATATCCTTCCAGTTTTTCGCAAATAAATAGGTTTAGGGGTGAACACTCACCTCAACTTGCGAGCGAAAGATCTCCAACGAGTAGTGAGCTGACGGGTTATCGAACAACAGAGAACCTAAAGAGAAAGTACTAATTACACTTTAGAAGTCGAACGAACGGAAGGAACAAGGTTGGTAAAGAAGTGGTAAAAACGGGGTTCGAACTCGGGACCTCTAAGTTAGTCAAGTAAGAACCTAACCAACTAGGCTAGGAAGTCAAGTCATTACTAAAGTACAAAAGCAGAAACTAAGTTGAAACATTTTCAGAAATATTCTTTCGGTTTTCAGTCTCTGGAAATTACTGAAATACCCTCAGTGGTAAATTGCAAAAAGATCCTTTTCGAAATCAGATAGTACAAACAAGTCCAGAAGTTTTCCAAACATACATATCAGTCCCCACAGAATAAAAAGGTTTACGAAAAAGTCATCTGTCAGTCAAATCCGGTCAAAGTTTAATTGCAAAAAGGTACTTTAGGTTTTCAGACTTCCCAAATCAGTCTACAAGGTTCACATTAATATCACTAAAGTCCAATCAGTCCTTTTCGAAGTCAACAGAAATCAATACGGTCAACATACGAGGTCAATAACCAAAATAAGTCCAACAACAGCAACAACATTCTAACAAATCCTAAGTCCCGATTCTCAGTTCGAATCAAAGTAACAAGGCCAGAAAGTACAAGGGTAAAATGGTCGAGGGGCAAAAAGTCCAAAACAGAAAACGAACAGTAACTCGAAAAGAAACAATAAGGGAAACGAGATTACCTTCGAATGGAAAAGAGATTGTATCAATCTGCGAATTAAAGATAAACGAAACAAGATTAAATCCAGATTCAATCGAGATCTGAATCCGAACGGAAAGGACAGAACAAAAGCTTACCGATCAAGATCGGTATCTGACCGGACCGGACGTACAAGATCGGCGGCGGCGACTCAAATCGGAACGGCGGATCGTACGCGGCACACGGACAGACGGAGCGAGGCCGGCGGCGCGAGCGAAACGGAACCGGAGCGCGACTGCCAATCAACCGGATCAAGTCACAAACAGAATCCAAATCTACCCATCAATACGGAAAACGGCGCGACGCTTACCGGAAAACGAGACGGGGACAGAGCAGATCGGCGGACGGGTACAGGTCGGCGTGAGGCGGAAGCGAAACGAGATCGGGCGGCGATGGAACGGATGGATCGGACCGGCGGCGCGCGGCAGAGCGGGACAGAGGCGACACGTTCGGATCGGAATGACACGACACGGCGGCGTCGGATCGATCGGGACAGACGGGATCGACGGAAACAAGCAGCCCTCTTCTCTCTTTCCTTTCTCTTTCTTTCTTTCTTTTCTTTCTTTCTTTCTCTATTTCGTTTTTACGGCAAGCAGGAGAAAGAAAAGGTGGGGGCACGGTTTAGGGTTAGGGTTAAAGTCTGATGGGCCTGTCAATGGGCCAAGTTGATCGGGCCACTAAATTGGGCCAAAAGAAGTCAGAAAAGTCCAGTCTTCCAGCTCGGTCCAAATGTAATGAAACGAACTCGTTTACGCGAAAATAATTAAATAATTACCGAATAAATAATTTACTCTGATAATTAATTAACTAAATTAAATAATTAAATCATAAAATAATAAATAAATAAATTAAAAAGACGGGTTGTTACACTCTTCCCCCCTTAAAAGAATTTGGTCCCCAAATTCACACCTGAAAAGTTGAAGAGCTCGGGATACTGCCGGCGTATGTCATCCTCGCTTTCCCAAGGTTGCCTCCTCGTACTGATGGTTTCGCCACAAAACCTTAACTTGCTTGATTTGCCTATTGCGGAGCTGTTGTACCTTTTGGTCTAGAATACGAACCGGTTGCTCCACATAAGACAAATCCTCCTCAATAGTCACTTCCTCGGGTTGAATCACGTGCGACGAGTCAGGATAGTACTTCTTCAGTTGAGATACATGGAAGACATTGTGAATCCCAGTAATAGTAGTGGGTAGTTGCAACCGATAAGCCACAATGCCAACATTCTCAATGATCCCGTATGGACCTACATACTGAGGGTTCAGTTTAGCTCTACGACCCATATGAACAATTTCCTTTCTCGGAGATAGCTTGAGAAAGACAAAATCACCAACTTCAAACTCCAAATCTCGCCTACGATTATCGGCGTAACTCTTTTGTCGACTTTGAGCAGTTCTCAATCGGTCTCGGATAAGCCTAACCTTTTCCAAGGTTTCTTGTATCATCTCATTGAGAGTCCTCTCTCCAGCTACCGGTGTAGAAATTCGGTCCTCCAAATCCCAATACAGCGGTGATCTACACTTCCGACCATACAGTGCCTCAAACGGTGCCATACCAATCGATGCTTGATAACTATTATTATAAGCATACTCAACCAATGGCAAATGATGTGCCCAACTTCCTTGGTGATCCAGCACACACAATCTCAACAGATCCTTAGAGTTTGAATTGTCCTTTCGGATTGACCATCCGTCTGCAGATGTGCTGCGGTACTAAAATTCAACTTAGTACCCAAGCCTTCGTGTACTTGCTTCCAAAATCTCGAGACAAACTTCGGATCTCTATCAGATACAATGCTCACCGGAGTGCCATGAAGCCTAATTATCTCATCGCGATAAACCTCGACTAACTTCTCGGATGTGTAGGTGGTTTTTACAGGCAGAAAGTGTGCCGATTTTGTCAATCTATCGACAATAACCCAAACACTATCAAAACCACCCCTAGCTACCGGTAGACCAGTTACAAAATCCATAGTGATCATCTCCCATTTTCACTGTGGAATCTCGAGTGGTTGTAGTAAACCTCCAGGTTTCTGGTGCTCAGCCTTCACTTGCTAGCAGACCAAACAACTTTGCACAAACTGTGCAATATCTCGCTTCATATGGGTCCACCAGTAAACCTTCTTCAAATCCTCATACATTTTATTTTCTCCAGGATGCATCGAGTACTTAGACTTATGAGCTTCATCCAAAATTAGACGTCTAAGTTCTTCATCAAAAGGCACACACAATCTACTTTGAAACCTTAGGGCTCCATTCTCATCAACAGAGAATTTCGCATTGCGAGGTTCAGTGATATGTGCTTTGATGTCTTGAAGCTCTTCATCATGCTCTTGAGCCTCAAGAATTTTACCTGCCAGCTCATACCTCAAAGTGATATTGGCGAACATACAAGACAATTTGGATACTTCGAGATTTGACACGTGTACCCTACGACTTAAGGCATCAGCGACCACATTGGCCTTACCAGGATGATATCGAATGGTACAAGTATAATCGCCCAGGAATTCCATCCATCGTCGTTGTCTCATGTTCAACTCCTTTTGTGTGAACACATACTTCAAGCTCTTATGATCAGTGAGGATGGTGAACTCAGGACCATAAAGGTAGTGTCTCCACTTTCCCAAAGCAAAGACTATAGCAGCTAGCTCAAGGTCATGGGTTGGGTAATTTATTTCATATGGTTTCAACTTTCTCGAAGCATATGCAATCACCTTTTCTCGTTGCATCAGAACACAACCCAAACCCTCCTTTGAAGCATCAGTGTAAACCACAAAGTCGTTGGTCCCCTCGGGTAGAGCTAGTATAGGGGCAGTGGTCAGCCTCTTCTTCAGCTCCTCGAAGCTTTCCTCACACTTGTCACTCCAAACGAACTTAGGATTTTTCCCTGTTAAAGAGGACAGGGGTCCAGCTATCTTCGAATAATCCTTCACAAAACGGCGATAGTAACCAACCAAACCGAGAAAACTCCTCACCTCAGTGACAGATTCAGGTCTCTTCCAATTAACTATCGACTCAATCTTCAATGGGTCGACCTCCAAACCTTCTCCAGAGATAATGTGCCCTAGAAAGGCTACCTTATCTAGCCAAAATTCACACTTGCTGAATTTGGCATACAACTTGTTGTTCAGAAGAGTTTCCAAGACAATTCGAAGGTGTTTCTCATGATCCTCTTTGGATTTCGAGTAAACGAGAATGTCATCAATGAAAACAACAACAAACTGATCCAAATACGGCTGAAAAACCCGATGCATCAAATCCATGAACACAGCTGGGGCATTCGTAAGGCCAAACGGCATCACCACAAACTCATAATGACCATACCTCGAGTTCAGAGCAGTCTTAGGTATGTCTTCTTCCCTTACCCTAACTTGACGATAGCCTTGTCGCAGATCAAGCTTCGAGTAAACTTTCGAACCTTCCAATTGATCAAAGAATTCCTCAATACGGGGTAGGGGGTACTTGTTCTTGACAGTGACTTGGTTCAGGCCTCGATAGTCAATGCACATCCTCATACTACCATCCTTCTTCTTTACAAACAGAACCGGTGATCCCCAAGGCGATGAACTAGGTCTCACAAAACCGTTATCCACCAGATCTTGTAGTTGAGTCTTAAGCTCCTTAAGCTCAGCAGGTGCCATCCTATAAGGTGACTTCGAAATGGGTGCGGTGCCAGGTACCAAATCAATACTAAACTACACTTCTCGTTCAAGGGGTACGAAATCCAGCTTCTCAGGGAAAACACTCTTGAACTCCTTAACCACCATAACTTCCTCGATTTTTGGCTGATCTTTGGGTTTATTGATCAGATACGCCAAAAAGCAGGTAGCACCCTTCACGTACAGCCTTCTAGCTTCCATAGCAGACAACAAAAACTTCTCATCCTTTCTCTTATCTCCTTTCCACACGACTTTCTCCTCTCTAGGTTTTCCCAGGGATATAGCCTTGGTTCGACAATCCAGTTGTCCGTAGTGCTCGGACAGCCAATTCATACCCAGAATAACATCGTAGGTTGAAAGAGGTAGAAATATAAGGTCAGCAGGGAAAGTTCTTCCTAGGATGGACATCTCGCAACGCTCGATGAACTTCTCAGTGATTAAACTAGCTCCCAAAGGCGTACATACTTCTAAAGCGTGGGGTAAAACTTTGTATGGTAAAACGAGTGACTCAGCAAATACTTCAGCAATAAATGAATGCGTAGCACCAGGATCAAATAAAGCTTTAGAAGAAGTTTGAGCGATCAGTAGCGTACCTTCAACCACATTCGCGGTGTCAGGAACTTCATGACCACCTATGCTGTAAACTCGGGGCTTTGCCATAGTACCCTTTCCGTCATCTCTCGGAGCATAGCCTCCTGGTCTTCCTCCTTTGACAATGGCAGGACGGTTCGGACAGTGGCTGATCTTGTGATCCTTGCACCCACAAGCCAAACACAAGCCTTGTCTCTTCCAGCAGTTGTTCTCATCTTGGTTGACTCCTCCACAGTAGTTGCAGTTCCTCCTTGTCTGGGATGACTGTCCAGACCCTCCAGTGGTGTTGCGGGAGCGGTTGTCCTACTGATTACGGGGATACTTCGCCGGTGGTGCTTGATATCCAGATTGATATCCACCTCGACTCTCCCTCTTGTATCCTGATTGGCTTCCTCCTCCATGGCTCCCAGAAGAACTAGAGTAGTTCCTCTTGCTAGAGTATGGCTTATCAGCCATCTTGATCTCCTTGAGACCACTTTCTACCTCGGAGGCGAGTTCGACAGCCTTGAGGTAGGTAGGCATGTTGGTCCCAAACAGACTGTACCGGATCTTAGAGTTCAGACCCTTCACAAAGTGACGAACCTTCTCTCGTTCATCGTCCTGGAAATGCGGCACATACTTTAGTAGTCGGGTAAATTCTGAGTCGTAGTCGGCAACATCCATGTTCCCTTGCACCAAAGCCTGGAATTCATCTCTCCTGTTCTCGCGAACCAGGCGAGGCACGTACTTGTCCATGAAATCCTTGGTGAAGTTCTCCCAGGTGCGAGCAACTCCCTCTTGCCTCCATCTTGCATTCACGGTTCTCCAGCAGTTCCTGGCGGCTCCCACGAACTGGAAGGCAGCAAGCTCAATTTTCCTCTCGTCCGGATAGTGCAGGATCGAGAATAAGTTCTCCATACTTTCGATCCAGAGCTCAGCCTTACGGGCATCAGGCGTCCCCTCGAACCTTTCAGGATGGAATCGAGTGAATCGTTCCGCAGCTTGATCGATGGTCTGGATCGGTGGTGGTGGCGGAGGAGCTGGCTGAACAGGTGGTGCTCCAGCGCGGCGAATGGTTTCGTTGAAATTTCCCAAAGCAGCGATGATGCGGTCCACTTGGTCTCCATTTTCAGCATGCTGATCATCTCCACTTTCATTGCTGCTGGCACCACGAGTGTTTCTGCGATTCATTCTAACAAAGGGGCACTACTTAGCAGTTGATTTAACAACCTCGAATCTCTAACTTAGAAAAGAACGGAAAAACAAAGAACTAAGGCCAATACTTAATCTTCTACAACAGGTATAAACTGAGCAGTGAAGAAGAAAACATGCCTTGAACTTTAAAAACAAAACGCAAAAACAAGAAATCAACGAAGTCTCAAAACAGCCAAGCATGCAATTAAACAAAGGAAAATCGGTCTCTACTCGTCTTAGCGAGAAAACAGAAAACCACAGAGTCAAGTAAACGGAAAAGCATAAACAGTCTCAGTCGGCTGAACTAAAAAAAAACTCGCTTGGCAAAAAGGAAATTCGGTACGAGCTCGAAAAGGCATCTATCCTAATAAGCTTCCTCGATATCGTCTTCGAAATGTCGTTCGGGCACGTGAGCATCTCCTCCTTCTTCCTCAGAGGGGTCCTCCTCGGGTTCTTCTTCGGGTTCTTCCTCACTCTCCACTCTACGTGATGGTCCGCAACCCTCGGGGAACGTCCTCCGAGCCTTCCTCTTGCGAATCTTGGTGCCTAGGTTGGACGTGGTTAACGAAACAAAGCCAGAGTGCTCCTTTGCGGCGCGTAATGCCGTCTTAAGAAATCCAATTTCTGCATCCTTCGTTGCCATTTCGTCTCGAAGCTTCAAGTTTTCCAGCCAGTAGTGATCGCGTTCACGAACGACCCTGTCCATCACGCATCCAGGGTAAATGCCAACGACGGGAACGGAGGTATAAGGGTTAAACTCTCCTTCGACTAGGCGGTAACAGATGACTTTCTTTTCGGAACTCATACCTATCTGTAAGCACATGCGTATTTATCTAGTTAATAACTATGTCAAAATCAAAACAACCACGGAAGGTCAACAGTTTCAGAAACGGGTCAGAAAGTCGTCAGAATCAGAACAGAGAAGATGAAGAAACAGTTTAAGGTTAGTACGCAAGACTCGAATCAGAAAAGCAACAGAAAATACAAGACCTAACTAGTGACTCGAACCCTCACACACACCCCAAAGGTCAAAAGATCCTATCCTAGCAAGCTCGAGTTTGAACTCAAGCTCTGATACCAACTGTAACGGTATCGGTTTTTGAAAACAAAATAATTTCTTGAAAGAGAAAATTCAAAATAACTTAAAAAGGAACGGTCGACAATAAATGCCAAAATAATATTTGACGCGCACAGCGCTAACAGAAACAAGTAAATATCCAACGATAACTTAGAATTCAAATGAATAATCAACGAGTGAAAACAGTAAAAAGTTCATCTTCTTATTTTGAAATAAATTCCCAAGACACCCCAGACCCTTCTCTCAGCCGCTGACATCCTATTCGCGAATGTCCTCAGCAGTATCTGGAAGGAAGGAATTTTGAAAACAAAGAGAGTGTGAGATAAAGGATCTCAGTGAGGTTCTAAGTTAAAAACAGAAAGTAAACAGTTTTGAAATCAAAATCCTTTTCAGCAAAGCAAACAAACAGAACATATCACATAACAGAATAACAGAACAAATAAGTTGAAGACCGTTGGTGCAGCCCGCCTTATTGCTCCTACTCCCAGAATGCCCTTATAACTCCCTCCAGAGGGTGCACAACTCCGGACAGAAACAGAAACCCTCGTGTACTTTGGGGAAACAGAACCTACGACCCTAATTGACCTCAGCGACTTCTGCCTCGCGTCTAAAAGAGAATAGACTAGGCAATAATCAAGCAAACCCGATAGTCCTCTACTACCCAAGCCTACCTAATCACAGAAACAGAACAGATACAGAACAAACAGATACAGATAATCAAACACCGAGAAGTGTTCCTGCAGAAAAGTTAATCCAGAACAGAGTAGCAATAAACAGAGAAAGTAAATAGTCATACTTAGGACTTAGATACTTTTACGCGGAAGCATATAGTAAGACAGTATATATAGTAATAGGTACAAGTTGTCACATATCCTTCCAGTTTTTCGCAAATAAATAGGTTTAGGGGTGAACACTCACCTCAACTTGCGAGCGAAAGATCTCCAACGAGTAGTGAGCTTACGGGTTATCGAACAACGGAGAACCTAAAGAGAAAGTAATAATTACACTTTAGAAGTCGAACGAACGGAAGGAACAAGGTTGGTAAAGAAGTGGTAAAAACGGGGTTCGAACTCGGGAACTCTAAGTTAGTCAAGCAAGAACCTAACCAACTAGGCTAGCAATTCAAGTCATTACTAAAGTACAAAAGCAGAAACTAAGTTGAAACATTTTCAGAAATACTCTTTCGGTTTTCAGTCTCTGGAAATTACTGAAATACCCTCAGTGGTAAATTGCAAAAAGATCCTTTTCAAAATCAGATAGTACAAACAAGTCCAGAAGTTTTCCAAACATACATATCAGTCCCCACAGAATAAAAAGGTTTACGAAAAAGTCCTTTGTCAGTCAAATACGGTCAAAGTTTAATTGCAAAAGGTCCTTTAGGTTTTCAGACTTTCCAAATCAGTCCACAAGGTTCACATTAATATCACTAAAGTCCAATCAGTCCTTTTCAAAGTCAACAGAAGTCAATACGGTCAACATACGAGGTCAATAACCAAAATAAGTCCAACAACAACAACAACATTCTAACAAATTCTAAGTCCCGGTTCTCAGTTCGAATCAAAGTAACAAGGCCAGAAAGTACAAGGGTAAAATGGTCCAGGGGCAAAAAATCCAAAACAGAAAACGAACAGTAACTCGAAAAGAAACAATAAGGGAAACGAGATTACCTTCGAATGGAAAAGAGATTGTATCAATCTGCGAATTAAAGATAAACGAAACAAGATTAAATCCAGATTCAATCAAGATCTGAATCTGAACGGAAAGGACAGAACAAAAGCTTACCGATCGAGATCGGTATCTGACCGGACCGGACGTACAAGATCGGCGGCGGCGACTCAAATCAGAACGGCGGATCGTACGCGGCACACGGATGGACGGAGCGAGGCCGGCGGCACGAACGAAACGGAACCGGAGCGTGACTGCCAATTAACCGGATCAAGTCACAAACAGAATCCAAATCTACCCATCAATACGGAAAAGGGCGCGACGCTTACCGGAAAACGAGACGGGGACAGAGCGGATCGGCGGACGGGTACAGGTCGGCGCGAGGCGAAAGCGAAATGAGATCGGGCGGCGATGGAACGGATGGATCGGACCGGCGGCACGAGACAACGCGGCAGAGTGGGACAGAGGCGACACGTTCGGGTCGGAATGACACGGCACAACGGCGGCGGATCGATCGGGACAGACGGGATCGACGGAAACAGCAGCCCTCTTCTCTCTTTCCTTTCTCTTTCTTTCTTTCTTTTCTTTCTTTCTTTCTCTATTTCGTTTTTACGGCAAGCAGGAGAAAGAAAAGGTGGGGGAACGGTTTAGGTTTAGGGTTAAAGTCTGATGGGCCGGTCAATGGGCCAAGTTGACCGAGCCACTAAATTGGGCCAAAAGAAGTCAGAAAAGTCCAGTCTTCCAGCTCGGTCCAAATGTAACGAAACGAACTCGTTTACGCGAAAATAATTAAATAATTACAGAATAAATAATTTACTCTGATAATTAATTAACTAAATTAAATAATAAAATAATAAATAAATAAGTAAATAAATTAAAAAGACGGGGTGTTACAATCTTTCAGATTCCAACTACTGGAACTGAAGATGACATCATTGCCACTGATGAAGAAATAGAAGCTTTCTACAATAATGTCAGAAATGAAAGGATGAAGAAAGGAGAGATTGCTCCTGTGACTTGGGATAAGCACACAAAAGGAAGCATCTCTGCCATTCGCTTCGTCTAGTAGCACTGCTACTAATTAAAGTGTTAGTCAAAGTGAGAAAAATTGCCTCTAAGGCTAAACAGCGAAAGTTTAATTTTTTTTTAATCTCACTAAACTGATATGACTATATTCGTTTATTATACTAGAAGATATCACTTACGTGTCCTCCAGTACATAAGCAAATTCATCGGGTAGCTGTTCCTCAATCTCCAGACAGAGCCTTGCAATCTCCTCGTCCGGTAACTGGTTGATTTCTTCTTCTTCAGAGATGAAATCTTCGTCAACAGAATCTCCAAGATGGCTCATCAACAGGTTGATTACTTCCTTCGACCTTGGTATCCGGCCACAGGCAATGATTTCTATCAAGAACGCTAGGAGGTTCTTCTATTTATTTTGAGTTAATAGAGAGAGTGAATATTTTCTGACCATCAGAGAATATTTTACGTATGTTGTGAATGAAGACTATTATTCTTTCTTTCTGATTTAGTCAGTAAGTTGGTTCAGAAAATCACGTAAGATTTTTTACCAAGTAAATCTTATTGACTAGGAGACTTCAAAAATAATCAACTAACCAACAAAGAGATAATAATTAATTATCTCAGTCAAACAAAAGAATAAGTCAGTCAAAAAGAAGAGAGAAAGAGATAAGAGATAGAGATCACGTGGGGACAGCTGAACCATCTCGGTTCCCATGTGCGTGCATTGCACGCGCCATTTCTCATTTGCCTGGCGCGTGCCATGCACGCGCCAGGCCTGGCAACAATGCTGGGCCGGTTGGCCCAGCTGGTTTCTTCTCTCTTCTTGGGCTTTGATACAACCTTTTTAAATCCCGCCCAAGTGCATAAGTCTTCAATTAATTAATCAAATCCAATTCAATTCAATTAATTATATTTCTAAAATATATTTCACATATAATAAATTAATATTAATCTAATTAATAATAATTTCATTATATATTTTGTATAATAATTTAATATTAATCTAATTAATATTTAATCCAATATACATAACTCGTTTGTAGAAATACCACCTTGAAGTGTGACCCATAGGGCCTTGCATATTAAGCAACAACCCAATTAAGGTCCTAATAAATTCCTAGACAATTAATCAGACAATATTAATATGCAAGGAACGTTTGTGAGGAAAACAAACCACCTGTAGCGTAAGGTACTTTGATGATACGGTCCCTTCATTCACGAATACTTGAATGAGTCTAGAATATGGTTATGTGTCTATTCTAATAACTTCATTCATTATCTTTCAATCTTATTAGTCGATCTATGAATTATGTCCAAATACCATTTTGACATACTCACATACGGTGGCCACCGGTTTTGTGATCGCACTAAATATGAGAAGTGTGTATTTTCTCCTAGTATCTATTACGGAGGAATGAATCCTATATTGGCCCAATCACTCACACCATATGCTTCCTAATGTACCCAACACATGCCGTATCTACCCTACTTTAAGAGTGCAAGTGTTGCGCATGGTCAAAGTACATTATTCCACATACGATGTAGTATTGGCCTCAAGTCTAAGGACTACTAACATCACCCTACACACCGATACTACCATAGACACTTAAATAGCTTTACCAAATGGTCTCTCGGTTGGGTATGCCAACACTCTCCAAAGTGTCCATATGTTCATTATGAATAACCAAGTTCATTCGTAGCAGTGAGACCTACTACATTCTCGAAGGATCTAATGCAACATATGATAGCTTCAATCGCATCATTGATATCCCGTATCTCAATGACTTTCAGCTAGTGGCTTATTTTAGGACTTAATTATTGACATACAAGCTCCCACTAACTTGGTGATTACCTTAAGTCCTTGAGAACATTTTATCGAATAATTCAAACAACCAAATAATATATTCATAAAAATGTAATGCCAATTGTATTTAATAAATAAATAACAATAACTGAATGTGATCAAGTACATATCGTCCCTATCGTAGGTTGTCTCTAGAACATATATACTTTCACAAAGTTCTAGACTCCCAAGTTGGAGGAATAGACCAAGTAGGCCTGAGAAGATGGCCATTGCTGTTGCATATCTATGAAAGAAAAACAGACATCAACTGGGCTAAGTACATTTTCAACAGACTTGTTGATTGTGTTACAAAGTTCATGGTCAAGGTTGAAGACAACACTGTCTAACCTTCACTTCCGGTGATGTATGGACTGAAAATATGCTACATCCTTGAATATTACCAGATTCAGCTGAGAAACCCATTGCCGATTAAGAAATCAGTATGCAATGTGGGAAGAGCTTTCTACAAGCTGAATGGACCCAAGGCTGCTGACAAAAAGTCAAGGAAAGCAACAGCTGCAAATGTTGCTGAGACTGATAACCAGTCTAGGAATGCAACAGATGCAAATGTTGTTGAGACTGACAAACAGTCTAGGAATGCAACATCTGCAAATGTTGCTGAGAATGCAACAGCTGCAAATGTTGCTGATCCTGCTGCGGTTGTTGACACTACTGCACCCAGCAAAATATCAAAGAAAAAGAGGAAAGCTGATGATGATACTCAGACTGCAGCTTCATCAGCTGATCCTATTCCTAAAAAGGAAATGACAAAGACCACTTTCCCAAGAAAAAATCAGCAAGCTAAACAACCTCCCAATCAGCAACAAGAGTCTGCTCCAACTCCTGCTGAGAAAAGTACTCCAGCAACTGAACAAGTTGCTGAGACAGAAGAAGAGTACGCCAGAAAGCGGGCTGAAATGCCTAAAGGAAAAGCTAAGCTTTCTGATGTCGAGTTAGCATTACTCGAAGCTAAGGTCACTGATTCAAACCTTGGGAGAAAATGAAGAAATGGATGAAGATTACCAAAGAGCATTACAGAATAGTCTACACATTCACGACAGACATACTCAACATCTAGATATTGCTCAATCTTCAGGAGTGAACAACAAGGAAGATTCCTCCCTTCCACTTACAACTGGTGAAACTCCAATTGTTGAGTCAAAAGAGTTGCCTTCGGCAACCACTCAACCCAAAGTGACTGAGGCTAAAGATTTAGGTATCAAGGTTGCTGGCCTTGATGAACCTGATGAAGAAGAAGATCTATCTGATTTCTCAGAAAATGACGAAGAAAAGACCAAGAAAGTTGAACCAAAGTTGGTAGAAATTCCTCCAGCATCTCTCATTAATGATGAAGGAGATATGGAGAGAAGTCGCTTGCTGAGAAACAATGATCAATTTGCAACCGAAATCAAAGCCCACTCACTTACTCCCTCTTTAGTGCCGTTTCCAAATATTGAGGAGTTTACTCCAAGAATTAAAGCACTAATGGCTGTTCACAAAGCATGCCAAGAAGAGGATGATGCACTGCTTGCTGAGAGTCCAATTGACATTGGAAAGATACTGACTACTGTGCTGAGACGCACTACTACACTTACCATAGCTCAGAAAGACATAAGTCTACATCACAAAAACTATGAAGATGATGCCAGTCAAGCACTCAAGCTCGCCAAAAGCGCATTGACAAAGGCTCAGGCTATACTGGAAGAAAAAGTAAACTACGAGCGAAGACATGAGGAGAACTTGGCTTTTATTAAAGAAGAATTGTCTAAACTGACTTCTGATCAGCAAGACATGATTCTTAAATACAACAGCCTCAATACTCTTGCTGAAAACTACAATGAGTTTTTCTCTATTCACATCAAGCCGATGATGCAATCCATGTCTAAGGGGGGAGATTCTAGAAAAAGAAAGTCTTCAAGAGACAAATCAACTACTCCATCTGAAGCTCCATTAAAGTTTCCTGGACCGCCTCTCAGAGAACCTCTTGCTGAAACAGAGCAAAGTTCTATAAGAAGAGCTGAAACAGATTCTGAGAGAACTTCAGCAAATCCTAAAAGGAGAAAAACTTCTGCTGATACTCAAGAATTCTATCATACTGAAAGTCATCGAGGCATTAATGAAGATGATGATAATGATGATGACCAAACAATAGCTCAAGCTATAAGAGCGAAGCCTCTTTCTGCCTTAACTCCATCTGGCCAATCCAAACATTTCTCTTCTGACTCTAGATCTTCAGCAAAGGATCATGAAAATGCTAAGTCAAGAAGAAGAAAGCAAAGACAGGAAGAAAGAAGGCTAGCTAACATTGCCATAGGCACTGGCATTGATTACACAAAGACCAACAATGAGGAAACCACTCAAAATGTGATCAGAAACCTCCATGGTTGCTGGATCATAAAGCTGGAAGACCTTTTGGACAATGACTTCTTTTCAACTGCTGTACTGAATCAAATGTACACTTGGATTGAATTGAAAGTCACAAAAAAAGAAAGGGATCCTCCTCCCTACCCAAGGAATATTGCTATAAAATGGCTGAACATTGAAATTTTGGTAAGAAGAACTTCCATCAGCAAGAAGATAACACAAGAGCCTGATCTAATCAAGCCGATGGATGTTGCTTACTTTAACGATCCTCATACCAAGAAGTCCAAAAAGAAATATGGTTTGATTCCTTATGAGTACTTTTATCTCACTGCAAAGGATCAAGAAGAAGACCCTCTCTAGTAAGGAAGATTCATGCCAACAAAGGAATTTCAGACACTCAGCTACTACATGCTAGCAATTGGGGCATGCACTTGTGGGTAATACACTACAAAGAGATGAATGGTGAAAACCATCACTATACTGCCTGCAAGAATGCAAGAATTATTCAACTTGAAGTCCGTAAGCTACTTGAAGATTACGAGAAGGACTGTGTTGAATTCACTGCTCTTGCTGAAAAGAGTGTAAAAGAGATTCTTAGAGAATCCTTTGCCGGAATAGAATAGTCCCTTGAAAAGGTTTGTTTTGCTTGTTGATTGCTTTAGTTATCTATGAACTTTCTTGTAAACTTACTGAAAGATAACTATCAACAATGAACTTTTTGATTCTTATTGGTTCTTGATTATGCAAATTATTTTATGCTTACTGTTTATTTATTCAAGTATGTTTGCATTAATCAACTGATTTATTCAACATCAGGAACCTCTAAAAGGGTAACAATTAATTTAGCCATAGATTGCTAACATCAAAAAGGGGGAAATTTATTAGGAAACTTGTAATTTTGATGAGCAATCAACCATGCTAAATTAAGGAAAGTCCAGTAACTAGTACTTTTAAGGTCCATAGGAATTTAGAATTTTAAGGACATTGTAAAAGAGGAACGTTTGCTGAATGACTTAGTGTAGGTACTAGTTAGGTTCTTAAGCTTGCTGATGATGTACTTTGTTTTTACAAATGAACTATTGAAGACCTAGAACCGCTCAGAAAGTTGAAGATTCGAAGACTGAAGACTTAGAAGAATTCTGAGAAAGGTATCTACAAAGTCCATGTTGCTTCAGAAAGTGAGATTTTCAGCAACAACTTGCATAAGTGAAAATCTATATGATAGAGTAGGTTGTGCTTGCTGAAACTGAGATCAACCACTTGCTGGCAACATATGTGACCTCCTTGCTAAAGAGTATTTGAATTTTGGCTCCAACGTTCATATTTGAATTTGATTCAAAAGAACATTAAATGCAAAGTATGCACGCGAAGAACATGAAGACAAGAAGACAAATGAAGGACGCTGCTGAAAGTACAAAAGCAAGATAGTGACATCTTAAGGTACAAAGCCTTAGAATTTGAAATTCAAACGACTCCCTTGAGACACTATAAATAGAGGTCATCAGGCAAGTGTAGAAGGTGTGTCAACAACGTGACCAAACTCTAACTTGTGCTTTAAACACTCAAATCCTTCTCTACTCTTTACTACCGATTGATCCGTTCCAAGACTTAAGCTTGAAACAAAAGCTACTTGTGAAGAAGTAGAACATTCACGGCTAAGAAATTAGTTAAACAACTTTGTAAGGTCTAGAGAAAATTTAGGCCACATATGTCCGTTAGACAACTTCTTACAACCGGTGTTATCTCATTAGACTTTGTAAGGTCTAGAGAAAATTTAGCGGATCCGTTAACCAAAGGGTTAGGTTGTGAGATGGTGGCAAAGTCTTCCACTGGAATGGGATTGAAGACTTTGACCGACAATTGATGTGAAGGAAAAACCCAACCTAGTTGACTGGAGATTCCAAGATCTAGGTTCAAAAGGGACAACCTAATTGCATCAAGGGAAGGAGTGCACTGTGGGGGTTTCACCTATATAGTGACTCGAGGTAAACAGGTTAACCGAAAGGGTTTTAATGATTCCTATTAGTAATAGAGTTACACGGAATAGAGAATCACCTATGTTAGAGTGAAGTGAGGGCCGTTTCAATAAGAATTAGATCCCAAACTCTTGTAAACTCTCGCAGAACTAGGAACGGTGTTCCAAGGCGAAAATGGACACAAGCATGAGGACTGAACAATGATAGAGAGAATCTGTGTCGTATGTGCTATCATTTACACAAAGAGCAGACCAGTTCAAAGACATCGTGTCCACTGTTAGCTCGTAAAGAAGGTATATACGTACAACGGAATGTTCAAAGGTGTTTACCTACCTATCCTATGCAGATATCAATCGACGAGTTGTACTACGTGAAGGTTTCTTCATGTGGGGGATTGTTGGAAATATGATGAAAATAATATTGTGATAAAGCATTATGACGTCAAATTTACGTGGAGATTATTTCCTAATTATTCGGTAATTGAGGAAATTGAATTTATAGTCGTAAGCTACTGAGTGAGAGCTTCGATTTGATATTTTATACACCCTAAACGGAGTTTGGGTTAGTGAGGAACAATTCCTCAAAGTTGGAAGGTTAAAGTGGTTTGTCCCACATTGTGAATATGCACAAGTTCTGTTTAGTTTATAATACTAGATCTTAGACTTGGTGTTCAAGTTAAGAAGCTAGTGCAAGTCCTGGCTAGACTTGTACTTGTTGAAGTGAACTTGTGTGTGTGCACAATGTGAGGTATGTAAGGTGAACCGATTTGAGTCAAAACGAGCAAGTTCCGGAGAGTCTCGTTTTGCACCGGTTCCGTAAAACTCCAGGAGTTTTTTTGCTCCAGCTCCATGTGTTGTAACAGCTAGTAAGTTACAATATCTAGAGCAATAATAACTATTTGATTGTCATCAAATAGTATTTGTTGCTAGGAGTTAATATTGAGCATTAGTGGCATAGGAGTTACATATTTGAATATGTAGAGGGTCCTCCAGCACTTATAAATAGAGTCTCCAACTCTAGAAGAAAGAGATCTCATAAGATACTTGAAATATCAGATATCTATCCTCTCCCACATAGCATAAACAAAGGATTCGTTCTAGTTCGAAGTGGATTGCTAGCTTGTGCGGCTAGTAATCTTGGAATTCGTTGTATCCTAGAAGCATACGCTCAACGTCTCCAGCACCATAGGTGAGACAACGTATTTTTCTTTAAGGTGTTGGTCCCTTTAAACAACAAGAAAAGACTAGGGGGGGGGGGTGAATAGTTTTTTCAAACTTTCGTCGTTTGGAAACTTTCTCAGCAAGGACTTATTACTTTTCAGTAATGAGTTTGCTGGTACTTAACTTTCTCAGCAAATGCAAGTTACTTCACAATAACGTGTTTTGATGATACTTAAGATCAGAGAGCGGAAGTCTTTGATACAATAAGTGATTTGTTAGTAAGTGATAGTTTCAGCAAGTGAACAGAGTGACTGTGTACAGATATATATGCTTTGCTGAAAACTAATTGCAGTAAGTAAATCACACAAACACTTTTATAGTGGTATCTGAGAGTGGCGTAATCTCTCAACTAATCCACTTTGTCCTTTCTAGGACTGAATCCACTAAGACAAGTTTGAGGTTCCTTACAACACCTATCTAGAGCGATTCAAACAGAAACCAAAGCACACTTGCTTCGTTTCCAACCTAACTAGAGAACGAAACCTTGTTCTCCACCAAACTTGGGACTTTTAATCAGCAACACTATGCTCGATTAAGTTCCCCCTGAATTTCACACCTGAAAGGGTGTATTTTCAGTTAGAGAGGTTTGGGATGAGATAACTTGATTATAACTTATTCAGTTACAACAAGTAATCTAAGAAACAAAACTTTGAATACTTTGCAGTAAACAAGTTTGATTGCTTCTGGTGTCAAGACTTGTTCTTGTTCGAAAGAAAGAACACTTAACTAATTTCTTAGCCGTGTATGTTCTACTTCTTCACAAGTAGCGTTTTCAAGCTTTAAGTCTTGGAACGGATCAATGGCAGTAAAGAGTGTTTGAACGGTATGTGAGTTTAAGCACAAGTGAGAGTTTGATCACGTTATTGACACACTTCAACTCTTTGCTGGATGACCTCTATTTATAGTGAATCAAGGGAGCCGTTTGAATTTCAAATTCTAAGGCTTTTGTTCCTTACGATGTCACTATCTTGCTTTTGTACTTTCAGCAGCGTCCTTTATTTGTCTTCTAGTCTTCATGTCCTTCGCGTGCATGCTTTGCATTTAATGTTCATTTGAATGAGATTCAAACATGAACGTTGGAGCGCAAATGCAAGTACTATCAGCAAGGAGGTCACAAATGTTCATCAGCAAGTGGTCAGTCTCAGTTTCAGCAAGCACAACCTACTCTGTCGTTTAGATTTTCACTTATGCAAGCTGTTGCTGAAGTTTCCACTTTCTGAGCAACATGTGCCTTTGTAGATACCAGTCTTCAGAAATCTTCTAGTCTTCAGTTCTTCGACATCTTCAAGTTTCTGAACGGTTCTAAATGCTTCAATAGTTTGTTTGTGTAAACAAAGTATATCATCAGCAAATGCTTCAATAGGTTGTATTTCTTTTTAGAAAACAAGATACATCATAAGCGGTAAAACTAACCTATCTAGCACCTACTCTAAGTCTTCAGCAAACGTTCCTCTTTTACAATGTCCTTAAAATTCTAAATTACTATGGACCTTAAGAGTACTAGTTACTGGACTTTCCTTAATTTAGCATGGTTAATTGCTCATCAAAATTACAAGTTTCCTAACAAATTTCCCCCTTTTTGATGTTAGCAATCCATGGCTAAATTAGTTGTTACCCTTTTAGAGGTTTCTGTTTTGAATAAATCAGTTGATTAATGCAAGCTTACTTGAATAATTAAACAGTAAGCATAAGTAGATTGCATAATCAAAAACCAATAAGAGTCAAAAGCTTCATTGTTGATAGTTATCTTTCAGTAATGTTTAAAGAAAGTTCAGAGATAACTACACAAAATCAGCAAACAAAACAAAACAAAGCTATTACAGGGACTTAAGCTCTTTCAGCAGAAGATTTTCTCAAAATCTCCCTTACACTCTTCTCAGCAAGTGCAGTAAATTCAACACAGTCCTTTGCGTATTCTTCAAGTAGCTTACGGACTTGGAGTTGAAGAATCCTTGCATTCTTGCAGGCGATGTGATGATGTTTTTCAACATTCATTTCCTTGTAGTGTAACACCCACAAGTGCATGCCCCATATGCTGGCATGGAGAAGTTGTGTATCTGAAATGCTTTTAGAATGAATCTTCCTTAACCAGAGAAGATCTTCTTCTTGATCCTTAACAGTGAGATAGAAATACTCATAAGGAATCAATCCATGTTTCTTCTCTGATTTCTTGGTTACAGGGTCAGAGTAATAGGCAACACTAATTGGTTTTATCAATTCTGGTTCTTGTTTTATGGTCTTACCAATTGAGGTTCTTCTTACCAAGACTTCCAGATTCATCCATCTCCCAGCTATGTTTCTTGGTAGGGAAGGAGGATCCCTTTCTTTTCTTTTCACCTTGAGATCAATCCAAGTGTACATTTGATTCAGTACAGCTGTTGGAAAGAAAGCATTCACCAGCAAGTCTTCCAGCTTTAAGATCCAGCAACCATGAACATTTCTGATCACATTCTGAGTAGTTTCCTCATTGTTGGTCTTTGTGTATTCAACGTCGGAGCCAATGGCAATGTTGGAAAGCCTCTTTTCTTCCTTTCTTTGCCTTCTTCTTCTTGACTTTGAATTTTCTTGATCTCTTGCTGAAGATCTTCGAGTCAGAAGAAAAATGCTTTGAATGGCCAGACGGAGTTAAGGTTGTTATTGGTCTAGCTCTTATAGCTTGAGCTATAGTCTGATTGTCATCATTTTCATTCAGATCTTGATGACTTTCAGTGTGACAGTATTCATGAGTTTCAGCAGAAGTTTTTCACTTTTTCGAACTTGCTGAATTCAACTCAGAATCTGCTTCAGCTTGTCTTTTAGAACTTTGCTCTCTTTCAGCAAGAGGTTCTATTGGTAGTGGCGCTTCAGTAGGGGTTTTCTTCCTTGAAGATCTCTTTTGCTTATCTTCCCCCTTAGACATGGATTGCATCATTGGAGTAATGTGCAGAGAAAAGAACTCATTGCAATTTTCAGCAAGAGTACTTAAGCTATTGTACTTCATGATAATTGCCTGCTGATCAGAGGTCAGCTTTGACAATTCTTGTTTGATACTCACCAGATTCTCCTCATGTCTGCGCTCTGTTGCGACTTTGTCTTCAATGAAAGTCTGAGCCTTTACTAATGCAGACTTTGCTAACCGGAGTGCTTGACTGACATCTTCTTCATAGATTTTGTGGTAAAAAGACTTATTTCTTTCTAAGCTATTGTAAGAGTAGTAGTGCGTTTCAGCACAGTAGCCAGTATTTTTCCAATGTCAAGCGGACTCTCAGCAAGCAGTGCATCATCTTCTGCTTTGCAGTCTTTGTGGACTTCCATTAGTGCTAAAATTCTTGGAGTAAAATCCTCCACATTTGGGAACGACACTAAGTTTGGGGTCAAGGAATGAACTTGGATCTCAGAAGCGAATTGATCATCTCTTGTCAGCAAATGGCTTCTCAAGTCATCTCCTGCATCATGTTCATAATCAGGAGGAGGAATTTCGACCACTTTGGCTTCACCTTTCTTTGAGTGATCATCCTCATTTGCTGAAAGATCGTCTTCATCGTCAGATTCATCAAGGCCAGCAACCTTGGTTCCTAAATCTGCAGCTTCATTCCTTTCTGGTTGAGTGGTTGCTGATGGCAACGCTTCAGACTCAACAACTGGAGTTTCACCAGTAGTAATCTTTAATTGAGTAGTTGCTGAGGGCAACGTTTGATACTCAATGACTGGAGTTTCACCAGTAGTAGATGGAAGGGAGGGGACTTCCTGAGGCTTTACTCCTGAAGATTGAGCAATATCCAGATTTTGCGTATGCCTTGCATGAATTTGGAGACTGTTTTGAAGTGCTCTTTGGTAATCTTCATCCATTTCTTCATCATCATCAAGGTTTGGATCAGTGACCTTGGCATCGAGTAAAGATAACTCGGCATCAGAAAGCTTGCTTTTGCCATGTTTCAATGCAGCGCGCTTTCTGGCGTACTCTTCTTCAGTATCAGCGCCTTGCACAGGTGCTTGAGTACTTGGTTCAGCAGGAGCAGGTTGGGATTCTTGCTGACTTGGTGTTTGACCAGTTTGCTGATTGTCTTGATTCTCAGTTTCACCAACTGTCAGTTTAAGTCCACCAGCATCAGGACTAGGACCTTGATTGTCATCATCGTCGTCCTTTTTATCCTTAGAATCTTTTCCTTCATCATCACTGGGATCAGTAGGAATGTTCTCATCTTCTTCTTCCTCATCATCATCCGTCAGTATAACCAACTCGAGATGCTTGTATAAAGCAACACTCGTAACTTCCTCTTCTTCATTGATTTTGTGGGGATCAGCCACCACGGGTACAAAAGAACCCTTGAGCATCACAGCTTGTTCAGCTGGAGAGGCACTCTTAAATTTGGCCATCATATTCTCTCTCTCTGATTAGAGCAATCAGATTTGAGCTCATTAGCTGAGAATATGACATTTCTTCTGGAAGTATAGAGTGGACAAACGTCTCGAGTTTCAGTAGAGAAATCCTCTTTTTCTCGTTTGATAGATGAAGATGAAGGTCAGAAAAGTCCATCCTTCTGTACCTTTGCCAGTTGCTGACAGACTTAGCAACTCTTGACAAGGTAGTTCTTTTGAAGTCCAAGTAAAGTTATTCAGAACTCACTTTCGGATCTTTAGTGATGTGAACTACTTCAATGGTCTCCTTTTGAGCCTGAAAAAGAATAAAATTATGTTCAGGAAAGGTTTGGATAATAGTCTTAGAGTCCAAAGGTGAAACATGATTTACCTGCTGAGATTCAGCAAGCTCATGTTGCACACTTGTTTGTGCTGGTACTATTTCCATTCCTGAGGAGCTGAGAAGCATCCTTGACTTGTTCATCCTGAAATAATTGTAAGTTAGGTACAAGCACTAAGTTTTCAAACTTAGTTGAATTACCAAAAACTTTATCTACCTGCTGAGCTGGAGGTGTTGATTCTGGTGCAGAGGCTTCAGCAACCTTCTGACTTCTATCTTGAGAAGTCTGTAGAGAAATTATTATATTAGCAAAAGATTGAGTTTCAGATAGTGAAGATATTCTTATGGTTGAGTTAACTACCTGCTGAAGAAGGACATGTGGTGACTCAGTTCTTTCAGCAATAACAGCTTCTTCAATATTTGGGACTGTTTCTTCAACAGACTTCTTTTCTTGCTCTGTTTGAGAAAGCTGTGCAGGTTCAGCAATCTCCCTTGTCTCTGAAATGACAAGTTGAGCAGAGGCATCTTGACCTTTGAGTTCACTGCTTGTCATGAAAACATCGATTGATTTGTTGGAAGTATCTTCAATCTCCAACTCCATTTGATGACTTAGTTCTTTAGCACCAGCTGAACTTTGTCAATGGATGTTTTCGGTGAACTGGTCCAGTATTCTCAGCATCATGGGATACGTCGTCGAATAGTGTCTCTTGTGGTGTTTCAGCAACCTCTGGACTTGAACCATTGCAGTCTAAGCAACTGGTTCTTCAGCAACTTGATGAGTTGCTTGTTCAGCAACCATCTTTTCAGTATTGGCAGCATCATCAAGTGCCGCGGTTCTTATATCAGCCGCAATATCAATCACTGGTTCCAGAGTCTGATCATCAAGATTATCTACAATGTAGATATATGGGATTGAGGCTGGAATTTCATTTCCACTGCCCTTGTGGTCTCTTTCAGTAGATGTATCAACATTGAGTTGATTGTTGAAGGCTTCCGCAAACACTTCAACATTGCTGACATAGGTCTCAGTAACCACTTTGTCAACATCTACTGGAGCTTGTGTTTCAGCAACTGCTTGAGAATCATTCGAAAGATCATGAAAAACTAGTACTGACTTGCGAGCCAGTGTTTTCTTTCTTGGGTTACTTGTCCTTTTTCTTTTGGGGACTGGGTTAGCTGATGACGCTGCAGTTTGAGTGTCATCATCAGCTTTCCTATTTTTCTTCTTGGATTTCTCCAGTTGCTTTTTAGCAGCAGTGTCAGTAGTTGCATTTTCAGCAACGGTTGTTGTACCCTTATCATGATCACCATCTACAGCAGTTTCATCATGATCACCATCTACAACAGTTTCATCAACAACTTTTTCAGCTGTTGGAACATTCTCTTGCTGAGTAGTGGCGGTAACATCTACAGCTGTTGTATACCTTTCTTGCTGACTTGTGCTGACAACATTTGCAGCTGTTGTCTTCTTTGATTTTTCGAGTTTCTTGTCAGCAAGTTTAGGTGCATTTTGCTGGTAGAAGGCTCTTCCCACATTGCATACAGATTTCTTAATCGGCAATGGGTTTCTCAGCTGAATCTTGAAGTGTTCAAGAATAAAGCATATTTTTATTCCATACATGACTGGGAAGGTAGGTGAGACCTTGCTGTCTTCAACCTTAACCTTGAATTTAGTAACACAATCAACAAGTCTGTTGAAAATGTACTTTGCCCAGTTGAGCTCCATTTTGTTCTCATATATATGCATCAGCAGCGGCCACCTTCTCAAGCCTACTTGGTCTATTCCTCCGACTTGGGAGTCTAAGACTTTGATTAGTCGCAGAGCTACTAGACCAAGTGAATGGCAGAGATGCTTCCTCTTAACGTGCTTTGTCCAAGTCACGGGAGCAATCTCTCCTTTCTTCATTTTCTCATTTCTGACATCACTGTAGAAGACTTCAATTTATTCATCAGTGGCAGTGATGTCATCTTCAGTTCCAGTGGTCGGAATCTGAAAGATTTCTGCTAAATCAGTCCATTTCAGGACGATTTGCACATTCTGAACTGTGGAGAAGATCACTTTTTCAGTGACTCCTTGACCATCAGTTAGGGACTGGATTTCTGCATTGTTGTAGAACTCCATAGTATCTAACATACTCACTTTCTTAGGGCGAGCTGTTATAAAGTGAGTGAGGCCTTGTTGTTTAATCAAGTCAAGTGCCTCCTCATTGTCACAGTCTAGTTCTTGTTCATAGAAGTATCGGATATACTTCTCTTTTGCAAACCCACCCCATTGCATCATCATCTCACACTTTGCAGTGTCTAGATATGCAGGAGGCATGGGTTTTTCTGTTATCCTATCATTTTTCATCACGACTTTCGTTGTGTTAGTCACCGGAGTTATCACCGGAGCAGTGCTTTTTCCAGCACTGTCAACCTTAGATGACTTTGATGTCTTAGATGACTGTCTCTTTGGTGCCATTTCTTTTATAGGTGAGAAATGTGTACGAAAAAGATTGTTTGCTTTTTGACCGGAGGTACAGTAAATTCAGGCTAAAATATGCAGAGAAAGGAAATGTGAGTTAAATAATTTTGTCTTTCTCTAACTCCTTGTTTATATAGTGTCTCTGATGTGCAAGAAGCTCAATCGATTTGAGTTCTCAACATGGGTAAATCAGAGAATCAACAGCGTTAGTGGAGCCTTTGCATTAAATGCGTAGTGGCCCACTAACAAAAACCGTCAGAGCACTCTTTCTCTTTGTAATGTTAACCGTTAGATCAATAACGCCTTTTAATCAATGGCCATGATTGTATTTCATGTCATGATTATTAACGAGTTTATCTATGCCCGATTAACGTCACAAATTGATTTTACCGAGATTTATGGGATTTGATTCCTTGCTGAAGTAAACAAGAATCTTTTCAGCGAGTTTGTGTAACTAGCCTTGTTACTTGCTGAAAGTTCCCCCTTAATCAGACATCTCATATTTCTTTAAGTTAAAAGATATTTCTGAGTTCCCATATCAGTATATTCTTTTTATCTTGAGATATCTTTTGGTAAAATCTGAGAAGTGAGTTTGCTCTTTTCTGAGTTCCCGTCTCAGAATATTCCCTTCATACTTGAATACCTGTTTCAGTATCTTTGATTGTCTGAATGCCCGTTTCAGCAATCTTTTTAGGTTATTCTTACTGAGTGCCTATCTCAGCAAGTGATCAAGTTTCCTAACAAATACCCGTTTTGAAGGAATTACTTGCTGATTGCCTGTTTCAGCAATCATGTAGTGACTTACCATTACTTAGAAGAAATCAGTGGAAGGAACTTTTATTCAAGTAAGAATACTTGAACTTGCTAAATGCCTGTTTCAACATTCTGCCAATTGTATCCCTTATTGAGGTAATTTAATCAATCCAAGGTTATACCTTAGCATTGCGAATCTATTATCTGGTAGGGGCTTGGTAAAGATGTCAGCAAGTTGATCATCAGTGCCTACTTTTACAACCTCAATATCTCCCTTTTCCACATGATCTCTAATGAAATGATGTCTAATATCAATGTGCTTAGTCCTTGAGTGGAACTTAGGATTTTGCGTGATAGCAATAGCACTTGTATTATCACTAAAGATTGGTGTTTTCTTTGCAGAAATACCATAATCTCTTAATTGTTGCTGAATCCATAGGATTTGAGCTGTGCAACAACCAGCCGCAATGTACTCAGATTCAGTAGATGAATTGGCAAAACAGGTTTGGTTCTGCTGAACCATGATATTAATCTAGTACCCAAAACTGACAAGTTCCAGAGGTACTTTTTCTATGAAGAGTTGATCCTCCATGATCAGCATCAGAATAACCAACCAATTCAAGTCCAGAATCTTTAGGATACCATAATCCAACATTGAATGTACCTTTGACATATTTCAGTATCTTAAGTGCCTTTTTGTAGTGTGATTCCCTTGGATCAGATTGGAATCTTGCACACACACAAATAGCATACTGAATGTCAGGTCTACTTGCTGTTAAATACAACAAGGAACCAATGAGCTTCCTATACTTGTGTTTTTCAACACTTTTATCTTCTTTAGTATAGCCCAATTTTGTACCAACACTCATAGGGATCTTTTCAGGTTTTTCTTCCTCTTTGATCCTAAACTTTATGAGCATTTCTTTCGCATACTTTGCTTGATTTATGAATATTCCATCTTTGAGCTGCTTGACTTGCAATCCTAGGAAATAATTCAATTTTCCCATCATACTCATTTCAAATTTGTTTGTCATGAGCTTGGCAAAATCATCACAAAGTTGCTTGTGCTTAGATCCGAATATTATGTCATCCACATAAATCTGAACTAAGAGTATTTTACCATCATGGTTCATGGTAAACAAGGTTTTGTCAGCTTCACCTTTCTTGAAACCATTATCCAGCAAAAACTTAGCCAAGGTATCATATCAAGCTCTTGGTGCTTGCTTTAGACCATATACAGCTTTCTGAAGCTTGTATACCATCTTGGTTTCTGAGGGAAGTTCAAAGCCAAGGGGTTGTTCTAAGTAGACTTCTTCAGCAAGTTCACCATTCAAGAATGCACTTTTAACATCCATTTGATAAACAATGAAGTCATTGTGAGCAGCAAAGGCCAAGAAAAGTCTAATTGCATCCAATCTTGCAATTGGTGCATAAGACTCATCATAGTCCAATCCTTCAGTCTGACAGTAACCTTGAGCAACTAAACATGCTTTGTTTCTTGTTACTTCACCAGACTCACTCAGCTTGTTTCTGAACACCCACTTTGTACCAATAGCTTTCTTGCCTTCAGCACGAGGTACAAGTTTCCAGACTTTGTTCCTTTCAAATTGATCCAGTTCTTCTTGCATTGCCTTGATCCATTCAGAATGCTTTAGAGCTTCTTCTATGGTTTTGGGTTCAATTTCTGAAACAAAGCAAGAGAACAAAGATTCTACGTCTACGACATTTGCTTCTTCAACAAGTCCATGAGTAGCAGAAACTTTAGATCTAGTCACTTGGCGTTTGTCAATATCACCAATCATATCCGTAGAGGGATGATCTCTAATCCATGATGAACGTATTTTTGACGCGTTCATCTTGTCTTTTTTACCTTCTTTTGCTATCTTCTAGCCTTGTTTTTTGGTTAGTTTGGTAGAATAGTGTCACGTTTTGTGTTTTCTGCATTTTCAGGCACTTAGGTACGAAACGGCGTTTTTGGAGCTAAAAACGAGCCTTTTTGCTGGAAAAGATGGCCCCGTTGAAGTTCCCCAATCTCCGTGGCTTGTTCTTAAGTGTTTGAGCATCAATAAGCATCGAGAAGGATGAGTCCAAGGCACCCGAGGGCCATGCGAGGGCAAAAAGATTGAGTTTGAAGATAAAAATCTGCCCAGGAGCCAAGCTAAGCGCCTGGAATAGTGAAGCGCTCCGCTTCAATTTCCAGGAGCTTTGGCACAGAAGCCAAGCGAAGCGCTTGGAGTGCCAAAGCGCTTCGCTTGCCAAGCGCTCCGCTTGGCTTCTCCAAGCGGTCCGCTTGGCAGCGGTTACGTTTTCGGATTTTCCTTCTTAGATCTGATCTTTGGTCATTTTTTGAATATCTTTGAACTGTAACTTCGTTTTGGAGAGCTCCTAAGCCCCAAAACTCAGAGAAAACTCAGATTACATTGTATTTTAGCTTGGGATTCAAGGTTTTGATTGAGATTCATCCTTTGTAATCATCTACGGAGAGGTTTTCTTTGCTTTCCACCGATTAGTGACAGCTTTGGTGGTAACTTGTATCACTCTCTTGTCTTGTAGTTTGATATGATGTATTCTGATTATTATTCATATGAATTGATGTCTATGTTGATGAATATGAGTAGCTAAATCTTTTGTGTTGGTGGTAGAATGTAGAATATGCATGCTATGGGTTATGTTTATGCTTACATGAGATTGTGATTCAATCTTGCTGCAAATGCCTTCATATGATTCTTAGTTGCCTATAAAATATATTCGAATTGAGAATAGTGACAAACTCTTGGTCAATGAAAGCTATAGGATTGTATGTTAGAGATTTGCAGCATGCTAGATAAATGGTGTTGGTGACAAGCACCTCTAAAGTATTGATAGTGATCTTTTATGATGTGTGTCTTAAAGTTGCCTAGACGAGTTGCTTAGCAGACTTGATCGAAGGTTTTACGCACTGAATTTGTGAGCATATTCGTAACCCATGTATGTGTATTTGATTTCTACCACCAACCGTTTTCCAATCTTGATTTACAACAATCTGATTTCTCGTTGCTTGTTCAAAGGAAACGATTCTACAAACATTTGAACTAGTTGTCTGAAATTACTAGCAAAAACCTCAAACAAAGCCACGTTAGGTCCCGAGAGAACGACACTCGGGGACAACTTGCCATTGCACTCTAGTTTGTGTAGTGATAAGTGTTCTTAGGCTTTTAAACAAATTTAATTGGTGAAAAACGACGTCATCAATTTGGCGCCGTTGCCGGGGACTTAACTCCTTTGGTTGGTGTTTTTGTTTTGGTTTTTTCAGCCAACATCTCTTCTTTGCCTCATTGCTGTTTTTGTTTCTTTTTGCTTTAGATACTCACTATCTTGTATTTCAGGTGAGTGCATGCCTAGAACCCGAACGGGTGGACCTATTATTGAACCTTTTGTAGACGAGATCGATCGTTTGGTTCAAAGGAGAAGGAGGAATTTGAATCTCGAGTTTGAAGGAGTAGCATCTAGAGCTTCTACTTCTGGTATTCGGGAAGAGTCTTCTTCTTATCTTTTGGAGCCAATTCTTGAATCGGTTTACTTGGAAGGTGAAATGGCGGAGCGGCCCATACGTACACTTACTAAGCCTACGGTTGGGGCTAGAGGACCAGCAATTGTCCTCAATGATGCCACAAGGAACTTGGAGATCAAGAATCACATGTTCCAACAACTACCCAAATTCTATGGGATGGCTAATGAGGACGTGATTGGGTACTTGAATGAGCTCGAGAACTTTGTTCTCCATCTTGGGCGCCCAGGAGCTGGTGTTACGGATGATGATCTCCGCATGAAGGTCTTTTCTATGGGGCTAGGCGATCGTGCAAAGGCTTGGCTCAATACTTTGGAGGCCGGGTCTTTGACAACATGGGATCTATGTTTCGATAAGTTCATGGAGCGTTACTACCCCGCTTCCAAGACAATGGCTATGAAGAGCCAAATTAGCTCCTTCGAGCAGAGGTACGATGAGCCTTTCCACGAGGCCTATGATCGTTTCATGGGGTTGCATCATCGATGCCCACATAACGGGTATGATAAAGGTCAGCTTCTCCAATTCTTTTACAATGACTTACATCCTGAGATTCAATCTCAAGTGGATAGTATTTGTGGAGGTAGTATGGGGGAGTTGCTTCCTTCTCAAGCCCAAGTGAAGCTGGACATGACGTACCGGAATTCCCAAAACCGGAATGTGAGGGCTCGTGTGCTCCAAAAGGAGCAAAGAGGTGAGGCCAAGGTAGTAGTGGAACAAAATGCCTTCGATGGGTTCACCCATGAAGTGAAGCAAGCTTTGAGGCAAAGCGTTCCTTCTCCTTCTACGGAAGTTTGTGGTGTGTGCAAGAACTATGGGCACCCGGCTTATTTATGCCGTTCTGAATTTGCTAGAGAGCAATATATCACGAATGATGTCTGTCAAAAAGTATATGCTGCTGAGGGAGAGCAAGTAGTTGGAGATGTGAACTACGGGCAAGGTTATGGCAATGTGAGGCCACAAAGCCGTGGACCCCGAGGTGGGTACTAGAATCAAGGCAACCGTGGTTATCTTCATAACCCGGATCAAAATGCCTATGGGCCTAATCAAGATAGAAGTCGTCTCAGCTATGGGAATAATTGGTATGAAGGAGCACCGCCTTCTAATCCTACACCTCCGCCTCAGGTTGCTAGTTCGGGACCACAAGGTGGAGGGGTGCTTCCTTCACCTCTTGTCTCTTCTCTCAACGATCTTGTGGTGAGGACAAATAAGTTTATGGAGCATTACTATCGTAATGAAGCTACTAACAATCAGCGGTTTGAGAAGCTTGAGGCTAGTAGTAGCAACCTCCATAAGAAGTTGCAAGAGCTGATAGATCGGGGGGCTAGTAGAGAGCAAGGGAAGTTTCCCGGAAACACGGAGAAGGCTATGGCCATAACCGTGGTGACTGATTTGCCCGTGGAGATCACGGTTGTGAGAGACAATGCACTAGTTGAGGTGCCAAGTTGCAAGATAACTGAAACTTGCAAAGTGAGTAAGGAGCTTGAGACTCCTAAGGTAGTTGTGGAAGAGAAAGTGGTCGCACAATCTGATGCGATAGTGGGAGAAGAGAATGAAAACTCATCGTCTGAGGATGAGTTGGTGGATATGGTGGAAGTGCCTATCCAAGAGAGCTTTGATGTGGAAATCGGCTTGGGTAAGAAGGATGGAATAGTGGCAACTCTAGACACGGGAGCGGGTGTGAATGTCATACCTTTGAACGTGTACGAAGAGTCGGGTTTGTCCGGCTTAAGACCAATGAAGTGCATGGTGCAATTGGCGGATGGGTCTATGAAGAAGCCATTGGGTGTGATCGAGAATCTAGTGGTAAGAGTCGCCGGTGTAGAGGTCAAGACGAACTTCATCGTCATGCCTACATCCTCCGCAAAGCTCAAGGATGTGGTTCTTTTGGGTAGAGCCTTCATCAACATAGTACATATGGTGATAGACATGTACCGTTGTACATGTAGCTTCGAGGTAAATGGCAAGCAACATACGTTGCGAGCCATAGTTAATTCATGTGCTTATGTTGATACTAACGAACTTGTAGGATTCTTTGGTCCTCTTTATGTTCGTCAAGATGTGCAAGGACTAGGTGGTTTGAAGAGCACTTGGACGGGGAAGTCTAGTACCCGATGCGAAATTGATCCCGCATGAGCTAAGACGAGTCGAGCCAACGACTTTTAAACGAAGGCGCTTCTCGGGAGGAAACCCGAGGTTGTAGGTACTTGCATATAGATTAGAAGCACGTTTAAATTTTGTTTCGTTGTTTAGACAAGGTTTTTGGGGTGAGAATTTAGCAAAAGTCAAAAAAAATGGATTTGGCAGCTTCAGGTCCCAAGCGAACCGCTTGGAAATCCCAAGCGGTCCGCTTGGATTTCCAGTAAGAATTCCATTCTTACTGGAAATCAAAGCGAAGCGCTTGGCACGCCCAAGCGGTCCGCTTGAATTTCCAGTAAGAATGAAAATTCTTACTGGAAATCCAAGTGGAGCGCTTGGGAGTTCCCAAGCGGACCGCTTGCCAAGCGCTTCGCTTGGCTTTCCTTAAGAAAGCTAAGCGGGGCACTTGAGTTTCAAAGCCCCCCACTTCGTTTTCTTCCTCCATTGCCGATTTTGCACCCCAAAAATCTCAATCTCTCTCAATTCTCCACCAATTCTTGCAATCTTGTGCATTTTACAAAGCCCATCACCTCCTCTATCATCTAAACCGATCAAATTTCACGTTTGAAGCATCCATAACAAGGAATCAAAGGTACCTCTCATGAACCCTAACTTTCTTGAATTTGGGATTTTATCTTAATTAGCTTCAATTGTGTTATGCATTGGTGAATTAGAGTTTGATGATGATTGTTGAGCATGTTTCTTACTAGATGTGACGTCTTTTCGTAGAATACAACATGCACTGATTCTTCGATCTTTTGTGCCTTTTTGTTGTAAACTCTATAAGCTTTACTATGCAAGGAGTAACCAAGAAATATCGCTTCGCCTGCCTTTGGTTGAAATTTTCTTAGGTATTCTCTACCGTTATTAAGAACGAAACACTTACAACCAAATACTCTTAGATGAGTGATATTAGGAGGTCTTCCAACAAACAACTCATATGGAGTTTTGTTGTATTCCTTAGTAATCAGACATCTGTTTTGAGTGTAACAGGCGGTATTAATCGCTTCAACCCAGTAAGCCTAACTTATTTCAGTGTCAGCAAGCATTGTTCTTGCGGCTTCTTTTAGGGTGCGATTCTTCCGTTCAGCAACACCGTTTTGTTGTGGTGTTCTTACTGAGGATAACAGATGTTTATGCCTTTTGAAGTGCAATACTCAGTTATGTACTGGTTTACAAACTCAGTACCATGGTCTGTGCTTATGACTTTTACCTTGTCATTTTTCATGACTTCAAGCTTATTCCGCAAGTTAGGTATTTCAGTCCTTGTTTCAGATTTGTGCTTGATAAATACTACCCAAGTGAATCTTGAATAGTCATCTACCACCACCAGACCATATTTCTTCCCAGCATAGCTTGTTGAAGACGATTCAAACAAGTCCATTGTTAGGAAACTTGTAATTTTGATGAGCAATTAACCATGCTAAATTAAGGAAAGTCCAGTAACTAGTACTCTTAAGGTCCATAGGAATTTAGAATTTTAAGGACATTGTAAAAGAGGAACGTTTGCTGAAGACTTAGAGTAGGTGCTAGATAGGTTGGTTTTACCGCTTATGATGTATCTTGTTTTCTGAAAAGAAATACAACCTATTGAAGCATTTGCTGATGATGTACTTTGTTTACACAAACAAACTATTGAAGCATTTAGAACCGTTCAGAAACTTGAAGAATTCGAAGATCTGAAGACTAGAAGATTTCTGAAGACTGGTATCTACAAAGGCACATGTTGCTCAGAAAGTGGAAACTTCAGCAACAGCATTGCATAAGTGAAAATCTAAACGACAGAGTAGGTTGTGCTTGCTGAAACTGAGACTGACCACTTGCTGATGAACATTTGTGACCACTTGCTGAAAGTACTTGTATTTGCGCTCCAATATTACTGTTTGAATTTCATTCAAATGAGCATTAAATGCAAAGCATGCACGCGAAGGACATGAAGACTAGAAGACAACAAAGGACGCTGTTGAAAGTACAAAAGCAAGATAGTGACATCTTAAGGAACAAAAGCCTTAGAATTTAAAATTCAAACGGCTCCTTATTTTCACTATAAATAGAGGTCATCCGACAAAGAGTTGAAGTGTGTCAACAACGTGATCAAACTCTCGCTTGTGCTTAAACTCACATACCCTTCAAATACTCTTTACTGCCATTGATCCGTTCCATGACTTAAAGCTTGAAAAAGCTACTTGTGAAGAAGTAGAACTTACACGGCTAAGAAATTAGTTAAGTGTTCTTTCTTTCTTTCGAACAAGAACAAGTCTTGAAACTAGAAACAATCAAACTTGTTTACTGCAAAGTATTCAAAGTTTTATTTCTTAGATTACTTGTTGTAACTGAATAAGTTATAATTAAGTTATCTCATCCCAAACCTCTCTAACTGAAAATACAGCCTTTCAGGGGTGATTTTCAGGGGGAACTTAATCGAGCATAGTGTTGTTGATTAAAAGTCTCAAGTTTGGTGGAGAACAAGGTTTCGTTTTCTAGTTAGGTTGGAAACCAAGCAAGTGTGCTTTGGTTTCTGTTTGGATCGCTCTAGATAGGTGTTGTAAGGAACCTCAAACTTATCTTAGTGGATTCTGTCCTAGAAAGGACAAAATGGATTAGTTGAGAGATTACGCCACTCTCAGATACCACTATAAAAGTGTTTGTGTGATTTACTTACTGCATTTAGTTTTCAGCAAAGCATATCTATCTGTACACAGTCACTCACTTCACTTGCTGAAACTATCACTTACTGACAAAGCACTTATTGTATCAAAGACTTCCGCTCTCTGATTTTAAGTATCAGCAAAACTAGTTATTGAGAAGTAACTTGCGCTTGTTGAGAAAGTTAAGTATCAGCAAACTCATTACTGAAAAGTAATAAGTACTTGCTGAGAAAGTTTTTAAACGACGAAAGTTTGAAAAGACTATTCGCCCCCCCTCCTCTAGTCTTTTCTTGTTGTTTAAAGGGACCAACAAGTGGTATCAGAGCTGGAGGTTCTTTAACCTTCAACACTGAACCTAGATCCCCTTAGGTGCTTTCCGTAAATCACTCTCACTTGATCAGTTTGGTAGTCTTTTGCTGACAGGATGTCTTTAGGAGATGCTCCCTTGCTGAAGCTGGAAAACTACGAAAAATGGCGAAACAACATGATGCTACATCTTGAGTGTTGGTCCCTTTAAACAACAAGAAAAGACTAGAGGGGGGGGGGTGAATAGTCTTTTCAAACTTTCGTCGTTTAAAACTTTCTCAGCAAGTACTTATTACTTTTCAGTAATGAGGTTGCTGATACTTAACTTTCTCAGCAATCGTAAGTTACTTTCCAGTAACTCGGTTTGCTGATACTTAAAATCAGAGAGCGGAAGTCTTTGAAACAATAAGTGCTTTTTCAGCAAGTAAGGTGTTTCAGCAAGTGATGTGAGTGACTGTGTACAAACAGATATAATTTGCTGAAAGCTAAATGCAGTAAGTAAATCACACAAACGCTTTTAGAGTGGTATCTGAGAGTGGCGTAATCTCCCAACTAATCCACTTTGTCCTTTCTAGGACTGAATCCACTAAGATATGATTGAGGTTCCTTACAATCTCCTATCTAAAGCGATTCAACAGAAACCAAAGCACACTTGCTTCGTCTCCAACCTAAACTAGAGAACTCAACCTTGTTCTCCACCAAACTTGGTACTTATAATCAGCAAAACTATGCTTGATTAAGTTCCCCCTGAATATCACGCCTGAAAGGGTGTATTTTCAGTTAGAGAGTTTTGGGGTGAGATGACTTAATTATAACTTATTCAGTTACAACAAGTAATCTAAGAAACACAACTTGGAATACTTTGCAGTAAACAAGTTTGATTGTTTCTGGTGTCAAGACTTGTTCTTGTTCGAAAGAAAGAACACTTTACTAATTTCTTAGTCGAGTTTGTTCTACTTCTTCACAAGTAGCTTTTTCAAGCTTTAAGTCTTGGAACGGATCAATGGCAGTAAGAGAGTTTGAAGGTTTGTGAGTTTTAAGCACAAGTGAGAGTTTGATCACGTTGTTGACACACTTCAACTCTTTGCCGGATGACCTCTATTTATAGTGCAAGTAAGGAGCCGTTTGAATTTCAAATCCTAAGGCTTTTGTTCCTTAACATGTCACTATCTTGCTTTTGTACTTTCAGCAGCAACCTTTGTTTGTCTTCTAGTCTTCATATCCTTTGTGTGTAAGCTTTGCATTAAATGCACCTTTGAATAGAATTCAAACAGTAACATTGGAGCGCAAATTCACGTACATTCAGCAAGAGGTCACATATGTTCCATCAGCAAGCGTTCATTCTCAGTTTCAGCAAGCACAACCTACTCTTTCTTTCAGATTTTCACTTATGCAATGCTGTTGCTGAAAATTTCACTTTCTGAGCAACACGTGCCTTACCAGTCTTCAGCAATCTTCAAGTCTTCAAGTCTTCAAGTCTTCAGATCTTCAAAAGTCTTCAAGATTCTGACCGGTTTCTTATTTGCTTCAATAATTTGTTTATAATAAACAAAATACATCTTCAGCAAATACTTCAATAGGTCATTTTCTTTTCAGAAAATCAAAGCTAAGCATCAATAAGATATTTTCTTTTCAGAAAATAAAATACATCATACGCTAAAGTGTCAATAGATTAATTTCTTTTCAGAAATTAAGGTACGTCATCCACAAATAAAAAACTTATCTAGCACCTAACTAAGTCAGCAGCAAACGTTCCTCTTTTACAATGTCCTTAAAATTCTAAACTCCTATGGACCTTAAGAGTACTAGTTACTGGACTGTTCTTAATTTAGCATGGTTAATTGCTCATCAAAATTACAAGTTTCCTAACAAATTTCCCCTTTTTGATGTTAGCAATCCATGGCTAAATTAATTGTTACCCTTTTAGAGGTTTCTGATGTTGAATAAATCAGATGATTAATGCAAGCATACTTGAATAAATAAACAGTAAGCATAAGTAAGTTGCATAATCAAAAACCAATAAGAGTCAAAAAGAATTCATTGCTGAAAGTTATCAAATGGAAGTTTACAAGAAAGCATAGATAACAAGGAATCAGCAAACAAAAACTTTTACAAGAAAAACCATTGCAGGGACTTAATCTCTTTCAGAGGATTTTCTCAAAATCTCTTTTACACTCTTCTCAGCAAGTGCAGTGAATTCAACACAATCCTTTTCGTAGTTTTCCAGTAGCCTACGGACTTGTAGTTGAAGAATTCTTGCATTTTGCAGGCAGTATGATGATGCTTTTCAGCATTCATTCCATGTAGTTAACAACCCACAAATGCATACCCCAATTGCTGGCATGGAGAAGTTGTGTATCTGAAATGTTTCTTGGGTGAATCTTTCTTAACCAGAGAATATCATCTTCTTGATCCTGAGCAGTCAGATAGAAGTACTCATAAGGAATCAATCCAAGTTTCTTCTTAGGTTTCTTTTTTACCGGGTCAGCATAGAAAGCGATGCCAGGTGGTTTGACTATATCTGGTTCTTGTCTAAATGTCTTACCAATGGCAACTCTTCTTACATAAACCTCAAGATTCAACCATCTCTTAGCAATGTTTCTTGGGAGGGATTCTTCCCTTTGCTTCTTTTGGACCTTGAGTTCAATCCATTTGAACATCTGATTCAAACATGCGGTAGGAAAGAACTCATTTACCAACAGATCTTCCAGCTTTAAGATCCAACAACCATGAATGTTTTTGATCACATTCTGAGTGGTTTCATCATTGTTGGTCTTTGTATATTCAATGCCGGAGCCAATAGCAATGTTGGCCAGCCTTTTCTCTTCCTGTCTTTGCCTTCTTCTTCTTGTTTTAGCATTGTCTTGATCTCTTGCTGAAGAGTCAGACGAAAAATGCCTTGAGTGGCCAGACGGAGTTATGGCTGTTAAGGGTCTAGCTCTTATGGCTTGAGCTATTGTTTGATTGTCATCATCTTCTTCATCATCTTCATTCAGATTGTGATGACTTTCAATGTGACAGAAATCTTGAGTTTCAGCAGCGGTTTTTCTCTTTTGGTACTTGCTGAATTTAACTCAGTTTCTGCTTGTCTTTTAGAACTTTGCTCTCTTTCAGCAAGAGGTTCTAGTGGAAGTGGCACATCAGCAGCAGGAGTAGGAGGGGTTTGATTGCTTTTTCTAGTCTTCTTTTCCCCCTTAGACATGGATTGCAACATCGGAGTGATGTGCAGAGAATAAAACTCATTGCAATTTTCAGCAAGAGTGTTGAGACTGTTATACTTCATGATGATTTCTTGTTGGTCAGAGTTCATTGTTGCTAACTCTTTTTGAATATTCATCATGTTCTCTTCATGTCTTTTCTCTGTTGCGGCCTTCTCATCCATAATAGTCTGAGCTTTGACAAGAGCACTTTTTGCCAGTAAGAGAGCTTGACTTACATCTTCTTCATAGCTCTGGTGATAAAGACTGATGTCTTTCTGAGCTATGGTTAAAGTTGTAGTGCGTCTCAGCACCGTAGCCAATATTTTCCAATGTCAAGTGGGCTCTCAGCAAGCAATGCCTCATCTTCAGCTTTGCAGGCTTCATGGACTTTCTTTAGTGCGAGAATTCTGGGAGTAAACTCCTCAACTCTTGGGAACGGCACTAAATTAGGTGTCAAGGAGTGAGCCTTAAGTTCAGTAGCAAACTGATCATCTTGTAAAAGCAACTCAGCCCTTAATGAATCTCCTTCATAGCTTAGATATTGGGAGGAGGAATCTGAACGACTTTTGGGTCTCGCTTGGATTGTTCATCTTCATTTTCCGACAAGTCGTCATCATCCTCAGATTCATCAAGTTGAGCGACTTTTGAGCCTTTGTCAGTAGCTTCACTTCCTTTTTGTTGAGTGGTTGCTGATGGCAACGCTTCAGACTCAACGACTGGAGTTTCACCAGTAGATAGTTGTTTCAATTGAGTTTGGGGCTCAATTACTGGAGTTTCGCCAGTAGTTAGTTTTAATTGAGTAGTTGCTGAAGGCAACGTTTGAGACTCAATAACTGGAGTTGCGCCAGTAGTAAGTGGAAGGGATGGAACTTCCTTTGATTTTGGTCTTGAAGATTCACCAATTTCCAGATCCTGCGTATGCCTTGCATGGATCACGAGACTATTTTGTAAAGCTCGTTGGTAATCTTCATCTTCTTCATCCTCATCTTCAAGGTTTTCTTCAGTAACCTTGGCATCAGAAACTGGACTTTTGCCATTTTTCAAGGCAGCCCTTTTTCTGGCGTATTCTTCTTCAGTATCAGCACCTTGTACAGGTGCTTGATTTTCAGCAGCAGCAGGAGGAGGTTGAGATTCTTGCTGAGATTGTTGTTGTTCAGCTTGCTGATTGTCAGATTGGTATTTTCAGCAACTGTTAACTTCAATCCACCAGCACCAGGACTTGGACCTTGATTGTCATCATCGTCATCCTTTTTGTCCTTAGAATCTTTCCCTTCATCATCACTGGGATCAGTGGGAATGTTCTCATCTTCTTCTTCTTCTTCATCATCTGTCAAATGACTAGCTCAACGTGCTTGTACAAAGCAACACTTTGTCACTTCCTCTTCCTCAGTTAATTTGTGGGGATCAGCCACCACAGGAACAAAGAGCCTTTGAGCATCACAGCTTGTTCAGCTGGAGAGGCACTCTTAAATTTGGCCTTCATATTCTCTCTGATTTGAGCAATCAGATTTGAACTCATTTGCTGAGAATATGTCATTTCTTCAGGAAGTATGGAGTGGACAAATGTTTCGAGCTTCAGCAGTGAAGATCTCTTTTTCTCATTTGAGAGATGAAGGTGAAGATCTGAGAAGTCCATTCTCCTATATCTTTGCCAGTTGCTGACGGACTTAGCAACTCTTGACAAAGTTGTCCTCTTGAAGCTCAAGTAAAGTTCTTCAGAACTTACTTGCTGATCTTCAGTGATGAGTACCACTTCAGTGGTCTCCTTTTGAGCCTGAAAAAGAATTTTATTTAGATCAGGATTGGTTTGGAGAATTGTTTTAGAGTTTAAATCTGAAACATGATTTACCTGCTGAGAGTCAGCAAGCTCATGTAGTACAATTTCCATTCCATGAGGAGCTGGGGTAGCATCCTCCATTTGTTCATCCTGAAATAAATTAAAATTAGACACAAGTACTAAGCTGTCAAACTTAGTTTTTATACCAAAATTATTAACTACCTGCTGAGCAGGGAGTGTTGGTTCTGGTGCAGAGGCTTCAGCAACCATCTGACTTGTATCTTGAGAAGTCTGTAGAGATAGTATAATATTAGCAAAAGAATAAGTTTCAGAATTTGAAGTTTTACTGATGGTTGAATTAACTACCTGCTGAGGAAGGACAGGTTGTGGCTCAGTCCTTTCAGCATTAACAGTTTCTTCAGCTTCTTGGACTGTTTCTTCAGCAGACTTCTGAGTTTGCTCTAACTGAGAAAGCTGTGCGGTTTCAGCAATCTCCCTTGTCTCTGAATTGACAAGTTGAGCAGAAGCAACTTGACCTTTAAGCTCACTGCTTGTCATGAAGAGTTCAATTGACTTGTTGGATGATTCTTCAATCTCCAACTCCATTTGTTTGCTTAAATCTTCCAGTACAAGCTGGACTTTGTCAATTGAAGTCTTGGGTGAACTTGGGCCAGCATTCTCAGCATCAAGAGATGCGTCTTTGAATGATGCTTCTTGAGTTTCAGCAACTTCAGGAACTGGAACCATTGCTTTCTCAGCAACTGGTCCATCAGCAAGCTGGGTTTCAGCAACTTGATGAGTTGCTTGTTCAGCAACCATCTGTTCAGCAGCATCAGCAAGTGCCGCTCTTTGCAAATCAGCAGCAATGTTGCTTACTGGTTCCATGGTTTGATCATCTAGATTATCTACAAGTAGATATCTGGGACTTGGGCAGGAATTTCATTTCCACTGCCTTGTGGTCTATTCTCAGTAGAGTTATCAACGTTAAGTTGATTGTTGAAGGCTTCCGCAAACACTTCAACATTGCTGATGTATGTTTCAGTAATTATCTCAGCAACATCTACTGGCAAATGCGTTTCAGCATTTGTCTGGGAATTGACTGAGGAGTCTTGGACATTGGGGACTGACTGAGAAGCCAGTGTCTTCTTTCTTTTGTTACTTGTCCGTTTCCTCTTAGGTACGGGATTTGCTGATGACGCTGCAGTCTGAGTGTCATCATCAGCTTTCCTCTTTTTCTTTTTAGATTTCTCCAGTTTCCCAGAGTCATCTATTGTTGCATTTTCAGCAACGGCTCTTGTACACGTACCTTGTTGATTTTCTACAGCAGTTTCATTTGTGTTACCACCACCAACAGCAGTTTCATCTCTAAGTTGCTGAGTGGTAACATCTGCAGCTGTTGTATACCTTTCTTGCTGGCTTGTGCTGACAACATTTGCAGTTGTTGTCTTCTTGGATTTCTTTCCAGCAATCTTAGGTACATTCTGCTTGTAGAAAGATCTTCCCACATTGCACACAGATTTCTTGATTGGCAATGGGTTTCTTAGCTGAATCCTGAAATGTTCAAGGATATAGCATATCTTGATTCCATACATAACTGGAAAGGAAGGTGAGACCTTGTTGTCTTCTACCTTTACCTTAAACTTAGTAACACAATCAACAAGCCTGTTGAAAATGTACTTAGCCCAGTTAAGTTCCGATTTATTTCATAGATATGCATCAGCAATGGCCATCTTCTCAGGCCTACTTGGTCAATTCCTCCAACTTGGGAGTCAAGAACTTTAATCAGTAGCAGAGCTACTAGACCAAGTGAAGGACAGAGATGCTTTCTCTTAACGTGCTTTGTCCAAGTCACGGGAGCTATCTCGCCTTTCTTCATTTTTGCATTTCTGACGTCACTGTAGAAAGCTTCAATTTCTTCGTCAGTGGCAGTGACGTCATCTTCAGTTCCAGTGGTTGGAATCTGAAAAATCTCCGCTAAATCAGTCCATTTCAGGACGATTTGCGTGTTCTGAACATAAGTAAGGATCACTTTTTCAGTGACTCCATTACTGTCTGTAAGGGACTGGATTTCTGCATTGTTGTAGAACTCCATAGTATCAATCATGCTCACTTGCTTAGTGCGAGCAGAGATAAAGTTCATGAGGCCTTGCTGCTTGATGAACTCAAGCGCCTCTTCATTTTGGTCATCAAGTTCTTGTTCATAAAAGTACCTAATGTACTTTTCTTTTGCAAATCCTCCCCATTGCATCAACATCTCACACTTTGCAGTGTCAAGATATGACGGAGGCATAGGTTTTTCAGTGATTCGGTCGTTTTTCAACACAACTTTCGCTGTGTTTTGGGTCAGAGAAGTCACCGGAGCAGTCACCGGAGCAGTGCGTGTTTCAGCACTGTCAACCTTTGACGATTTTGAGGACTTAGATGACTGTCTCTTGGGAGCCATTTCTTTTATAGAGCAAGAAATTGTACGAAAAAGATAGTTTGCTTTTTGACCGGAGGTACAGTAGTTTCAGGCTAGAAATTGCAGAGAAAGGAAATGTGAGTTAAAGAATTTTGTCATTTCTCTAACTCCTTCTTTATATAGTGTCTCTGGTGTGTGAGAAACTCAATCGATTTGAGTTCTCAGCAAGGGTAAAACAGAGAAACACTGGAGATAGTGGAGCCTTTGCATTGAATGCGTAGTGGCCCACTAACTAAAACCGTCAGAGCACTCTCTCTCTTTGTTTTGTTAGCCGTTAGATTAATAACTCCTTTTAATCAATGGCCACGATTGAATTTCATGTCATGATTTATTGCGAGTTTATCTGTGCCAGCTTAACGTCACAAATTGATTTTACCGAGTAATAAGGGATAGATTGCTTGCTGAAATAGACAAGAATCTTTTCAGCGAGTTTGAATTAACAATCTAGATACTTGCTGAAAGTTCCCCCTTACTTAGATATCTCATATTTCTAAGTTTAAAAGATATTTCTGATTTCCCGTATCAGTAAATTCTTTTGCACTTGAGACATCCTTTGGTAAAATCTGAGAGATGAGATTTTGCTCTTTTTCTGAGTTCCCGTCTCAGAAAATTCCTTTGATACTTGAATACCTGTTTCAGTATCTTTTGATTGTCTGAGTACCCGTCTCAGCAATCCTTAAGTTCTTTCACTTACTGAGTTCCTGTCTCAGCAAGTGATCAAGTTTCCTAACAAATACCTGTTTTGAAGGAATTACTTGCTGAATGCCTGTTTCAGCAATCATGTTGTGTCATTTCTTAGAAGAAATCAGTGACTTGGTCTTTTGGACGAATACTTTGGCTTGCTGAATACCTGTTTCAGCATTCTGCCAAGTGTATCCTTTATTGAGGTAGTTCAATCAATCCAAGGTTATACCTTAGCATTGCGAACCTATTATCCGGTAGGGGCTTGGTAAAGATGTCAGCAAGCTGATCTTCAGTACCTACTTTCACAACCTCAATATCACCTTTTTCCACATGATCTCTAATGAAATGATGTCTAATATCAATGTGCTTGGTCCTAGAGTGAAACTTAGGATTTTGCGTAATTGCAATAGCACTTGTATTATCACAAAAGATTGGTGTTTTCTTTGCAGAAATACCATAATCTCTTAATTGTTGCTGAATCCATAGGATTTGAGCTGTGCAACAACCAGCTGCAATGTATTCAGATTCAGTAGATGAATTGGCGACACACGTTTGCTTCTTGCTGAACCATGATATTAATCTAGTACCCAAAACTGACAAGTTCCAGAGGTACTTTTTTCTATCAAGAGTTGATCCACCATGATCAGCATCAGAATAGCCAACCAATTCAAGTCCAGAATCTTTTGGATACCATAATCCAACATTGACTGTACCTTTAACATATTTCAGTATTTTAATTGCCTTTTGTAGTGTGATCTTTTGGATCCGATTGGAATCTTGCACACACACAAACAGCATACTGAATGTCAGGTCTACTTGCTGTTAAATACAACAAGGAACCAATGAGCTTCCTATACTTGTGTTCTTCAACACTTTTGTCCTCTTTAGTATAGCCCAATTTGGTACCAACACTCATAGGGATCTTTTCAGGTTTTTCATCCTCTTTGATCCTAAACTTTATGAGCATTTCTTTCGCATACTTTGCTTGATTTATGAATATTCCATCTTTGAGTTGCTTGACTTGCAACCCTAGGAAATAATTCAATTTTCCCATCATACTCATTTCAAACTTATTTGTCATGAGTTTGGCAAAATCATCACAAAGTTGCTTGTCCTTAGATCCAAAAATTATGTCATCCACATAAATTTGGACTAAGATTAATTTACCATCATGGTTCATGGTAAAAAGAGTTTTGTCAACTTCACCTTTCTTGAAACCATTTTCCAGCAAGAACTTAGCTAAGGTATCATACCATGCTCTTGGTGCTTGCTTTAGACCATATACAGCTTTCTGAAGCTATATACCATCTTGGTTTCTGAGGGAAGTTCAAAGCCGGGGGTTGTTCTAGGTAGACTTCTTCAGCAAGTTCACCATTAAGAATGCACTCTTAACATCCATTTGGTAA
>CM051458.1:32929956-33051897 GCA_028274465.1 Plantago ovata
TTCCTAAGAAATCAGGAGTCACGGTGGAAGAGAATGAGAAGGGAGAGTTGGTACCGGTTAGGAAGACCACGGGATGGCGGATGTGCATTGACTATAGAAGATTAAATGCCGCCACTAAGAAAGACCACTTCCCTTTACCATTTATAGATGACATGCTAAACCGCCTTGCGGGGCGGAAATTCTATTATTTTCTTGATGGTTTATCAGGTTTCTACCAAATTCCGATTGCACTAGAGGATCAGGAGAAGACGACGTTCACTTGCCCATTCGGAACGTTTGCCTATAAGAGGATGCCGTTTGGACTATGCAACGCTCCCGCCACTTTTCAAAGGTGCATGCTTTCTGTTTTCTCTGATATGGTAACTATGTTTGTTGAAGTTTTCATGGATGATTTTTCCCTTTTTGGTGATTCGTTTGATGAATGCTTGCAAAGATTAGATCTTGTTTTGAAAAGGTGCATTGAATGCAATTTGACCTTAAGCTGGGAGAAAAGTCATTACATGGTTAGGGAAGGCATTGTTCTAGGACATGTAGTTTCTGAAATAGGTATTGAGGTAGACAAGGCTAAAATTGAAATCATTGAAAAACTTCCCCCACCCACTTGTGTGAAAGAATTGCAATCTTTTCTTGGCCATGTAGGGTTTCATAGGAGGTTTATTAAAGAGTTTTCGAAAATTGCTAAACCTATAAGTAGCTTGCTTGCAAAAGATGTGGTTTTCCATTTCTCTAATGAGTGCTTAGTTGCTTTTAATACCCTTAAGGAAAAGCTTTTTTCTGCTCCCATTATTGTGCCGCCTGATTGGAATATTCCTTTTGAGATTATGTGTGATACTTCGAATTTTGCTATGGGTGCTATTTTATGCCAAAATGTTGATAAGCAGTATCGTGTGATTTATTATGTTAGTAAGACTCTAGACTCCGCGCAAGTTAATTATACAACTACTGAAAAGGAATTTTTAGCTGTTGTCTTTGCTTTACAAAAGTTTAGGTCTTATTTAATTGGTCATCCTGTGAATGTCCATACTGATCATGCTGCTTTGAGACATTTGATAGCTAAGCAAGATTCTAAGCCTAGGTTAATTCGTTGGGTCCTTTTACTGCAAGACTTTGATTTGACCATAGTGGATAGAGCTGGTAGGGAGAATTTAGTAGCTGATCATTTGTCTAGAATACCAAATATCCCTGTTGATTCGATACCCATCAATGAGGACCTCCCTGATGAGCACTTAATGAAGGCTAATGAAGAGCCATAATATGCTGATATTGTAAACTATTTGGCTATGAATGTTTTCCCCACTAACTTTTCAGCCTCCGATAAGAGAGCTCTTGCCAAGCGTTGCAGGACATACATATGGGATGATCCGCATCTGTTCAAAGAAGGAGATGATGGGATTCTAAAGAGATGCGTGCCACAAGAAGAGCAACAAAGTGTGTTCAATCACTTCCATGAGCTTAATTGTGGAGGACACTATAGTGGCTTGAAAACAGCTCGCAAAGTACTACAAGCAGGATTTTTCTGGCCAACAATATACCGAGATGCTCGAATTTTTGTGAAGAATTGCGACCCATGTCAACGAGGTGGTAATATTAGCAAGAAAGACGAAATGCCCCTTCGAGGGAATCTAGTGGTCGAACCTTTCGACGTATGGGGCATTGATTTCATGGGACCATTTCCATCAAGTGGAGGTTATGGATACATTCTTGTTGCGGTGGATTATGTGACTAAATGGGTGGAGGCAATTCCTACAAAAACAAATGACGGCGCAGTTGTTATGAAGTTCTTGAAGGAAGTAATATTCTCTAGATTTGGGTGCCCTAGGACAATCATCAGTGATGGAGGGTCACACTTCGTCAATAGAACCTTTGCCTCCCTTCTTAAGAGATACGGTGTCCACCATAGTGTCGCTACACCATATCATCCACAGACATCGGGCCAAGTCGAAGTTAGCAACCGTCAAATTAAGAAGATCCTGGAGCGAGCAGTGAAGCCTAGTAGGAAAGATTGGGCAGGAAAATTGAATGATGCACTTTGGGCATACAGGACTAGCTACAAGACGGTGATTGGAACCACTCCGTACAGACTTGTGTATGGGAAAGCATGTCATCTTCCCGTACAACTAGAACACAAGGCATATTGGTCTATAAGAGCACTCAATCTTGATATGGGAAAAGCTGGCGAGGAACGATTGTTGCAACTAGATGAGCTTGATGAATTACGACTAGGTTCTTATGAAAATGCCAAGATCTACAAGGAACGTACTAAGAAGTATCATGATCGTGGTATAGTACGTAAGGAACTGATTCCTGGGCAAAAAGCTTTGGTATTTAATTCTCGCCTTCGACTATTTTCTGGAAAGCTCCGTACTCGTTGGGATGGACCGTACGAAATTATCAAAGTTGCTCCCCATGGAGCTGTAGAACTCTTTGATCCAAAGACGGGCAATACCTTCAAAGTGAATGACCAGCGAGTGAAGCCATACTTCGAGATATCTAGTGATCAAAGGGAAGTTGATCACCTTGAGCTTACCCTTACCGCCTCTACTAAAGGTTAGTGTGTTTTGGTCTTTTGGGCATATCATTGTGTTATTTTTCATATTTTCGTATGTTTTTGGTGATAAAATAGGTCTCTAGATGATAATTTAGCATTTTCGAAGGGAACCCGATTTTCTCCTAGTGTGCTAATTATCGATCTTTTTACCTCGTTTATCACCCGTTTTGTTTTCTCACGAGTTTGATTGAGTATTATAGGTCACTTATACAAGTATTAGCTCTCACCTTGAATCCACTTTCGACGTTCGGGACGAGCGACGACGTTCAGGTTTGGGGGGGGGGTTATCGCTGGTTATCTCTATACTTGTCTTGCTTATGATAAACTCGTGAAATTTTTTGCATTTGCACGTTTACTGCTTTCTTAGTTTTTAGTTGCATACACTACATTCATCCTAGGATAGTCTTGCATGTTTTATGTGGAGTTTATTGCCAAATTTTTTGAACCTTTTTTATTGGGTAGATCAACTAATTATGCCATTAATCATATGCTTCATCTCTATGAATTTGTGTGAGGTTTTTCTCGCTTGGCTTGTCACATTTATGTATTGCACTTAGTTAAGCTTGAGTCTCGACATCACTTAGTGGTGTTTTCTCTACTGCGGTTCACGAAGGCCTTTATAATAGGATGATGCATGTTAGGATCTTATGGTTGTTTTCCGAGTAATTATGTACCTAAGAGGCAACAAGTCTTCACCTTGCTTTGAGATTGCCAAATGCCTAGGAAGGAGGTAGTGTGAGATTGTGTGATCCTTTGTTTGCAACCTATTCTTTCAAATAGGTTTGGGGAGGGGGTTACACTTTCATTAGACTTGTTTTTCATTTTTTAGTGTGTGTTGTGAGTTTATTTTTCCTTTTTCGTAAATTTTGTACTCCAACCTATTCTTTCGAATAGGTTTGGGGAGGTCGTTTGTGTGTCATTTTTGTTTCTTTTTCGTTGTGCTACTGCTGGCTAAAAAAATCGAAAAAAAAGAGAAAAAGGAAAATTCCATAAAAAAGAAAAAAACTGGAAAAGAAAAAATGAAAAAAAAAAAAGAAAATACCCCAAAAAGCAAAGAAGGGTCCAAAAAAAAAGAGCCAAAAAGCAGTTTAGCAAGGTGTTGTCCCATTTTTCAATTTTTGTAATGTTCGTAATCGTGTTGTAATTTTCTGTCTTTTGTTTATTTGAGTGTCATCTGTTATAGGCCACCCTCGTCCTGCCATTCAGGAAGTGGTGAATAGCTTAAGACTTTGCTTGAGAGATGGGTAGAATAGGGGAGTGTTATCTTTTTTAGGGAACCCTCCTTCGTTTGATGAGAGCCAGTATTGGTTCGACCTCTTTGAGGAAAAGTCTTAACTTAGTGAACAACAGTAAGTCCTCAGTTTCATAGGCACGGGAAAACCATTCGTATTCTAACATGTTTCATTACGTTGTCACTGACTAGGTCCAGGTAGAGAATGTTACGAGAGACAATCTTGTCTTGAAATAAGTGCTTATGTGGATGTGTATGAGTCAATCGAGGCATTCTTCAACCTATATTCATGTTATGATTTGTATGGTTTTCGTTCATATGTTTTTTGATAGATTCAATAGATTTGTTCATTTCATTTGGCATGAGACTCCATTTTTTGTGTTGCATTATTTTTTGCATTAGAGTCTAGCTTAGTTGCTTGAGGACAAGCAAAGGTTCGGTTTGGAGAGTTTGATGAATGTGTATTTTACACTTTCATTTCAGTCTTTTTTCACCAATTTAGCTATCCTCTATGTTAATTTAGCTATATTTTAGTGCATTTTATTAAAATAGTGTCACGTTTCCCTTTAGTTTGTATTTTACAGGTTTTGAGTGAAAAATGAGGTTTTCCGGGCAATTATATTGAAGTAGACAAGTAATTGGTGTTCCGAAGGCCTATTTGGAGTATCCAGAAGATTCCGGATAGGATTTGAAGTCTAGGGGTCGAGTCTGAAGGCTAAAAGGTCACTAGAAGGCAAAAACCGAGTCCGAAGAGGAGAAGAAATCCAAAAACGCGTCAAAGGCCGACTGGAGGTCCCGGGCGAGTCGCCCGGGACGTGGGGCGAATCGACCCACACCAGGCGAATCGCCCGGTGTGTGGGGCGACTCGCCCCACACCTGCCGAATCATTATATATAGTTGCTCAGTTTTCTCCGTTTTTTCATACTTTCTCAGACCTTTTCTCTCACCTTTCTCATTAGTTTTAGGTAGGAATTCTCCAGAGCCTGTTCTGGAGATTCTTAGCTTAGGAGATACTTTTTCTTAGCGTTTTGGAGCTTGTAAGATCGTGATTCTTCGGAGATTGACAACCGTCGGTAACATTGTATCTTACAGTTTTTCTATTTATATTTATATATCTTTCAACATGTTTTCATTCGATCTTGCTATGATTTCTGTTGATTGCATGACATCTATGAGTAGCTAAACTTCTCGTTGGTGATAGTATGTGATTTCTTAGCGAAGGGTTAATAATTAGGCTAATGGCTATATCGCGCATTATACTTTGAGTTATTGCTTTATTTCTTTGATCTATCTAAAATCTCTATCTTCGTAGTGTTGAATAATTACGGAACACAATTGGACAATTCATTGATCAAAGATCTCTATAAGACTAGCAACCTCCATAAGAAGTTGCAAGAGTTGATAGATCGGGGGGCTAGTAGAGAGCAAGGGAAGTTTCCCGGAAACACGGAGAAGGCTATGGCCATAACCGTGGTGACTGATTTGCCCGTGGAGATCACGGTTGTGAGAGACAATGCACTAGTTGAGGTGCCAAGTTGCAAGATAACTGAAACTTGCAAAGTGAGTAAGGAGCTTGAGACTCCTAAGGTAGTTGTGGAAGAGAAAGTGGTCGCACAATCTGATGCGATAGTGGGAGAAGAGAATGAAAACTCATCGTCTGATGATGAGTTGGTGGATATGGTGGAAGTGCCTATCCAAGAGAGCTTTGATGTGGAAATCGGTTTGGGTAAGAAGGATGGAATAGTGGCAACTCTAGACACGGGAGCGGGTGTGAATGTCATACCTTTGAACGTGTACGAAGAGTCGGGTTTGTCCAGCTTAAGACCAATGAAGTGCATGGTGCAATTGGCGGATGGGTCTATGAAGAAGCCATTGGGTGTGATCGAGAATCTAGTGGTAAGAGTCGCCGGTGTAGAGGTCAAGACGAACTTCATCGTCATGCCTACATCCTCCGCAAAGCTCAAGGATGTGGTTCTTTTGGGTAGAGCCTTCATCAACATAGTACATATGGTGATAGACATGTACCGTCGTACATGTAGCTTCGAGGTAAATGGCAAACAACATACGTTGCGAGCCATAGTTAATTCATGTGCTTTTGTTGATACTAACGAACTTGTAGGATTCTTTGGTCCTCTTTATGTTCGTCAAGATGTGCAGGGACTAGGTGCTTTGGAGAGCACTTGGACGGGGAAGTCTACTACCCGATGCGAAATTGATCCCGCATGAGCTAAGACGAGTCGAGCCAACGACTTTTAAACGAAGGCGCTTCTCGGGAGGCAACCCGAGGTTGTAGGTACTTGCATATAGATTAGAAGCACGTTTAAATTTTGTTTCGTTGTTTAGACAAGGTTTTTGGGGTGAGAATTTAGCAAAAGTCGAAAAAAAATGAATTTGGGAGCTTCAGGTCCCAAGCGAACCGCTTGGAAAGCCCAAGCGGTCCGCTTGGATTTCCAGTAAGAATTTCATTCTTACTGGAAATCCAAGCGAAGCGCTTGGCACGCCCAAGCGGTCCGCTTGAATTTCCAGTAAGAATGAAAATTCTTACTGGAAATCCAAGTGGAGCGCTTGGGAGTTCCCAAGCGGACCGCTTGCCAAGCGCTTCGCTTGGGACGCCCAAGCGCTTCGCTTGGCTTTCCTTAAGAAAGCTAAGCGGGGCACTTGAGTTTCAAAGCCCCCAACTTCGTTTTCTTCCTCCATTGCCGATTTTGCACCCCAAAAATCTCAATCTCTCTCAATTCTCCACCAATTCTTGCAATCTTGTGCATTTTACAAAGCCCATCACCTCCTCTATCATCTAAACCGATCAAATTTCACGTTTGAAGCATCCATAACAAGGAATCAAAGGTACCTCTCATGAACCCTAACTTTCTTGAATGTGGGATTTTATCTTAATTAGCTTCAATTGTGTTATGCATTGGTGAATTAGAGTTTGATGATTATTGTTGAGCATGTTTCTTACTAGATGTGACGTCTTTTCGTAGAATACAACATGCACTGATTCTTCGATCTTTTGTGCCTTTTTTTTGTAAACTCTATAAGCTTTACTATGCAAGGAGTAACCAAGAAATATCGCTTCTTCTGCCTTTGGTTGAAATTTTCTTAGGTATTCTCTACCGTTATTAAGAACGAAACACTTACAACCAAATACTCTTAGATGAGTGATATTAGGAGGTCTTCCAACAAACAACTCATATGGAATTTTGTTGTATTCCTTAGTAATCAGACATCTGTTTTGAGTGTAACAGGCGGTATTAATCGCTTCAACCTAGTAAGCCTCACTTATTTCAGTGTCAGCAAGCATTGTTCTTGCGGCTTCTTTTAGGGTGCGATTCTTCCGTTCAGCAACACCGTTTTGTTGTGGTGTCCTTACTGAGGATAACTGATGTTGTATGCCTTTTGAAGTGCAATACTCAGTTATGTACTGGTTTACAAACTCAGTACCATGGTCTGTCCTTATGACTTTTACCTTGTCATTTTTCATGACTTCAAGCTTATTCCGCAAGTTAGGTATTTCAGTCCTTGTTTCAGATTTGTGCTTGATAAATACTACCCAAGTGAATCTTGAATAGTCATCTACCACCACCAGACCATATTTCTTCCCAGCATAGCTTGTTGAAGACGATTCAAACAAGTCCATTGTTAGGAAACTTGTAATTTTGATGAGCAATTAACCATGCTAAATTAAGGAAAGTCCAGTAACTAGTACTCTTAAGGTCCATAGGAATTTAGAATTTTAAGGACATTGTAAAAGAGGAACGTTTGCTGAAGACTTAGAGTAGGTGCTAGATAGGTTGGTTTTACCGCTTATGATGTATCTTGTTTTCTGAAAAGAAATACAACCTATTGAAGAATTTGCTGATGATGTACTTTGTTTACACAAACAAACTATTGAAGCATTTAGAACCGTTCAGAAACTTGAAGAATTCGAAGATCTGAAGACAAGAAGATTTCTGAAGACTGGTATCTACAAAGGCACATGTTGCTCAGAAAGTGGAAACTTCAGCAACAACATTGCATAAGTGAAAATCTAAACGACAGAGTAGGTTGTGCTTGCTGAAACTGAGACTGACCACTTGCTGATGAACATTTGTGACCACTTGCTGAAAGTACTTGTATTTGCGCTCCAATATTACTGTTTGAATTTCATTCAAATGAGCATTAAATGCAAAGCATGCACGCGAAGGACATGAAGACTAGAAGACAACAAAGGACGCTGTTGAAAGTACAAAAGCAAGATAGTAACATCTTAAGGAACAAAAGCCTTAGAATTTAAAATTCAAACGGCTCCTTATTTTCACTATAAATAGAGGTCATCCGACAAAGAGTTGAAGTGTGTCAACAACGTGATCAAACTCTCACTTGTGCTTAAACTCACATACCCTTCAAATACTCTTTACTGCTGCATTGATCCGTTCCATGACTTAAAGCTTGAAAAAGCTACTTGTGAAGAAGTAGAACTTACACGGCTAAGAAATTAGTTAAGTGTTCTTTCTTTCTTTCGAACAAGAACAAGTCTTGAAACCAGAAACAATCAAACTTGTTTACTGCAAAGTATTCAAAGTTTTATTTCTTAGATTACTTGTTGTAACTGAATAAGTTATAATTAAGTTATCTCATCCCAAACCTCTCTAACTGAAAATACACCCTTTCAGGCGTGATATTCAGGGGGAACTTAATCGAGCATAGTGTTGTTGATTAAAAGTCTCAAGTTTGGTGGAGAACAAGGTTTCGTTTTCTAGTTAGGTTGGAAACCAAGCAAGTGTGCTTTGGTTTCTGTTTGGATCGCTCTAGATAGGTGTTGTAAGGAACCTCAAACTTATCTTAGTGAATTCTGTCCTAGAAAGGACAAAATGGATTAGTTGAGAGATTACGCCACTCTCAGATACCACTATAAAAGTGTTTGTGTGATTTACTTACTGCATTTAGTTTTCAGCAAAGCATATCTATCTGTACACAGTCACTCACTTCACTTGCTGAAACTATCACTTACTGACAAAACACTTATTGTATCAAAGACTTCCGCTCTCTGATTTTAAGTATCAACAAAACTAGTTACTGAGAAGTAACTTGCGCTTGTTGAGAAAGTTAAGTATCAGCAAACTCATTACTGAAAAGTAATAAGTACTTGCTGAGAAAGTTTTTAAACGACGAAAGTTTGAAAAGACTATTCGCCCCCCCTCCTCTAGTCTTTTCTTGTTGTTTAAAGGGACCAACAAGTGGTATCAGAGCTGGAGGTTCTTTAACCTTCAACACTGAACCTAGATCCCCTTAGGTGCTTTCCGTAAATCACTCTCACTTGATCAGTTTGGTAGTCTTTTGCTGACAGGATGTCTTTAGGAGATGCTCCCTTGCTGAAGCTGGAAAACTACGAAAAATGGCGAAACAACATGATGCTACATCTTGAGGCCATTAGTGATGAGATGGTTACTGTCATTAATGATGGACCTATCAAAATCACTAAGGTTGAAAGAAGTTTTCCTCACAAAACCACAGAAGCTGGAAAGGAAACTATCTTAGGCGAACCAGTTGATACTGTCGTTCCAAAACCAAGAGAGGAATGGACTTCCGACGAAGCCAAGAGATTCCGTCTTGATGGCCAAGCAAGAAACATCATCATTCGATCAACTCCAGATACTATACAGTGCAAACTGTGGGGTGCTAAAACTGCTAAGGAAGCTTGGAAAATGGTTCAAGATCTTTGTGCTGGATCTGACAAAACCAAGGAAAACAAACTCGAAGTGCTGAAATTAAAGTTCCAGAAATTTAAACAAGGTACAAATGAGTCACTGGAAGACTTGGATTTCAGATTCACAACTCTAGTTAGTGAAATGGCAGCCTTGGGTGTTGGAAATCTTTACTCAGATTCTGAGAAGGTGAAAACCATCATCAGAAGTCTGAACCAAGAATGGATCCACACTAAGAACTTCTACTACAATCAAGGAATGCCAGACATTACACCAACAGAGTTGTTCTCTCATCTTGCTACTGTCAACTACTGATGAATGTGTATTTTACACTTTCATTTGAGTCTTTTTTCACCAATTTAGCTATCATCTATGTTAATTTAGCTATATTTTAGTGAATTTTATTAGAATAGTGTCACGTTTCCCTTTAGTTTGTATTTTACAGGTTTTGAGTGAAAAACGAAGTTTTTCGGGAAATTATATTGAAGTAGACAAGTAACTGGTGTTCCGAAGGCCTATTTAGAGTATTCAGAAGATTCCGGTTAGGATTTGAAGTCTAGGGGTCGAGTCTGAAGGCTAAAAGGTCACTAGAAGGCAAAAACCGAGTCCGAAAAGGAGAAGAAATCCAAAAACGCGTCAAAGGCCGACTGGAGGTCCCGGGCGAGTCGCCCGGGACATGGGGCGAATCGCCCGGTGTGTGGGGCGACTCGCCCCACACCTGCCGAATCATTATATATAGTTGCTCAGTTTTCTCCGTTTTTCATACTTTCTCAGACCTTTTCTCTCACCTTTCTCATTAGTTTTAGGTAGGAATTCTCCAGAGCCTGTTCTGGGGATTCTTTGCTTAGGAGATACTTTTTCTTAGCGTTTTGGAGCTTGTAAGATCGCGATTCTTCGGAGATTGACAACCTTCGGTAACATTGTATCTTACAGTTTTTCTATTTATATTTATATATCTTTCAACATGTTTTCATTTGATCTTGCTATGATTTCTGTTGATTGCATGACATCTATGAGTAGCTAAACTTCTCGTTGGTGATAGTATGTGATTTCTTAGCGAATGGTTAATAATTAGGCTAATGTCTATATCGCGCATTATACTTTGAGTTATTGCTTTATTTCTTTGATCTATCTAAAACCTCTATCTTCGTAGTGTTGAATAATTACGGAACACAATTGGACAATTCATTGATCAAAGATCTCTATGCTAAACCGGGGACTTCATGCATGATTATTAACCTGCTATCCTTTGAATGACCATACTATCACCAATCTCCATTATCTGATAAGAAAAACCTTTGCTAAGTAGTTTGTTGATTTTATATTCTTAAGTTAGATAAGATAAAGCTAGTTATAGTCCTTAGAGATCGACACTCGAGGTTATTCTACTGCTACACTACGGTTTTCGTTGTAGTTGTGAATTACCTTTGGCTTAATACAAAATTATTTGATTAATTGAGTCTGACAAACCGGTTCATCAACTACGAGACAAAGCAAAGTGAAAATGTGTTTGCTGAAAAATCGCAAAACATTGCTCTTGCTGCAAAGCCGTCATCTTCTGAAAAGAAGAATGATAAAGAGTCTGCTGATGAAAATGCTTTGGTTGTTAAAAACATGAAGAAATTCATCAGTAAGGAACTTGAAAGGCGAAATGCAAAAGAGAAGGCTGAAAAAGCATCTTGGTAACAACTACCATAAGTACAAGAATGAGACTGGCTCGCTGAACAAGCAAGCTCAGCAAGCAACGTCATCAGAAGAACTAGCAGTTGGAAATGATCTCTGCTTTTACTGCAAAAAGCCTGGGCACTTCAAAGCGAATTGTCCTTTGCTGAAAGGCAAATCTGCTGAAAAGAAGAAGAAGTTCAAAAGAGCTTTTATTGCTGAAGAAAAGAAGAAGCTTCAAGCAAAAATCGATGCATTATGCATTGATACTAGCTCCGAAGACAGTGAGGATGAAAGCTCAGACACTGACGATGAAGAAGCCACTCTTGACGTAGAGATTGGCAAAGAAGTTTGTGGAATAGCTATGGAAGCTTATCCAGATGTGTCAAACTACGAGTTCTACCTCATGGTCGGTCAGGTAAATAATCCTACCTCTGACTCTGACTCAGAAAGTGAAGACGAGATTGACCTTGACAAGATTCAAGGAGAAATCGAAAGATTTGAGAAAACTCTGTGCAAACAGCAGGAGAAACTATAGAATGCTGAAACTCTGACCAAGCAGACTACTGAAAAGTATGTCTTGCTGAAAGAAGAGACAGAAGAGAAGGATGCTGAAATAAGGCGTCTAAAGAAGTTGATTGCTGAAGCCACCGAGAAGAATTCTCAAATGCAATAGAATTGGAAGAGTATCAGTCCTCAATTCTAAAGTTACTTGCTGAAATCCAAGAGATGAAAATGATGAAAATCAATTTCAAATCTTATGCTGATGCAAGTAATACGCTGACTGAACTAAACTCTTACTTGAGAGATCCATCTCAGAAAGAAGGTTTAGGTGCAACATATGAAGGTGATGACGTAATAATCTTGAGTAAAGACAAATCACCGATTTCCTTTGTACGTGCTACTGGTAGTGGTCAACCAGAACTCTATCAGTTTGGTCAATCTAAGGTTGCTGAAAAATGCAATCAAGTACCTACGACCGTAAAGCCAGCTGTTGCTACTCAAAGTAACAAGACTTTAAAAGGAAAACAGGTTGCTGAGAAGCAAACTATAAAGAAAAAGGATGCTGTAAAGCATTCCGCCAAACAAGTTGCTGAAAAGCAATTTTTTAATTCAAAAGGCAAGATTACTAAAAGTAATCAGAAGACCTTTGCTGACAAACCTGAATCAAGTAAGGTTGCTGACACAAAAGCTCAGCATTCTCCGAAAAGTGGACTAGGTTTCAAAACAAAGCAAAGTCAACTTTTTCACGAGTATAAGCAAAATCAGCAAAGATACTTCAAAGAGATGAACAAAATCAAGCCTAAGAGTACTGAAAAGACTCAAAATGCTAGGGCTAGAAGGAACCTTGCTAGAAAAGAACTTACTGAAAAGTATGTTCAGCAAAAAGGACAACCGAGCAAGACACCACATCAGAAAGTGGATTTGATCAGCACGAATCAAAAGTCTTTTGGCTCAAAACCTTCTACTTCCTCAGCAAGTAGAAAACAAGTCAAAGTTGAAAAACTTAAGACTTGGGTTTCCACTGGACGCATTCTTGAACATGTTAATGGACATCCAATTTGGATAATTAACTTGTTTGCTCTTGATTGTGCAGACTTCAGCCACGGAGACAAACGATGCAATCTGGCACTTTGACAGTGGTTGTGGAAAGCACATGACGGGCAACAAGAATAACCTTATAAACTATAGACGGTGGTCTAAAGGTCCAACAATAAGGTTTGCTGGTGGAGGCTCTGGTTCTACAAAAGGCTATGGTGACGTGAAGTTAGGATGCATTACCATTACGGGAGTTGTTTATGTCAAAAATCTTAAGTTTAATCTTTTCAGCATGAGTCAGTTTGCTCACAAAGGATACTTCATCAAAATCAAAAGTGATGAATGTAAACTTATAGATTTCGAGACAAAGAAGGTTATTATGATTGCAAGAAGATCAGGAGGCTTGTAAACCGTAGATTGGTCTTCAGCAATCGTTGAAAAATGCCTTGTCTCAGATCACGATTGCCTTGCTGAAAAAGCATGGTTATGGCATAAACGAACAAGTCATCGAAACTTCAAGACGCTGAATAAGCTATCTAAAAAGGCACTTGTAGTTGGATTACCTAAGGTTACTTTTAAGAAGGATGGTGTTTGCAATGCATGTCAGCAAGGAAACCAAACCAAATCTTCTTTCAAGAACAAGGCAGTATCGTCAACTACAAAACCTTTACAACTCTTGCACATGGACTTGTTTGAATCTTCTTCAACAAGCTATGCTGGTAAGAAGTATGGTCTGGTGGTGGTAGATGACTATTCAAGATTCACTTGGGTAGTATTTATCAAGCACAAATCTGAAACAAGGACTGAAATACCTAACTTGCTGAATAAGCTTGAGTCATGAAAAATGACAAGGTAAAAGTCATTAGGACAGACCATGGTACTGAGTTTGTAAACCAGTACATAACTGAGTATTGCACTTCAAAAGGCATACAACATCAGTTATCCTCAGTAAGGACACCACAACAAAACGGTGTTGCTGAACGGAAGAATCGTACCCTAAAAGAAGCCGCAAGAGCAATGCTTGCTGACACTGAAATAAGTGAGGCTTACTGGGTTGAAGCGATTAATACCGCCTGTTACACTCAAAACAGATGTCTGATTACTAAGGAATACAACAAAACTCCATATGAGTTGTTTGTTGGTAGACCTCCTAAGATCACTCATCTAAGAGTATTTGGTTGTAAGTGTTTCGTTCATAATAACGGTAGAGAATATCTAAGAACATTTCAACCAAAGGCAGACAAAGCGATATTTCTTGGTTACTCCTTGCATAGTAAAGCTTATAGAGTTTACAACAAAAAGGCACAAAAGATCGAAGAATCAGTGCATGTTGTCTTCTACGAATAGACACAAGGAGTGCCTGTTGAAGAAGAAATATCAGAATGTATGAAAAAGTTAATCATACATGAGCAAAGAACTGAATCTAATGCTAGGGAAATCATGTCAATTGAACTAAATGATGATTCTGACAATGGCTCTCCTCCCCCAAGTCATGACAAGATAAATGTAGTTCACGACAAAGAATTTCCAGCAAAAGACGCAGTTGCTCCGGAAGTTGCTGAAACTACGCAACCTCCCGTGCCTACTGATGAGTCACCACAATCTAGCAATGCTGAACAAGCAGTTGCTGATGAACCAATCTCAGAAGAGACACAAAATCCCAGTAGTACTGAACAAGTACATGCTGAAGAGTCACATGCTGATGAGCAAACATATCCAGATCCAACGAGCAGAAAACCTGTTAATAAATGGATTAGAGATCATCCCTCTACAGATATGATTGGTGATATTGATAAACGCCAACTGACTAGATCCAAAGTTGCTGCTACTCATGGACTTGCTGAAGAAGCAACTGTCGTAGAAGTAGAATCATTGTTCTCTTGCTTTGTTTCAGAAATTGAACCTAAAACCATAGAAGAAGCTTTAAAGCATTCTGAATGGATCAAGGCAATGCAAGAAGAACTGGATCAATTTGAAAGGAACAAAGTCTGGAAACTTGTACCACTTGCTGAAGGCAAGAAAGCTATTGGTTCAAAGTGGGTGTTCAGAAACAAGCTGAGTGAGTCTGGTGAAGTAACAAGAAACAAAGCACGTTTAGTTGCTCAAGGTTACTGTCAGACTGAAGGATTGGACTATGATGAGTCTTATGCACCAGTTGCAAGATTGGATGCAATTAGGCTTTTCTTGGCCTTTGCTGCTCACAATGACTTCATTGTTCACCAAATGGATGTTAAAAGTGCATTCTTGAATGGTGAACTTGCTGAAGAAGTCTACTTAGAACAACGCCCTGGTTTTGAACTTCCCTCAGAAACCAAGATGGTATACAAGCTTTAGAAAGCTGTATATGGTCTAAAGCAAGCACCAACAGCTTGGTATGATACCTTGGCTAAGTTCTTGCTGGATAATGGTTTCACGAAAGGTGAAGTTGATAAAACCTTGTTTACCATGAACCATGATGGTAAAATACTCTTAGTTCAAATTTATGTGGATGACATAATTTTTGGATCTAAGGACAAGCAACTTTGTGATGATTTTGCCAAACTCATGACAAACAAATTTGAAATGAGTATAATGGGAAAATTGAATTATTTCCTAGGATTGCAAGTCAAGCAACTTAAAGATGGAATATTCATAAATCAAGCAAAGTATGCGAAAGAAATGCTCATAAAGTTTAGGATCAAAGAGGAAGAGAAACCTGAAAAGATCCCTATGAGTGTTGGTACCAAATTGGGCTATACTAAAGAAGATAAAAGTGTTGAAGAACACAAGTATAGGAAGCTCATTGGTTCCTTATTGTATTTAACAACAAGTAGACCTGACATTCAGTATGCTGTTTGTGTGTGTGCAAGATTCCAATCTGATCCAAGAGAATCACACTACAAAAAGGCACTTAAGATACTGAAATATGTCAAAGGTACAGTCAATGTTGGATTATGGTATCCTAAAGATTTTGGACTTGAATTGGTTGGTTATTCTGATGCTGATCATGGAGGATCAACTCTTGATAGAAAAAGTACCTCTGGAACTTGTCAGTTTTTGGGTACTAGATTAATATCATGGTTCAGCAAGAATCAAACCTGTGTTGCCAATTCATCTACTGAATCTGAGTACATTGCAGCTGGTTGTTGCACAGCTCAAATCCTCTGGATTCAGCAACAATTAAGAGATTATGGTATTTCTGTAAAGAAAACACCAATCTTTTGTGATAATACGAGTGCTATTGGTATCACGCAAAATCCTAAGTTTCACTCAAGGACCAAACACATTGATATTAGACATAATTTCATTAGAGATCATGTGGAAAAGGGAGATATTGAGGTTGTCAAAGTAGGTACTGATGATCAACTTGCTGACATCTTTACCAAGCCCCTACCAGATAATAGATTCGCAATGCTAAGGTATAACCTTGGATTGATTGAATTACCTCAATAAAGGATACAGTTGGCAGAATGCTGAAACATGTATTCAGCAAGCCAAAGTATTCTTACTTCATTAAAAGCTCCTTCCACTAATTTCTTCTAAGAAATGATAGGTCACTACATGATTGCTGAAACAGGCATTCAGCAAGTAGTTCCTTCAAAACGGGTATTTGTTAGGAAACTTGATCGATCACTTGCTGAGACAGGCACTCAGTCAGAGAAAAACCTTAAAGATTGCTGAAATGGGTATTCAGACAATCAAAGATACTGAAATAGGTATTCAAGTATCAAGGGAATATTCTGAGACGGGAACTCAAAAAAGAGCAAAACTCATTTCTCAGATTTTACCAAAAGATATCTCAAGTATAAAAAGAATTTACTATTACGAGAACTCAGAAATGTCTTTTAAACTTAAGAAAATATGAGATGTCTGAGTAAGGGGAAATTTTCAGCAAGTAACAAGGCTATGAATGCAAAATCGCTGAAAAGATTCTTGTTTATTTCAGCAAGCAATCAAATCCCATAAATCTCGGTAAAATCAATTTGTGACGTTAATTGGGCACAGATAAACTCGTAATAATCATGACATGAAATACAATCGTGGCCATTGATTAAAAGGAGTTATTAATCTAACGGTTAACATTACAAAGAGAGAGAGTGCTCTGACGGTTTTTGTTAGTGGGCCACTACGCATTTAATGCAAAGGCTCCACTAACGCCTTTGTTTCTCTGTTTTACCCTTGCTGAGAACTCAAATCGATTGAGTTTCTCACACATCAGAGACACTATATAAAGAAGGAGTTAGAGAAATGACAAAATTCTTTAACTCACATTTCCTTTCTCTGCAAATTTTAGCATGAATCTACTGTACCTCCGGTCGAAAAGCAAACAATCTTTTCCATACACATTTCTCTCTATATAAAGAAAGTGGCACCAAAGAGACAGTCATCTAAGACCTCAAAGTCGTCTATGTTTGACAGTGCTGAAAAACGCACTGCTCCGGTGACTACTCCGGCGACTAACACAGCGAAAGTTGTGTTGAAAAACGATAGAATAACCGAAAAACCTATGCCTCCCTCATATCTTGACACTGCAAAGTGTGAGATGATGATGCAATGGGGTGGTTTCTCAAAAGAGAAGTATATCCGATACTTCTATGAACAAGAACTAGACGGTGACAATGAAGAGGCGCTTGACTTCATCAAGCAGCAAGGCCTCATTCATTTTATAACTGCTCGTCCTAAGCAAGTGAGCATGTTGGATACAATGGAGTTCTACAATAATGCAGAAATCCAGTCCCTAACTGATAGTCAAGGGGTCACTGAAAAAGTGATCTTTACTACAGTTCAGAACACGCAAATCGTCCTGAAATGGACTGATTTAGCGAAAATCTTTCAGATTCCAACCACTGGAACTGAAGATGACATCACTGCCACTGATGAAGAGATAGAAGCCTTCTACAGTGATGTCAGAAATGAGAAAATGAAGAAAGGAGAGATTGCTCCCGTGACTTGGACAAAGCACGTTAAGAGGAAGCATCTCTGCCACTCACTTGGTCGAGTAGCTCTGCTAATAATCAAAGTCTTAGACTCCCAAGTTGGAGGAATAGACCAAGTAGGCTTGAGAAGGTGGCCGCTGCTGATGCATATCTATGAAAACAAAACGGAGCTCAACTGGGCAAAGTACATTTTCAACAGACTTGTTGATTGTGTTACTAAGTTCAAGGTCAAGGTTGAAGACAACAAGGTCTCACCTACCTTCCCAGTCATGTATGGACTGAAGATATGCTTTATCCTTGAACACTTCAGGATTCAGCTGAGAAACCCATTGCTAATCAAGAAATCTGTATGCAATGTGGGAAGAGCCTTCTACAAGCAGAATGTACCTAAGACTGCTGGCAAGAAACTGGAAAAATCAAAGAAGACAACAGCTGCAAATGTTGTCAGCATAATCCAACAAGAAAGGTATACAACAGCTGCAGATGTCACCACTCAGCAACTTAGAGATGAAACTGATGTAGATGGTGATAGAGATGAAACTGCTGTAGATGGTGATCATGCAGACACCACTACACCTGTTGCTGAAAATGCAACTACTGACGCCTCTGCTGGGAAACTGAAAATTCCAAGAAAGACCCCAAAGTGGTTGAAATTCCTCCTCCTGACTACGAAAATGATGAAGGAGATTACTTGAGAAGTCAATTGCTGTTACAAGATGATCAATTTTCTTCAGAGCTCAAAGTTCATTCCTTGACCCCAAATCTAGTGCCGTTCCCACGTGTGGAGGATTTTACTCCAAGAATTTTGGCACTTAGGGAAGTCCACAAAGCCTGCAAAGCAGAAGATGATGCACTGCTTGCTGAGAGCCCGCTTGATATCGGAAAGATATTGGCTACTGTACTGAGACGCACTGCTACTCTTACAATAGCTCAGAAAGACATCAGTCCTTATCACAAGAGCTATGAAGAAGATGTAAGTCAAGCACTCCAGCTAGCAAAGTCTACATTAGTCAAGGCTCAGACTTTCATTGATGATAAGGTCCAATCAGAGCGCAAACATGAGGAGAATATGGTGAGTATTAAGCATGAATTGTCAAAGCTGACCTCTGATCAGCAAGCAATCATTATGAAATACAACAGCCTAAGTACTCTAGCTGAAAATTGCAATGAGTTCTTCTCTTTGCACATTACTCCAATGATGCAATCCATGTCTAAGGGGGAAGATAAGCAAAAGAGAACTTCAACGAAGGAAACCCCTACCCCTGCTGAAGCGCCTCTGACAATAGAACCTCTTGCTGGAAAAGAGCAAAGTTCTAAAAGACAAGCAGAATCTGAGTTGAATTCAGCAAGTCCGAAAAAGAGAAAAACTGCTGCTGAAACTCAAGGATTCTGTCACACTGAAAGTCATCAAGCTCTGAATGAAGATGATGATGATGATGACAATCAGACCATAGCTCAAGCCATAAGAGCTAGACCAATAACAACCTTAACTCCGTCTGGCCATTCAAAGCATTTATCTTCTGACTCAAGATCTTCAGCAAGAGATCAAGACAATGCAAAGTCAAGAAGAAGAAGGCAAAGACAGGAAGAAAAGAGGCTGGCCAACATTGCTATTGGCTCCGACATTGAATATACAAAGACCAGCAATGATGAAACCACTCAGAACGTGATCAGAAATGTTCATGGTTGCTGGATCTTAAAGCTGGAAGACTTGCTGGTGAATGAGTTCTTTCCAACTGCTATACTAAACCAGATGTTCACTTGGATTGATCTCAAGGTGAAAAGAAAAGAAAGGGCTGAGTCCCTACCAAGAAATATTGTTGGGAGATGGTTGAATCTGGAAGTCTCAGTAAGAAGAACTTCAATTGGTAAGTCCATAAAACAAGAACCTGATTTGATAAAACCAATTGGAATTGCTTATTACTCTGACCCTGTGACCAAGAAAACAAAGAAGAAACTTGGATTGATTCCTTATGAGTATTTCTATCTCACTGCTAAAGATCAAGAAGAAGATCTTCTCTGGCTAAGGAAGATTCATCCTAAAAGCATTTCAGATACACAACTTCTCCATGCCAGCAATTGGGGCATGCATTTGTGGGTAGTTCACTACATGGAAATGAATGCTGAAAAGCATTATCATACCGCCTGCAAAAATGCAAGGATTCTTCAACTACAAGTCCGTAAGCTACTTGAAGATTACGAAAAGGACTGTATTGAATTCACTGCACTTGCTGAGAAGAGTGTAAGAGAGATTTTGAGAAAATCCTCTGGAAGAGCTTAACTCTCTGTAATAGTTCTGTTCAAGTTTTTATTTGCTGATTTTGTGTAGTTATCTCTGATCGTTCCTGTAAACTTACTGAAAGATAACTATCAGCAATGAAGCTTTTGACTCTTATTGGTTTTTGATTATGCAATTTACTTACGCTTACTGTTTAATTATTCAAGTATGCTTGCATTAATCAACTGATTTATTCAACATCAGAAACCTCTAAAAGGGTAACAATTAATTTAGCCATGGATTGCTAACATCAAAAAGGGGGAAATTTGTTAGGAAACTTGTAATTTTGATGAGCAATTAACCATGCTAAATTAAGGAAAGTCCAGTAACTAGTACTCTTAAGGTCCATAGGAATTTAGAATTTTAAGGACATTGTAAAAGAGGAACGTTTGCTGAAGACTTAGAGTAGGTGCTAGATAGGTTGGTTTTACCGCTTATGATGCATCTTGTTTTCTGAAAAGAAATACAACCTATTGAAGCATTTGTTGATGATGTACTTTGTTTACACAAACAAACTATTGAAGCATTTAGAACCGTTCAGAAACTTGAAGAATTCGAAGATCTGAAGACTAGAAGATTTCTGAAGACTGGTATCTACAAAGGCACATGTTGCTCAGAAAGTGGAAACTTCAGCAACAGTGATGAACGTTGGATTGTCGGGTTCCAACTAATCAAATAAATTTGTATTTAGCCAAAGGTAATTCACAACTACAACGAAAACCGTAGTGTAGCAGTAGAATAACCTCGAGTGTCGATCTCTAAGGACTATAACTAGCTTTATCTAATCTAACTTAAGAATATAAATCAACAGACGTCTTAGCAAAGGTTTTCTTTAACAGATAATGGAGATTGGTGATAGTATGGTAATAATCATGCATAAATTCCCCGGTTTTGCATAGAGATCTTTGATCAATGAATTGTCCAGTTGTGTTCCGTAATTATTCAACACTACGAAAATAGAGATTTAGATAGATCAAAAGATCGATGAATTGTCCAGTTGTGTTCCGTAATTATTCAACACTACGAAGATATAGATTTAGATAGATCAAAGAAATAAATCAATAACTCAGAGTATAATGCGCGATATAGCCATTAGCATAATTATTAACCCTTCGCTAATAAATCACATACTATCACCAACGAGAAGTTTAGCTACTCATAGTTGTCATGCAATCAACAAAAATCATACCACGAATGAATGAAAAAATGATGAAAGATATATAAATATAAATAGAAAAACTGTAAGATACAATGTTACCGAAGGTTGTCAATCTCCGAAGAATCGCGGTCTTACAAGCTCCAAACTGCTAAGAAGAATTATCTCCTAAGCTAAGAACCCCCAGAACAGGCTCTGGAGAATTCCTACCTAAAACTACTGAGAAAGGTGAGAGAAAAGGTCTGGAAAAGTATGAAAAACGGAGAAAACTGAGCAACTATATATAGGCATTCGAATTGTGTGGGGCGAAGGGCCCCACACACCGGGCGATTCGCCTGGTGTGGGGCGATTCGCCCCACGTCCCGGGTGACTCGCCCGGGAGTGTTTTTCGGCCAGATACGCGTTTTCGACGCGTTTTTGGATTTTGTCCCCTTTTCGGACTCGGTTTTTGCCTTCTAGTGACCTTTTAGCCTTCAGACTCGACCCCTAGACTTCAAATCCTATCCGGAATCTGTCAGATACTCCAATTAGGCTTCTGGAACACCAATTCCTTGTCTACTTCAATATAATTGCCCGGAAAACCTCGTTTTTCAACCAAAACCTGTAAAATACAAACTAAAGGGAAACGTGACACTATTCTAATAAAATGCATTAAAATATAGCTAAATTAACATAGAGGATAGCTAAAATAGGTGAAAACGACTCAAATGAAAGTGTAAGATACGCATTCATCAAACTCCCCAAACCGAACCTTTGCTTGTCTTCAAGCAACTAAGCTAGACTCTAATGCAAAAAACAATGCAACACAGAAAATGGAGTCTTATGCCAAATGAAATGAACTAATCTACTGAATCTATCAAAAAACATATGAACAAAAACCATACGAATCATAACATGAATATAGGTTGAAGAATGTCTCGATTGACTCATACACATTCACATAAGCACTTATGTCAAGACAAGATAGTCTCTCGTAACATTCTCTACCTGGACCTAGTCAGTGACGACGTAATGAAACATGTTAGAATACGAATGGTTGTCCCGTGCCTATGAAACTGAGGACTTACTGCTGTTCACCAAGTTAAGACTTTTCCTCAAAGAGGTCGAACCAATACTGGCTCTTCAAACGAAGGAGGGTTCCCTAAAAAGATAACACTCCCCTATTCTACCCATCTCTCAAGCAAAGTCTTAAGCTATTCACCACTACCTGAATGGCAGAACGAGGGTAGTCTAGAACAGATGACACTCAAACGAAAAGAAAAGATAGAAAATTACAACACGATTACGAACATTACAAGAATTGGAAAATGAGACACAACACTTTGCTAAACTGCTTTTTGGCTTTTTCTTTTTTTGGACCCTTCTTTGCTTTTTTTGGGGTCTTTTCTTTTTTTTTCTTTTTTTTTCTTTTCCAGTTTCTTTTTCTTTTTTCCTGGAAATTTTTCTTTTTCTTTTTTTTCTATATTTTTTAGCCAGCAGTAGCACAACAAAAGAAATTAAAATGACTCACAAACGACTTCCCCAAACCTATTCGAAAGAATAGGTTGGAGTACAAAATTTACGAGAAAGGAAAAATAAACTCACAACAAAAAATTGAAAAACTTAAAACAAGTCAAATGATAGCGTAACCCCCTCCCCAAACCTATTCGAGAGAATAGGTTGTAAACAAAGGATCACACAATCTCACACTACCTCCTTCCTAGGCATTTAGCAATCTCAAAGCAAGGTGAAGACTTGTTGCCTCTTAGGTACATAATTACTCGGGAAAACAACCATAAGATCCTAACATGCATCATCCTATTATAAAGGTCTTCGTTAACCGCAGTAGAGAAAACACCACTAAGTGATGTCGAGACTACCAAGCTTAACTAAATGCAATACATAAATGTGACAAGCCAAGCGAGAAAAACCTCAACCAAATTCATAGAGATGAAGCATATGATTAATGTTCTAATTAGTTAATCTACCCAATAAAAAAGTTCAAAATTTTTTGCAAGAAACTCCATATAAAACATGCAAGACTATCCTAGGATGAATGTAGTGTATGCAACTAAAAAACTAAGAAAGCGGTAAACGTGCAAATGCAATTAAAAAACAAGATACCATACTCAACATCACAAAGCCAAACAATACTTAACATCATGGTTCACATCCCATCCCCCTCATGAAACTTAAGCTAGTCCCTAGCAAAAGAGAATGAGTAAATAAAAAGTGATACTAGATGTTACCGAACGGTTTGGCCTCGGTCAGCTGAGTATTCAAGAATGGACTCAAGAGTACCTCCCCACGGTGGCCGCCATTCTCTTGGTCTGATGTAGCAAAGAGACCTAGGAAGCTTCAAAAATCTCACCATGGTGAATGGACTGGTTTGCTTTGCAGGCATATCCAATAAAGACTTCATCAATCGGAGGACATTCACTTTGACTTCATCGAGGTGCTTGTTTAGTGGTGACTCCTGTGTATCCTGCTTGTCAAGCTTTCCACTTCGGAGGAGTAGATTCACCTCTTTGTACTCAAGAACCTCAGTAGTAACGGAAGGAAGTGGCTTTGGATTGATGCGAATGTTTGTGAGTAAAGAAACAAGGGAGCTGGGGTCGTCCAGCTCCCCAGCTCACTGGTCATGGGAGGCGGTTCGCCCCCCATGCTGGGCGAACCGCCCCCCACCTCCAGGGGGGCGTCGTCTTCCAATCCTTCCTCCTCTTCAAGTTTTCGAACCTCTTCTACCTCCGCACATTTTAACAAGCTGAATTTTTCCGTAAGATGCTCAGTTACTTCAACTTCTTCAACAACTTTTGCTATACGAAGGTCATCTTCAACTTGCTCGGCATGTGCAATTTCATCTTCCTCACTGATTTCTTCGACTTCAAAATACTCCTCGGATGAGCTTCCTGCTTCACCTCGATCTACTTCCTTTCCGGTGATGTGAATTGGTATGACCTCATCAGATTGTGTTGAACCTCTGGCGTACATACAGAGGACTTTTTCTGCCTCGTCGACCGTACATTCTCCCAGACCGCCGCTCAACCTATCCACTCTAAGTCGTTCCTCTTCACGAAGTCCACCAACGAAGCACCAAATCAACTCCCCATCCTCGAAACGGTGATGGGGGCACTCATGTTTATACAGCTCAAAACGTTCGTAGACGTCACAAAACTGCTCATACTCTCCTTGCTCGAAATATTGGATCCTATCACGTAAGGCAATTGTCTCATGATAAGGCATGAACCGCGCCAAGAACTCCTCTACTACTTGGCCCCAAGTTTTCAGCAATCCTGGTTCTAACCTTGCAATCCAACGCCTTGGCTCATACCCAAGCGTAAAAGAAAATAATTTCCTGCACAATTGGTCCTTAGTAAGCCCTTCTGCTGGAATTCTTTCTATTTCATCCTCATAGGATCGAATGAAACTCCATGGGTGCATCCCTACTCCATCTTCGTACCTTGGTAAGTACCTCACCATGGACTCCGTCACCTCATACCTCCTTAACTCATCTTCCAGGTATACGGAAGATCCTCTCCTCACCTGCGAGAATTGGGGTGTCATGCGAGCGCGCATGGACATCATACATGTATTTCTGTAGTAAGAGTAACTCAAAACTAAAAATTAGTTCTATTAGCGTAATCAAACACAATATAACCAAAAAGTTCGAGAGCGCAAACACGCAAGGTAACCAAGATTAGATTAGATGAATTTACTGAAGAAGATAGGAGGAAAGAAATATGGTAAGAAAGTGAAATTTCTGAGAGACAATCCAAGAGCTGTTCTGGGAATTGAGTGTTGAAAATATAAATAAGCTAAACAGAAAAAGGAGTATAGTCCCCGGCAACGGCGCCAATTCGATGAACGTTGGATTGTCGGGTTCCAACTAATCAAATAAATTTGTATTTAGCCAAAGGTAATTCACAACTACAACGAAAGCCGTAGTCTAGCAGTAGAATAACCTCGAGTGTCGATCTCTAAGGACTATAACTAGCTTTATCTAATCTAACTTAAGAATATAAATCAACAGACGTCTTAGCAAAGGTTTTTCTTAACAGATAATGGAGATTGGTGATAGTATGGTCATTCAAAGCATAGCAGGTTAATAATCATGCATAAATTCCCCGGTTTTGCATAGAGATCTTTGATCAATGAATTGTCCAGTTGTGTTCCGTAATTATTCAACACTACGAAGATAGAGATTTAGATAGATCAAAAGATCGATGAATTGTCCAGTTGTGTTCCGTAATTATTCATGTTAGGAAACTTGTAATTTTGATGAGCAATTAACCATGCTAAATTAAGGAAAGTCCAGTAACTAGTACTCTTAAGGTCCATAGGATTTTAGAATTTTAAGGACATTGTAAAAGAGGAACGTTTGCTGAAGACTTAGAATAGGTGCTAGAGAGGTTGGTTTTAAAGCTTATGATGTATCTTGTTTTCTGAAAAGAAATACAATGAAGCATTTGCTGATGATGTACTTTGTTTTTACAAACAAACTATTGAAGCATTTAGAACCGCTCAGAATCTTGAAGATTTAGAAGATCTGAAGACATGAACATTTCGAAGATCTGAAGACTAGAAGATTTCTGAAGACTGGTATCTACAAAGGCACATGTTGCTCAGAAAGTTGAAACTTCAGCAACAACATTGCATAAGTGAAAATCTTAAAGGCAGAGTAGGTTGTGCTTGCTAAAACTGAGACTGACCACTTGCTGATGAACATTTGTGACTTCTTGCTGAAAGTACTTACATTTGCGCTCCATTGTTACTGTTTGAATTCTATTCAAAAGAGCATTAAATGCAAAGCATGCACGCGAAGGACATGAAGACTAGAAGACAAACAAGGACGCTGCTGAAAGTACAAAAGCAAGATAGTGACATTTTAAGGAACAAAAGCCTTAGAATTTGAAATTTAAACGGCTCCTTATTTTCACTATAAATAGAGGTCATCCGGCAAAGAGTTGAAGTGTGTCAACAACGTGATCATACTCTCACTTGTGCTTAAACTCACAAACCCTTCAATACTCTCTACTGCCATTGATCCGTTCCAAGACTTTAAGCTTGAAAAAGCTACTTGTGAAGAAGTAGAATTTGCACGACTAAGAAATTAGTTAAGTGTTCTTTCTTTCTTTCGAACAAGAACAAGTCTTGACACCAGAAACAATCAAACTTGTTTACTGCAAAGTATTCAAAGTTTTGTTTCTTAGATTACTTGTTGTAACTGAATAAGTTATAATTAAGTTTTCTCATCCCAAACCTCTCTAACTGAAAATACACCCTTTCAGGCGTGATATTCAGCGGGAACTTAATCGAGCATAGTTTTGCTGATTAAAAGTACCAAGTTTGGTGGAGAACAAGGTTGCGTTCTCTAGTTTAGGTTGGAGACGAAGCAAGTGTGCTTTGGTTTCTGTTTGAATCGCTCTAGATAGGTGTTGTAAGGAACCTCAATCTTATCTTAATGGATTCAGTCCTAGAAAGGACAAAGTGGATTAGTTGAGAGATTACGCCACTCTCAGATACCACTATAAAAGTGTTTGTGTGTTTTACTTACTGTATTTGGTTTTGCAGCAAATCATATCTATTTGTACACAGTCACTCACATCACTTGCTGAAACCTTCATTTACTGAAAGAAGCACTTATTGTATCAAAAACTTCCGCTCTCTGATTTTAAGTATCAGCAAACCTAGTTACTGCAAAGTAACTTGCGCTTGCTGAGAAAGTTAAGTATCAGCAAACTCATTACTGAAAAGTAATAAGCACTTGCTGAGAAAGTTTTAAACGACGAAAGTTTGAAAAGACTATTCACCCCCCCCCCCTCTAGTCTTTTCTTGTTGTTTAAAAAGTGGTATCAGATCTGGAGGTTCTTTAACCTTCAGCACTGAACCTAGATCCCCTTAGGTGCTTTCCGTAAATCACTCTCACTTGATCAGTTTGGTAGTGCTTTGCTGACAGGATGTCTTTAGGAGATGCTCCCTTGCTGAAGCTGGAAAATTACGAAAAATGGCGAAACAACATGATGCTACATCTTGAGGCCATTAGTGATGAAATGGTCACTGTCATTAATGATGGACCTATCAATATCACTAAGGTTGAAAGGAGTTTCCCTCACAAGACCACTGAAGCTGGAAAGGAAACTATCTTAGGCGAACCAACGGATACCGTTGTGCCAAAACCGAGAGAGGAATGGACTTCTGACGGAGTTAAGAGATTCCGTCTTGATGGCCAAGAAAGAAACATCATCATTTGATCAACTCCGGATACCATACAGTGCAAACTGTGGGGTGCTAAGACTGCAAAGGAAGCTTGGAAAATGGTTCAAGATCTTTGTGCTGGATCTGACAAAACCAAGGAAAACAAACTTGAAGTACTTAAATTAAAGTTTCAAAACTTTAAACAAGGTACAAACGAGTCACTGGAAGACTTGGATTTCAGATTCACAACTCTTGTTAGTGAAATGGCAGCCTTGGGTGTTGGAAATCTTTACTCAGATTCTAAGAAGGTGAAAACCATCATCAGAAGTCTGAATCAAGAATGGATCCACACTCAGAATTTCTATTACAGTCAAGGAATGCCAGATATTACACCAACAGAGTTGTTCTCTCATCTTGCTACTGTCAATTATGAGACAAAGCAAAGAGAAAATGTGTTTGCTGAAAAATCGCAAAACATTGCTCTTGCTGCAAAGCCGTCATCTTCTGAAAAGAAGAATGATAAAGAGCCTGCTGATGAAAACTCTTTGGTTGTCAAAAACATGAAGAAATTCATCAGTAAGGAACTTGAAAGGCAAAAAGCAAAAGAGAAGCTGAAAAAGCATCTTGGTAACAACTACCATAAGTACAAGAATGAGACTAGCTCGCTGAACAAGCAAGCTCAGCAAGCAACTTCATTAGAAGATTCTGCAGTTGGAAATGATCTATGCTTTTACTGCAAAAAGCCTGGACACTTCAAAGCTAATTGCCCTTTGCTGAAAGGCAAATCTGCTGAAAAGAAGAAGAAGTTCAAAAGAGCTTTTATTACTGAAGAAAAGAAGAAGCTTCAAGCAAAAATCGATGCATTGTGCATTGATACTAGCTCCGAAGACAGTGAGGATGAAAGTTCAGACACTGACGATGAAGAAGCCACTCTAGACGTGGAGATTGGCAAAGAAGTTTGTGGAATAGCTATGGAAGCTTATCCAGATGTGTCAAACTACGAGTTCTGCCTCATGGCCGGTCAGGTAAACAACCCTACCTCTGACTCAGACTCAGAAAGTGAAGACGAGATTGACCTTGACAAGATTCAAGGAGAAATCGAAAGATTTGAGAAAACTCTGAGCAGACAGCAAGAGAAACTACAGATTGCTAAAACTCTGACCAAGCAGACTACTGAAAAGTATGTCTTGCTGAAGGAAGAGACAGAAGAAAAGGATGCTGAAATAAGGCGTCTTAAGAAGTTGATTGCTGAAGCTACAGAGAAGAATTCTCAAATGACATTAGAATTGGAAGAATATCAGTCCTCAATTCTAAAGTTACTTGCTGAAATCCAAGAAATGAAAAAGATGAAAATCAATTTCAAATCTTATGTGGATGCAAGTAATACGCTGACTGAACTAAACTCATACTTGAGAGATCCATCTCAGAAAGAAGGTTTAGGTGCAACGTATGAAGGTGATGACGTAGAAATCTTGAGTAAAGATAAATCACCGATTTCCTTTGTACGTGCTACTGATAGTGATCTACCAGAACTCTATCAGTTTGGTCAATCTAAGGTTGCTGGAACATGCAATCAAGTACCTACGACCATAAAGTCCGCTATTGCTACTCAAAGTAACAAGACTTTATAAGGAAAACAGGTTGCTGAGAAGCAAACTGGAAAGAAGAAGGATGCTGTGCAGCATTTCGCCAAACAAGTTGCTGAAAAGCAAATTGTTAAGTCTAAAGGCAAGATTACTAAAAGTAATCAGAAGAAATTTGCTGACAAACCTGAATCAAGTAAGGTTGCTGACACAAAAGCTCAGCATTCTCCGAAAAGTGGACTCGGTTTCAAAACCAAGCAAAGTCAACTTTTTCACGAGTATAAGCAAAGTCAGCAAAGATACTTCAAAGAGATGAAGAAAATCAAGCCTAAGAGTTCTGAAAAGACTCTTAATGCTAGGGCTAGAAGGAACCTTGCTAGAAAAGAACTTACTGAAAAGTATGTTCAGCAAAAAGGTCAATCGAGCAAGACACCACATCAGAAAGTGGATTTGATCAGCACGAATCAAAAGTCTTTCAGCTCAAAACCTCCTAGTTCCTCAACAAGTAGAAAACAAGTCAAAGTTGAAAAACTTAAGACTTGGGTTTCCACTGGACGCATTCTTGAACATGTTAATGGACATCCATTATTGGATAATTAACTTGTTTGCTCTTGATTGTGCAGACTTCAGCCACGGAGACAAACGATGCAATCTGGCACTTTGATAGTGGTTGTGGAAAGCACATGACGGGCCACAAGAATAACCTTATAAACTATAGACGGTGGTCTAAAGATCCAACAATAAGGTTTGCTGGTGGAGGCTCCGGTTCTACAAAAGGCTATGGTGACGTGAAGTTAGGATGCATAACCATTACTGGAGTTCTTTATGTCAAAAATCTTAAGTTTAACATTTTCAGCATGAGTCAGTTTGCTGACAAAGGATACTTCTTCAAAATCAAAAGTGATGAATGTAAACTTATAGATTTCGAGACAAAGAAGGTTATTATGATTGCAAGAAGATCAGGAGGCTTGTAAACCGTAGATTGGTCTTCAGCAATCGTTGAAAAATGCCTTTTCTCAGATCACGATTGCCTTGCTGAAAAAGCATGGTTATAGCATAAACGAACAAGTCATCTAAACTTCAAGACGCTGAATAAGTTATTTCAGTAAGAACAATGCTTGCTGACACTGAAATAAGTGAGGCTTATTGGGTTGAAGCGATTAATACCGCCTGTTATACTCAAAACAGATGTTTGATTACAAAGGAATACAACAAAACTCCTTATGAATTGTTTGTTGGAAGACCTCCTAACATCACTCATCTAAGAGTATTTGGTTGCAAGTGTTTCGTTCTTAACAATGGTAGAGAATACCTAAGAACATTTCAACCAAAGGCAGACGAAGCAATATTTCTTGGCTACTCCTTGCATAGTAAAGCTTATAGAGTTTACAACAAAAAGGCACAAAAGATCGAAGAATCGGTGCATGTTGTATTCTATGAAAAGACACAGGGAGTGCCTGCTGAAGAAGAAATATCAGAATGTATGAAAAAGTTAATCATACATGAGCAAAGAACTGAATCTAATGCTAGGCAAATCAAGTCAATTGAACTAAATGATGACTGACAATGACTCTCCTCCCCCAAGTCATGACAAGATAAATATAGTTCACGGCAAAGAATTTCCAGCAAAAGACGCAGTTGCTCCGGAAGTTGCTGAAACTACGCAACCTCCAGTGCCTGCTGATGAGCTACCACAATCAAGCAATGCTGAACAAGCAGTTGCTGATGAACCAATCTCAGTAGAGACACAAAATCCCAGTAGTACTGAACAAGTACATACTGAAGAGTCACATGCTGATGAGCAAACATATCCTGATCCAACAAGCAGAAAACCTATTAATAAATGGATTAGAGATCATCCGTCTACGGATATGATTGGCGATATTAATAAACGCCAAGTGACTAGATCCAAAGCTACTCATGGACTTACTAAAGAAGCAACTGTCGTAGAAGTAGAATCATTGTTCTCTTGCTTCATTTCAGAAAATGAACCTAAAACCATAGAAGAAGCGTTAAAGCATTCTGAATGGATAAAGGCAATGGAAGAAGAACTGGATCAATTTGAAAGAAACAAAGTCTGGAAACTTGTACCACTTGCTGAAAGCAAGAAAGCTATTGGTACAAAGTGGGTGTTCAAAAACAAGCTGAGTGAGTCTGGTGAAGTAACAAGAAATAAAGCACGTTTAGTTGCTCAAGGTTACTGTCAGACTGAAGGATAGGACTATGATGAGTCTTATGCACCAGTTGCAAGATTGGATGCAATTAGGCTTTTCTTAGCCTTTGCTGCTCATAATGACTTCATTGTTTACCAAATGGATGTTAAAAGTGCATTCTTGAATGGTGAACTTGCTGAAGAAGTCTACCTAGAACAACCTCCTGGCTTTGAACTTCCCTTAGAAATCAAGATGGTATACAAGTTTCAAAAGCTGTATATGGTCTAAAGCAAGAACCAAGAGCATGGTATGATACCTTGGCTAAGTTCTTGCTGGAAAACGGTTTCAAGAAAGGTGAAGTTGACAAAACCTTATTTACCATGAACCATGATGGTAAAATTCTCTTAGTTCAAATTTATGTGGATGACATAATTTTTGGATCTAAGGACAAGCAACTCTATGATGATTTTGCCAAACTCATGACAAATAAGTTTGAAATGAGTATGATGGGTAAATTGAATTATTTCCTAGGATTGCAAGTCAAGCAACTCAAAGATGGAATATTCATAAATCAAGCAAAGTATGCGAAATAAATGCTCATAAAGTTTAGGATCAAAGAGGAAGAGAAACCTGAAAAGATCCCTATGAGTGTTGGTACCAAATTGGGCTATACTAAAGAAGATAAAAGTGTTGAAGAACACAAGTATAGGAAGCTCAATGGTTCCTTGTTGTATTTAACAGCAAGTAGACCTGACATTCAGTATGTTGTTTGTGTGTGTGCAAGATTCCAATCTGATCCAAGAGAATCACACTACAAAAAGGCAATCAAGATACTGAAATATGTCAAAGGTACAATCAATGTTGGATTATGGTATCCTAAAGATTCTGGACTAGAATTCGTTGGTTATTCTGATGATGATCATGGAGGATCAACTCTTGATAGAAAAAGTACCTCTGGAACTTGTCAGTTTTTGGGTACTAGATTAATATCATGGTTCAGCAAGAAGCAAACCTGTGTTGCCAATTCATCCACTGAATTTGAATACATTGCAGCTGGTTGTTGCACAGCTCAAATCCTATGGATTCAGCAACAATTAAGAGATTATCGTATTTCTGCAAAGAAAACACCAATCTTTTGTGATAATACAAGTGCTATTGCTATCACGCAAAATCCTAAGTTTCACTCAAGGACTAAGCACATTGATATTAGACATCATTTCATTAGAGATCATGTAGAAAAAGGAGATATTGAGGTTGTGAAAGTAGGCACTGATGATCAGCTTGTTGACATCTTTACAAAGCCCCTACCAGATAATAGGTTCGCAATACTAAGGTATAACCTTGGATTGATTGAACTACCTCAATAAAGGATACATTTGGCCGAATGCTGAAACAAGGTATTCAGCTAACCAAAGTATTCTTACTTAAAAGCTCCGTCTACTAATTTCTTCTAAGAAATGATAAATCACTACATGTGTGCTGAAACAGGCATTCAGCAAGTAATTCCTTCAAAACGGGTATTTGTTAGGAAACTTGATCACTTGCTGAGACAGGCACTCAGTAAGAGAAAAACCTTAAGGATTGCTGAAACAGGCATTCAGACAATCAAAGATACTGAAACAGGTATTCAAGTATCAAGGGAATATTCTGAGACGGGAACTCAGAAAAAGAGCAAAACTCATTTCTCATATTTTACCAAAGGATATCTCAAGTACAAAAGAATTTACTGATACGGGAAATCAGAAATATCTTTTAAACTCAAGAAAATACGAGATATCTGAGTAAGGGGGAACTTTCAGCAAGTATGTAGGATGATAATGCAAACTCGCTGAAAAGATTCTTGTCTATTTCAGCAAGCAATCTAATCCCTTAAAACTCGGTAAAATCAATTTGTGATGTTAATCAGGCACAGATAAACTCGTAATAATCATGACATGAAATACAATCGTGGCCGTTGATTAAAAGGAGTTATCAATCTAACGGTTAATAAAACAAAGAGAGAGAATGCTCTGACGCTTTCAAGTTAGTGGGCCACTACGAATGTGGGAAGATCCTTCTACAAGCAGAATATACCTAAGACTGCTGGCAAGAAACTAGAAAAATCAAAGAAGACAGCAGCTGCAAATGTTGTCAGCACAAGCCAGCAAGAAAGGTATACAACAGCTGCAGATGTCACCACTCAGCAACTTAGAGATGAAACTGCTATAGATGGTGGTGACAAAAATGAAACTGCTGTAGATGATCAACAAGGTACATGTACACCAGCCGTTGCTGAAAATGCAACTACTGACGTATCTGATGGGAAACTGAAGAAATCTAACAAGAAAAAGAGGAAAGCTGATGATGAGACTTAGACTGCAGCGTCATCAGCAAATCTTGTACCAAAGAGGAAAAGGATAGGCAACACAAGGAAGAAAACACTGGCTCGCAAGTCAGTTCCTATTGTCCATGACCTCTCAGACAATTCCCAGACAATTGCTGAAACGCAAGTTCCAGTAGATGTTGACAAGGTAGTTACTGAAGCCTATGTCAGCAACATTGAAGTGTTTGCGGAAGCCTTCAATGATCGACTCAACGTTGATCCTTCTACTGAGAATAGACCACAAGGCAGTGGAAATGAAATTCCTGCCCAAGTCGCAGATATCTACATTGTAGATAATCTAGATGATCCAACTATGGAACCAGCAAGTGATATTGCTGCTGATCTGCAAAAGGCGGCACTTGCTCATGCTGCTGAAAAGATGATTGCTGAACAAGCAACTCATCAAGTTGTTGAAACCCCGGTTGCTGAAGAACCAGTTGCTAAGACAGCAATGGTTCAAGTTCCAGAAGTTGCTGAAACACAAGAAGCACTATTCAACGACGCATCTCGTGATGCTGAGAATACTGGCCCAAGTTCACCAAAGACATCAATTGACAAAGTCCAGCTTGTACTGGAAGCTATAAGCCAACAAATGGAATTGGAGATTGAAGAATCATCCAACAAATCCATTGATGTCTTCATGACAACCAGTGAGCTTAAAGGTCAAGATGCTTCTGCTCAACTTGTCATTTCAGAGACAAGGGAGATTGCTGAAACCGCGCAGCTTTCTCAAACAGAGCAAGACAAGAAGTCTGCTGAAGAAACAGTCCAAGAAGATGAAGAAACTGTTAATGCTGAAAGGACTGAGCCACAACCTGTCCTTCTTCAGCAGGTAGATAATTCAACCATCAGTAAAACTTCAAATTCTGAAACTTATTCTTTTGCTAATATAATATTATCTCTACAGACTTCTCAAGATGCAAGTCAGATGGTTGTTGAAGCCTCTGCACCAGAATCAACACTCCCTGCTCAGCAGGTAGTTAATGTTTTTGGTAATAAAACTAAGTTTGACAACTTAGTACTTGTATCTAACTCAAATTTATTTCAGGATGAACAAATGGAGGATGCTACTCAAGCTCCTCATGGAATGGAAATTGTACAACATGAGCTTGCTGAATCTCAACAGGTAATTCATGTTTCAGCTTTGAACTCTAAAGCAATTATCCAAACCAATCCTGATCTAAATATCGTTCTTTTTTAGGCTCAAAAGGAGACCACTGAAGTGGTGCTCATCACTGAAGATCAACAAGTAAGTTCTGAGGAACTATACTTGAATTTGAAGCGAACAACTTTGTCAAGAGTTGCTAAGTCCGTCAGCAACTAGCAAAGATACAGGCGAATGGATTTCTCAGATCTCCATCTTCATCTTTCAAACGAGAAAAAGAGATCTTCTTTGCTGAAGCTCGAGACATTCGTTCACTCCATACTTCCCGAAGAAATGTCATATTCTCAGCAAATGAGTTCAAATCTGATTGCTCAAAATCAGAGAGAATATGAAGGCAAAATTCAAGAGTGCCTCTCCAGCTGAACAAGTTGTGATGCTCAAGGGTTCATTTGTACCCGTGGTGGCTGATCCCCACAAAATAAATGAGGAAGAGGAAGTGACGAGTGTTGCTTTGTACAAGCATCTCGAGCTAGTAATTCTGACCGATGATGATGAAGAGGAAGAAGATGAAAATATTCCAACTGATCCCAGTGATGATGAAGGGGAAGATTCAAAGGACAAGAAAGACGATGATGATGACAATCAGGGTCCAAGTCCTGATGCTGGTGGTTTGAAATTGACAGTTGCTGAAAATACTCAACAAGACAATCAGCAAGCTGAACAACCACAACCTCAGCATGAATCTCAACCTGCTCCTGCTGATGAAAATCAAGCACCTGTACAAGGTGCTGATACTGAAGAAGAATATGCTAGAAAAAGGGCTGCCTTGAAAAATGGCAAGAGCCAAATTTCTGATGCCAAGATCACTGATGCAAACCTTGATGATGATGATGAATTGGATGAACATTACCAACGAGCTCTACAGAAAAAACAGACTTTTGATCCATGCAAGGCATACGCAGGATCTAGAGATTGGTGAATCTTCAAGAGTAAGACCAAAGGAAGTCCCCTCCCTTCCATTTACTACTGGCGAAACTCCAATAATTGAGTCTCACTCAATTAAAACTAACTACTGGCGAAAATCCAGTAATTGAGTCTCAAACTCAATTAAAACTAACTACTGGCGAAACTCCAGTAATTGAGTCTCAAACGTTGCCCTCAGCAACTACTCAATTAAAACTAACTACTGGTGAAACTCCAGTTGTTGAGTCTGAAGTGTTGCCATCAGCAACCACTCAACCAAAAGGAAATGAAGCTGCTGACTTAGGTTCCAAGGTTGCTGACCTTGATGAATCTGAGGATGACGATGAATTATCAGCAAATGAGGATGAACAATCCAAAAGAGACCCCAAAGTTGTTCAAATTCCTCCTCCTGACTACATAAATGATATAGATGATGATCTAAGAGGAGAGTTGCTGCTAAAGGATGATCAGTTTGCTGCAGAACTGAAAGTTCATTCCTTGACTCCAAACCTAGTGCCGTTCCCAAGAGTTGAGGAGTTTACTCCTAGAATTTTGGCACTGAAGAAAGTCCATGAAGCCTGCAAAGCAGAAGATGAGGCATTGCTTGCTGAAAGCCCGCTTGATATTGGAAAAATATTGGCTACAGTGCTGAGACGCACTACCACTCTTACAATAGCTCAGAAAGACATCAGTCTTTATCACAAGAGCTATGAAGAAGATGTAAGTCAAGTACTCAGACTAGCAAAGACCGCTCTAGTGAAGGCTCAGACTTTCATGGATGATAAGGCCGCAACAGAAAAACGACATGAAGAGAACATGGTGAGCATTCAAAAGGAGTTGTCAAAAATGACTTCTGATCAGCAAAAAATCATCATGAAGTATAACAGTTTAAGCACTCATGCTGAAAATTGCAATGAGTTTTATTCTCAGCACATCACTCCGATGTTGCAATCCATGTCTAAGGGGGAAAAGAGAAGTACCAGAAAGAAAAACCAAACCCCTCCTCCTACTGTTAATGAGCCACTGCCCATAGAACCGCTTGCTGAAAAAGAGCAAAATTCTAAAAGGCAAGCAGAATCTGAGTTAAATTTAGCAAGTACCAAAAAGAGAAAAACTGCTGTTGAAACTCAAGATTTTTGCCATACTGAAAGTCATCAAAATCTGAATGAAGATGATGAAAATGATGTTAATCAGACAATAGCTCAAGCCATAAGAGCTAGACCATTAACAGCCTTGACTCCGTCTGGCCATTCAAAGCATTTCTCGTCTGACTCTTCAGCAAGAGATCAAGACAATGCTAAATCAAGAAGAAGAAGGCAAAGACAGGAAGAAAAGAGGCTGGCCAGCATTGCTATTGGCTCCGGCATCGAGTATACAAAGACCAGAAATGATGAAACCACTCAGAATGTGATCAGGAACATTCATGGTTGCTGGATCTTAAAGCTGGAAGATTTGCTGGTGAATGAGTTCTTTCCTACAGCCATATTGAACCAAATGTTCACATGGATTGAACTCAAGGTACAAAGAAAACAAAGGGAAGAATCCCTCCCAAGAAACGTTGTTGGGAAATGGTTGAATCTTGAGGTCTCAGTAAGAAGAACTGCCATTGGTAAGACTTATAGACAAGAACCAAATTTGATAAAACCACCTGGCATTGCTTATTACTCTGACCCAGTAACCAAGAAAACAAAGAAGAGACTTGGATTGATTCCTTATGAGTATTTCTATCTCACTGCTAAGGATCAAGAAGAAGATCTTCTCTGGCTAAGAAAGATTCATCCTAAAAGCATTTCAGATACACAACTTCTCCATGCCAGCAATTGGGGCATGCATTTGTGGGTAACTCACTACATGGAAATGAATGCTGAAAAGCATCATCATACTGCCTGCAAACATGCAAGAATTCTTCAACTAAAAGTCCGTAGGCTTTTGGAAAACTACGAAAAGGACTGTGTTGAATTTACTGCACTTGCTGAGAAGAGTGTAAGAGAGATTTTGAGAAAATCTTCTGGAAGAGCTTAACTCTCTATAATAGTTTCTTTGTTAAAATTTTGTTTGCTGATTTTGTTTAGTTATCTATGCTACTTCTTGTAAACTTCTGAAAGATAACTATCAGCAATGAAGCTTTTGACTCTTATTGGTTTTTGATTATGCAATTTACTTATGCTTACTGTTTAATCATTCAAGTATGCTTGCATTAATCAACTGATTTATTCAACATCAGAAACCTCTAAAAGGGTAACAATTAAATTAGCCATGGATTGCTAACATCAAAAAGGGGGAAATTTGTTAGGAAACTTGTAATTTTGATGAGCAATTAACCATGCTAAATTAAGGAAAGTCCAGTAACTAGTACTCTTAAGGTCCATAGGATTTTAGAATTTTAAGGACATTGTAAAAGAGGAACGTTTGCTGAAGACTTAGAATAGGTGCTAGATAGGTTTGTTTTAAAGCTTATGATGTATCTTGTTTTCTGAAAAGAAATACAACATATTGAAGCATTTGCTGATGATGTACTTTGTTTTTACAAACAAACTATTGAAGCATTTAGAACCGCTCAGAATCTTGAAGATTTTGAAGATCTGAAGACATGAAGATTTCGAAGATCTGAAGACTAGAAGATTTCTGAAGACTGGTATCTACAAGGCACATGTTGCTCAGAAAGTGGAAACTTCAGCAACAGCATTGCATAAGTGAAAATCTTAAAGACAGAGTAGGTTGTGCATGTTGAAACTGAGACTGACCACTTGCTGATGGAACATATGTGACCTCATGCTGAAAGTACTTACATTTGCGCTCCATTGTTACTGTTTGAATTTCATTCAAATGGGCATTAAATGCAAAGCATGCACGCGAAGGACATGAAGACTAGAAGACAACAAAGGACGCTGCTGAAAGTACAAAAGCAAGATAGTGACATCTTAAGGAACAAAAGCCTTAGAATTTAAAATTCAAACGGCTCCTTATTTTCACTATAAATAGAGGTCATCCGGCAAAGAGTTGAAGTGTGTCAACAACGTGATCAAACTCTCACTTGTGCTTAAACTCACATACCCTTCAAATACTCTTTACTGCCATTGATCCGTTCCAAGACTTAAAGCTTGAAAAAGCTACTTGTGAAGAAGTAGAACTTACACGGCTAAGAAATTAGTTAAGTGTTCTTTCTTTCTTTCTTTCGAACAAGAACAAGTCTTGACACCAGAAACAATCAAACTTGTTTACTGCAAAGTATTCAAAGTTTTGCTTCTTAGATTACTTATTGTAACTGAGTAAGTTATAATTAAGTTATCTCATCTCAAACCTCTCTAACTGAAAATACACCCTTTCAGGCGTGATATTCAGGGGAAACTTAATCGAGCATAGTGTTGCTGATTAAAATTCCGAAGTTTGGTGGAGAACAAGGTTTCGTTTTCTAGTTAGGTTGGAAACGAAGCAAGTGTGCTTTGGTTTCTGTTTGGATCGCTCTAGATAGGTGTTGTAAGGAACCTCAAACTTATCTTAGTGGATTCTGTCCTAGAAAGGACAAAGTGGATTAGTTGAGAGATTACGCCACTCTCAGATACCACTATAAAAGTGTTTGTGTGATTTACTTACTGCATTTAGTTTTCAGCAACGCATATCTATCTGTACACAGTCACTCACTTCACTTGCTGAAACTATCACTTACTGACAAAGCACTTATTGTATCAAAGACTTCCGCTCTCTGATTTTAAGTATCAGCAAAACTAGTTACTGAGAAGTAACTTGCGCTTGCTAAGACAGTTAAGTATCAGCAAACTCATTACTGAAAAGTAATAAGTACTTGCTGAGAAAGTTTTTAAACGACGAAAGTTTGAAAAGACTATTCACCCCCCCCCCTCCCCTCTAGTCTTTTCTTGTTGTTTAAAGGGACCAACATCCATGTGCAAGAGTTGTAAATGTTTTGTAGTTGACGGTACTGCCTTGTTCTTAAAAGAAGATTTGGTTTGCTTTCCTTGATGACATGCATTGCAAACACCATCCTTCTTAAAAGTAACCTTAGGTAATCCAACTACAAGTGCCTTTTTAGACAGCTTATTCAGCGTCTTGAAGTTTAGGTGACTTGTTCGTTTATGCCATAACCATGCTTTATTAGCAAGGCAATCGTGATTTGAGACAAGGAATTTTTCAACGATTGCTGAAGACCAATCTACGGTGTACAAGCCTCCTGATCTTCTGGCAATCATAATGACCTTCTTTGTCTCAAAGTCTATAAGTTTACATTCATCACTTTTGATTTTGATGAAGTATCCTTTGTCAGCAAATTGACTCATGCTGAAAAGGTTAAACTTAAGATTTTTGACATAAAGAACTCTCGTAATGGTAATGCATCCTAACTTCACGTCACCATAGCCTTTTGTAGAACCAGAGCCTCCACCAGCAAAACCTTATTGTTGGACCTTTAGACCACCGTCTATAGTTTATAAGGTTATTCTTGTTTCCCGTCATGTGCTTTCCACAACCACTGTCAAAGTGCCAGATTGCATCGTTTGTCTCCGTGGTTGAAGTCTGCACAATCAAGAGCAAACAAGTTAATTATCCAATATTGGATGTCCATTAACATGTTCAAGAATGCGTCCAGTGGAAACCCAAGTCTTAAGTTTTTCAACTTTGGCTTGTTTTCCACTTGCTGAGGAACTAGGAGATTTTGAGCCAAAAGACTTTTGATTCGTGATGATCAAATCCACTTTCTGATGTGGTGTCTTGCTCGGTTGACCTTTTTGTTGAACATACTTTTCAGTAAGTTCTTTTCTAGCAAGGTTCCTTGTAGCCCTAGCATTTTGAGTCTTGTCAGAACTCTTAGGCTTGATTTTGTTCATCTCTTTGAAGTATCTTTGCTGACTTTGCTTATACTCGTGAAAAAGTTGACTTTGCTTGGTTTTGAAACCGAGTCCACTTTTCGGAGAATGCTGAGCTTTTGTGTCAGCAACCTTACTTGATTCAGGTTTGTCAGCAAAGGTCTTCTGATTACCTTTAGTAATCTTGCCTTTTGACTTCACAAATTGCTTTTCAGCAACCTGTTTTCCTTTTACAGTCTTGTTACTTTGAGTAGCAACAGCGGACTTTACGATCGTAGGTACTTGATTGCATTTTTCAGCAACCTTAGATTGACCAAACTGATAGAGTTCTGGTTGACCACTATCAGTAGCACGTACAAAAGAAATCGGTGATTTGTCTTTACTCAAGATTATTACGTCATCACCTTCATACGTTGCACCTAAACCTTCTTTTGAGATGGATCTCTCAAATAAGAGTTTAGTTCAGTCAGCGTATTAGTTGCATCAGCATAAGATTTGAAATTGATTTTCATCTTTTTCATTTCTTGGATTTCAGCAAGTAACTTTAGAATTGAGGAATGATACTCTTCCAATTCTATTGCCATCTGAGAATTCTTCTCTGTAGCTTCAACAATCAACTTCTTGAAACGCTTTATTTCAGCATCCTTCTCTTCTGTCTCTTCCTTCAGCAAGACAAACTTTTCAGTAGTCTGCTTGGTCAGAGTCTCAGCATTCTGTAGTTTCTCTTGTTGTTTGCTCAGAGTTTTCTCAAATCTTTCGATTTCTCCTTGAATCTTGTCAAGGTCAATCTCGTCTTCACTTTCTGAGTCAGAGTCAGAGGTAGGATTGTTTACCTGACCGGCCATGAGGCAGAACTCGTAGTTTGACAAATCTGGATAAGCTTCCATGGCTATTCCACAAACTTCCTTGCCAATCTCTACGTCAAGAGTGGCTTCTTCATCGTTAGTGTCTGAGCTTTCTTCCTCACTGTGTTCGGAGCTAGTATCAATGCACAATGCATCGATTTTTGCTTGAAGCTTCTTCTTTTCTTCAGCAATAAAAGCTCTTTTGAACTTCTTCTTCTTTTCAGCAGATTTTCCTTTCAGCAAAGGACAATTTGCTTTGAAGTGTCCAGGCTTTTTGTAGTAAAAGCAAAGATCATTTCCAACTGCTGGTTCTTCTGATGAGTTTGCTTGCTGAGCCTGCTTGTTCAGCGAGCTAGTCTCATTCTTGTACTTATGGTAGTTGTTACCAAGATGCTTTTTCAGCTTCTCTTTTGCTTTTCGCCTTTCAAGTTCCTTAATGATGAATTTCTTCATGTTTTTAACAACTAAAGCATTTTCATCAGCAGGCTCTTTATCATTCTTCTTTTCAGAAGATGACGGATTTGCAGCAAGAGCAATGTTTTGCGATTTTTCAGCAAACACATTTTCTCTTTGCTTTGTCTCGTAGTTGACAGTAGCAAGATGAGAGAACAACTCTGTTGGTGTGATGTCTGGCATTCCTTGATTGTAGTAGAAGTTCTGAGTGTGGATCCATTCTTGGTTCAGACTTCTGATGATGGTTTTCACCTTCTCAGAATCTGAGTAAAGATTTCCAACACCCAAGGCTGCCATTTCACTAACAAGAGTTGTGAATCTGAAGTCCAAGTCTTCCAGTGACTCATTTGTACCTTGTTTAAAGTTCTGGAACTTTAACTTCAGCACTTCGAGTTTGTTTTCCTTGGTTTTGTCAGATCCAGCACAAAGATCTTGAACCATTTTCCAAGCTTCTTTAGCAGTTTTAGCACCCCACAGTTTGCACTGTATAGTATCCGGAGTTGATCGAATGATGATGTTTCTTGCTTGGCCATCAAGAAGGAATCTCTTGGCTTCGTCGGAAGTCTATTCCTCTCTTGGTTTTGGAACGACAGTATCAACTCAGAAAGTGAAGACGAGATTGACCTTGACAAGATTCAAGGAGAAATCGAAAGATTTGAGAAACCTCTTAGCAGACAGCAAGAGAAACTACAGATTGCTGAAACTCTGACCAAGCAGACTACTGAAAAGTATATCTTGCTGAAGGAAGAGACAGAAGAAAAGGATGTTGAAATAAGGCGTCTTAAGAAGTTGATTGCTGAAATTCAAGAGATGAAAAAGATGAAAATCAATTTCAAATCTTATGCTGAAGCAAGTAATACGTTGACTGAACTAAACTCTTATTTGAGAGATCCATCTCGGAAAGAAGGTTTAGGCGCAACGTATGAAGGTGATGACGTAGAAATCTTGAGTAAAGACAAATCACCGATTTCCTTCGTACGTGCTACTGATAGTGGTCAACCTGAACTCTATCAGTTTGGTCAATCTAAGGTTGCTGAAACATGCAATCAAGTACCTACGACCATAAAGCCCGCTGTTGCTACTCAAAGTAACAAGACTTTAAAAGGAAAACAGGTTGATGAGAAGCAAACTGTAAAGAAGAATGTTGTAAAGCATTCCGCCAAACAAGTTGCTGAAAAGCAATTTGTTTAAGTCAAAATGCAAGATTACTAAAAGTAATCAGAAGACCTTTGCTGACAAACCTGAATCAAGTAAGGTTTCTGACACAAAAGCTCAGCATTCTCCGAAAAGTGGACTCGGTTTCAAAACCAAGCAAAGTCAACTTTTTCACGAGTATAAGCAAAGTCAGCAAAGATACTTCAAAGAGATGAACAAAATCAAGCCTAAGAATTCTGAAAAGACTCTAAATGCTAGGGCTAGAAGGAACCTTGCTAGAAAAGAACTTACTAAAAAGTATGTTCAGCAAAAAGGTCAACCGAGCAAGACACCACATCAGAAAGTGGACTTGATCAGCACGAATCAAAAGTCTTTCAGCTCAAAACCTCCTAGTTCCTCAGCAAGTAGAAAACAAGTTAAAGTTGAAAAATTTAAGACTTGGGTTTCCACTGGACGCATTCTTGAACATGTTAATGGACATCCAATATTGAATAATTAACTTGTTTGCTCTTGATTGTGCAGACTTCAGCCATGGAGACAAACGATGCAATCTGGCACTTTGACAGTGGTTGTGGAAAGCAAATGACGGGCAACAAGAATAACCTTATAAACTATAGACGGTGGTCTAAAGGTCCAACAATAAGGTTTGCTGTTGGAGGCTTTGGTTCTACAAAAAGCTATGGTGACGTGAAGTTAGGATGCATCACCATTACTGGAGTTCTTTATGTCAAAAATCTTAAGTTTAATCTTTTCAGCATGAGTCAGTTTGCTGACAAAGGATACTTCATCAAAATCAAAAGTGATGAATGTAAACTTATAGATTTTGAGACTAAAAAGGTTATTATGATTGCAAGAAGATCAGGAGGCTTGTACACCGTAGATTGGTCTTCAGCAATTGTTGAAAAATGCCTTGTCTCAGATCACGATTGCCTTGCTGAAAAAGCATGGTTATGGCATAAACGAACAAGTCATCTAAACTTCAAGACGCTGAATAAGCTGTCTAAAAAGGCACTTGTAGTTGGATTACCTAAGGTTACTTTTAAGAAGGATGGTGTTTGCAATGCATGTCAGCAAGGAAAGCAAACCAAATCTTCTTTCAAGAACAAGGCAGTACCGTCAACTACAAAACCTTTAAAACTCTTGCACATGGACTTGTTTGAATCTTCTTCAACAAGCTATGCTGGTAATAAGTATGGTCTGGTCGTGGTGGATGACTATTCAAGATTCACTTGGGTAGTATTCATCAAGCACAAATCTGAAACTAGGTCTGAAATACCTAACTTGCTGAATAAGCTTGAAGTCATGAAAAATGACAAGGTAAAGGTCATAAGGACAGACCATGGTACTGAGTTTGTAAACCAGTACATAACTGAGTATTGCACTTCAAAAGGCATACAACATCAATTATCCTCAGTAAGGACACCACAACAAAACGGTGTTGCTGAACGGAAGAATCGTACCCTAAAAGAAGCCGCAAGAACAATGCTTGCTGACACTGAAATAAGTGAGGCTTACTGGGTTGAAGCGATTAATACCGCCTGTTACACTCAAAACAGATGTTTGATTACTAAGGAATACAACAAAACTCCTTATGAATTGTTTGTTGGAAGGCCTCCTAATATCACTCATCTAAGAGTATTTGGTTGTAAGTGTTTCGTTCTTAATAACGGTAGAGAATACCTAAGAACATTTCAACCAAAGGCAGACGAAGAGATATTTCTCGGTTACTCCTTGCATAGTAAAGCTTATAGAGTTTACAACAAAAAGGCACAAAAGATCGAAGAATCAGTGCATGTTGTATTCTACGAAAAGACACAAGGAGTGCCTGCTGAAGAAGAAATATCAGAATGTATGAAAAAGTTAATCATACATGAGCAAAGAACTGAATCTAATGCTAGGCAAATCAAGTCAATTGAACTAAATAATGATTCTGACAATGACTCTCCTCCCCCAAGTCATGACAAGATAAATATAGTTCACGACAAGGAATTTCCAGCAAAAGACGCAGTTGCTCCGGAAGTTGCTGAAACTATGCAACCTCCCGTGCCTGCTGATGAGTTACCACAATCTAGCAATGCTGAACAAGAAGTTGCTGATGAACCTATCTCAGCAGAGACACAAAATCCCAGTAGTACTGAACAAGTACATGCTGAAGAGTCACATGCTGATGAGCAAACATATCCAGATCCAACAAGCAGAAAACCTGTTAATAAATGGATTAGAGATCATCCCTCTACGGATATGATTGGTGATATTGATAAATGCCAAGTGACTAGATACAAAGTTTCTACTACTCATGGACTTGCTGAAGAAGCAACTGTCGTAGAAGTAGAATCATTGTTCTCTTGCTTTGTTTCAGAAATTGAACCTAAAACCATAAAAGAAGCTTTAAAGCATTCTGAATGGATAAAGGCAATGCAAGAAGAATTGGATCAATTTGAAAGGAACAAAATCTGGAAACTTGTACCACTTGCTGAAGGCAAGAAAGCTATTGGTACAAAGTGGGTGTTCAGAAACAAGCTGAGTGAGTCTGGTGAAGTAACAAGAAATAAAGCACGTTTAGTTGCTCAAGGTTACTGTCAGACTGAAGGATTGGACTTGATAGTGTATATGTCCTAGAGACAGTCCTTATTAAGGGCATGGATCCCTTATAGAGGGCATATATGTACTATTACACAGGTCAACGTGATATAATATATGTTTGTTGTTTTACTATTGAGTATCGCTTTCATATTTATATTACACCAGGCATGCAGCATGTCATATCTCTATTTCTGTCTGTATTGATATTATACATGTCCCCTCGGATAGATGACCGATCACACAGATAGTGGGAGTTATGTGAGTTATCATCTATCCCAAACTATCCCTAGTCGAGGTTCATCTCGGATGTAGGGGTCTGAATGAACCAGATGAGACTAGTATGCATGGAGGTTATACTTGTTGGAGCAAGTGTGAGCCGATCCCACGGCCACGGAACGGATTGTAGGACAATCGAGAAACGTTCCCATAACTGTGCATAGTTGTTCGAAGAAGGATTATCGAACAATGGAAGTACCCACCGGACACTCCCATCGATGTATGCTCTACACCGAAGTGTCTATGGGAACCGGTAAGTTGTCGAAGTGATGCCAGTCGTCCTTTGGATTTACAGGACTTTATCATCACATTTGTTGCCCCATATCCTTGGTGGACCCGTCGATGTCAGCTCTGAAAGCAGTTGACCTAAGACACAATCCAGGATTATGGCTACATACAAATGGGGATGATAAGTGTTTCTGTGAAGGATTCATCTCTCATGTGTAGCACATGAGAGTACTGCTCATAGTCTTCATAGTTGTGTTGGTAAAGTCACTGGCCAGTGCATCGATATATTATGATGGTCATAAGTATATCATAGTAACCAAGCAACTCCCTAAGACGCCCGTGGATGTATTATTGGGATAGACACATCATCGATCCTAGATGCATTCGAGTCAGTCAGATGAAGGGACGTTACCATCGCCGCGTTGAGCGCAACAGACTTTCCAACGAAAGGGTTTGCTTTCAGAAACCTCTCAAACGTCCTAATGTATTAATATTGCAAATGGAACCGTCTAGGAATTCCATTTTGCCTAGTCTAGGACTTGCTTAATACAATGAGGCCCTATGGGTCACACTATGTGGTGATTCAGCTTATCAGAATATCCTTGAAGATGGAATCGCAATTAATTTGGAATTAATTGTGATTGATGGATTATAATTGATTTGGAATTAATTATAATATTTAGTGGCTCAATTAATGATTTGGAATTATTAATTGAATTGGCTAATTAATTGTATTTTATGTAAATACAATTAAAGATTATATTTTAGAAATATAATAGAGGTTTGATTTGAAAGGATAAGTTAATTTAGAATTAACATATGCACATGGGAAAAATCTACTTGGAGTTTGAATTGCAGTGGGTCCCAAAATTGGGACCCACCTATCTCCCGTAGGATAGGGGCGCGCGCGCGAGCTGGGATAGGGGAAGGAGTTCGACTCCTTCCTCTATTAGAAGTCCAAGGGATAAGTTAGATTTTCCTGATTGAGTTTTAATTTGATTGGGAATGAATCTAGACTTGATATTGGTTTCCTAGTGCGATAAGAATTAGATTCTTATTTCTTTACGAAGTCTAATTGCTTATCCTTTAGGCTTCTATTGACTACTATATATAGTAGACTATTATAGAGTTTTTGACATAGACATTCACACAGTTGAATACCCCGTTTTCTTAGAGAAAATAAAAACTCTCCCATCCTCTATCAGCCCCACGCGCGCGCTACCCTCACCGGAGGAAAACCGCCGCCCCGTCTTCTTGGTCACACAAAGAATATCCTAGCATTCTTCCGATAGGTTGTTCATCCGTGGATACCAAGGTTGAGGTTCTAGGAGCTGGAAACTAACTCTTATTGTCTTGCAGATAATCAGAGTATTGTGATGAATGTGTATTTTACACTTTCATTCGAGTCTTTTTCACCTATTTTAGCTATCCTCTATGTTAATTTAGCTATATTTTAATGCATTTTATTAGAATAGTGTCACGTTTCCCTTTAGATTTTATTTTACAGGTTTTGGTTGAAATTCGAAGATTTCCGGGCAATTATATTGAAGTTGACAAGGAATTGGTGTTCCAGAAGCCTATTTGGAGTATCTGAAGGTTTCCGAATAGGATTTGAAGTCTAGGGGCCGAATCTGGAGGTTAGAAGGCTACTAGAAGTCAGAAACCGAGTCCGAAAAGGGGAAGAAATCCAAAAACGCGTCGAAAACGCGGAATTCCGCGAGAAATACTCGGGGGCGAACCGCCCCGTGGTTTTTCGGGGCCTATATATAGTGCTCAGTTTTTCTCCGAAAATCATATCTTTCTAGACCTACTTTCTCACCTCTCTCTATAGTTTTAGGTAAGAACTTTCCGGGGCCTGTCCTGGGAGTTCTGTAGCTTAGGGGATACTTTTTCATAGCAGATTGGAGCTCGTAGGATTGCAATTCTTCGGAGATTGACAACCTTCGGTAACTTGTATCTTATAGTTTAATCTACTTATTTTATTTATCTTTCAATATGTTTTCTTCTATGATTTCTATTGATTGCATGCCTATTATGAGTAGCTAAACTTATCGTTGGTGGTAGTATGTGAATTCTTATCGAAGGGAAGATAATCATGCTAATGGCTATATCGCGCATTATACTCCGTGTCATTGCTTTATTTCGTTGATCAGTTGCAACCTAAATTCTCGTATGTTGTATTAATTATTATGAACAATTGGACACTTGTCGACCATCAGACCAATTATCTTCGTAGTGTTGAGTAATTACGGAACACATTAGGACAATCATCAGACCAATTATCTTCGTAGTGTTGAGTAATTACAGAACACATTAGGACAATCGTGATTGACTTGTCAGACCAATTATCTTCGTAGTGCTTAATATTTGCAATAGGACACTAGATTGATTCAAAGATCTCTATGCAAGACCGAGGAATTTATGCATGATTATCGACCTGTTATGCTAAGAAGGACCATACTATCACCAATCTCCATTATCTGCTAGAAACCCCTCTGCTATTTGTTTGTTGTTTTATATTCTCTTGTTAAATAGATAAAGCTAGTTATAGTCCTGAGAAAACGACACTCGAGTCATTCTACTGCTACACTACGGTTTTCGTTGTAGTTGTGGATTGCCTTTGGCTAATAACAAATTTATTTGCTTGAATTCGGAGCACGACATCCGCGGTTCATCAAATTGGCGCCGTTGCCGGGGACTATACTCCTTTTTTCTGTTTAATTTGTTTATATTTACAGTTTTAGATTCCTAATTCTATTAGTTTTAGTTTTCCTTTTTAATCTCTCTCTGGTACTGCTTTCCTAGTCTGTTTCTAATCACCTTTCCTAGTCTGTTTCAGATTGTGTATGCCGCATACACGTTCTGCAGGAACACCGCTTGCTGATTCAATTGCTGAGATCGACAGAGTCTACCACCAAAGAAGGCGACTACTTGAAAGGCGCGCACTAGAGGAAATAGAGGAAACCGATTTCTCTGAATCTCTACTCAGTCTCTTCAAGGAAATCAACGGAATGGCAGAAGCTAGACCACTGAAAGCATGGGTTCAACCCACCAAGGATCGTATGAGGGGACCGGCGATTGTTCTTTCGTCTGCAACCCGAGATCTGGAGATCAAGAACCACGCATTCCAACAACTTCCGAGGTTCTATGGCTTATCAAGGGAAGATGTGATGGGGTACTTGCACGATATCGATGATTTCGTCAACCAACTCCCACGACCCGGAGCTGACATAACAACGGATGAGTTGAGGATGAAGGTTTTTGCTATGGGACTTGGCGACAGAGCCAAGTCATGGTTAAGTTCTCTTCCAGCAGGCTCGCTGGACACTTGGGAGAAGGTTTTTTAAGCATTCATGGAGAAATACTTCCCTCACACCTTGACCACCGCGCTTAAGGCGCAAAACACTGGATTCAAGCAGGACTATGATGAGACCATCTACACCGCATTCGAGAGGTTCCAAGATCTCACGAACAAGTGCCCTCACCATGGTTTTGAACTCTCCGACCTAGTCCAACACTTCTACAATGGACTAACCTTCGAGAACCAACAAGTGGTGGATTTCCAATGCCGAGGCAATATTTGGGAGGAAACCGCAGAAGCCGTCTGGGCAGTTTTTGAAAGGCTAGCTAAGGGGTCACAGTTCAAGGACCCAAGAGCAATGGTTAGGAGACGTGGACCTGAAGCTCCACCGACTCAAGAAGCCCCTATGTATAGGGGGAATGAGGATCAATTCGAGTGCTTTACCAACGAATTGAAGCAAGTCCTCAAGAGCGCCACCGGAACAACTGTTTCGAACGAAGTATGCCGAATATACAAGAACTATGGGCATGGGGCTCATATGTGTAGATCGGAGCTGGCATAAGATGATGGCAACTGGGCTCGAGGAGGCGAAGAAGAAGCCTTTGCTACGGAGTTTGGCACTCAAGAAGTTAGCTACGGACAAGACGGTAGGAATCCTCGAGGTGGATTTTGGAGAAGAGGATACCGTAACAATCAAGGATATGCACCGGCTAACCAAACTTATGGACCTAACCAAGACCGTAGTAGGCTGAACTATGGTAATGACCACTGCGAAAATCCCGCTCCAAAAGAGCCACCGAAGTCGAAGTCGGCTCAACTGATGGAGAACTTGCAAAAGATGGTCGATCACACACAAAGTTTTCTCAAACGGTATGAAGAAGATTCCGAGAAGACTAGGGCAAGGCTCGATAGGTTGGAAGAAAGCACTAGGCTTGCCCATCAAAAGATGCAAGAGTTGATCGACCGAGGAGCAAGTAGGGAGCAAGGCAAACTGCCCAGCAACACTGAGAAGTCTTTGTCCATTAACTTAGTGGGTGATCTACCTGTTGAAATCACCATCAAGAAGGTTGCTAAGTGCGAGAGTTGCAAGAGGGAACTGCCCCCACAAGCCGAAGAGAAGAAAAGGACCTTGGTACTAACAAGAGTGAAGAGGAGCAAGAGGATCCCGAGCCACTCCCTCAAAGTTTCGATGTTAAGGTCGGGATTGGAGAGCTTGACGATGTCCGAGCCACACTAGACACAGGATCCTACTCTAATGTGCTCCCTTTGAATGTTTTCTAGAAGAGTATCCTTGGAGAACTAACTGTGCATAAGGCTATTGTGCAACTGGCGGATGGATCCCTTGTGAAACCCGAAGGCGTTGTAAAGAATGTATTAGTCAAAATTGGTGAAGCCTCTGTCTACACCGATTTTGTAATTATGCCGGCATCAGCACCAGGAACGGGGGATGTCATACTCTTAGGACGAACATTCTTAACTAAGCTACGCTCCGTGATGGACATCTACCAAAGGACTTGCACTATCGAAGTGGATGGCAAGCAACATGTGTTGCAAGCCATATCCGATCCACCTGATCCACCTGATACTACTAACACTATTGATTACAGTGGTCTTAACGTTTATGTTCACTCTTATTCACAGGATCGAGGCACGGGAAGGAGACTCGTGAAGGGGAAGTCTAGTACCCTTAGAAGGAAAAGATAGGCAAAGACAGGAGTCGAGTCAGAGACTTTAAACAATGGCGCTATCCGGGAGGCAACCCGGGGTTTTTTATCGCTTTCTTTACCGCTTTATTGCATGCTTTCATACTTGAACAATTTGCTTTTCATATGTGAATTTGTTCGGTTCTGTGTCGTATGTGCTTATGTTGTGTTCGAGTGCGACTTTTCGAGTGATTTTTTGAGGAAAATGATTTTTCGGGGACTAAAAACCGCATTTTTTATTTCAAAAAAAAAACGTTCGTCTCCCACCTAGGAGTGGGGGGCGAATCGCTCCACGTAAAGAGCGCGCGCGCGCGCTCCGGACGTGCGGGGCGGTTAGCCCCGCGCGCGGGGCGGTCCGCCCCAGGTGTGGGGCGAACCGCCCCACACTTCCAGATTCTAAAAAACGGGGATTTCTTCCCCAAACCCCCATTTTCCTCCATTTTCATCTTCCAAACTCCAAAATTTCCTCCATATTCAAAATAACTTCAAATCTTCATAACTTCTTCATCTATCCATCATTTTGTGTGTTCTTTAGCTTCATTCGAAGCCCGTTACGTGCTCTATCATTCTATCCGAACAAATTTCTTCCTAGCTCATTCAATTTCCGGATTTGAGGTATTATCACATGAACCCTAATTTTTACAATTTGGGAATTTTTTGATTTGTGCTTCAATTAGGCATGTATGATGTATGGGTTGATGATTTATGTGATTAGATTCGTTATTCATTGTCAATTACATGTTCAATTAGGCTTGGTTTGATGATTTGCGATTTTTGCTAATTGGATGATATATGTCTTGTTAGGGAAATGTCTCTCTTACTTTCATTCCATGTTTAAACATGTGTTTATTGATATGAAATTGATGGATGTATTGGTAAAATGCATGATTGATGAGATTGAGGATTTATGCTAGATTTTGATTTTTATGGTGTGGATTGAACCTTGTGATTCAAGGCATTTGTTGTTAGCAAGAGCATAATGTGATATGTTATTGTAGTAGTTACATTGATATGTTGCGTAATTAATTAGCTAGACTAGGCTTTGAGTTTTTGAGGAGATGGATTTTTGAGAATTTTACTCGTATGTTCACTCGTATATTTACATATGCATAGGTCTGTTTTGCATCGTACAAGATACTAATTGTTGTTTGTAGGAATCATGGCACCGAGGACAAGGAGAGCCGGCTCTAGCAAAAAGGGGAAGGGAGTGGCATCAAGCTCCCAACCATCTCACAATTTGTACGAGTTGTCTGCCGCTGCGATAGAGGTGCGACAAAGGCTAGAGGCGGAGATGGCCGACGGAGGAAGGTCGATCATCCCAGATAGGAGGATTGACATTCCTGAGTCCGCGGCGGATAGAGAGGGATATAGGACGCTGTCACGTTTGGGGTCACAAAGGAATTGGACATGGTACAGTTCCAACAGGTTCAAAGGGTACGACGAGAGCCTCCTCCGAGATTTCTACACTGGATACACGGATCTCGACGAGAAGAATGGGGTGCTAGTCCGAGGCCTGATTATACCATGGAACCCAGAGTACATTTCTTCCTTCATCCATTTCGGGAACCTGGAATTCACAGGGAGCGACCACGCCTACTTGTATTCGAGGACCTCTAGGGGGATAGGGAGACACATCACCGACGTGATCTGCAACAGGGAGTACCGATATCCGGAAATCGGGGCAGCACCTGGACGGATCAGTTATAGCGACCTTAGCATTGAAGCTAAGGTGATGATGAAATTTTGCATCTCCGACTTGATCCCGAGGAAGAACGACACATGGATTCAGCCCTACTACGCCGAGCTCCTCTACTGCCTCATAGACGGACATCAGATCGACATAGGGCACATTATGTATGAGGAGTACGAGCGCCACTGGGAAAAGAAGAGGAAGCCTTTCATCTTCCCAAGCTTCATCACAGCCTACTGCATATATCATGGGGTTGATGATATTGAGGAGGGGGATTGCGAGGTCGCTGCCCTTTCACCCTCGACCATTGAGGTACAGCTCAACAGGTATCAGTTGAGGAACCCCACAGCAGCCGCTGCTGATGTAAGAGCACCGTTCCAGCCAAATGATTCCGATCATGAGGATGCTATGGAGGCCGATGTTGGCGAAGCCCCTATCCCAGATATTCCGTTTGTCCATCAAGCACCGCATGCACCACCTGGAGCACCACAGGGGTCTGGAGGATTTGACTTCTCCGAATTCCGTACCTACCTCGACGGCCGTTTCGACAGAATTGATGCCAACAACGCGGCCATGCGACAGGACATCGACAGGCACATTGTCCAGCACAACCGCGATTGGGAGATATTCGAGGAGCATCGCCGAGAGGATAGGCAGCACATGTGGGAGCAGCAACAGCTCATCCAGCAACAGCAGGAAGCTCTACGACAGTCCAATGAGCTCATGAATGACATGTGGAGTGACTTTTATGGGGACTACCATCCCGATGATTAGTCCTTCCACATGTCCACTCTCAGCTGACCGAGGCCAAACCCTTCGGTAACATCTAGTATCACTTCTTATTACTCATTCTCTTTTGCTAGGGGCTAGCTTAAGAATCGTAAGGGGGATGGGATGTGAACCATGATGTTAAGTATTGTTTGGCTTTGTGTCGATTAGTATCTTGTTCATTGTTTGCATTTGCATTTGCACGTTTACTGCTTTCTTAGATTTTTTAGGTTGCATTCACTGCATTCATCCTAGGATAGTCTTGCATGTTTTATATGGAGTTTATTGCCGAATTTTTTGAACTTTTTTATTGGGTAGATCAACTAGCTATGCCATTAATCGTATGCTTCATCTCTATGAATTTGTTTGAGGTTTTTCTCGCTTGGCTTGTCACATTTATGTATTGCACTTAGTTAAGCATCGTAGTCTCGACATCACTTAGTGGTGTTTTCTCTACTGCGGTTCACGAAGGCCTTTATAATAGGATGATGCATGTTAGGGTCTTATGGTTGTTTTCCCGAGTAATTATGTACCTAAGAGGCAACAACTCTTCACCATGCTTTGAGATTGCTAAATGCCTAGGAAGGAGGTAGTGTGAGGTTGTGTGATCCTTTGTTTACAACCTATTCTTCCGAATAGGTTTGGGGAGGGGGTTACACCATCGTTAGACTTGTTTCTGTTTTTCATTTTCGTATCGTGAGTTCATTTTTTCTTTTCCGTAAATTTTTACTCCAACCTATTCTTTCGAATAGGTTTGGGGAAGTCGTGTGAGTCATTTTGTTTCTCTTTTTGTTATGCTACTGCTGGCTAAAAAAAAATCGAAAAAAAGAAAGAAAACTTCCAGAAAAAGAAAAAGAAAAAAAGAATCTGGAAAGAAAAGAAGAGAAAAAAAGAGAAGACCCCAAAAAAGCAAAGAAGGGTCCAAAAAAGAAAGCCAAATAGCAGTTTAGCAAAGTTTGAGTCTTTTCCATTTTTCGTATTGTTCGTAATCGTGTTGTAATTTTCTATTTTTATTTTTTATCTTTTTTGTCTTGAGTGTCATCTGTTCTAGACCACCCTCGCCCTGCCATTCAGGAAGTGGTGAATAGCTTAAGACTTTACTCAAGAGATGGGTAGAATAGGGGAGAGTTATCTTTTATAGGGAACCCTCCTTCGTTTGATGAGAGCCAGTACTGGTTCGACCTCTTTTGAGGAAAAGTCTTAAGATGGTGGAACAGCAGTAAGTCCTCAGTTTCATAGGCACGGGACAACCATTCGTATCTTAGCATGCTTCATTACGTCGTCACTGACTAGGTCCAGGTAGAGAATGTTACGAGAGACTATCTTGTCTTGACATAAGTGCTTATGTGGATGTGTATAAGTCAATCGAGGTATTCTTCAACCTATATTCATGCTTTGATTTATATGGTTTTTGTTCATATGTTATTTGATAGATTCAGTAGATTAGTTCATTTTATTTGGCATGAAACTCCATTTTGTGTCTTGCATGTTTTTTGTATTAGAGTCTAGCTTAGTTGCTTGAGGACAAGCAAATGTTCGGTTTGGGGAGTTTGATGAATGTGTATTTTACACTTTCATTCGAGTCTTTTTCACCTATTTTAGCTATCCTCTATGTTAATTTAGCTATATTTTAATGCATTTTATTAGAATAGTGTCACGTTTCCCTTTAGATTTTATTTTACAGGTTTTGGTTGAAATTCGAAGATTTCCGGGCAATTATATTGAAGTTGACAAGGAATTGGTGTTCCAGAAGCCTATTTGGAGTATCTGAAGGTTTCCGAATAGGATTTGAAGTCTAGGGGCCGAATCTGGAGGTTAGAAGGCTACTAGAAGTTAGAAATCGAGTCCGAAAAGGGGAAGAAATTCAAAAACGCGTCGAAAACGCGGAATTCCGCGAGAAATACTCGGGGGCGAACCGCTGCACAGTGGGGCGAACCGCCCCGTGGTTTTTCGGGGCCTATATATAGTGCTCAGTTTTTCTCCGAAAATCATATCTTTCCAGACCTACTTTCTCACCTCTCTCTATAGTTTTAGGTAGGAACTTCCCGGGGCCTGTCCTGGGAGTTCTTTAGCTTAGGGGATACTTTTTCATAGCAGATTGGAGCTCGTAGGATCGCAATTCTTTGGAGATTGACAACCTTCAGTAACTTGTATCTTACAGTTTAATCTACTTATTTTATTTATCTTTCAATATGTTTTCTTCTATGATTTCTATTGATTGCATGCCTATTATGAGTAGCTAAACTTATCGTTGGTGGTAGTATGTGAATTCTTAGCGAAGGGAAGATAATCATGCTAATGGCTATATCGCGCATTATACTCCGTCTCATTGCTTTATTTCGTTGATCAGTTGCAACCTAAATTCTCGTATGTTGTATTAATTATTATGCACAATTGGACACTTGTCGACCATCAGACCAATTATCTTCGTAGTGTTGAGTAATTACGGAACACATTAGGACAATCATCAGACCAATTATCTTCGTAGTGTTGAGTAATTACGGAACACATTAGGACAATTGTGATTGACTTGTCAGACCAATTATCTTCGTAGTGCTTAATATTTGCAACAGGACACTAGATTGATTCAAAGATCTCTATGCAAGACCGAGGAATTTATGCATGATTATCGACCCGTTATGTTAAGAAGGACCATACTATCACCAATCTCCATTATCTGCTAGAAACCCCTCTGCTATTTTTTTGTTGTTTTATATTCTCTTGTTAAATAGATAAAGCTAGTTATAGTCCTGAGAGAACGACACTCGAGTCATTCTACTGCTACACTATCGTTTTCGTTGTAGTTGTGGATTGCCTTTGGCTAATAACAAATTTATTTGCTTGAATTCGGAGCACGACATCCGCGGTTCATCATATTGCAGATATCTTCGACTTCGGCGAAGAAGAAGATACACCGGATTATTACGAAGACTTGGAAGCTGCTTTGGAAGTAAGGTTAGTCTTCTAATTGACGTGTTTACATATATACGGCATATACATAATCAATTAACCTGTATGTTAAGAAAATTTTTGAAATTCCGCTGCGTACCCTAGGGGTAACTCTGACCGTATTTTCATACAGTGGTATCAGAGCGAGCTTAATTGATTACGTATATACGTATATATTGTATGATTATGTAGTTATGTGGATGCAATTGATTCTATGATTAATTCGATTTTCAAAATTTTTGTTTTTATATAAATTTAGAATTTATATTTTTCAAAATAATAAATAAATAAATATATATATATATATATATATATATATATATATATATATATATATATATATATATATATATATATATATATATATATATATATATATATATATATATATATATATATATATATATATACAATTGACAGGACCGCCTGCGCGACGCATGCTCCCGCGCCCGCGGGCGCAGGCGCCGGGCGCCCGCTGGCGCAGGCACGGTAGGGGACGGGACTAGTTCCCGTCCCATATTTTAATATATGTATATTTTCCCGGGTTGGACCCAAAATCGAATTTGAAAATTTTGTGGATTGAATTTTATATTTGGAATATAAATATGATTTAATTGTAATTTTTTTTAACTAGAGGGGTTAAATTTAATTAGTATAAAGTTAAAGGGTTTATTTGTAATTTATCAATTTATTGTTTATTGCAAATTAGTCCTTCTACTTTTGAATTTTAGATTTAACACCTCCAAGGTTTCAAAAATTACAATTAAGTCCTTCGGGTTTTCGAAAATTGCTACTTGGTCAATAGAATTTTCGATTTTTCAATCTAGTCCAAATTTTCAATTATTTCATAGAGATTATAAGTATGCGATTATAATTTTCATAATGAAATTATGAAGTCATTTGGCATCCACATAGGCTACTACTTGTTTTGTTTGCTCGATATGCTATTGTTTGACAATGCATGTTTAAATACCAAGTATTTTACTTTCCGTTTGACCGCTATGCATGCGAGGGTAGGCGGCGCCCTCTTATATGTCGGACCGCATATTTTATGTATGGGTAGGCGGCACCCATTATGTGCTTGACCGCGTTTAGAACTAGAATGGATAGGCGGCATCCATTACGTGTAGACCGCTCATGCATGATGGGTAGGCGGCGCCCTTATTTGTTTGTAGATGACTGATAACAACCCTCAAGCGACAAGCCCCAACCAATATAAGTACAGAAATATATGTATGTATGTATTTCTGAGATGCTTTCCATAGGGTGCTTTAATTCTGAACTTCCATTGCGTTTTCTTGTATTGGCGACCTCGTCTTACAGACTCGCAGTGATCGTCAGATTAGAGTAAGCCTATGGTTATGACTTACTGCATATTGTATCTAGCGACCTCGATAGGTACAATATGTAGGGCATCGGGTTAAATTAGATTTAACAACCAAGAGTTGCGTGACGCAATTGGATAGTCCTACCGGTCATATTTTGATGTGCGACCAGCCCCCGTTGGAGTATAGCATAGTGTGGATTTGGATCTTGGCCACTACGGTAACTTGTTGGACATTACCTGTATGTTTGTTTTGGGGGCAAGCATATGTGAAAATAGTGGGAGCTAAACAGCTAAAGGACCTTGTTGTTTAGTTATGTTGACTGTGTATTTAGAAATAATATTTCAATAGTTGATTTATTATTTTTGTTCTATATTATTTCTCCTTAGGATATTAGAAATGGCGAGTATCTCGCTCCGTGCTGTCTTAGAGAAGCAAATTTTGACCGGACCAAACTTGCTAGATTGGATCAGGAATATACGTTTGGTGCTAAGGTACGAAAAGATTGAGTACGTCTTGGACGAGGTCATTCCTGTGTGCCGCGAAAATCAGACTGCCGATCAGGTTGCTGCTTGGAATCAAGCCAACAAGGCAAGGTCTGATAAGCATCTTGAGGATGCTAGATCCGCGCAGTGTATTATGCTGGCGGCAATGAGCAATGAGCTGCAGAGGCAACATGAAAGCATGTTGCCGCATGAGATGCTGAAGCATCTTGAGTCGCTCTTTAAGACGACATCTAGAAGTGTTGAATTTGATTTGATCAAAGAGATACACAGATGCAAGCTCAATGAAAGAGGGAACATGTATGAGCATGTTCTCAAAATGATTGGTCTCTTTGAAAAGCTTGCCGATGCCGGCGTTAAGCTAGAGAACAAGATCATGGTGATCTTTGTCCTTCAATCATTGCCGAGTTCGTATTCGCAGTTCATCATTAATTACACGATGAATGCGAAGGACGTTACACTGCCCGAACTCCATAATCTACTAAAGACATATGATCAAACTCTTCCTAAGAAGGAAAAGTCGATCATGTATGTTGGGCAACCGTCTAACCCAAACCCGAGAAACAAAGGTGCTAAGGGTAAGGGAAAGTCGGGAGCCAAGGCTAACACTTCGAGTCATAAGCCTAAGCGTCTGAACCAGAAAAGGAAGTTCAAGAGGAGCGGAACGGTACACACAGATGAATGTCTTTTCTGTAAGCAGAAAGGGCATTGGAAGAAAGATTGCCCTAAGCTAAGGGCAGATCAAGCTAAGAAGCCGCCGACTTCTAGCTCAGGTATGTTTTTTATTGAAATGAACATGGCTACTATTGGCTCCAATGGTTGGGTATTAGATACAGCTTGTGGCTCGCACATTTGTAATAATGTGCAGGGGCTAATTGAACACAAGCTAGTCAATCAAGGTGAAATCGCCTTTCATGTTGGGAACAACGATCCAGTTGAAGCCAAACGCGTTGGACGCTGCAAGATAGATTTACCATCAGGACAATGTTTGGAACTTGATAACGTTTATTTTGTTCCATCCATTGTCAGAAATATTATTTCCATTCCATTGTTGGACAATTTGGATTTTTTTCCTTTCGATTTGCTAATAATACTTGTCATTTTTCATTAAATGACCAGTATTATGGAAAAGCTCGCTTAGTGAATGGTTTATATATTTTGCACAGTAGTCTACCTTTATTTAAATGCATAACAAACAACCGTCTTCAAGTAGGAAGAATAATCCATCTTATCTATGGCATTGTCGGCTAGGCCATATCAATGAAACACGAATTCAAAGACTAAGGAAGTTGGACTACTTAGAACCATTTGATTTTGAATCATATGGTACATGTGAATCATGTGTTAAGGGTAAGATGACGAACAAACCTTTTGTTGGACAAGGTGTTCGTGCCACTCGCTACTTAGAGCTCATACATACCGATGTATGTGGACCTTTTAAAGTCTATGCGCGTGGGGGTTATGCTTACTTCGTTACCTTTACTGATGATTTCTCAAGGTATGGATATATTTATCTTATGAAGAATAAATCTGAGACCTTTGGGAAATTCAAGGAGTTTAGGAATGAGGTCGAGAATGAATTGAACCTAAGGATAGTCACTCTTCGATCAGATCGAGGAGGTGAATACCTTAGTGAAGAATTTATCGACTACTTGAAGGAAAATGGAATTCAATCGCAATGGACTTCTCCTGGAACACCACAGTTAAATGGTGTGTCTGAGAGAAGGAATCGAACCCTGTTAGACATGGTAAGATCAATGATTGGATTCTCGACTCTTCTAAAATATTTGTGGGGATATGCACTACAAACTGCAATCTACATTCTGAACCGTGTACCATCTAAATCTGTGGAGAAAACTCCTTATAAGTTGTGGAAGGGAAAGAAGCCCTCACTGGGCTATCTTAGACCTTGGGGCTGTCATGTGATAGTCAAACTGATGCTCACTGATAAGTTAGATGCGAAGGGTGTCAAAGTATATTTCATAGGCTATCATCGTCAGACGAGAGGCTATGAATTCTATCATGCTGAAGATCACAAGGTGATAGTATCTAGAAACGTCAAGTTTCTAGAAGCAGAATACCTCGAAGAAGAGAGGTTAGATGACATGATAGAACTTGAAGAAATTCAAGATTTTAACACGCGCGAACATGAGTTCTCTAAACCTTTTAATTTGGACTCAAGTTCAGTGGGAGGTTTCGAAGCAGACAAGGGTAATGATATGACACTTGCTAGGCATGTCATAGTCAGTGGGAGTCCTGTGATTAGATCAACAGTTGAAACCACACCAACAGAACCCGTTGTCAACCAACATGTGCAACAAGTTGCACAAGAGCAGCCTCCCGCAAGGGAACAGGGTCGCGGGGCGCGACCAGCTGCATCAGTGTCCACTGATAATGTTCGTGTTACACGAAGCCAGAAAAGAAAAGCACCAGAACCAGTCGAGCTCCGTAGGTCGAAGAGGATCCTAAAAGGACCTCAGAAGCAAAGCCTTATGATAGAAGACATCAGTGAACTTGATGTCGGCTTATCAGATCGGGAAGATCCCGAGACCTACAAAGAGGCAATAATTGATATTGACTCAGACAAATGGCAAGAGGCCATGGAATTGGAAATGGACTCCATGTACCAGAACCAAGTTTGGAAATGGGTCTTTAAACGAAAGACAGATGCCGATGGCAAGGTACAAACGCACAAGGATAGACTTGTGGCGAAAGGCTACACGCAAAGGTATGGCATCGATTACGATGAAACCTTTTCACCGGTAGCAAAATTGAAGTCCATTCGAATTCTACTTGCGATAGCTGCCTAAATGATTATGAGATCTGGCAGATGGATGTAAAGACTGCCTTCCTCAATGGCAACCTTGAGGAAGAGGTCTATATGGTACAACCGGAAGGTTTTATTAGTAAAACCAGGCCAACTGCTGTATGCAAATTACAAAGATCCATCTATGGGCTAAAGCAAGCGTCAAGGAGCTGGAATATCCGCTTTGATGAAGCTGTCAAATCGTTTGAAGTCAAACGATTTGACAGCTTCATCAAAGCGGATATTCCAGCTCCTTGACGCTTGCTTTAGCCCATAGATGGATCTTTGTAATTTGCATACAGCAGTTGGCCTGGTTTTACTAATAAAACCTTCCGGTTGTACCATATAGACCTCTTCCTCAAGGTCGCCATTGAGGAAGGCAGTCTTTACATCCATCTGCCAGATCTCATAATCATAGTAGGCAGCCATCGCAAGTAGAATTGAATGGACTTCAATTTTGCTACCGGTGAAAAGGTTTCATCGTAATCGATGCCATACCTTTGCGTCTAGCCTTTCGCCACAAGCCTAGCTTTGTGCGTTTGTACCTTGCCATCGGCATCTGTCTTTTGTTTAAAGACCCATTTGCACCCAATAGGTCTAACCCCTTGGGGCAAGTCTACCAAGTTCCAAACTTGGTTCTGGTACATGGAGTCCATTTCCAAATCCATGGCCTCTTGCCATTTGTCTGAGTCAATATCAATTATTGCCTCTTTGTAGGTCTCGGGATCTTCCCGATCTGATAAGCCGACATCAAGTTCACTGATGTCTTCTATCATAAGGCTTTGCTTCTGAGGTCCTTTTAGGATCCTCTTCGACCTACGAAGCTCGACTGGTTCTGGTGCTTTTCTTTTCTGGCTTCGTGTAACACGAACATTATCAGTGGGTACTGATGCAGCTGGTGGCACCCCGCGACCCTGTTCCCTCGCGGGAGGCTGCTCTTGTGCAACTTGTTGCACAGGTTGGTTGACAACGGGTTCTGTTGGTGTGGTTTCAACTGTTGATCTAATCACAGGACTCCCACTGACTATGACATGCCTAGCAAGTGTCATATCATTACCCTTGTCTGCTTCGAAAGCTCCCACTGAACTTGAGTCCAAATCAGAAGATTTAGAGAACTCATGTTCGTGCGTGTCAAAGTCTTGAATTTCTTCAAGTTCTATCATGTCATCTAACCTCTCTTCTTCGAGGTATTCAGCTTCTAAAAACTTGACGTTTCTAGATACGATCACCTTGTGATCTTCAGCATGATAGAATTCATAGCCTCTCGTCTGACAAGGATAGCCTATGAAATATACCTTGACACCCTTGTCATCTAACTTATCAGTGAGCATCAGTTTGACTATCGCAGGACAGCCCCAAGGTCTAAGATAGCCTAGTGAGGGCTTCTTTCCCTTCCATAACTCATAAGGAGTTTTATCCACTGATTTAGATGGTACACGGTTCAGAATGTAGATTGCAGTTTGTAGTGCATATCCCCACAAATATTTTGGAAGAGTCGAGAATCCAATCATTGATCTTACCATGTCTAACAGGGTTCGATTCCTCCTCTCAGACACACCATTTAACTGTGTTGTTCCAGGAGGAGTCCATTGCGATTGAATTCCATTTCCCTTCAAGTAGTCGATAAATTCTTCACTAAGGTATTCACCTCCTCGATCTGATCAAAGAGTGACTATCCATAGGTTCAATTCATTCTCGACCTCATTCCTAAACTCCTTGAATTTCCCAAAGGTCTCGGATTTATTCTTCATAAGATAAGATAAATATATCCATACCTTGAGAAATCGTCAGTAAAGGCAACGAAGTAAGGATAACCCCCACGTGCATGGACTTTAAAAGGTCCACATACATCGGTATGTATGAGCTCTAAGCAGCGAGTGGCACGAACACCTTGTGCAACAAAAGGTTTGTTCGTCATCTTACCCTTAACACATGATTCGCATGTACCATATGATTCAAAATCAAATGGTTCTAAGTAGTCCAACTTCCTTAGTCTTTGAATCCGTGTTTCATTGATATGGCCTAGCCGACATTGTCATAGATAAGATGGATTATTCTTCCTACTTGAAGACGGTTGTTTGTTATGTATTTGAAATAAAGGTAGACTACTTTGCAAAATATATAAACCATTCATCAAGCGAGATTTTCCATAATACTGATCATTTAATGAAAAATAACAAGTATTATTCGCAAATCGAAAGGAAAAACCCATATTGTCTAACAATGGAATGGAAATAATATTTCTAACAATGGATGGAACGAAATAAACATTATCAAGTTCTAAACATTGTCCCGAAGGTAAATCTATCTTGTTGCGTCCAACGCGTTTGGCTTCAACTGGATTGCCGTTCCCAACATGCAAGTCGATTTCACCTTGCTTGACTAGCTTGTGTTCAATTAGCCCCTGCACATTATTACAAATGTGCGAGCCACAAGCTGTATCTAATACCCAACCATTGGAGTCAAAAGTAGTCATGTTCATTTCAATAACAAACATACCTGAGCTAGAAGCCGGCGGCTTCTTAGCTTGATCTGCCCTTAGCTTAGGGCAATCTTTCTTCCAATGCCCTTTCTGCTTACAGAAAAGACATTCATCTGTGTGTACCGTTCCGCTCCTCTAGAACTTCCTTTTCTGGTTCAGACGCTTAGGCTTATAACTCGAAGTGTTAGCCTTGGCTCCCGATTTTCCCTTACCCTTAGCACCTTTGTTTTTCGGGTTTGGGTTAGACGGTTGCCCAACATACATGATCGACTTTTCCTTCTTAGGAAGAGTTTGATCATATGTCTTCAGCAGATTATGAAGTTTAGGCAGTGTTACGTCCTTCGCATTCATCGTGTAGTTAATGATGAACTGCGAATACGAACTCGGCAATGATTGAAGGACAAATATCACCATGATCTTGTTCTCTAGCTTAACGCCGGCATCGGCAAGCTTTTCAAAGAGACCAATCATTTTGAGAACATGCTCAGACATGTTCCCTCTTTCAGTTAGCTTGCATCTGTGTATCTCTTTGATCAAATCAAATTCAACACTTCTAGATGTCGTCTTAAAGAGCGACTCAAGATGCTTCAGCATCTCATACGGCAACATGCTTTCATGTTGCCTCTGCAGCTCATTGCTCATTGACGCCAGCATAATACACTGCGCGGATCTAGCATCCTCAAGATGCTTATCAGACTTTGCCTTGTTGGCTTGATTCCAAGCAGCAACCTGATCGGCAGTCTGATTTTTGAGGCACACGGGAATGACCTCGTCCAAGACGTACTCAATCTTTTCGTACCTCAGCACCAAACGTATATTCCTGATCCAATCTAGGAAGTTTGGTCCGGTCAAAATTTGCTTCTCTAAGACAGCACGGAGCGAGATACTCGCCATTTCTAATATCCTAAGGAGAAATAATATAGAACGAAAATAATAAATCAACTATTGAAATATTATTTCTAAATACACAGTCAACATAACTAAACAACAAGGTCCTTTAGCTGTTTAGCTCCCACTATTTTCACATATGCTTGCCCCCACAACAAACATACGGGTAATGTCTAACAAGTTACCGTAGTGGCCAAGATCCAAATCCATACTATGCTATACTCCAACGAGGGCTGGTCGCATAGCATAATATTACCGGTAGGACTATCCAATTGCGTCACGCAACTCTTGGTTGTTAAATCTAATTTAACCCGATGCCCTACATATTGTACCTATCAAGGTCGCTAGATACAATATGCAGTAAGTCATAACCATAGGCTTACTCTAATCTGACGATCACTGCGAGTCTGTAAGACGAGGTCGCCAATACAAGAAAACGCAATGAAAGTTCAGAATTAAAGCACCCTATGGAAAGCATCTCAGAAATACATGCATATATATATTTCTGTAATTGTATTGGTTGGGGCTTGTCGCTTGAGGGTTGTTATCAGTCATCTACAAACAAATAAGGGCGTCGCCTACCCATCATGCATGAGCGGTCTACACGTAATGGATGCCGCCTATCCATTCTAGTTCTAAACGCGGTCAAGCACATAATGGGTGCCGCCTACCCATACATAAAATATGCGGTCCGACATATAAGAGGGCGCCGCCTACCCTCGCATGCATAGCGGTCGAACGGAAAGTAAAATACTTGGTATTTAAACATGCATTGTCAAACAATAGCATATCGAGCAAACAAAACAAGTAGTAGCCTATGTGGATGCCAAATGACTTCATAATTTCATTATGAAAATTATAATCCCATACTTATAATCTCTATGAAATAATTGAAAATTTGGACTAGATTGAAAAATCGAAAATTCTATCGACCAACTACGGTCAGAGTTACCCCTAGGGTACGCAGCGGAATTTTAAAACTTTTCTTAACATACAGGTTAATTGATTATGTATATGTCATATATATATAAACACGTCAATTAGAAGACTAACCTTACTTCCAAAGCAGCTTCCAAGTCTTCGTAATAATCCGGTGTATCTTCTCCTTCGTCGAAGTCGAAGATATCTGCAATACTCTGATTATCTGCAAGACAATAAGAGTTAGTTTCCAGCTCCTAGAATCTCAACCTTGGTATCCACGGATGAACAGCCTATCGGAAGAATGCTAGGATATTCTTTGTGTGACCAAGAAGACGGGGCGGCGACTCCTCCGGCAAGGTGGCGCGCGCGTGTAGGCTATATTGAGGAGGGGATAGCTTTTTATTTTCTCTAAGAAAACTGGGTATTGAACTGTGTGTAAAACTATGTCCAAAGCTCTCTAATAGTCTACTATATATAGTAGTCAATAGAAGCCTAAAGCATAAGCAATTAGACTTCGTAAAGGAATACGAATCTAATTCTTATCGCACTAGGAAACCAATATCAAGTCTAGATTCATTCCCAATCAAATTAAAACTCAATCAGGAAAATCTAACTTATCCCTTGGACTTCTAATAGAGGAAGGAGTCAAACTCCTTCCCCAATCCCATCCACGCGCGCGCGCGCTCTCCCAGGGGTAATATGTGGGTCCCGATTTTGAGACCCACTTATAGTTCTAAGGCAATTCAAACTCCAAGTAGATTTTGTCCATGTGCGTATGTTAATTCTAAATTAACATATCCTTTCAAATCAAACCTCTATTATATTTCCAAAATATAATCTTTAATTGTATTTACATAAAATACAATTAATTAGCCAATTCAATTAATAATTCCAAATCATTAATTGAGCCACTATATATTATAATTAATTCCAAATTAATTATAATCCATCAATCACAATTAATTCCAAATTAATTGCGATTCCATCTTCAAGGATATCCTGATAAGCTGAATCACCACATAGTGTGACCCATAGGGCCTCATTGTATTAAGCAAGTCCTAGACTAGGCAAAATGGAATTCCTAGACGGTTCCATTTGCAATATTAATACATGAGGACGTTTGAGAGGTTTCTCAAAGCAAACCCTTTCGTTGCGAAGTCTGTTGCGCTTAACGCGGCGATGGTAACGTCCCTTCATCTGACTGACTCGAATGCATCTAGGATCGATGATGTGTCTATCCCAATAATACATCCATGGGCGTCTCAGGGAGTTGCTTGGTTTCTAAGATATACTTGTGACCATCATAATATATCAATGCACTGGCCAGTGACTTTACCAACACAACTATGAATACTATGAGCAGTGCTCTCCTATGCTACACATGAGAGATGAATCCTTCACAAAAACACTTATCATCCCCATTTGTATGTAGCCATAATCCTGGATCGTATCTTAGGTCAACTGCTTATTCAGAGCTGACATCGACGGGTCCACCAAGGATATGGGGCAACAAATGTGATGATAAAGTCCTGTAAGTCCAAAGGACGACTGGCATCACTTCGACAACTTACCGGTTCCCATAGACACTTCGGTGTAGAGTATACATCGATGGGAGTGTCCGGTGGGTACTTCCATTGTTCGATAATCCTTCTTCAAACAACTATGCGCAGTTATGGGAACGTTTCTCGATTGTCCAACAATCCGTTCCGTGGCCGTGGGTTCGGCTCACACTTGCTCCAACAAGTATAACCTCCACGCATACTAGTCTCATCTGGTTCATTCAAACCCCTACATGCGAGATGAACCTCGACTAGGGAGAGTTTGGGATAGATGATAACTCACATAGCTCCCACTATCTGTGTGATCGGTCATCTATCCGAGGGGACATGTTTAATATCAATACAGACAGAAATACAGATATGACATGCTGCATGCCTGGTGTAATATAAATATGAAAGCGATACTCAATAGTAAAACAACAAACATATATTATATTACGTTGACCTGTGTAATAGTACATATATGCCCTTTATAAGGGCTCCATGCCCTTAATAAGGATTGTCTCTAGGACATATACACTATCAGGATGCTACTCAAGCTCCTCAAGGAATGGAAATTGTACAACATGAGCTTGCTGAATCTCAGTAGGTAATTCATGTTTCAGGTTTGGACTCTAAGGCAATTATCCAAACCTCTCCTGATCTAAATAATATTCTTTTTCAGGCTCTAAAGGAGACCACTGAAGTGGTGCACATCACTGAAGATCCACAAGTGAGTTCTGAAGAACTTTATTTGAACTTCAAAAGAACAACCTTGTCAAGAGTTGCTAAGTCTGTCAGCAACTGGCAAAGGTACAGAAGGATGGACTTTTCTGACCTCCATCTTCATCTATCAAATGAGAAAAATAGATCTTCTCTGCTGAAGCTTGAGACATTTTTCCACTCCATACTTCCTGAAGAATTCTCATATTCTCAGCTAATGAGCTCGAATCTGATTGCTCAAATCAGAGAGAATATGAAGGCAAAATTTAAGAGTGCCTCTCCAGCTGACAAGATGTGATGCTCAAGGGTTTATTTGTACCCGTGGTGGTTGATCCCCACAAAATCAATGAGGAAGAGGAAGTAACGAGTGTTGCTTTATACAAGCATCTCGAGCTAGTCATTCTGACTGATGATGATGAAGAGGAAGAAGATGAAAACATCCCTACTGATCCCAGTGATGATGAAGGGAAAGATTCAAAGGAAAAAAAGGATGACGATGATGACAATCAAGGTCCTAGTCCTGATGCTGGTGGACTAAAAATGACAGTTGCTGAAACTGAACAACAAGACAATCAGCAAGCTGAACAAACACCAACTCAGCATGAATCTCAACCTGCTCCTGCTGATGCTGAAAATCAAGCACCTGTACAAGGCGCTGATACTGAAGAAGAATATGCAAGAAAACGAGCTGCCTTGAAACATGACAAGAGCCAGTTTTCTGATGCCAAGGTCACTGATACAAACCTTGATGATGAAGATGAATTGGATGAAGATTACCAAAGAGCACTACAAAACAGTCTCATAATTCATGCAAGCCACACGCAGAATTTGGACATTGGTGAATCTTCAGGAGTAAAGCCAAAGGAAGTCTCCTCCCTTCCACTTACTACTGGTGAAACTCCAGAAATTGAGTCTCAAACGTTGCCCTCAGCAACTACTCAATTAAAACTAACTACTGGTGAAACTCCAGTTGTTGAGTCTGAAGCGTTGCCATCAGCAACCACTCAACCAAAAGGAAATGAAGCTGCTGACTTAGGTTCCAAGGTTGCCGGCCTTGATGAATCTGAGGATGAAGATGATCTATCAGCAAATGAGGATGAAAACTCCAAGAAAGACCCAAAAGTGGTTGAAATTCCTCCTCCTGATTATATAACTGATAAAGACGATTGCTTAAGAGCAGAATTGCTGTTACAAGATGATCAGTTTGCTTCAGAACTAAAAGTTCATTCCTTGACCCCAAATCTAGTGTCGTTCCCACGTGTAGAGGAGTTTACTCCTAGAATATTGGCACTAAAGAAAGTTCATGATGCCTGCAAAGCAGAAGATGAGGCATTGCTTGCTGAGAGCCCGCTTGATATTGGAAAAATATTGGCTACAGTGCTGAGACGCACTACTACTCTTACAATAGCTCAGAAAGACATCAGTCTTTATCACAAGAGCTATGAAGAAGATGTAAGTCAAGCACTCCGGCTAGCAAAGACCGCATTAGTAAAGGCTCAGACTTTCATGGAAGAAAAGGCCGCAACAGAGCAAAGACATGAGGAGAACATGGTGAGTATTAAAAATGAGTTGTCAAAGATGACTTCTGATTAGCAACAAATCATCATGAAATACAACAGCCTAAGTACTCTTGCTGAAAATTGCAATGAGTTCTACTCTTTGCACATCACTCCGATGTTGCAATCCATGTCTAAGGGGGAAAAGAGAAGTACAAGAAAGAAGTCCCAAACCCCTCCTACTGTTGATGCGCCTCTGCCCATAGAACCTCTTGCTGAAAGAGAGCAAAGTTCTAAAAGACAAGCAGAATCTGAGTTAAATTCAGCAAGTCCCAAAAAGAGAAAAACTGCTGCTGAAACTCAAGGTTTTTGCCACACTGAAAGTCATCAAGATCTGAATGAAGATGATGATGATGATGATGACAATCAGACAATAGCTCAAGCCATAAGAGCTAGACCAATTACAGCCTTAACTCCATCTGGCCATTCAAAGCATTTCTCTTCTGACTCAAGATCTTCAGCAAGAGATCAAGACAATGCAAAGTCAAGAAGAAGAAGGCAAAGACAGGAAGAAAAGAGGCTGGCCAGCATTGCTATTGGCTCCGGCATTAAATATACAAAGACCAGCAATGATGAAACCACTCAGAACGTGATCAGAAACGTTCATGGTTGCTGGATCTTAAAGCTGGAAGATTTGCTGGTGAATGAGTTATTTCCAACAGCCATACTGAACCAAATGTTCACTTGGATTGATCTCAAGGTAAAAAGGAAAGAAAGGGCTGAGTCCCTTCCAAGAAATATTGCTGGGAGATGGTTGAATCTAGAAGTCTCAGTAAGAAGAACTGCAATTGGTAAGACCATAAGACAAGAACCAGATTTGATAAAACCAATTGGCATTGCTTATTAATCTGACCCAGTGACCAAGAAAACAAAGAAGAGACTTGGATTGATTCCTTATGAGTATTTCTATCTCATGGCTAAGGATCAAGAAGAAGATCTTCTCTGGCTAAGGAAGATTCATCCTAAAAGCATTTCAGATACACAGCTTCTCCATGCCAGCAATTGGGGCATGCATTTGTGGGTAACACATTACATGGAAATGAATGCTGAAAAGCATCATCATACTGCCTGCAAAAATGCAAGGATTATTCAATTACAAGTCCGTAGGCTACTTGAGAACTACGAAAAGGACTGTGTTGAATTCACTACACTTGCTGAGAAGAGTGTAAGAGAGATTTTGAGAAAATCCTCTGGAAGAGCTTAACTCTCTGTAATAGTTCTGTTAAAGTTTTTATTTGCTGATTTTGTTTAGTTATCTCTGCTCTTTCCTGTAAACTTACTGAAAGATAACTATCAGCAATAAAGCTTTTGACTCTTATTGGTTTTTGATTATTCAATTTACTTATACTTACTGTTTAATTATTCAAGTATGCTTGCATTAATCAACTGATTTATTCAACATCAGAAACCTCTAAAAGGGTAACAATTAATTTAGCCATGGATTGCTAACATCAAAAAGGGGAAAATTTGTTAGGAAACTTGTAATTTTGATGAGCAATTAACCATGCTAAATTAAGGAAAGTCCAGTAACTAGTACTCTTAAGGTCCATAGGAATTTAGAATTTTAAGGACATTGTAAAAGAGGAACGTTTGCTGAAGACTTAGAGTAGGTGCTAGATAGGTTGGTTTTACCGCTTATGATGTATCTTGTTTTCTGAAAAGAAATACAACCTATTGAAGCATTTGCTGATGATGTACTTTGTTTTTACAAACAAACTATTGAAGCATTTAGAACCGCTCAGAAACTTGAAGATTTCGAAGACTGAAGACTAGAAGATTTCTGAAGACTGGTATCTACAAAGGCACATGTTGCTCAGAAAGTGGAAACTTCAGCAACAGCATTGCATAAGTGAAAATCTAAACGATAGAGTAGGTTGTGCTTGCTGAAACTGAGACTGACCACTTGCTGATGGAACATTTGTGACCTCTTGCTGAAAGTACTTGTATTTGCGTTCCAATGTTACTGTTTGAATTTTTTTCAAAAGAGCATTAAATGCAAAGCATGCACGCGAAGGACATGAAGACTAGAAGACAAACAAGGACGCTGCTGAAAGTACAAAAGCAAGATAGTGACATTTTAAGGAACAAAAGCCTTAGAATTTGAAATTCAAACGGCTCCTTATTTCACTATAAATAGAGGTCATCTGGCAAAGAGTTGAAGTGTGTCAACAACGTGATCATACTCTCACTTGTGCTTAAACTCACATACCCTTCAATACTCTCTACTGCCATTGATCCGTTCCAAGACTTAAAGCTTGAAAAAGCTACTTGTGAAGAAGTAGAACTTACACGACTAAGAAATTAGTTAAGTGTTCTTTCTTTCTTTCGAACAAGAACAAGTCTTGACACCAGAAACAATCAAACTTGTTTACTGCAAAGTATTCAAAGTTTTGTTTCTTAGATTACTTGTTGTAACTGAATAAGTTATAATTAAGTTATCTCACCCCAAAACTCTCTAACTGAAAATACACCCTTTCAGGCGTGATATTCAGGGGGAACTTAATCGAGCATAGTGTTGCTGATTAAAAGTACCAAGTTTGATGGAGAACAAGGTTACGTTCTCTAGTTAGGTTGGAGACGAAGCAAGTGTGCTTTGGTTTCTGTTTGAATTGCTCTAGATAGGTGTTGTAAGGAACCTTAATCTTATCTTAGTGGATTCAGTCCTAGAAAGGACAAAGTGGATTAGTTGAGAGATTACGCCACTCTCAGATACCACTATAAAAGTGTTTGTGTGATTTACTTACTGTACTTAGTTTTCAACAAAGCATATCTATCTGTACACAGTCACTCACTTCACTTGCTGAAACTATCACTTACTGACAAAAGCACTTATTGTATCAAAGACTTCCGCTCTCTGATTTTAAGTATCAGCAAACCTAGTTACTGAGAAGTAACTTGCGCTTGCTGAGAAAGTTAAGTATCAGCAAACTCATTACTGAAAAGTAATAAGCACTTGCTGAGAAAGTTTTTAAACGACGAAAGTTTGAAAAGACTATTCACCCCCCCCCCCCTCTAGTCTTTTCTTGTTGTTTAAAGGGACCAACAACAAGGGAGCGTCTCCTAAAGACATCCTGTCAGCAAAAGACTACCAAACTGATCAAGTGAGAGTGATTTACGGAAAGCACCTAAGGGGATCTAGGTTCAGTGTTGAAGGTTAAAAAACTCCAGCTCCGATACCACTTGTTGGTCCCTTTAAACAACAAGAAAAGACTAGAGGGGGGGGGTGAATAGTCTTTTCAAACTTTCGTCGTTTAAAAACTTTCTCAGCAAGGACTTATTACTTTTCAGTAATGAGTTTGCTTGTACTTAACTTTCTCAGCAAACGCAAGTTACTTCACAGTAACGTGTTATGCTGATACTTAAAATCAGAGAGCGGAAGTCTTTGATACAATAAGTGCTTTGTCAGTAAGTGATAGTTTCAGCAAGTGAACAGAGTGACTGTGTACAGATAGATATGCTTTGCTGAAAACTAAATGCAGTAAGTAAATCACACAAACACTTTTATAGTGGTATCTGAGAGTGGCGTAATCTCTCAACTAATCCACTTTGTCCTTTCTAGGACTGAATCCACTAAGACAAGTTTGAGGTTCCTTACAACACCTATCTATAGCGATTCAAACAGAAACCAAAGCACACTTGCTTCGTTTCCAACCTAACTAGAGAACGAAACTTTGTTCTCCACCAAACTTGGGACTTTTAATCAGCAACACTATGCTCGATTAAGTTCCCCCTGAATTTCACGCCTGAAAGGGTGTATTTTCAGTTAGAGAGGTTTGGGATGAAATAACTTGATTATAATTTATTCAGTTACAACAAGTAATCTAAGAAACAAAACTTTGAATACTTTGCAGTAAACAAGTTTGATTGTTTCTGGTGTCAAGACTTGTTCTTGTTCGAAAGAAAGAACACTTAACTAATTTCTTAGCTGAGTATGTTCTACTTCTTCACAAGTAGCTTTTTCAAGCTTTAAGTCTTGGAACGGATCAATGGCAGTAAAGAGTGTTTGAAGGGTATGTGAGTTTAAGCACAAGTGAGAGTTTGATCACGTTATTGACACACTTCAACTCTTTGCCGGATGACCTCTATTTATAGGGAATCAAGGGAGCCGTTTGAATTTCAAATTCTAAGGCTTTTGTTCCTTAGGATGTCACTATCTTGCTTTTGTACTTTCAGCAGCGTCCTTTATTTGTATTCTAGTCTTCATGTCCTTCGCGTGCATGCTTTGCATTTAATGTTCATTTGAATGAGATTCAAACATGAACGTTGGAGCGCAAATGCAAGTACTATCAACAAGGAGGTCACAAATGTTCATCAGCAAGTGGCCAGTCTCAGTTTCAGCAAGCACAGCCTACTCTGTCGTTTAGATTTTCACTTATGCAAGTTTATGCAGTTGCTGAAGTTTCCACTTTCTGAGCAACATGTGCCTTTGTAGATACCAGTCTTCAGAAATCTTCTAGTCTCCAGTTCTTCGAAATCTTCAAGTTTCTGAACGGTTCTAAATGCTTCAATAGTTTGTTTGTGTAAACAAAGTATATCATCAGCAAATGCTTCAATAGGTTGTATTTCTTTTCAGAAAACAAGATACATCATAAGCGGTAAAACTAACCTATTTAGCACCTACTCTAAGTCTTCAGCAAACGTTCCTCTTTTACAATGTCCTTAAAATTCTAAATTCCTATGGACCTTAAGAGTACTAGTTACTGGACTTTCCTTAATTTAGCATGGTTAATTGCTCATCAAAATTACAAGTTTCCTAACATAAGGAAACTTCCTCGATCCACCTTTTTCATTTCTACAGGTTTCTAGAGAAGCAGAAAAACCAGAATTTCAGAACAGGAGCCAAGCGACCTGCTTCCCTGCCTCAAGCGGTCCGCTTCTTCGTTCAAGTCAAAAACAGAAGACTTCCTACAATCACAAGTGGCCCGCTTCTACCTCCTCAAGCAGTCCGCTTCACTGCTGAAGTGGAGACAGTTTCTTGTTTCTTTTATTGTGCATTTTCTATTTGTAATTCAAGTTATATTCTTTGTATTTCCTCTCATACTTGGAACAAAAATAATATTTTTAATGTGTGAAATAAGTTGAATTTGATTTGATGAAATGTGTAATATATTTTGACATACCCAAATGCCCAAATAAGAAAAGTCCTTAAAATTTTATGGGAAGTAGTAAGTAGAGTTTATCTGGCTATTTGAAGCTCGATTCCAAAACTCAATTTGACAAAACTCCTTTAAGGAGAAATAGTAAAGTCTATTAAGGAGATGGAGATGAATTGTGTTTGGAGTTAAATTTAGGGAAAAATAGATGTATAGAGTAAGGTAATAATAATGTTTAAGAAGGATTATTTTTTTTATTTTTTATTTTTTTTTGTACCGGGTACGAAACTTGAGGAGAATATGTGGTGGAGGTTTTATTTGTGGATGTAAAACAATAGTAAAAATAAATGAAAAAAAAAAGTTAAATCTAAAAAAGAAAAAAAAAGAAAAAGAAAAATTTCAAGTAGAGTTTTGGAATGAATACTATTGGGTCTATTTTGGAATTGAACTCCAAATATGAAACTCAATTAAGTAAGCTCCAAAATTCAAAATAGTACCTTAATTAATTGAACTCCAAAATACCATATATATTTATTTATGACAAGACAAGGAAACTATAGACAACACACATACATATACATTTATCAAAAGAAAAAAAAAAAAAAAGAGAGGAAAATGCTCTCCCTAAACTCATTAACAATCCCATCAACATCGTCACCTCGTCGCAATTGGCACTGTAAAAAACCTGCAACAACAACCAGAAGACGAAGAAGAAGAAGAATAACTAGCTGCTCTCAGAACACAGAGCAGCAGCAGCAGCTTAACCTCTCGGTTCTTCGCTTCACTTTAGGGATACCCGGTTTAGACGAATCCTACTTGCCCAGATACATTGGATATGGATTCGGGTCCCTTTTATTACTCAATCATTTTCTTGGCTCCGATTATTCTTCCATTACTCAGCCTCAGCTCGTAAGTAACTTTTTTATTTAAGCTTCTCTCTTAATTTCAATGATTTCTTTTTTCTTTTTTATTAATAATAATATTAATTATTTTCTTTTTTTTGATCTTTCTGTTAAAGAGAACTGAGGCCTTGGGTCTTTCTCTAGCTGCCTTCTCTTCTCTTGTTCCTTATCTTGGCAAATTCCTTAAGGTAATGTATGTAGTCTATTTCTTTGTCTTTATATAATGTCTTACCTCTCTTCATGTTCAGTTTCAGGTTTAATTTGTCATGTGCTGTTACTTTTTGCCCGGTAATAATAATACCCTCCGTCCCAATGATATGATATGATAGTTTTGATTTTTTTATGGTTTTTAATGATGGAACGGTTTTGTTTGGTAGTGTTGCAATCTCTGTATGCATGTTTCTTTTCCTCAAAGTAGGCAGGTAGAGAGCCATTTCGGGCTCATTCTTTAGTCTCATCTTTCTCATATTATTATTATTATTATTGAATCAAGATTCTAGTTACCTAATGTGGGGAACGTGGGGTTGTCGATTAAAATAGTGTGTGATATATGAGTGAAATAAAAATTGTAAAGTGGGGTCTACACCGTTTTAAATTTTTGATGTGAACTTAATTTATTAATTTAATTGAAGTTTGACTACAAATTAGTTTTAAATTATATTGGTATAATCTTTAACAAAACTATATATTAAAAATTTAGGATAGAAACATAATTTTGATAAATATTTTACAACTGTTCCGGGTATGGAGGGAGTAGGAATACCATAGATTGGATTTGTGGATTTGGGGTACTTTCAAAAAATGCAAGGGAATTGATTGGACAAATAATGAGTACTTAAAAAAAATACCTACAGAAGAATTTTGTTGGCCTACTTGCACAAATAGTCACCAACAATATTTCAATTTACAAAGAGTATGTTATTGTGGAGTGTATTTGCAGGGGACTTCTCGAACTGAACAGAAGAGTATCCCTGAAGATGCTGAGCAAATATTCGTAATGCCCCTTGATATGGCAGATACACTGAAGGATGACTTGGCTTGGGCAACGTATGTTCTGTTACGCAATACAAAGTCAATATCAGTGGTGTGTTTTGGCTTACGCCTGTATTCGTATATTCTGGCTAGTCACATGAAAGATTCAAGAACTTACTTCTAATTGTCCAAACTTTCTTATCGTTGTAGCTCATCTCCGTTGAAGATTCATTCTGTGTGCGTGGTTATTGGAACATACCGAAAGATGTATCTAAAGAAATGTATCCGGACTGGTTCAGAAAACAACTCCAGAGTATTATGTTCGGCGACTTGAAGACTGCAACATACTTACCACTGAGTGCAGGTATTAGTTCACTTTTCTTATTGCTGCAAACATGCATTTATCCTTTTGATGATATTACAATAATTTTTAACGTCTTTCTTATTTCACGTGTGTGAATTCTGCAGAATCTGAAATCATGGAGATGGTCCCTGATGGAACTCGGTCTCTTCTTGTCCAACCTATCATGGGATCTCGACAGGAAAGCTCTGGTGAAAGGCAGAAGAGTAAAGGTTTTGTAATGTTGGCTTCTAGCATAGATTATGCTTATAATGATAAAGATAAAGGCTGGATAGCTGCTGTTGCTAATAAATTTTGAGGTAAGAGCACACTTTAAGGTATGTTTAACTTAAATTTTTGTAAATACGAATAGCCGCCTTTATATACATCTTCTTGTGAACGGTTTGCTTTTCCACATTCCATATGTGAAACTATTGATGGGAAAAGCCGGAACAACTTCGAACCCCCTGCCTGAAGCAGCATATATGTTTATTAAGTGGTCAACCTAGTGTATAGTAATGTTTGAAATGTAGAAAGATTGGCTTGGGGGTCGGGAGTAATTTGCCAAAATAGTGAAACTTAAAGAATCGAGGCATTAGTAAAATGGGATATACATGATGAATTAAGAGGGAAGGATGAGTATTATCATTGAAACATGCTGTATTAGAGCAGATGGTATGGAAAAGGGGCATGTCGAAAAGGTCAGTCATTTGCTGCCTATCTGTCATTGTTTGGCAAGCTACTCTCTCTGTTATGCCGCGGCACATTGGAGAAAGTATAGTATAGGTAGGGATGAGGAGTTATCACATTGATCATTATAGCTTGTGTGAATGTTCAAATGAAGGCGCTGGTTACACCGGTGGGGAAAATATTTAGGTAGGTTCAGGTTTATAAACCAAATATAGACCATGTGGCTGTTATTTGTCATTCATTTGCTATGGTAATCAAACTTTCCAAAATGATATGAATGGAAATAATGACCATGTGGGACTACATTTGATTTGTAGACCTGATCTACCTAAGTATTCTCCCGCTTGTGACGGCCCGGCGATTGCTCTGCTCGGTGTGTGAGAGCAACAGTCCTCTTCCCCCAAACAGTAGGCAAGACCGAGTTAGATGGGGGACTGTTCAGAAAAGTCGAGTGTTGTTTTGTAGGTTTGAGGAACTTGATAGAGCCTGTTTTTACCATCAAATAAAGTGTTTTCTACCTATTGTGTTCTGTTTTATAATTTTCAACTAAACAAATTTGAACTGAACCGATTGAATGAAGAGTGTATTTTTACAGAAGAATCGAACAAGGGCTACTTAACTGGTGAAGAAAAAGAAAAAAACCCACTTCTTATTTGAGTAATGGACACATGAAATGGGATGGTTACAAGATTCTTAAGTACATAAACAAATTAACAACATTTAGTAGTAGCATTTAGCAACACAACACGCAGAAAGAAATCCAAAATGCAAATATCCACAATATATATGCACACACATATACATACTTAGTCTCACAAAAAGCACATATATGCTCATCACTCAAAGCAAATCAAATGTTTCCCACTTTGTGGTTACAACCACATCAGCTGCTGCTTCTGCTTGCTCCTTGTCATATTTAGCAGGTTGAATTGGAGACAATTCAATCAAGGGCTGCAGCTTAGGCTTCCCCTCTGAAGGGGTTGGATTTTTCATCTTCAACCTCAACATATCTAGAGTCTGGACATACTTCTGTACTCTTTCCACCTTCGATTGAAACAGATACAACGTTAGATCTGAACGCTACAACTGATTAAATAGCTCTCAGAATGTTCAACAAGAGATCCGATATATAAATAGCAACTGTTAAGAATCCATTGTGTGACAATCCCTATGTTTATGATGAGGTCCGTGTGCCATAACCAAGCCAAGTGAGTGACCTAAGTGTGAGGATCGAGTCTGAGTCCTAATCTTGTGTGTTTCTCTAGTATCATGATAGTTTCCCCCTTTCCTAGTAAACATACCCCTAATATCATCCCAATATTCTATTTGATACTAAATACCTCCTAAGTGGTTACCTGCTTTGTGTTTGTAAATTTGTCTGACTCAAGTATGGGGTGGCAGGGGCGGGGCAGGTGGGGGCATCCCCAAACTTTTGAATTTTGTTTTTTTATATGTAGTATTTATGATTTTTCAAGTTTTTTATAGGTAATATATACGATTTGTAAGTTTTGTCTCCCCAAACTTTTGAAAAGTCATGTGTATATAATTTGGCCCCCTAATTCTAAATCTTGGTTCCGCCCCACTGCAACATTTCATGGTTCTAAAATTGAAATTTGAAATGATAGATCTCAAGGCGAATGCTACAACTAATTAAATTTATTGAAAATATACTAAAAGTTGATTCAATTAAAACAAGAAGAACAGAGAGGGAATTATTAAAAAGGAATATGAACATAGAAATTAGGATGAAAAACGTCAAAGAAAAGGCTAATTTTCAAATGGGTAAAAATAAAATTTAAGGAAAAAGGAAAAGAGAAAAGACCAAAAATATGGCCTAAAAATTTATATAGGCTCTATGTGGGTAAACAGAGCTCTTTATGGTCGGTTTTGGCTAAGTGAAGCTACCGTCTTCTTGAAGTGGGTCGGTTTTGAAATCGACTACCAGACGAGCTATTGCCATGTTTGGCTTTTGATTTATTTTAATTACTTAAAAAAAAAAAAAAAGCAGTACTACTGACGGATGAGCACCATATCACTGTAGTTGGTCATTTCACTTGCGAACTCCATTTTTTTTTTTTTAACAATCTAAAAATGATTTAAAGAAAAAACAAAATCCAAAACTCGTTTTCAAAACAAATCCGAAACTGAGGATGGGGCAGTGGTTTCTTTTGTAATATGGTTGTGGTGTTGCGTGTTGGTTTGAGTGCTCTCTGTTCATTTATTTCTTATTTCTTATGCTCTCGTTTTATGAATAATTTTAACCGTTCAAAAATAAAATTTCAAAATATTAGAAAATTGTAAAGTATTGTCATTTTTAACCATGTGATGTATTTATTTTCACTTTACGTTGAGTTAGCTCTGTTTGGCGGCATGAAAAAATCATCAGAGTGACCGACATCGTTCATTACCTGCACTTTCTTTTGTAATTCGATGTCGCCCTCGGCAACAATCCCATCCAATTTAAGGAGTTGATCCATTAACATGTCGATCAAGTTATTCGCATCCTTCTCATCGACTTTCACTCCTTTAGATATCTTGGATTCAAGTGCTGAAACCTGCGTATGTAGTTCAAAACAATGAACGTTTACTCCACTAATCATATTCACTAGATGAAAACTAAAAAGTGGACATCGTAGAAAGTTCTAGGGCAGATCCGGTTTATGATCTATTTGTTATTTGTTTAACCGTTTTTACTAGCAGAGAGTTAACTGATAAAGGAGATTGTAAGCGAATGAGTAAGAAACAGTTATTTTCGTCTTAACAGAACTGAACAGAGTTGAACTGAACTGAATGAAGATGAACTAAACAGAACTGAATTTATTTGTAGTATAAAATACAACTAAGACCGAACATAACTGAACTGAATGGAACTGAATAGAACTGAAAATAATGAGTTTTCATATGAAGAGAACAAAGCCTAATTGTAATATTTAGCGTTAAAAAATGTTAATACAATTGAATGTTCTTGCGATTGAATATTAGGTATGCGTCATTACTTATTATATTATGTGTCGATGATTTCACATGTGGCATTAATTACTCATGTCACCTAACTCATAATTTCTAGATTTCAGTTACCATATTGTCTTCTAGGTTAATTATTACCTGCACAACCAGAGTATCAACCTGGAAACTGATGTTGGATATGGATTTGGCAGCTTTCTCCATGCAAGCATTCTTTCTCATCTGAAGATACCGTTTCTCCTGGCTAATTGGATCTTCCATCAACACCAATTTGGACTTGTCCTTGACACCAGCGGCATCAAGAAAATCTTTCGAATCCCTCTCTTTACCCTTGTAGTAGAGCTTCTGGTCCTGGTGGTGCAACCCGGTTGGACCCGATAACATCTTTTTCAACTCCCCTGCAATATTTTTTTCCATTTTCATCATCAACAAATTTTTTTACTTCATTAGGACCGATAGACAAAGCTACATTTTCCGGAAAATTTCAACTTTTTATTTTCGAATCAATTCGGTCTAGATTCAATCTAGTAGATCCACCATGATCTGTGATCTGATCCGTACGAACTGCCATGCCTAACTATAATCAATTAAACAATCTAATAATCGGACCATGTGAGTCCCACACAAGTTAAGCCCCCATGTAATCCGTCTAGAAAAATAATAGTTTCTGTTAGGTTGTGTAATTACCGATACACTTGCAAATATCCTAATGCGCGTAATGATAATATTAATAATATATAGTAATTACCGAAAGTCGCTTGAGAGCTAATAGGAATGTGATGACGAATCGACCCGTACTTGACCTGAACCCTTATAGTCGGGGGCGGACTTAACCTGGACCCGTACTGTTCATCGATGGCTGTCCGCTTCTGTACCACCATGCCACCAGGCCTAAGCTCCCACTCCTTGTTGGTTGTCATTAGCATCATTTTTAACAAAGATACACTGAGGAGAAGAGTGTGCAGTGAGTGAGTGAGTGCTAGTCGGTCGATCTGCACTTAATTTTATGCAGATCTCAGGCAAAATAAGACAAAATAAGATAACTGATTTTGCAGCAAAACTCCAAATGATTTTCAACTAACTTGTTGACAACGAGGCAGCTACGTGTTATTAAACACGAACACGGAACGTAATTGATAATTCTAACTCCCGGACCGGTAACAGTTGACAGTAATCTTGTTAATGGAGTAATTAATAGGGCCTCTACTCGAACTGTGGAGAAAAAAATTTGATGAAGAATAGTCTCTTGGAATTAATTGGCAGAGACTTAGAGAGGGAAATGGATGCCTACGAAATTTGATGACCAAGAGTTGCTGAAGATCTCACCAAATCGATGCCAGGAACTAGAAACAACACTAGCACGAACAAGATCAGAGGGATTCTCCAAACACATGAGATTCTTCAAAGCTTGTCCAAGCCATTCGATAATGTCACAACTGTAGTCCATCTTTATACTCTCTACAGCCTAATCATAAACTCTAGAGACCTGCTACATTTCAGTAATTTAGAAACTCGTAACCTAATCAATAAAGCAATGCTAATTAAACAAAACATTACAAATAAAAATTTGATACCTTTGTCAAAATACAACAATAGTAGACAACAAAACATTGATAACAAATAATTCGACAACAAAAAAAGTACTCTTAGAAACGGAATTTGTAAAAACGCGTTTTCTCTCGAGAGCTCCCCTGTGTGTGCGAATTTCACATAGTAGCGGTGTAACTGATCGACAACCATGGTTGAGCGGCGCGTGGGCCGTCCGCAGAATAAGATGGCCAGGAAGAAGGCGGCAGTGGCTAAGACGATGGAAACACTATCAGAAAAGGTGCAGAAGCAGTGAGAAATAGTAAGAGAGGACATTGGAATTTTCTGTGTATTGAATTGAATGAAAAGTTACAACTGCATCTATTCTACTTGTTCTATTTATACTACTTGAAGTCTTAAACTATTCTACTCTACTTTGCTTGCTAATTAAGCTAACATCTATACTACACTAAATTGACTAGCCTACCCTTTACAATTGATACTAGTCATCATACAAAGTTGAGCTGTTCCTCCCGCCAAATCTCTTGTAATATCAGTTGGTTCTCTTTGCTTTCTTCATGCATATAGAATGCCACTGCATTTATATTCTTTTGTATTTCCAACTGCATTTCCCTCTCATGTTGCAACTCAGCCTTCTCTTCCTCTTGTATGCTAAGTATTCTCTGAGACTCCCCCTCAAGAGGTGCATATATATCCATTACGCACATCTTGGATAATAAGAAGTTTAAACTGTCTCTTGTGAGTGCTTTAGTAAAAATGTCAGCTAGTTGTTTTCCAGTAGGAATGTAAGAAACCTGTATCACTCCTGAAAGAACTTTCTCTCGTACAAAATGGCAATCTATTTCTAGATGCTTTGTACGCTCATGAAACACAGGATTCTTAGTAAGGTGAATAGCTGACATATTATCACAATACATGGTCACTGGCAGCTTTTGATCAATCTTGAAATCTTTTAATAAAGCCAATAACCATACAACTTCACAGGTTGTAAAAGAAAGCGCCCTGTACTCCGCTTCAGTAGATGATTTACTGATTGTTGTTTGTTTCTTGCTTTTCCAACTAATTAAGGATTTGCCAAGAAACACACAATAGCCAGTTGTAGATCTCCTTGTAAAAGGACATGATGCCCAATCTGAGTCACAGTATGATACTAACTGAGTTGAGCTTGATGAAGGCAATAAAATACCTTGTCCTGGAGCTCCTTTGAGATATCTTACAACTCTGAGTGCTGCAGACATATGATCTCTTGTTGGAGAATCTAGAAACTGTGACAGAATGCCAACTGCATAGGTAATGTCTGGTCTAGTAATATTGAGATATATCAACTTACCAACCAGCTTCCTATACTTAGTTGTATCATGCAAAACTTCTCCTTTATCTTTAAGGAGTTTCAAGTTAACTTCAAAAGGTGTAACTGCTGGTTTACAATCTGTTAAACCAGTTTCTGAAAGAATCTCTAAAATGTACTTTCTTTGGCACAAATGCAAACCTTCAGTGGATCTGCTAATCTCTAAGCCAAGAAAGTATCTAGTTTCACCTAAATCTCTGACTTTGAATTGCCTTTGCAATAAAGACTTGATTCTAGAAATTTCTTCCAGAGTTGTGCCAGTGATAATAATGTCATCCACATACACAAGAAGTGCTATGAAAACATTATTAGACATTTTAGTGAACAAAGAATAATCTGACAGAGATTGAACAAAACCAAGATCAGACAAGGTTTTAGTGAACTTTTGATTCCACTGCCTGGAGGCTTGTTTCAAGCCATACAATGATTTGTGTAGCTTTAAAACAGGCTTTTGATTAGTGGACTGAGCTTGCTGCAGAATCTCCCCCTGAAACAAGTATCCAGGAGGTGGTTCCATGTAAATTTCCTCAAGCAAGTCACCATTGATGAAAGCATTAGCCACATCCATCTGATGACAAGGCCAATGATTGAGTGAAACAAGAGCTAAGAAAACTCTGACTGTAGTAAGCTTTGCAACAGGGCTAAAAGTCTCAGAATAATCTAAACCAAACTTCTGAGTATAGCCCTTAGCAACCAAACGAGCTTTATATTTATCCAGGGATCCATCAGCTTTCAATTTGGTTTTGTAGACAAACCGACAACCAATTGGCTTATGATGAGGAGGCAACAATACTTCAGACCATGTCTTGTTTTCTTGTAAAGCAGAAAGTTCAGCCTGCATGGCTTGTTGCCAAGGAAGAGAAGAACTAGCTTCTTCATAAGATTTTGGTTCTGAATGAATCATGAGATTGAGTGAATAAGTTTTCTGAACAGGGGACAAGTGATCATAACGAACAAAATTGATGATGGGATAGCGAGTATAAGTTTTGGGTAGAGGAACTGATTGCAGCAAATTGCAATAGAAACCTTTCAAGCGCGTAGACACTTGTTTATCTCGAATGGAACGTCTTAGAGGAACAGATAAAGGAGATGAAGATAAAAGTGGTGATGATGATTGAGACAATTCAGAAGATAAAGGTGCTGTCGGTGAAGGAACTAGTGGAATATGAGTGGAAGTAGTAGCTGGAATATTAGTGGAAGGAGGGGCTGTAAAGTCCGACAAAGGGATGAGGGAATCCCGTAAAGGAGTTGAAGAATTAGGTAAAGGAATAGAAACAAGTGGATGATCATTAAGCGCATGATAGTGAGGCGCATGATTATCAGTAGGACCTGGACTATTAGGCGCATGATGTAAAGGAACATGTGAATTATTAGGTGAAGAAATAAGTGGAGTGTTGTTAGATGAAGAATTAGGTGAATGTCTCAAAATAGTAGTATCCGAAACAGGTGGTGAAACAGGTGAGGAAGAATAAGATGGAATATGAAACTGATCAAAAGAATTAAAAGGGAACGATTCAGTTGAAGATTCCTGAATGTCAGAAGATGAAGCCGCCTGTTCAGAATTGGCATAAGAAAAAATATGTTCTAAGAAAGAAACATCCCGAGAAATCAAAACTTTATGAGTTGAAAGATCATAAAGTTTATAACCTTTGATATGAGCTGGGTAACCAATGAACACACATCGCTGTGCTCGTGAATCAAATTTACTACGATGAACTTTGGGTGTTAAAGCAAAAGAAAGACACCCAAAAGTTTTAAGTGATTTATAGTCAGGTGGATGACCATAAAATCGTTCAAACGGACTTTGATTATCAAGAACAGGCGTTGGTAACCTGTTAATCAAATATGAAGCTGTGAGAACAGCATCACCCCAAAATTTCTTGGGCAAACAAGACTGAAATAGCAAAGATCGTGCTACATTCAGTAAATGTTGATGTTTACGCTCCACAACACCATTTTGTTGTGGAGTATAAACACAACTATATTGATGAATGATTCCCATAGATCGAAGAGAATCATCAATATTGAATTCTGTACCTTGATCAGTACGAATAACTTTGATAGTGATATGATATTGAGTTTGCACAAAAGCAATAAACTGAAGCATAATGTTTTTAACATCAGCTTTTGATTTAAAAAGATGAATCCATGTAAAACGACTATAATCGTCGACAATTGTTAAGAAGTAATGATGACCATTAAGAGTACCCTGAGAGTAAGGGCCCCAAACATCAAAATGTACAATTTCAAACAAAGCAGTAGTAGTACTAGTGCTAACAGGAAAGACATGTCTCTTAAATTTTGCCTCATAACAGACTGAACAGTCTTTGATATCTCGACAAACAATGTCAGGAGACTTTATTAGCTTCATATGCTGATATGAAGGATGGCCTAAACGATGATGCCATAACAAGCTAGATGAAGATGATGTGGAAACACCAGGTGAAGCAGCATGATGAACAGATGGATGAGAAGAGTGACGAAATGATGGAATTGGCAGTACATACAAGGACTTGTAACAACTAGCGAGACCAATCTTGGTCTTTAAAGAAATGTCCTGCAATTCACAACCATGATGAGAGAAAACAAAATGAAAGCGACCTTGATCAGTAACCTTACTTACTGATAACAAGTTTACTTGAAAAGATGGAACATAAAGGACATCTTCTAATATTAAGAAATCATTGAGTTTAACTTGGCCTATTTGAGTAACTTTAATCCTAGTTTTATCAGGTAACTGGACATATGTTTCAACATCAACAATATTGGAAGTAAACAAAGTTGAATCACATATAACATGATCTGTGGCCCCTGTGTCTACAATAAAGTAATCATGCAAACTGGAAATAACATGATTAGTATAAGAAAGAGTGGAAAATATACCAGTTAACTTGGCTTTGTGAGATGGAGAATCAAGAACATCATCTGGCTCCTCAATATGAGCACCACTGGAACCAGCAACTTGAGTATATGGACCTGTTACATTATGAGCAACACTAGAACCAGGAGAATCATATGGATGAGCAGTATCCATGATCTGCAAGAGGTTCTTCATCTGAGATTTTAGATTGGTATACTGTGAAGCAACATCACCAGTAACCATGTTGGTGTGGTTATTCCTTGAGTGAAACTGAGAATTCTGGTAATTGTTGTGAGAACCTTGAGAAGAAGGCTGATGATACTGTCCATAACCAGAAGATTGACCTCCATGATTAGAAGACTAACCCCAATCAGTAGTAGGCTTCTTGGTGAATTTAAAAGTTGGAGGAAAACCAATAAGCCGATAGCACTTAGAAGCCATGTGTCCTGGCCTTTTGCAATGATCACAAAACTGGCCCCTCTCCTTTCTTTTAGATGCTTTAGTATTGACATGATAAGTAGAAGCATCATTATCTTGTCCCTCAGATTGTCTAGACATTCTTTGCTGTTCCTCTTGCTGAACAATGTAAAACACTTCATCTACAGGTGGAATAGGACGCTGCATAATGATGTGACCTCTCATGGAATCATACTGTGGATTAAGTCCCATGAGGAACTGATAAACCATGTCAATCTTCATATTACAATGAAAGCACACCACCTTTTGTCCAACCACACAAATACATGGAGGCAAAGGCCTGTACAACCGCAATTCTTCCCAAATCTTAGTAATCCTTTGAAAATAAGATCGTACAGAATCCTCATCTTGTCTGAGACCACACAGAGCTAATTGAAGATTATATGCACGCATGTTATCAGGTTGTGCATAGTGCGTACAAATCTTATCCCATACCTCCTTTGCATCTTCACAAAACATAACAGTGGCTCGTATCTCATCAGAAACAGAGTTCATCAACCATGACACAACCAGATTATTACAACGAAACCATGACATATACAATTTCGCATCCAATTCAGGCCTCTTGATAGTACCATCAACAAATCCAAGCTTATTTTTGATAGATAGTAACCTCAACACCTCCTTTTGCCAAGCAATATAGTTAGGTCCTTTCAGAATGACCTTAACAGCACCAGTAGAAGGATTTTCAGCAGGAGACAAATAATACACACTAGCCGGATCATTAGGATCCTCTTCTTTCTGTGGATCAGATCCGTTCTTAGTGAGAATTTTCTCAGCATCATTAGGTAGTTCAACAGCAGTCATTTTATCAAACAAATGGTATGCAGTTCAATCAACGCAATACAGAATGTTGCAAATCAGATTACGAAGAACACCAGAATCAACAAGTCTATGAAACCGATGAAAAATGAAGCAATCGATAGCAAACTTCAGCAATTATCACTCAAATATGTAGTAGACGATAGTAATAAGCTCCAATCAGAAAACGAATGAATAAGCAGAAATAGAAACTGCAAATGAGATGTAGAACTGAACAATCTCACCAACAAAGTGTCAATAAGTTGTTCGTAGAACTGGATGATCAGAAATCGTCATGAGAAACGTGATCAATCAGCAATAACTGAGAAGCAAACGATGAAATCTCCAGCGAATTTACTCCAAGTAACCGTAAGCAGCGAGAAATGAAATTTGAACGGAGAATTTGCAGAATTGATAAACTGCAGGATGATGAAATGGAAGATGATGACGAGTGATAACTGCAACCTTGCTGATTCTGGTGATCAAAACCTGGCTCTGATACCATATCAGAAAAGGTGCAGAAGCAGTGAGAAATAGTAAGAGAGGACATTGGAATTTTCTGTGTATTGAATTGAATGAAAAGTTACAACTGCATCTATTCTACTTGTTCTATTTATACTACTTGAAGTCTTAAACTATTCTACTCTACTTTGCTTGCTAATTAAGCTAACATCTATACTACACTAAATTGATTAGCCTACCCTTTACAATTGATACTAGTCATCATACAAAGTTGAGCTGTTCCTCCCGCCAAATCTCTTGTAATATTAGTTGGTTCTCTTTGCTTTCTTCATGCATATAGAATGCCACTGCATTTATATTCTTTTGTATTTCCAACTGCATTTCCTTCTCATGTTGCAACTCAGCCTTCTCTTCCTCTTGTATGCTAAGTATTCTCTGAGAAACACGAAGTTCTCCGGCACAGTAACAAGCAGATTTAACATATTTATGTGGGCCAACTGGTGATGTGGTCTCTGATGGGGATCAATCACCATGAGTCAGTCGCTCGCCACCGCCGGAGGAGATGATACATGTGGCGGTTATTCCTCAATTTCCGGTGGAGCACACTGTTCAAGAACCGATTTCATATGAAAATCCTAACTATGATGGTCCAATACAGCAACACAGGCCATGGATTGATGCAATTTCAGGTAACCGTAATCCCTCACATGGTTTACAACTTCAATTTACTGCGCCTAACATAGTAAATGGTGAGGTAGAAGTTGAAATTGATTGATGAGGTTGTTGAGGAGATTAAGTATTGGGAGAATGCACTTATTATGATGGGGAAAATTGCAGTTTTAGTCCCCTATCTCTCGGTCCTCTCCGGTTTTGGTCCTCTACGAAACATATACGGTCCTCTATTTTTATACGTATACGAATTAAGGCGAATTAGACATAATTAGAAAGAATTGGGGGTAAAATTCCCTCCCAATCTTAAATTCCCCCAATTAAAAGAAGAACCCTAACCCTAGCCCCAAATTAAACGCAATTCGACTTCTTCTTCCCAAAATTCTCAGTAAAAACATTGAGCTCTGTAAACAGAGCTTTTCGAGCTCTGTTTTACGGAGCTTAAAGAGCTTTTCGAGCTCTGTTTACATAGATTAAAAGTTATGTTTTACAGAGCTCAGCTCTGTAAAACAGAGCTTTTCGAGCTCTGTTTACAGAGCTCGAAAAGCTCTGAGCTCGAAAAGCTCTGTTTTACAGAGCTCAAAAGAGCTCTGTACATAGCTTATTGAGCTCTGTTTACAGAGCTCGAAAAGCTCTGTTTAGAGCTTAAAGAGCTCCGTAAAACAGAGATTTTTAAGCTCTGTTCTACAGAGCTCTTTAAGCTCTGTAGAGAGCTTATTGAGCTCTGCTTACAAAGCTTTAAAAGCTCTGTTTTTCGGAGCAAAGCTGAGAGTTCGCCGGATGGTTGATTCGGTGATGATGAGCGAATGATGCTGCTGCTGCGTGATGATGGATGAATTAATAGAAAGGACGGAGATGATGCAATAAATGAAGATTTGGAGGTGGGGTGGCCGTGTGGTGGGCGAAAGTGGCAGTAGGGTGGCTGTCGTGGTGGCCGGAATAAAGGAGGAGGCGGAGAAGATGAGTCAAGAGGAGGAGAAGGTACAAAGCTCTTTGCCTTTGCTAATTCGCGCATGTACCTGTGCTAATTCGCGCGTGTACCTGTGCTAATTCGCGCATATACGCTCTGAAGTAGAATAGAGGACTAAATTCGCAAAGAGCGTGCTAATTCGGACCAAAAACGAAGAGGACCGAGAGATAGGGGACTAAAACTGCAATGGCAAATATAAGACGAGACTCAGAGTTGCAGAATACTCACTATAGTTTGATCATTTCCAATACATAGCAAAGACATGATATGGCCCTTGATCAGTAGAAAGAATATTGTTTGGTTCCAAGTCCCAACCACACTATATTAAACTTAACCATATTACTCGCACATAAAAAATAGTATCCTGACAAGCATTTGGTATTTTGACAGGGAAAGCAAGAGAAGAAGAAATCTGACCAGAACTAGTGACATCATACGTAGCAGCTTGCAAGCTCAAGTAGAAATGCATTGTAACATCTGTCATGGTGCATGAGTTTTGTTACCACTATAAATAGTATTGTTGCTGTAAGTGACACAGAAATCAGATTGAATAAAATCACTACTTGAGCTATATTTTCCCTTCCTTTCCTTTAATATTTCAACACTTAGTGATTTGTAACGGTAGTGCGGCCAATAATTCCGAGCATGCATATGACTTTTACTAAATACTTATTATACAGAAAATTTTAAGTTTAAATTAATTGCTGCACAAATATTTCATTTTCCTCATCATGACAAAAGTTTCAATTACTTTATTTTCATTTTCATCCCAGGATTTTCTCTCCGACTCAATTCGAAGGCCAAAGAAGGTGAATGATGTGGTACCGTACTACTTGCAGCTTATTAAACAAAATTGAGCTGTTTTATTTTTTGGATTTTGGATTTTTTAAAATTAATTATGACATCATAATGACGTCATTAGGTGATAGACGGCTCCGTCGCCACATCAGCAGTCAAAGTCTAAATTTATGGAAAAGGATCAAATTTACCAAACAAATGGAAGTTTGGAACTAAATTTGGCGGCACGATCAAACATGAGAGAGCATATGCCATACCTTTCAAATTTTGGGATAATAAATGCCATTTTTCCCAGGAAATGTTGCTCTGAAGACTCTGTGTATTCACCTTTCAAGAAAATTTTGTGAAAAAAAACTAAAGAGAGCTAATTATACTATATATTGTATTTATACTAATCTAGCTACTTGAGTTGTGTGCATGCTATCAACTTACTTACTAATCTCTCCATTAATAATGGTCTTAGGTACATTAGATTTGTATTTTTGTATGGATTGTATTCTGAAATACAAGTGAAAACAAAAGGATTGAGAATTTGGCATGTTTTTACTTGATTAAATTTCCTTCAAACTCTCCTATGAGCTTAGTGAGAACAGAAATTTCGTGTTGAATTGGATTTTCGGTCGACATGTATGGGTCAATTGCTATTCGATTTTAACTAACAACCAAATTGCGCCACAATTTGTTGCAGAAATTCGAATGATTTCAACGACTTAGTTTCTTGCACATAGAACAAACCAAACGGGAAGGGAGGAGAAGAAAGTGTGTTTATTTGGACATTGATTGGGAAATTAGTGAGCTAACCCACATACACTCCCAAACTAAATAATGTAGATTGCACAAGAAATTTGGTCCGAATACACCTAAAACACACGACCCAATTTGGTGAACCAAACAGTGAGTGGAAAACGAAAACTGGTTTTATCTCACAACCAAACTGGACTGAATGTACACCATAACTTGTGCAGATTAACGCATAGTCAAACTATAGACAAACCAAACACCCCATTAGACTTACAGTGCAAGAACTATGTACATGTAAATGATTATATTTAACATTTGATTGATTTACTGGCACCTGCCTGATTATTTCGACTGTTATATATTTGTCTCAAATATAAAATTGAACATATATTTAAATATTATAAATTTATACGGTTTATGTTATAGTGTTCGTTCTTACGTAGATGTTAATTTTTGAATATATATAAACGGTCAAGTTAAACATAAGGGGGTACATTTTACCCACATTTCATTCCTTCTCAAGGGAGAGTAAAAAGGTTTTAGTTTCGGTGGATTGATTCAATTATTCAAATACCTAAGAATCAGGATCAATTAAACCCGAGACCTTTTTTAATTTGGATTACAAATCCCGGGAGTAGTCGTGTTTCATTACTGACCCAAAGTATATATATAGGAGTATTACCCTCGATCTGTTATTAATATCCTCCTCCTATTCTCTTCTCTTTCTTAGTATATAGCCCATATTACTATTATCTTTTTCGACTGATTTCTTCTTTTCTTATTCATCAAAATTCTCCATGGCGTCAAAATTGTTGTTCGCAGCACGACGAATGTTCAATCAAAATCGGTGGCGGTTGGTAAGTATTAGTAAATAGTAATCTTACTCTAAATCTCTATTTTTCATATATCCATCAATTGGATTGCATTCGATTCTGTATTGTTACCCATATTAATTAGAATTATTGATTGGTTGCAGGAAGGTGTTCAGGAATCATCGAGATTCACCGGTAGAGAGATTTCACAGGTTATAACTCACTACTGCTAGTATTTTTATAATAAACTAAAAATAAAACAATTGATCGATCAGTAAACAGGCCAACATTCCTACTTTAGTACTCCGTATATTTTATCTTTTATAACTCCAAACCCTATTTCCTTCCGACAATAGATGCCTTTACTATAATATTTATTATACACAAAGATTTTTCTTTTTTTAAATTAATTACTGCACAAGTATTTGATTTTCATCATCATGACAAAAGATTCAATTTCTTTATTTTTATTTTCATGCCAGGATTATTTCCACCAATGTCTTCAAAGGTTTGCCGGCTATTGGGTGTTGGGCGAATTGATCTGTAAATGTGACAAAGCATGGAACGAATGGAAGAAAATAGGAAAGAGAAGGAAGGCCAAAGAAGCTGAATGATGTGGTACCGCGCATAGTACTTGCTGCTCCTTATTTAACAAAATTGAGCTGTTTTTTTCATAATTTTGTACTCAAAGTTTAGTTTCATTTATAAAAGATTTATTAATTTTGTACTTATCTCTCGATTATTTTCCAATTTTGCGTGATTAATAAAAGTCTAGTTTAATAAAAATAAATAATAATAATAATAATAATAATAATAATAATAATAATAATAATAGTAGAGCTGTTTTTCATACATTATCCTTTTTCTCTTAACTGTTTTTTCAAAGAACAGTTGATCATCTGTGATTCTATTTTTCTTTTTCTAGGAGCGTTTTCTTTTTGAATTTATTTGGCTTTTATAACACACACTACACTACTAAGGGTTTTTGAAACTTATAATCCATCATCAAGTGAAAAAATGAAACTCGACGAATTTGTACTTGAAAATTTTAAAACGTTTGGAGCGTATATAAAGTTGACATATTAGAAAAACAGTAACAACAGAAGGCTTAATACAAGAGTGTAGTTCGCGGAACTCATGTAATACCCCATATTTTATAATTATTTATTTATTTATTTATAAAATTAATTACAATTAATCCCTTGTATTATGTTGTGGTTTAACTACATGACTACTTTCACTCCGTCCCTAAACTTAGGCCCTAGTTAATTTTGTATGTTACGGTTCGTCCTACCGTTTAAGCCAATTTACACCACCTTAGATAATTCTTTGTTACATTCGACCTGGTCATACTTGATTATTTTTTATTTTATTATTATTATAAGTTACTAGATGTGGTATAATTTGATTATTGGTGGTAATTTTATACTTCCTCCGTCCCATAACATATGTTACACTTCATTTTGTTAACTTTTTTAAGTCAGTTTGATCTTAAATTATTCTCAAATCATATAATAAAAATAATTAAAAGTATTATATTATAAAATAGAATGTTTATATGTCCATTATATAAAGTTCTTAATTATTTTTATTGTATAATTTTCGATTAATACAAGGTCAAACTAAACCTCGAAAAATCAACAAAATGAAGTGTAACATTTGTTATGAGAGAGAAGAAGTAATATCTTAAAAACTTAAATTACTGGTTTTTAATTTAGAAATATCATAAGTTAATGGTACTTTGTCATTGGAACTCTAATCTTTAGCCCTTAACCTAGTCACTACAAAAAACTGCAGCATTTGTGAGGAAATTTTTCTTCGCCTAAACCCCAATTTTCGCCACTTTTATGCAAAAGTGACGAAAAAGTTTCGTCACAGGTTCGTTGCAACATCCTCGACGTTTATGTAACATTGCGACGAGATTGTCGTTCGACACAAGAGTACCTCTTTACTGACAAACATGTGTTGTCGCTTATCCATCTAATTTTCTCACAAAAAACATATGCCCTGCCCGTATCTGCCCGGACTAGGTCGTCACAATAGACAAAATTTGTCCTCACTAATGTAAATCCCGGGCAGCTTCGCATTCGTCACCAATGTCTAAGCTATTTGTCACCAAATACAATCTCGGACAGCTTTTTAGTCGTCACAATTGATGCATAATGCCATCACTAATGATAAACTCCGGCGCCGGAACTGTCGTCACAATTGGTGTATTATTGCCTCGCAAAAGCTAATTTCCAGCCATTTAGCTTTCCCCACAAATGCTATAAAGTTTCATCACAAAACACACTTTGTTGCCATGTATATTTTCATCACAAATGATCGTTACTTCGTCACAATTAAAGGCATCCTGAGATACCATGTTCCTCACAAATGGTCATTGTATCATCACAAAACACACTTTGTTGCCATGTATATTTCATCACAAAATACCATTATAGCATCACAAAAAACACTTTCTTGTCATGTATATTTCATCACAAATGGTCATTATATCATCACAGATAGCACTTTATTGCCATGCGTATGTCATCACAAATGATCATTACTTCATCACAATTATTAACATCCTGTGTTGTCATGTTCATCACAAATGGTCATTATATCATCACAAAAACCACTTTATTACCATGTATATTGCATCACAAATGCTCATTGCTTTACAGAGTTCTTTAAGCTCTGTAGAGAGCTTATTGAGCTCTGCTTACAAAGCTTTAAAAGCTCTGTTTTTCGGAGCAAAGCTGAGAGTTCGCCGGATGGTTGATTCGGTGATGATGAGCGAATGATGCTGCTGCTGCGTGATGATGGATGAATCAATAGAAAGGACGGAGATGATGCAATAAATGAAGATTTGGAGGTGGGGTGGCCGTGTGGTGGGCGAAAGTGGCAGTAGGGTGGCTGTCGTGGTGGCCGGAATAAAGGAGGAGGCGGAGAAGATGAGTCAAGAGGAGGAGAAGGTACAAAGCTCTTTGCCTTTGCTAATTCGCGCATGTACCTGTGCTAATTCGCGCGTGTACCTGTGCTAATTCGCGCATATACGCTCTGAAGTAGAATAGAGGACTAAATTCGCAAAGAGCGTGCTAATTCGGACCAAAAACGAAGAGGACCGAGAGATAGGGGACTAAAACTGCAATTTTCCCAATTAATTTTCATCTTGATACGAATATGCTGATGATCCGTAGTCAATGCTAGTGAATGCTGCATGCAAAAGTTACGATACGTATTAGTCGTCTCAGATTCGTATCGAAGTACGTTGACAGTAACACGATCGCAAGTATACTTAGTTAGGCTGAAGCAGAGAACTATTAGAACAGGAAGAATAAGATTGGATATGAGTAGAAGAATCCATGTGAACTTGTAACAACCATAACTTGATTATGGTGACATGGACATATACATACCTCTTGAGCAGTACAAGGTAATTAAGGTAGCTAGTAGTAATTAAACAATTATTTTAATCACCAAATGATTACAAAATAATGATTCAGATGCAGGCATATTGTATTACAAAATGTGTGACTAAGCAGAGGCCATATATCCATTAATTTTCTAGTTGTTGGACCAAGAGTTTTCCAGTAGATAGAATTTTGGCAGATCTCTGTGCAAAGCCACTGAAAAAAGGAAGAAATTTGGGTTCCTTTAGAAGTACGTCTGTTCGTGTTGAATGGTTGCTGTTTATTGTCTGATTGATAACATGAAGCTTTTATAATTAAAGAGTTGTAAAAGGACTATATAGCAACTGTGGCAGCAGTATAGATGAGTCTATTCTGATGTATGAATGAGACCAGATACATAAATGCTTTTTCAATTCCTGGAGTATATAGCTAGATAGGCACTTGATTCTGTAGCAACAAGCTAGGGATCGAGAAGTTAATAAAATCAAAATGTAAATACACGATTTCACGCTTGTTTCTATCTTCTGTCCCATGCATACAAGTTCAATGATTTGCAGCTGAGTAAGCCTAGAATTATCACACAAGGAACAAGGAAGGCTTCATTAATGGTGAACTGGAGAAACCAGAATCGAAGGACATGAACTATAAGTCTGCGTAGTAGTATATTTAGCTAGCATATAACATTATTAGCCATGGACCTGCTGGAAGTTTAATAATGAAATTAGCATAATCTTACAGTAGTATCTCTATATGATACTGCATGCATATTGAGGATCATATAACATTATTAGCCATGGACCTGGAAGTTTAATAGTAATGAAATTAATTTGCATAATCATGTGCATAATATAGAACAGTTAAAAAGCAGGTGTAGTTATTAGATATATAACAGAGCCTCTATTCTGTCTGTTATGCAATTCTACTTAAAAGTTTATGCATATGATATCATCATAGTATAGACTAGAATAATGATTAATGACAAAATTAAATAAATACTAGTAAAAAAAAGATATAGCACACTGCACATACTTGCATGAATGAGACCACATACATATTTGCATGTACCGGGAAAATTGCAGTTTTAGTCCCCTATCTCTCGGTCCTCTCCGGTTTTGGTCCTCTACGAAACATATACGGTCCTCTATTTTTATACGTATACGAATTAAGGCGAAGTAGACAGAATTAGAAAGAATTGGGGGTAAAATTCCCTCCCAATCTTAAATTCCCCCAATTAAAAGAAGAACCCTAACCCTAGCCCCAAATTAAACGCAATTCGACTTCTTCTTCCCAAAATTCTCAGTAAAAACATTGAGCTCTGTAAACAGAGCTTTTCGAGCTCTGTTTTACGGAGCTTAAAGAGCTTTTCGAGCTCTGTTTACATAGATTAAAAGTTATGTTTTACAGAGCTCAGCTCTGAGCTCTGTAAAACAGAGCTTTTTAAGCTCTGTAAACAGAGCTCGAAAAGCTCTGTTTGCTCAAAAGAGCTCTGAACAGAGCTGATTGAGCTCTGTTTACAGAGCTCGAAAAGCTCTGTTTTACAGAGCTCAAAAGAGCTCTGTACAGAGCTTATTGAGCTCTGTTTACAGAGCTCGAAAAGCTCTGTTTAGAGCTTAAAGAGCTCCGTAAAACAGAGATTTTTAAGCTCTGTTTTACATAGCTCTTTAAGCTCTGTAGAGAGCTTATTGAGCTCTGCTTACAAAGCTTTAAAAGCTCTGTTTTTCTGAGCAAAGCTGAGAGTTCGCCGGATGGTTGATTCGGTGATGATGAGCGAATGATGCTGCTGCTGCGTGATGATGGATGAATTAATAGAAAGGACGGAGATGATGCAATAAATGAAGATTTGGAGGTGGGGTGGCCGTGTGGTGGGCGAAAGTGGCAGTAGGGTGGCTGTCGTGGTGGCCGGAATAAAGGAGGAGGCGGAGAAGATGAGTCAAGAGGAGGAGAAGGTACAAAGCTCTTTGCCTTTGCTAATTCGCGCATGTACCTGTGCTAATTCGCGCGTGTACCTGTGCTAATTCGCGCATGTACGCTCTGAAGTAGAATAGAGGACTAAATTCGCAAAGAGCGTGCTAATTCGGACCAAAAACGAAGAGGACCGAGAGATAGGGGACTAAAACTGCAATTTTCCCAATATTACATTCACCATAGGTCTGCCGTGGCAAGAGTGGTTTGATGGGGTATGACAATCTTAAGTTGAAGGCAGGCATCTGTTCTACATGTAAGAATGGGGAGATCATATCTACCATGAGACTACCTTACGCCTGCAAGCTCCTATTCATCCTGCAGGTCTCTAATTAATTAAGCACTTATATATATATTACTTTTCTTTTTGCATGTTGATAAATTGCTGATTTAATTAACAGAGATGAAGCGCACGACATTTTCTAGTATTTTGGAGAGATTAAGCTTCACCCTGCAAAAAAAAACTCTTGTCGCATTGCTTTTGTATTACTCTAGCTAGTATACTGTTAATCATCAAAGAAAAGATTTATGTTAAGCCACTTACAATCCGAAGTTGGGTCGTGCTTATTTCTTGCAACTCTCTCTATTGTTACAAGCTTAATTTAGGAGGGATCCTGCATTGAACAACTAGGTCATATACTCATAAAACTCGTTTAGTTTCAACTTTAGCGAACTGAGTAGTGTTCAATGTTCATGACCTCCAGTTGCGCTGATCATTGTTTAGCTTAACCTCTTTGGAACACTATACTGTCAAATAGATTTCCCCTTTCCCATCAAAGTTTTCTTCTTTAATTTCCTTAATTTCCTAGATAATGTCTACCACCTACTTATTAAGGCCGTAACCATTGTTTAATTAAGGTGATATTGTAGCCAATAGTTGAGTATATTAGGATACATATATATATCTAACTATTCGTCTCTGTTTCATATATAGGTGGAGCTAAATGAAGCTTGCAAAGCTAAACAAGTGAGGCAGAATTGCTTAGATGATGTCTACCGCCTACTGGCAAGGCCATAAGCATTCTTTAATATTCCTATATATGTTGGGATGATATGCCTGGTAGTCAATCCATAGTGGAGGATATCTAATTATTTGTCTATGTTTGGTTCAGGTCGAGCTAAATGAATCTTGGAAATTTCAAGCACGGAGTGCAATGAGGCAGAATGCTGGATCAGATGACGAGTCTTCATCAGAAGGGGGAGATGAAGATGATGAGTCGTCTGATGAAGATGATGAGTCTTCAGATGAAGATGAGGCCGAGGCTACGGATGAAGATGAAGTTGGTGGCGAGGGAGATGGAGATGGAGATGTTGATGAGGATGATGATGATGATGAGGAAGATGGAGATCTTGAGGGTGAGGATGGTATTCCGGTCTATGATGAGAATGAACAGGGAAATAGAATCGGTCGTGGTCACATCGATATAAGGTTAAAACAAGGATACTGTAACTTTGCTTACCAGTTCCGTACTATAGATTTTGGAGATCAGGGCAGAAGATCTCCAACTCCTAATGTTATAGTGCCTTGGAGAGGATGGGAGGTCAGCTACATGGGTGTTGATGGTGAACAAAATGAATATAGACTCAATCCCCTCAGGATGGGTTGGGAGCAGTTTAAGGCTCAATTAAGATTGATGGTGTGCAGACCATTTCAAGCTAATACTCCCTTGATCCACATAAGTCTCACACCTTGGGTTCAACAAGGATTCGAGAATTATCGGGAGATAGTAGAGATTGATCTGCCAAAAAGTTTGATAAGGAACCTACGGGAATTTAAGCTCAGCATGTATATCACGTATCATTCTTGGAAGTATCAAACTGGAAACGCCACATACGAAGTTGTTGACTTCCCACCCCCTTGGGTCCAAGTGATGATGACAAACTTATATGATACTATAAGGTTTTTGGATGGCGATGATCATGAGATAGCACTCCCTGTTGTAGATCTTCCAAATGACACTGATGATGATGAAAGTGATGTTGAAGATGATGATAATGATGATGGGGAAGAGGAGAACGCGGAGGTAACTGAATTTCTTGCACAAGTATCATCTGTCAATATTGTGGTAAGTGGCGATTAATAAGAAATTATGTATAACAATCTTAATTATCTTGCAAATTTGCAAATTGTTAACAACTGACTTAGCAGACTTGTATGTGTGTGTGTGCAGGAAACTCAGGCTTGAGTACGTACAGAGTACTTGCGTGAGCGAGTGAGCTTCTGCAAATTTCCAATTTGTACTTGCTGGCTTTGCTGCTACTTGTCTTGCTTCTACTTTTTAAAAAATGCTAGATCATTTAGATCAAACTTCAATCAACTCTATCTGTAATAAGCATTGGCAGACGGTTAAAACTCTCAAATGATGTACTTTGATATTTCAGTATGTCTGCTTTGTTTTACTTCAGTATATATGTTATGTCTGACCTTGTTATGACCCAAATAGTGAATCAATAACCAACCTATTCACGGGTGTGCGAGAATTGAACTCGCAATTTCTCACCAAAAAAATGTGAGAATACTACCATTAGATCACCCAGATAAATAACAAATGATTAACCAACAACTCTGATGTGAGAATCGAACACACAAGTTGTTGATCTCATTTCAGGCATGCACACAGCAGCAATTTCAATGTCACAGAAACACACAGAGACAAGGAGAGGTGTTCCTTAAAGATCACTTGCATATATGCTCAACAGTTAATAACTCAGAACGTACATAAAGTGTTAAATTTAAGATGAGAAAAGTAATACCTGAAGAGGAGAGGTGTTCCTGGAAAAAGGTCTCAGCAGGGGTATTACTCTGATCAATAAGCCTGTTGCAAATCCTGCTATCCATCAAACTGCTCTGAATCCTATTCCAATTGCAAATTTGTCAATTATTGAGTGAACCCTTCTAGCAATGTCTGATTTGTTATGTGCTAGATTAAGAATCTAAAATGAACAACAAGAAGATCGTCAAATTATATATATTACATGTTAATAAGAACTAATGATGGCCATTCTGAACCGAAATAAGGTACCTTCTCTGGTGCGCCTTTGCTCACTCTCTGCATTTTACCAGCTTCGTCTATGTATATTAGAGCTGTTCTCTTGTCTGTCGGATTGAATGGAAGGAAGTGAACTTCTGGATTCCAGCACATGCCTTCAGAAAGATAATGCATTGAATAGTCCAAATTTTACAATTTCAGTGGCAATATAGTCCTGGCTCATTGCAAAAATAAAATGTAGTATAAATGTGAGAGCAACATCAACATACCTCTTTCGGATCAGCAAGCATTGAAATAATTGCAGTGTCAATAGCATCTTGATCAGTCAATTTAAACCACAACAAATTTTTACAAGCTCAAACTCAGAAAATATAAATCACATAAATTTACTCCTTGACTCCTTGAATTTTAGTTGTTACAAGCTCGAAAACGTAATCCTACTAATAAAATCGCATCTTCAGTAACAAAAGCGTAATTCTGGCCAAAAGCAAGAAAAAACTGTAAGGGCATTTCAGTCCTTTTAGCCCAAACACCCAAATGCACACATCCAAAACACATTGAACAATGATTTCTTCAATCAATCTATCCTAGGGGGAGGTCTAATAAGCCCTCTCTCTCACTATGCATATGGGCCCCACAGTGAGGCCCATGTGGTGCTCACTCAGGCTGTTTGGTCTTTGGTTAGACTTTGGTATTTTGCTACTTTCATTTGGCTTTGGCTTTGGCTCAGAGGAGAGCTTTGGCTTTGGGTTAGACTTTGCTAAATTAGCTGACTATGATTTCTTCTATCCTAGGGGGAGGCCTAATAAGCCCCCTCAGGAAACTGCACTGCAAAACCCTTGAGCGGCTGTATTTTTTATTAAGAACCAAGCAGTGTTTTTTTTTTGATTTTTTATGGTCAACCTTAGGATTTTCGTATGTATTTTCAGCTTGGACAACTGATGTTAAAAAGAATGCAATTGCTAATTGTTTCCGTCATTGTAAGCTTCGGACTATGGATACTGAAAATTCAGAAATTCCTCCATTGAACGACGGAGGCATTCATGAGCTCCAAGTCTTAGTTAAAGAGTTGAACTATCGTAACAAAATGGATGTTGAGGACCTTTTAAACTACCCTTGACCGAGCTGCTAACCGATGAGAAACTCATTGAAGACATCATCGGACATGACAAAAATGACGAAGCTGAAGATGACAGTTGGAATCTGTTAGTCTAAAAGAAGCAATACATGCGACACTCACATTGAATAGTTTTCCAGTTTCTACTATATCATGAGCATTCTACGCCTGAGTTTCTTACAACACTTAGAAAACTTAAGGATCATGTCCTGTGAGATATAAATTTCAATAAAAAATAAGTACCTATGGAGTTATTTTTCAAGAAGTTATGTAATTTAGTTACATATTTATTTTTTTAAATAAAATTAGTGAATTATTAATTTATGTATCGGATGGGACCTATTTGGTTTTACGAAAAATTATTATCTTATAATATTAGCCAGGTTATTAATTTAGCATGTTGGTCCCAAGTCGGGACCGGAGAAAAATATTATTTAATTCAAGTTATTATTTTATCAAGTATTAATTTATGCATGTTCTACTGTATGTTTGTTTACATGTGTCACGTTAATTAGCACTACTTCATCTCAAATTACTTGAATTTCTTTTTTTTTTTAATTAATAATGGAATAACACTAATTTATGTGGTAATTTTATAAGATTAATTGTTTTTAATTTTGAAATATTATTATATATAATTTTAAATATTTACGCAAAGTCTCAAGAGAGACCGTCTCTACTTAACTTAAATAGAGACTGTACCATTGCGCAATTTACCATAATCCAAATGATTTTCGCGGATCTAATGACCCGGTACCTGACCCGCTCCAAACTTTTAGGTAAAAATACCACCAAATCCGCTTTCTCTCTCTTCATCTCTTTCTTTCTGGCGTACTTCTCCTTTCTTTGCCTGTCGATCGATAAATTGCAGGTAGGATTAATTGGGGATATTTTTTAGGGTTTGGGGATCTTCAGGTGGAGCAGATGACCCATTGGAAGGAGGTTTGAAAGATGAACGGGCTTGGCACCTGGTCTAAACGAATACGCCAGTGTCTTCAGAGCTTCCACCACCGTCGATAGCCACCGGCATCACTTTTGTTTCCTCACTATCAAGGTACATTCATTCCCCCCTTATTTCTCGTGCATATATTGTTGTACCCCTTAATTAGGTTAATTAATTATGATGTAAAATTGGTTAATCAAGCTACTACTGTATGTGTTCTAAACACAATTAATAAATACATATCCTTTATTTATTGTAATAAATTAGAAGATATACTCTACATATTCAATACAGAAGTTGTGGGCCACATTGTTGTTGTTACTTGCATCTAGATTTATGTAAATATGTGTTTGAGTCGAAGTTTGTTGGTGATATATATTAGCGTTTGCATCTAAATGTATCTAAATGTAGATTTATATTCATCTTATGAATTTTTTACGTTCAGTGATATTCACCATGTTATGTACAATATTGCTCATGTTCTAGCCAATATTGTTCATGTTCTGACCGATATGTTGACTGTTTTTAATGCTCTATTTTTTTTAACTGGTTTTATGAAAAATTGACCTCTGCGATATACACTATGTTCTCAGCAATATAACCCATGTTCTCAACAATATTGTCCATGTTCTCAACAATACTACCTTTGTTGTTTTCCCCCTTTGGTTTTCGTGGTGTTGTTATCCTTGTTTCAATGTTTTTATATTGGACGCATCTTTACATAATCTACCAATTATTACCCATGTTTCTAAGCATATGTCCCATGTTTTCAACATTATTACCCATGTTTCTTATATTATGTCATATCATTTTGTTTGATATGTCCCATGTTCTTATTTTGATTTTTAGTCTATGTTGATATTTATTCTGATTATGGTCCATATTTTTAAGATTTTTACCTATGTTCCTTACAATATTGTCTATGTTTGTGTTTTTGTTTTTGTAGATGATGTGCAACAGAAGAAAAAGAGGACTAATGCCGGAACCAAAAATTCAATTTGATTCATGTTGATACAAAGGATTGTATCTATTTAAGAAAATATAGTATCCTTGTCATTAGAAGTTAGATAGTTATTATTGTAGTTATAATATTAGTATGTCCAATGTACTTGGATTTATGTACAAGGATTTTTTTTATATTTGAAATAGTACCCATGTTGTTGAGAATATCTCCCATGTACTTACAATTTATTGATAATGTTCATGTTCCATGTTAGTTTAAATATTATCCATGTTTCTGAATATATCGTCATGTTCATAGGAATACTACCCATGTTTGTTATAATATCTTCTATGAACTTGTTTTTATATACATTTGTCATATCTGTGTTTATCCAAAAGAACCCATGTTTCTGAGAATATCTTCAATGTTTTAGTGAATATCTCCCATGTTCATGTGAATACTACCCATATTTCTCGTAATATCTTCCATGAACTTGTTTTTATATATAAGTGTCATATCTATGTTTCTCCAAACGAACCCATGTTTCTGGGATTATCTCCTATGTTTCTTAGAATATCTCCCATGTTTCATGGGAATACTAGCCATGTTTCTCATAATATCTTTCATGAACTTATTTTTATGTATAAGTACCATGTTATGTGTTTCTCCAAAATAGAATCCATGTTTCTGAGAATATCTCTCATGTTCTCAAACAAAATCATAAATATATAGTAGATTACTTTTTGAAATTGTCAAACAGAGCTTACTGGTCAGAACATGGACAATATTGTTGAGAACATGAGTTATATTGTTGAGAACATAGCGCATATCGCATAGGTCACTCACAAAACCGGTTAAAAAAAACAGAGCATCAGAAACAGTGAGCATATTGGTTATAACATGGACAATATTGGCTAGAACATGGGCAATATTGTACAGAACATGGCAAATATCGCTGAACGTAAAAAATTCATGAGATGAACATAAATCTACATTTAGATGCAAAAGCTAACATCTATCACCAACAAACTTCGATTCAAACGCATATCTACATAAATCTAGATGCAAAGAACAACAACAACATGGATTCAACATAAATCTATCACCAACAAACTTTTATCACCAACAAACATCAATTTAAACAACTAAAAAAAACCTTGACCTATGTCAAATCTGTCGATTGATGATGATGAGCAGATGTTGGTGATGATCCCATGTGATTTTGGATGGGTTGTTGGGTGTAGTAGTTTTTCTTTTTGGGTTGTTTTGTAATTAATATAAATTGGTCTCTATGGTCTCTTTCTAAGGGTGGTCTCTCATGAGACTTACTCAATATTTAATATATGGTCCGAGTCAATTCTCTGAGATGACCCGGATTGATCTGGATTAACCCATCTCTGACCTCCGAGACGAGATTCAGAACATAGATTTTTAGTCCGGTCTGACCGGGATGTGTTTTAGAAAGTTGACTGATTTTTACATGTGGTGGTATTTACCAATCCACACCTAAACTAATAAACTTGTTTGATTTATGTGATGTATCTTTCGGAAAAAAATATAATGGACCATTAGTTAATTCTTCGAATTTGTTTTTCTTTTTTGCTCTTTCTCTTTCTCACAGATATAGCGTGCATAAAAAAAACTGGTAAACCCTAAAATCTGTACTGAGACGCCGCCGCCCATCACAACCTTCGCCTCTATCGGTGACCTCTTACTACAATTGACAATTCTCTTCTCCCCATCAAGCAGCAGTAAAATTTCGAGCTGTACAATAACAAACAATCACCATGGAAGAAGAGAAAGAAGAAACCAGATCCTTCAAAGATATCGGCGTAAACGAACAACTAGCTGAAGCCTGCGATAGTGTGGGATGGAAGAAACCTACGATCATTCAATTGGAGGCTATACCAGTCGCCTTGGAAGGCAAGGACATCATTGCTCTAGCTCAAACAGGTTCTGGTAAAACTGGAGCATTTGTGCTTCCGATTCTTCAGTCGCTTTTGGAAAATCCCAAGGCATTTTTTGCTTGCGTACTTGCTCCCACTCGTGAGCTAGCGCTTCAGATTGCGGAGCAGTTCGAAGCCCTGGGTTCTGGTATTGGCGTCAGATGTGCAGTGGTACGGCAACTTTATGTAGACTATTAGTTTTATCATGTTGTTACTCATTTTGTATGATTGTTTGGTGATTATTAGAATATCCATTTTGTATGATTGTTTGGTGATTATTAGAATATTAAAGTGTTTATTGTTTGTTTTCTTTCAGCTTGTTGGAGGTGCGGATATGGTGCTGCAGAGTATTGTTCTTGGAAAACGCCCCCACATTGTTGTGAGTAATCTTATCGATTCCTAACTAGATTAATTATTATTTTAATCTAGCACACTGGCTAGTTAGAATTAAAAATGAAGGTCTGAGTATTGAAGTTTCAGATTTACATTATTTATTTAAACAGGCCTTTTCATTAACTTTTCTTAGAAATGGAATCCTGTAGAATTCAAAATTAAAGAGGTTGGTAAAGTGTGAATAACGCACATGGACTGCTACACTTATTTATCCAAATTGTTACATTATAATCTAATTTGTAGAATCAGACACGCTAGCATTTTCAACGTCTTATTTTGTTGGTTTGGTTGTGGTTACTGGTGGACATCTATAAGAGAGCCATTGCAGGTAGAAACCACTTTACCGTTTCTCAATTGTTAGTTACAGGGGCGAAGGGACAGAGACTTTGACCCCGTGCGTTGCACGGGGTCAAAAAAAAAATTTTTTTTTTTAGTATTTAAAATTCAGTTTGTAGAGGTTGGCATACGGGGTTGATTTGGGAATTGGGCTGGTATTTTATTAGCCCATTACCTTAAATATTCTTCACTTGGCCCAATTCCAAATAAACAAAAGGTGCCTTCCTGCTGATTGTTGAAGTTGAACGACATAAGCTTAATTATTTGCTGTTTAGTCCATCTTTTTTTGCTGTTTAGTCCATTTTTTTGCTGTTTAGAACATAAGCTTAATTACTTGCTGTTTAGTCCATCTGTTTCTGCACGAATCTTTGTTAAAATTTTATGGGACACACGGGCTGCTAGAAATTCCTAGCTTCGCCCCTGGTTAGTTAGTTATGTTGCGAATCTGGATACCTCAGTCTATGATGTCTGTTTCTATCTAGGCACTCTTAGAGACGAATAGACATATATCACAATAACGGAAAACAAAGTTTATCAGCGGCACAAATCGATAACCACATCTTGAACTCTAGTTTGCAACAAAATATTGTTGTTTTTAGAAGCTTCAGGGTTTCTTATGTTCGGGGGACTCCATGACATTGATTAAGCAGGAGTGTAATACCATTTGTGGAATCTCTATCATTTTCATTCATATGCATTATCTCGTAAACATGATGGATTCTGAGTATTTTCTTCATTTTTGTTCCACATCCTTGATTGAAGTCTACCAGTTTCCATCATATATGACTTCTTTTGGTGTTGCTTTTGAGAATGATTATTATTCATTGCTTTATCTAAATTAGGTGGCAACACCTGGCCGTCTTGTTGACCATCTTACCAATACCAAGGGCTTCTCTCTACGGACAGTAAAATACTTGGTAAGATTTGTTATATATGTTTCATGGAGTTTACAAAATCATTCGTCCTAATTTTTGTCTTTTATTTCCATTTATGGAACTAATAATATGAATGTGAAAACAGGTTCTTGATGAGGCTGATAGATTACTTGATGACGAATTTGAGAAGGCAGTTGATGAAATCTTGAATGTTATTCCTCAAGATAGAAAAACATATCTATTTTCTGCAACAATGACTAGAAAGGTATGCTGTGCCCTACAATGACATCTGTACTCCAATGTTACATCTAATACTTTGTTAATTCGCTTTCATGTATTACAATATCTTTCACAAGAGCTTTTTTTTTTTTTTTTTTTTTTAAAGAAAGTGAGTTTCTATTCCAAGTAAGCCAATAAGCCCATCACCACAAGTACAAATAGCAGCAAATACAGTCTTCAAAATTTAGCTAAAGAACAACAGTACATTAGGGTATTTTGTCTACTAACATCTTTGCACATGATGTTCTTTACTTCTTCCGTCGATATCACATGTCCCTATGGTAGTTGCCATATTTTTAATACATGTTGAAGTGATGGAAAACTAAGATAGAATTGGAGCAAACGAATAAAGGCGTACTTGATGAATTATTCATTTATTTTAAAATATTCTTGAGTTTATGAGTCACTGTTGGATTTAACTCACTTCACTGTTAAATAGAAGTTTCTTTGATGTTGACCTTCTTGTATAAGCTCACTATTCCTATATGATAATACGGTTTCTTAATTTGTAATGTCAACCGTAGTTCCAGCTAAGGATCGTTAGGTAGGTTTCTCTTACGGTTTTTCAAGATTAATAAATGTTTCCCAACAAAGTAAATTTGCCAATGTGTTTCAAATAAGATTACGGTTCAGTGCTTCTGTAGGCTTAATGGAATGGTTGCTGACAAATACATCAGTGATTGATTTAAATTCTACTGCCTGTCAATGTTACAGGTGGCAAAGCTGCAGCGAGCTTGCCTAAAATATCCTGTTAAGGTATGATTTTTACATTTTCTGTTTACCTTTAAAGTAAGCTTTCCCTAAAATCACTCTTAGCTTTTTCACAACTGTTTCCAGGTTGAAGTTGCAACAAAATATTCTACTGTTGACACCCTGACGCAACAATATTGCTTTGTTCCAGCAAAGCACAAGGTCGTGACTTCACTTTTCTCTGTCTTTCTTGTGGCATTTTAAGGGATCAATGAGTATGTGATCCGCACATAATTTATGCAAGTAAAAATGTCACTTAAGAAAAAGCTCTATGATGAGAATGATCATAGTTGGTAATTACCTTTGATTAGGATGAGAATAGATTGGTAAAACTGTGTACTGTATAGGCAAAGTCCAAGCTTGCTCTTGGATATCCTTATAAAATGTTAACAGTTTCATGAATTTTTTTAACCTGTTGGTTTGTTGTTATTAAGTGCGGTGTGGATATGATCTTGTTAGCTGGCCATGTTTGAACTAAGATTCTCTAAGTTGGTTGGACATCTTTTGTCACGTTGCATGGCATTGCATTCTTAAGTCAATCTTTTAAATCTTTGAAGTGAGATTATAGATCTAGTTGTTAATGTGCTCTTGAACTTATGTTATGCATCTGCGTTTTGCAGGATTGTTATCTTGTTTATATATTGAACCAAATGTCGGGTAGTACATCTATGGTTTTCACTCGAACATGTGACGCTACCACTCTCTTGGCCTATCTTCTCCAGAAACTTCGCTTTAGAGCTACCGCAATTAATGGTCATATGACCCAGGTAATGTTCTTGATAACTATGGACTTTGCATACAGAAACTCTTCATGCGTTCTGTGGTTTTGACTAGTAATTAAAATTTTCCTTTATTATGATCTTGTTGGTTCTTTCCAGACGAAAAGACTCGGAGCTTTAAACAAATTCAAGGCTGGTGAATTTAATATTCTTATATGCACAGATGTGGCCAGTAGGGGACTTGATATTCCATCAGTGGACATGGTAATTAACTACGATGTTCCCGCCAATCCTAAGGTAAATTCTCTCTCTGTGATTTTCTAATGGAACTAGATCTTCTGTATCTGATTCAGGGATTTATGTCGTGATAATTGATTTAAATATAGCATTTGTTCAGGGTTTCTCCTACTGTGTTGTTTCTATCCCCTTCCCTTTTATTAGGGACAGTTGCCTGCTTCTTATGCATCGTTCTTTACGTTCTCTACACATAAATAGTTGAATTTGAAGTGTGGGAGGATAAGGTGTTTTCTTCTGCATTGCTAGGAATATCCACTAGAACTTTATTTGAGAAATGGTTTGTTTTAACAAGGAAAGAACTTCTAATCATGTAGCAGTCAAGTCGTAAACAAAGAATTGAGTTACTTCTGGGGTATTTGATTTATTATGCTTTTTGGTTTATGAAATGGTCCGCAGGATTATATCCATAGAGTGGGAAGAACCGCTCGAGCTGGGCGCTCAGGTGTTGCAATATCAATTTTCAATCAGTACGAATTAGAGTGGTACGTGCAGATAGAAAAGCACGTAGGTAAGAATCAAACTTGAAGTTCAAGAAGAAACTTGGGTATTTTTTTTTATTTTTTTTCTTTTTCTTGTCTGAACTTTTCTTTTTTTAAAGGTCAAAAGTTGCCTGTGTACCCTGCTCAAGAGGAAGAAGTTTTATTACTATATGAAAGTGTTTCGCAAGCGAAAAGATTAGCTCAAATGGTATGTTGTATTGGACCTTCATCCTTACATAACAACTCCCTTTTCCTTTATAAATTATTCTCACTACTCTATTTACTTTATGTCATCTTTATGATAGTTTTACAACTTGTTTCTCGTTTCATTTCACCACCACTGACAAATCGATCTTATTTTAATCCTGCAGGAAATTAAAGAATCTGGATTAAGAAAGAGGAGAAAGGGAGCGGATGATGATGTAGCGGAAGATTCTAGCAATTTTATGGGTCGTAAGAACGGAAAGCCGTTTAAGGGGGCAAGTAATGGCAAGAAGAACTCAAGGAAGCAGAGGAGTTAAAGAGAGATGTTGTCCACTTGAAAGTTGAAACTATCTTCTTTCTGTACATTATTTTCTTCCTTATTAGTACTAGTATTTTCTTGTAAACCAACTTACTAGTATTTCAGATTCTAAATTAGTGGAGTAACTTATATTTGGAAGCTTAAACCGTTCCACGGGATGGGTGAACCACTGAACCCAATGAGACTTCATTCCCTAAGTTACATGTGAAGATACTTTTGGAAGCTCAATGTGATGCATGAACGTGAATATGGTGGCAATATTCATCGACCTATAATTGTATTTGATTGCATGTAAAAAATTTGTATGCGAACGCATTTGACTTGCAATAAATCATTCACCAGAGGAGAGCCACTGGAGAAAAAAAAAAGACAGATTAGTGTAAGTGGGGTGATAATTTTGGAAATTTCTATAGTGGACTTGGTCTACGATAAATTTCATAGACTTGTGGTTATAAATGTGAAACACATGCAGTTACGTGTGGACTCATATGATAGTCAATGGTGCTATTTAGACCCACGAAGGTCTACCAAAGTCTCGATAATTTGAGTATGAAAGTGTGTATTATCCAGGCCTTGATTCACTCAGTAAAAAGAGATTCAACTTCAACAGAAGAGGAAGTCGTCGTTGACAAATCTACTTTATTCAAGGACTACTTTGCAATTCCAGAATATAATATAAAAACCAAGTTCCAGACAAAAAGGGAAACCAAGTTAAGAAACGAGTTGATAAGACATTAAGACACCACCAACAACAACATTATAATAACACACAACTCCATTCTTAAACCTTCTTCTTCTTCTTCTTCATCTCAACTGTAATATTTCGATCTCGGATTCTCAATTACAAACCTGCAATCGAATTCTGATACAAACGATAGCAATGAATCTCTTCTCCAAAAAACCTACTGCCAAAGGTTTGTTCCTTCTCTCTATTTCTCCTTTGTTAATTTCTGATTTCGTGATCGTAATTTTTGCGTGTTTTGATGATCTGTATGAGGTTGAATTATGCTATGGATGTTCAATTCGTGTTCGATTATTCAATGCATTGACTTAAAAACCAGCTCTGTGTATGAGTTTTTGTTTTTTTAGCGTTTCTGATGATCAATTTGGTACTGTTTGATTGCTTGCAGAGGCGCTAAGGGCGAGTAAGCGAGAAATGACTAATGCTACTAGAGGTACGTCGTTGTTTCGAGTAATCAATTTGATTTTGTATTGCATATACTTGTAAGTTAGAAATGGAATGACTACAATGTTTGAGTTAGACCATAGTTTTAGACATAGTACTACTTGGAATTAGTTGGAAATCAGGATTTAGGGATTGTTTTTCCGACGTGTTAACGTGTAATTTGTATATGAGTTTAGTACGCCATTTGCGATTTCAAGCTGTGTTACAGCTTTGCAGATAAGAGTATCGCGTTAGGTGTGTTGAGAAGTTGAATTTTTCAGCTCTGTAGATTGTTGTCTCTTCCGTTTTTTGTATTGGCGTCAGATTATAATATATGAGTTCATGTGATTAGGAATGTGATGCATTTACTAACTCACAGGACTGCAACTTTTTTAGTAACATTGTGAAATGTACATGATGTAGTACTTGAGAATCTCCGGATGTAGTCTAAACCATAAGGTATTGGTTTACATGTACTTTAGGTAGAAACATCTCAGGGCTCTCATTGATGTTGTCGTTCCTTGTTTTAAATTTGGGATGTCCAGAATGAAAACTATTTTCAGAGAAGGCTACTCAAAACTCTTTGGAGAGCGTGATTGATATGCATGTTAAGCTATTTCCCTACAAGGTTACGTTAGAGTCATTGCAGATATGAGTTTCTGATTGCAGAGGAGCTGCTTTGTGTTTTTGAAGTGTCAGCCAATAGTTTATCTATCGTTAACTTGGATGTGCAACTAATATCTGGTTACCGTTTATGTTTAAACTGTAAAGCTTTTATTTATTTATTGAGACTATAATTAAGTAGTGTCTTCTGCTTGTAATTTTACTTCAGGGGTAGAGAGGGAAATCCATACGCTAGAGTTGGAGGTATTTCTAGCTTCCTCGTGCATTTCATTTTATGTTTTCCTTTTCATTGCTGCATATAATGATTGAATGTTCATCCATTATGCAGGAAAAGAAACTTACTGCTGAAATAAAGAGAACTGCTAAAACCGGGAATGAGGTTTTTTTCTTTTCTTTTCTAACAAATGCAAGATTGACTTTATTAGCATTGGAAACTACATTGCTGAAAACTAGATCAAGGGGTCAAGTGGTGTTTTGGATATGATACTGAGTACCGCTCATAGACTTTGTTTTCTGGAATTTTCAGGCAGCAACTAAAATCCTTGCACGCCAATTAATTAGGCTGCGGCAGCAAATAGCAAATTTACAAAGTAGCAGGGCTCAGATGAGAGGTATAGCTACTCACACTCAGGTAAATTGTTTGTTTCCTGGTGAAATTTGGAACTTCCTTTCTTGCTCGTATTCATCGTGTAACCAAGTATGTTGTTTTTGCAGGCAATGTCAGCCCAAACGTCTGTTGCTGTTGGAATGCAGGGTGCCACTAAAGCTATGTCGGCTATGAATAAAGTATTTCCTTTTGCCCAAAGATTTAGAATAAACGAGGGCTATCAACTTTTGGCTTTATGACTGATAACCTTGCATGATTAATTTCAGCAAATGGCTCCTGCAAAGCAAGCTAAGATTATGCAAGACTTCCAGAAGCAGTCAGCTCAAATGGATATGACTGTAAGTATACATCAGAAATGAAAATACATTTCAAGTGTTGCAAAATTAATAAACTCTGTATTATTTTCTGATGTACTTTTTCCACTTGTAGACTGAAATGATGTCGGATGCCATAGACGATGCTTTGGATAATGATGAGGCTGAAGATGAAACTGAAGAGCTGACTAACCAGGTAATGTTTATACTTTATACTCTGTGTGGGAAGCATGCTTGTTAAATGGATTAAAGGCAGGAATGAAAGACTATTTGTCACACTTACTACATTATGTTTTCTATTCTTGTATACTAGCAAGATCAAATTGCTTATTATTTTTCTATACGAGTCTTGTTTTCTTCCCACTAAAGTAATTGGATCATAGTGTTACGTGATGCAGTATTTTACATGCTCTAACAACAAGTAACAACCAATGCAGTAAAAGAAGGATATATCTAGTTTTACCAACCCCCTTCTCTTTTGCCATCTTTTTTACTTTCCCATCGAATGACAAAACGATTCAGAATTTGTGGTCATACACATTGACTGATTTATGTGTCAAGTATATTATCGAGTATTCATTGTTCTCAACCTTCGATTTGGACTATAGGATAGTCTAGAGTAACCCGTTGAGCTGCGTACAGAGGAAACATTTGATATCTTTAAAATGGTTATGAATGATACAGTTGATTTTGGTTATTGCTTTTGTTTCTTGCACACCATCCATTCCCTTTCTGCAGTGATTTATTTGTTTGTGAAATTGTTTCCAGGTGCTGGATGAGATCGGTGTGGGTGTTGCCTCACAGGTTAGTTTCTCTCATCCTCGAGACTTCTACTTTTTGGTGATACATTTTATCAGGTCAACTGAATTCTGCTTTTTTATTCTTAACAGTTGTCAGCTGCTCCCAAAGGAAAAATTGCAGGAAAGCAAACCGAAGATGCTGAGAGGTATATATTTGTGGGTTAGACTTTAGATTGTTAATCTTTCTAGTTCTTGTCCTCTTTCCAATTGTCGCTGAGAAGTACTTGCGTACCAAATTATTCTCCCTATGTATTCATCCTCTGAGTTGTGTCATGTAATGTTGCATTATTTGGATACCCTGGCCCCCTCATCTTAACAAACTTCCGTGCTTTCACTGTGTAGTTCTGGAATGGATGAATTGGAGAAGAGGTTGGCAGCCCTCAGGAATCCATGAGCTGCTACATCAACGGAGCCATTAACCCTTTAGTTCATAGTTCTATCTTGATGCTGTACGTAATACTTCGCAGCTATGATATATTCATGTCACAGTTCATGTGTCTTTTCACCCTTCTTTTGGCAACTTCACATTTTTCATGAGCACTTTGCTATTGAAATGATGATAGCAAATTAGCAATATTCTGATATCCATATATGTTTGTATAGACTTTTTTACGCTGTCTAGTTCCACAATTGCACGTTTCTAGTTTTTGGCGTTTCAATTACGAAGAAGTGCATTGTATTAAGTATTAACATATATAGCTCACTATCCTTCTGATAGTCTTTCAATCTGCCTAGTCTGGACTAACAAAGTCCAGTAGGTCTTGCAGACTTGCACAACAAGTCATCGAAACGAAGATACCCAGCGCACTACTAGTGTTGTATTCAGCTATAAGTATTGTGCTATTTTGCTGGAATATAGTGAACTGAGATCCTTCTAGCAATAACATGAATTGATTAAGATGAACAAAATGCATGGAACATGCATAAAAAGCTAGATGCGGTCACATTATGATGTAACATTATCAATTCTCATACAGGAACAGGGCTTTGAAAATACAACATTGTTCAGAAACCTGTATTTTGGCATCAGGTACAAGTAGCTTTCCGGTTTTATATCGATTCAGTACGTATAACGTGGATAATACATCAAGGTTCATCACAGCCGCTGTTGCCTTTTGGAAATGAAAACTCTACCAATTCGTTTAGATGAGAGTCTCAATGTGTTTGCAACAGAGCGAGCTCGAAACAAAAACTTTACCAGGAGATGATAGTACAGCTGAGGGCGGGTGAGCATCAGTTTGCGTAAATTTACAAAAGGTACAGCTGAGGGCGGGTGAGCATCAGTTTGCGTAAATTTACAAAAGCAAGATGATGCTTGGTATCTTCCATAAAAAGCTGGCGTTTTTTCCACTTCACATCGACCGTTTTTGTACAAGAACCGACTTCATTATTTCCTGATAGAGAGGAACTCAAAGCTCCGAAGAGGATCATCACGAGTGCCTTTAACAGCACCTCGAGAGAAAGATGAGGGTTTTGGATCAAGGCCTGAATGAGTTGTAGAGAGGCGGCCACTGCTTGAGACCATTCTGCTAGAGCGGCCATCAGTGGCCTGTCCAGACGAGCTTGGCCGCGTGCTTGAAACAGCTCTCTTTGAAGAGCTGCCATTTCGAATACGCCCTTTATCTGGATCGGCTTGCTGCATTCAACAAATCATAAAAGTTTTAAACCAGAACGCCAAATAGCCATAACCCAAACACGAGAGGTTTTGAAGTCTTGTAGCAACTCTTTTTACTAGGAACTGTAATACAAATGAATGATTGAAGAGTGAAGGCTAATTTCTTATGGGCAGAGAAAAGAACATATACCACATCCTTTGATGAAGGTACATCTTCTATCGTCCTGTGTCTTTCACCATGTCTACCGGTACCTGAAGTATTCCTCCTAGAGAAAGCTTCAACAGCACCTGAGAATTTTTCTCGAATATCTTGTCCAACTAGAAACACCGAACCAATAGGAACAAATTAACACTGGTCATTTTCAATGGTCAAATGACTATTAAAATTTCAAACCGTGCTTGAGACAGTAAATTTCTTTTTAATTTTTAATCTTTATTTTATCGTAGATGTCACCATGAACAAAAGGACAGAATTGTTCCACTGCATCTCCCATAAGGAGCAGGGAATCTTAAGTATCAGTAGTTTTCTCCAATTCTCAGATGCATTTTTAAGCTGAGCTGTAATCCTTTCACAGTTAAGGGGCCAAAAGCCACAGAAAATATATCAGAGGTCAACAACTGCTACTGCACTCGTGTAATGTATTTGTAGAACCGGGCTTCCTCAGAAAATGTAGTTCTAGTGCATTGATGTCCTTTCAGGTCTATTTGTGTAATACGATAACCGAAGTTTGTGCTTATAAAAATACCTGATGTTCTACCAGGTCTTTCACCTGAGGGTCCAGCAGCAGCAGCATTGCCAGTGGCATTCTGAAAGTAATTGGTCCAGTTAATCATTTATCATACATGAGAGAATTTTGTAGGAATCAAAAGTACAAACCAGAGGGCACAAACGATTTACCTTCGGCTTGGAACTTGAACCAATCTGAGGATATTTCAATATTGTCCAATCAAAAACATAGTCAAACTGGTAACCTACATGATATAGCCACACAGCTAAGGCGCTTGAGAGAAACCACACTAATCATTTTACTTGAAATAAGTCTCCAAACTGTAGATGAATCATGGAGTAAAGCAAAGAACCAGATAATTGGCTTCAATACCTTCACGGATGAATAAGTCTCTGAAAAGCCTCTTCAAATAAGAATAATCAGGTTTGTCCTCAAATCTTAATGATCGACAATAGTGGAAGTAGGATATGAACTCTGATGGATACGATTTGCATAACACCTGTTATAACCATGAGAACTGAATCACGTGAACAAGGGACAAGGGTAAAGCTTAAATTGGTTTCTCGAGTGTATTATGGACAACCATACATTTCAAACAACGGATATGCAGCAATGCTCACACCAAATATGCAAGCATAGCATAGATTATGTACCTCTATAGGAGTTAACATTTTTTTCTCACTGATCTTGTCATATTTCTGCTTTTTGGTGCCAGCTTTTAAGCCCTGCCATGGAAGGCTGAAATAGAAAATGAAGGTAGAATGAGCATATGGTAGAATCTCGAAAAGTTGAAGATTCATGACAAGATGGAACAGTATGAGGAGAAATATGTGAGTAGGAATTCATAATGAAACCAACCTTCCTCTCAGAAAATACATAAGGACATAACCAAGAGATTCCAAATCATCCCTTCGACTTTGCTCTGCCAATAATGGAACCAAACACAGAATGGAATTAGATATTGCACAAATTTGAAAAGAATACTAAGAAGATACACAACTTAAAAGTTTATAATCCATCACTCACCAACTCCAAGGTGTGTGTTGACACTGGCATAGCGAGCAGTACCCGTGAGGTTCTTATTTTCCCTGGGATGAAATGTTCAGGTAAACTCGATAAGTACATGAAACTTACAAATTAAAATCTATAAATATTGTTAAATCTATGTCTCAACTATTTTCAAATTTCAAATTACATCAAATTCCAGTGGATTCGCCGAACAAGTCAAATCAGCAAAAATCTGAGAGCCCCAAAAAGAACTACACTAGTAGTCAAGTATTGCATCTTCGCTTCACTTCATTTGTTCTGCTTTCTGAGTTACTTTTCCTCCATATCTTTCTTCCTATAGAGGGGCGGGCTACAATGAGTTGGTTTCATTTTTATAAGTCAAAATCAAACTCTATCTATTCATTTGGTCATATTCTGTTTAAGCTTCACCAATGGCCGGCATTGTCAGCAAAAATGTCAGTTAGCACTCGGTACTGCATCCACGCCAAAGGCATGCAATGATTGCCGTATCTATTTGTCCTACATCTTTCTTTTTTTTTCTTTTTTTTTGGTGGATGGGAAGTGGGGGGTGCGTGCTTATAAAAGAGAAGCATACCTATATGGTATGTGCTTATGAGTCTGAAGATCCCTATACTTTTTGGCAAGACCATAGTCAATGATGTAAACCTGCAGTGAACAAAAAAGTATCAGCAAACAGATAACATGCTCATGCATAGAAAAGTTATGACGGTGCCTGAGAAGACATGCCTGGTTTGCTTTGCGTCCCAATCCCATCAAAAAATTGTCGGGCTTTATATCACGGTGAAGAAATCCTCTTGAATGCATGTACTCAACTCTATTAATCTAGGAGCAAATAACAAATTGATCATCAATGAAAATTGACAAGCTCAAATCATTTACTGAAAGTCCAATAAGCTCCACTACTGACGAGTTGATCTGCAAGCATCAATACTGTTTTCAAGGAGAACTTCCGGTTACAATAATTGAATAGATCTTCAAGACTGGGTCCCAGAAGATCAATAACCATAATGCTGTATTCACCTTCCACACCGAACCATTTCAAGTTGGGAACACCCGCTACATTATTACCAGAAATAAAAGCCAGTAAGTACATTAAGAGTAAAAACAATAACTCAATACTAATACTTTATGGGAGCGAGACTGATCATCAATATACAACCTTAAACCCAGATAAACACACGAATAACTTATGGCCCTATCAGGATGACTGCAAACAGTTGCATCCATTTCAGGAAATCATATCTAAATGTACCTATTACGGGCTTTCCTAAAACCTAAATGCCAAAAGCTTGAAAGAAAATACAACCTTTTCAGGGTACAAAAACGATTTACTACATATCTGCCATAGATTTTGAAGCATTAGAGAAGGTAAAGCAATATTTTTTTCCAAGATGGAAGTTGATTAATATATCTGAAAGGTGATTAAGTAACATAATTAACAACGCCGTTGCAATAAAATACGGACACTATATTAAATCCTCACAACTCAAATAAGAATGTCAATTTAAATGCACCAAATGAACTGAACATGTCAGGACTATGAGCCTCGCTGTGCATGATGAGGGTGGTGAAGAGAGAGAAACTTACTTCCTCCTTGAAGAAGCATATATATTTTCGACTCATAGTGAAGTTGAGGATGCTTCGTCTTTACAGGTTCCTGGAAATTTTGCATAAATCAGTTTTAAAGGGGGACAAAAAGAAGAAGAGAACCCAATTCTCACAGTTCATATTATACTCAAACAAGTCATTAAAACACATTTGTCCTGCTAAAATCACTGGAGACCTCACAAGGACCAAGTTTTAGTAACCCAACAGTATAAGTGGACACATCTAGCTACCTAGCCATGTGATAGTTCCTACTTCCTGTCATCCACAAGTATTCTTATACGTTGAATCAAGTTCTCATACTTTCTAGCCATCACTCATAATCTCAACGCGTTATCGCATTAGGACATACAAAACAAACAATCACCACAAAAGTAATATCTTTTCAGAATTCCATTCTCTTTCTTCACAGTATACTCAGACATGCATTGAGTGATTAGCAGGCGAAAAAAACGATATCTACTCGGTCATCCACGGAACATTCATTGACGACGAAAGCTTCATAATCCAGCTAGATATCTCAACCTAACTAATAAAAATAACATAATGAAACTTCAAGAACACAAGGGCTTAACAGTAGGCTCAGACATGCATTGATTATCAAGCGACATCTACGGAACATTCATTGATGAAGAGAGCTCCATAATCTAGCTAGATATCTCAAGGCTAACTGATAAAACAACAGAATGAAACTTCAAGAACACAAGAGCAGGTGGATAAGCAATCATACCAGCTTGATTCCAACTTCTTCTCCATTCTGTATGTTCACACCTGCATCAAATTTGATCAATCAACCAGTTTTATTATTATAAGTCCCTTGATTACAAAACACACTCTAATCAACATAAGAAGAAGAGTAAACTAAAAAGGTACCTAAATAGAGTTCACCAAAAGAACCACTTCCAATTTTCCTCCCAAGCTTAAATTTCCCACCAACCACATGATCCATGGTGACCTATTACACCCAATTACACCTTCAATTGGGGCTAATTTTTTTTTCTTTAATAAAATAAAATAAACCCAGCCTGCAACCAACAGACACCTAATCCGAAAATTAAAAAAATAAAATAAAAACAAATCCTAAAATTGATTTGTAATTGTAATACACCCAATTACAGCTTCAATTGGGGCTAATAAAAATAATAAAATTAAAAACCAGCTTGCAAACGCCCAAAATTGATTTGTATTGGATCGAATAAAAAAGTAATTAATCCTCTACATGATAAGAAAGGGGCTAAATCGGAACCCTAACAGAGGAAGTGAAGATGAATCCTAATTCGTAAGTGATGATCCATTGAAAGCGGCGATCATATATGATGGTGATGATGATAATGAGGATGAGGATTAGCAGGAAACGGTGGTGTATGAGATGATGATTATGGCGGAAATGGTGATGGAAGGAAGAAGAAGAATAATGCAAAGAGGAGGAGGAGACAAATGAGCGAAGATTGAGGGATTGGAGACAAGTTAAAAGAGAGAGGAAAAAAACAGAGAGTTTTAGAGAGAGAAGATTTTATGATTGATTTTAATTTTATTTTATTATATGGTGTGAGTGGTGCGAGAATTGGGAGGGATGATGATTTTTTTTTCGAAAGATAATACTTGCATTTAAAGATTAGTCCGAAAGTACAGAACGAAATTTAAGTACATTGTCATTCCTAATCACACTAGCTAACCAAGTTGGGCATGTATCCCAAATATAAACAAAAGTTGACTCATCCGGTGAGGGTTCTGGTTTGCCAAACTTCCGGGATCGGCCTTTCAATGCCAATTTGTTAGCGACACCATTCAGTTCCCGGTACACAAAACTTAGTTCCACCTTTTGTACTGACCGCATCCGTCTAAGTGCTTCCCGGAGAAGTAGTTCTTGGTCTCTTGTAGCTGCCAAAACCTGTGGCCTGTTGATGCATGCTTCCAAAATTTTAGAATCAGTGTGAATAATAATATTTTGACAGTCAAGTTTTTCACAAAGTTTTATGCCAAATAATAAGGCATGAAATTCTGCCGTGGTGGCATCAGTTTTCCCCAAATAGGTAGCTCCTGCTAACAAAAATTCTCCTTTACTGTTTCTAATGACTGCGCCAACACCTGCATGGCCATGTATAGGGTCAAATGACCCATCAATATTTAAGCAAACCATCCCTGGTGGTGGGGGTGACCATTGGCAAGGAAGTAGAGTGTTGTGTTTCTTTTTGGGTGTTGCTGTAAGTTGGTTCTGGTGATCAGTGATAATTGCCAGTATTCTTGAGTGCATCTTGTTAGGATTGAAATATGTCCAGTCCGCATGTACGAACTGGAGCGGTCTAAGAGCGCGACAAAGCATCATAGGCCGTCCCTCAAAGGGCACAACCACACCCAAGTATGTCACTAAGGTGTGGATCGACCAACATAGGGTCCGACCATCACTGGGAGGACAACCCTCAAAATAAGCTCCTCTCAAGGACAAACCTGCCAGTGGGCTCGAGGAGCATCTCTCGGGCTCGAGGAGACCTTACGTCAAGGTAACGCTCCTTGACAAAAACTGAGCAGGACACTACTCGCATCACCCACGCACAAGGAAGGCACGAGGACCACAGAGCGACCAGCCATGGTTGCTCTCCTGGGCCAAGGCCCACGGACCTCCTTAATGGGCCTGGGCCGAGGAAGGCCTCAATCCTAGCCGTACACGTGGCGTGATCCTACATGACCGGAAGCTGAAGGGTCTCAAGTATAAAAGGGCCTCATTTACTCCTCAACAGTAAGCATTACGTACCCGAGCACCACTTTCACTACTCTTACTAGGGAAGCCTCACTTTTTTCCCAGATTCCATACCAGTTTGTCTTCCAGCCCTACCAAGGCATTGCAATGATTTCATTAACTATTTCTTTGGAAGGAAGACTACAAGAAGGCTATATTCCAAGTATTATTGAAGAATAAAGACTTTACGACTTCAGCGAACTTGTGTGGTGTTGCATACTCCTGTCACTTTTATTGTGAAGCCATTTGTCTTGCCAGACGTTTAAGATGTGCCAGATCCTACATGGTAGGTGAGGCCGTTTCTGAACTCTTCTTTAAGTTTGATAAGATTTTCCAGAACCAACTTTGTTGGGGCCTTGCAATTGCATCTAGAAGGTGGTCTCAGGGAAATATTTGCCTTTATACATCAAACCAAAGTGATTTGGTTTGTGTATGCAAGTTCCACAAATGTTTGAGGAGAAAGCTTTGTTTAGATTTGAAATCCCTGATACCTAAGCCTCCTTGGATGATTGGCCTACAAACTTTGGTCCATTTAATCTTCCTTTTGTTTTTCCATTTTTTATCTGCATTCCATAGGAAGTGTCTGTTAATTGCCTCCATATTGTGAATGGTGGAGGAAGGCAATCTGGCTATAGACATTGTGTAAGATGGAATGGCATTTGAGACAGCTTTTATAAGAGTTAGTCTTCCTGCATAAGATAAAAATCTGGAGTACCAAATGTTTATCTTATTATTAACCTTATGTATGGTTTCTTCAAAGAAATCTCTTTTTTTTACCCCATTAAGTGGGAGTCCTAAATATTTGTCTAGTCTCGATTGTGTATGACTCCCAAGACTTGGGTTATATTTTGTTTCATATGGACTGGAGTGTTAGGAGAAAAGAGTATTCTACTTTTCTTCCAACAAACATTTGGCCTGAAGCTTTTCCATAGTCTGCAAATATTCTGGCTATGGTGTTGACATTTTTTGATCTGCTGAACAGGAAGCAATCATCTGCAATGCAGAGCAAGGTATTTGAGGTCCATTTCTGGATGATTTCAGAGGCACTAGTTCACCATCTTGAATTGGTTTTTAGAACCAAATGAACTAGGAATTCTTGGCAGAGTATGAAAGATAGGGAGATAGGGGATCTCCCTGCCTTATACCTCGTTGTGATTGCCATTCATGGGATTCCATTTGATTGACTCGGACTTTAAAAGAACAGTTTGAATGCAGTCATGATTAAGTTAATAAACTGAGGTGGAAAGTTTAATTTTTTGAAGAGCAAATTGAATGAAATCCCAATCGAGTCTGTCATAGGCCTTTTCAATGTCCAGTTTTAGTGCTAAATAATGTTGAGCACTTTCTTTTTTCTAGTCATGGTATGTAAAAGTTCATGAGCAATCATGACATTACACTTATTTTTCTATTTGGGTACAAGCTTTTGAAAAGGTGAAACCAACTTGTTAAGAAAGGG